>CM062817.1:541656904-542256904 GCA_031772625.1 Pinus tabuliformis | reverse complement strand
CCTTCGAACTGCTTTTGCTATGCAACTGGAAAGTAGATCAATGCTACTTCAGTCAATCTCCGAGTTGGTTTATGAACTGAACATCTGACTTGCAAACATCCTAAGTGCCCTGGTGGTAGGTCAATAACCTCATTAGATCAGCCCCTATACTTTGTGTTTACTGTCTATCATAAGCTCATCCTAAATCCCTGAACTTAGCTGCAAACTATGAGTGAACACCAAGCTCAGTCTCGTCCCTAGACCATCGCACTGTCTCTCATTGGCAGTCTGGATGCATCGTACCTCCTGTGTGTTGCAGGTGAGATGCATCCCTGTTTTCCTTAAGGATAGGTGCGATGATTGAATGACACTGTTTCGGCCTCCAGATTTTGGTTTTTTCTTCATTGTTTTCAGCTCTATTCAGTAGTTCTGTTGTCTATGATCAGTATATCACTGTTGAAACCTTCTTCCTTCACATTATTCAGCCTCCATTGATAAGGAATTGTGAATATTTTTTATGTATTTTTCGTCATTTACAGTCCTCCTTTGCAAACAGTAGCTTAATCGAACTGTTGTCTTTTGATTCGAAAGTGTCGCAACTGTCATTTTCAGTCAAGAAAAAGAGTTTCGTAAAATCTTCCTCTTTTAGTTAGTCGATTACACTTTTGCCATTATATTTGATTTGAATTATCAATTCTTTGAAGTGTCAAAAATAGTTTTCCATTCAAAAGAGAAAGTGTCGTCTTAGTCTTCCTTTCATTTTTTGAAAAGAAAATATTAAAGTGTCACTTCGAGGAAAAGTAGTTCATATTTATACTTAGTTTTCTTTTTGTCATTCTCACATTAAGGGAATTGAAAAACAAATACATGCATGTGCATTCGCATTTAGACTGCATGCGAAAATTGATATAGGAAAAGTGCATTTAGTGTGTGCTCTTTGCTCCATGTTGAAAGAATCATATTTTTCTTTCCTTGGTAGCTAGGATTTTCATTGCTAAAAGAAAATAAATGACTGTTTATCATTTTAGATTGCATATTTAGGAGTTTTACATCTACATCACGCGGTGAACCTTGAAAGGCAAACTTCTTAAGAAATATCAACTATAAAATAAACCTCAATGAACATAAAAACACTTTGGAACCTAACGCACAACATCTAGAAGTCTAGGCTAGAGATGTATTCCGGCGTCGTAAAGCCTAGTAACTATCGTTTTCATCGTAGGTTGGGTGATTCCTCCTCTTTGATACGACAAGTGCCAGTACGGACTTGTGCTCCCACGTACCGTCGAGTATATATTGGGAGACCACAATAGGCTGATATCCTTTATCCTTAGGAAGCCATATCTTCCGCCCTATCAATCGCAATGCACTGAACACAGCATTCGGGAAGATTGATTGTCGTACGTAAAGTCCTCGATAATTTCTCTATAATTTACCACCGAGGTGTATATTGCAGTTTTGCGATTGGTTTGGTAATCCCTCTGTCTAGATTTCCAGAGTAGTCACTTTTGTTCCTTTTCAGACTCCTTAAAAGAAAAGGTCCATCTGAGCACTTGTCACTTCAAGCTCATTAAAAATCGAAGGCGACTAGAGTCATCTTTAGCTTTTTCTCGACTCTTAAAAATTGAAAAAGCAAGTTGTGTCAAAGCGTCATAAAATTCATTTAATTCGGAATAACATTTTCCCCTTTTTATTTTGAGTTGATCGAGTAATCCGCAATCGTGGAAGAAAGTCAATCAAAACCCCGTCGTTCGCGGAGACTAACGAGTCAATCATCTTTGACTCCAAAAATGAAACCATTCCGGGCCAAGCGATCTCGTTTAACTGGGTCAAAGTCTCCTGGTTTATTTGAAACTTGTGTTTCAACATCCTCAGAGACTCCAGTTACTCCAATTATTTTTGGTACCCCTGCCTCTACAGAAGAAGTTCCGCAGTTACAAGAGGACATTAGAACTGATCCTAGTGTAACGGTAAACACTTCTATTCCCGAACCAGCTCCATCTAGGGTTGATTCGGAAGGTGTCACCCCTCCAACATCTATCGCTACAGAGTCTATACCTTCTTCAGCACCAGAAATATTTTACGGACCTAGCGGTCTACCTCTTCCACCCAGATTGATTGCTATAGAAGAAATTGTGGAAGATATTCCATCCAGTACCCCATTTCATTTTGGAACTGGGATCCACCTATATTCTTCTACCATAGAAGTTAGTTCTTTTGATCACCCTTCATCGCAAGTTCCTATCGAATCGCTAGGAAATATTTTGGATAGACTCAATATGTCTGAACAACCATCGACATCTAGGACTGTGTCCTCTGATACAGCAGCAGCAAAACTTCCTGCCACTACTCCAACAATGTTCGCTGGTATACCATCTGTCCCAACTAGTTCTCAACCACTAGATGGAGTCCACCCAGGGACTGTTTTGACAGCATGGTTTGTTCCTATTTGTTCATCTGGAATCTTATCTGGAGTTTCTTATGTTGAGACTCAGCAAATTGATCCTTCACATCAGTATCAATTTGGGCAGTCCAGTCTCCAAAGACCAATTTACCCTTTGAACACTGGATTGCCGCCATATGGGGGGCAGTATGCCTTTTCATTGTTCCCTTCGGGGGAGCAACCATATGAGAGTTTACAACAAAGTTCGGGTCAAGCTGGAATTACATCCAGTGGTTGGGTGCCAATACTGCCTCAACAGCCAAGAGTTGTATATTCAATACAACAAAATCAACCTGTGTCGAACATTCCCACTACACCGGCTATTGTGATGGTGTCGCAAGTACAAGCGTTGCCTATTGTATGTCAACCTCAAGTCTCTCAGGTCGTAATACAACAGCCTCTTGTCCCCGCGACTCAATCACAACCGCCGATTAGTGGCTCCTTAACTGAAGCGACTCAGGCTCAAACGGGTACTATCACCCCTCATCTTGGTCAAACATCCAGTATTGGACAACAGCAAATGGTCTCACAACCATGGCTGGTGCAATATCAACAACCGCAATTCCAGCAAGCTTACCGAGGACCTGAGCAACAAAGCTTTGCAGGTAATGGGCAGTCGTATATTCAAAATGGTTACCAACAATCATATTATAATGGTTATGCCCATCAACCTTATCAAAGTTACCAGCATCAAATACATTATGCTGGTATGCAAAGACCTACTGCTCAGGTGATTCCATCTTATCCTGGGTATGCTTCGCCTAACCTGAATCAATAGTTGCCTTTTGTAGCAACTCTAGAATTACCAGATCTAAACCGTTTGACGAATGATCCAATTGCTTACACCCCTTGGTGGCCTGCGATTCCTCATAAACTTCCCTCTGATATTCCTAAATTCAATGGAAATCCGGGTGAAGATCCATCGAATCATGTAATGACATTCCATTTGTGGTGTTCATCCAACACCTTGAATGATGATTCGATTAGGCTTCGCCTTTTTCAGCGAACGTTAACTGGTCCAGCAGCTAAATGGTATATAGAATTTCCTAGATCTTCGTCTGATAACTTCAGCACCCTTGCCACTACCTTTTTAACCCATTTTCATTACCCATAAGGTATGAAACAGGGACATAACTCCTTACCAAATTAAAAGAGACGACAACCACTCACATATCTGATCATATTCATGAGGGCGAGGTCGTCAAAGAATGGTGAAGATGTATGTTCCTGATAATCTTTTAGCTGAATGGTTTATAAAGTCATTATTACCCTCTATTACAGAGGATGTGGCTAAGGGAGGAGTTGTCACTAAAGAGCAAGTCATTGCTCGTGCACAATATTTAAACTTGATCTATACTCAGTCTGGAACACTCTACGACAAAATTCCTGATGCTCCTAGACCAGAATTTTTCGTTCCTCCCCCTCCTAAATCAAACAAGGACTCTCATGCCGACGATGGCGTGATCGGTACCACAAGCGCGAAAACCGCAAAGGCTACATCTAAAAAAGCCCGTACGGTTTCTAGTCAAAAAGCAAACGAAGAACCTCCCGCCTCGGAGGTTAATGCCGTGTCAACTGACAAAGGAAAAAATCCTAAGCAACCAGGGGGCAAGAAGAAAGGGACAAATAATAAGAAGAAACAGGAAAATTCACCTCTTGAAAAATCTTCTGAAAACCCTACTGGGAAAAAGAAACCTCATTATCCATGTTACATATGCGACGACGAGCATTTCTCGAAAGATTGTCCACATAAAGCTAAGGTTATGAAATTTTTAAAAACTTCAAATACCCCAGCGGTGTTGACTAATCCGTTTCCAAGCCCAGAAACAAACCTGGTTGCTAGTGATTGTGCTTCCCCATCCCAAGTGCTTATGTTATCCATCTCAAAACAGCAAAATGATGCTTTGATATCAACAAGGAATAAAGATTATGGAAATCCACAGTCATCGAACGACAAGGCTACAGATCAACCTGGTAGTTCGACAACAACTTCGCTAGAAGTTGTTCCACCAATCATTCCTGAATTAACAATAAAACCGCCTAAGGGAGTAGTACATAAATCGACGTTTAATCCTCGTGCTTGAGCAGCACAAAATTATAATATAGTAGAGGATCTGGCCCAATCACCATCTGCTATGTCGATGCTTGAAGTACTGCAAAATTACCCCTCCCAAAAGCAGGCTTTGTTATCAGCGATAGGTGGGATTGATCCAGTGGATTCCAATCTAGTGGCCTTTAATCATAAAGGATATGAACCTCAGTTACCGACCCAGCTCCCTTTCCTCATACAGGTAAAAGCCCTCAACAAAACTATTCATCGAACAATCATTGATGAGGCGGCATCTACCTTTATTATTTCAATGAGTCGCTGGAAAACTTTAGGCTCTCCACCCTTGTCACGATCATCAACGACATTAAAAACGTTCGACGGAAGAACATACACACCATATGGAATATTAAGAAACTTGCAAGTCGAACTGGGGGGCAAGACAATAGAAATTGAATTCGAGGTCATTGATGGAAACCTTGACTACAATATCCTACTGGGCAGGCCCTATATTTATGCTATGGCTGCTGTTGTGTCAACATATTTTAGAAAAATTGCATTCCCCTTTCAAGGTGGAATTACAATCATTGACCAATTGACCTTCCTCCCTAACAGTTCGCAAGTTACCGAAAGCATTCCATTGATCCATGGAAGTTCTCAATCGCTTCAACATGTTGGAGTAGGTCTCCTAAAAGACTCATCCTTAATGGGTACTTTTGCCCTCCCGCCTCCAAGTAATCTGGCGGAAGTGGCCACAGTGGAAACTTGTCATATGATATCTTCTACATCATCAAAGATTAAGAAGGACTCTGACCATTTTGATAGTGTCGATCACAACGAGGTTTTCATAGTTGAAAATCCGACTGACATGACTCAATTAAGTGATGTTGAACAATATGTATTGGGGGCATTAGAACCAAATCTTTCCTTAATGACCCCTTATGAGTTGTGATCAAAGGTCGACAGAGGATAGTTCGTTGACTGGTGTCAACCTCATTAAAAAATGAAACAAGGTTGAGAAAAGTTCCAAGTCGAGTCTTTCACTTTATCTCGTAAAGGAACCTTCATTCCATCCACCTAATTACCGTGAGTAGTCTGGTGAATGTAACAAAGCTTAGGGGGGCACGCACCCTTGTCTATTTTGCGGACAAACCCAACTGTAGAGATAAGTTTCCCTGTAAGTTATGTGATTGGTCCGGGTGACCTTTCACCTTTGTTTATTTGGCGGACAAAGTGCAGGAAGTGTTTTGTCTATGTATTGATAGAAAATCATCCTGCTTAACCACAGTAAGGTTCCATATGGTTACTGAGGACTTTTTTTATGCTGGGGGCATGCAAACCTTTTTATGCAAGCAAAAACGACCAATTTATCGTTTTTAGCTTTTTAGCTTTATAGTTTGGTCGTTCCTAGATTACATAAAAAGGAAAAAGAGCAATGTTCCCGTAAGGTTCAAACTCGTTAAAAAATCAACCTACAACGAGCAATGTTTCTGCAAAGTTCAAGCTCGTTAAAAAGTAAACCCAACAATGAGCATCTGTTCCCCCAGAGTTCAAGCTCATTAAAAAATGAACCCACCTTCAGTAAATAACCTTTCTGATCGCATTGCTATCAACTTTTGAGCCTTGGTCGTGTTCTTACCATCACCTCCACCTTTTTAGCCGATCATACGCCTCCACTTGATTGTTTACCCTTTTGAGGAACAACTCCGACAAGTGATTCTATTAGCCACCTTCTTTACACTATCGTGATTGAAAAGTTCCAAACTTACCTGGAACCAATTGCTATCTGAAAACATCACTCGTTCCTCAAAAACGAGTCTCCTTTAAGCTCTTTTTATACTCGTAAAATATGAAAAGATTGTTGAGAAATTGGCCTCTCCAGCTCGTTAAAGTGATTGGAAGTGCCATCCCTCCTCTATATTTTAATCTTTTTGGACCTGAGGGAACATTACACAAAAATATCGAGCGATTGTCTTTTTTCGGCTCGCTAAAGTGATCGGAAAAGTCATCCCTTTCATATTATTTTATACTTTTTCAGACTTAAGGGATTAGACTATGAAAAAGGACTACTGGAGTTTCCTTTCTGCCTCTTTTTAGACTCTCTAAAACTGAAAAGGACCGAGTTATCTTTGTCGTTAAACTCGTTAAAACAATAGCAACAAAATTGTCCATACGGACAAGAGCGAGTTTCACTGTCGCTAGGCTCGCTAAAACATAGCGACAGGTTTGCCCGAAGGGCAAATTATAGAACAAGCATATGTTATCCTCCTCAAGCTTGACAAAAATAAAGAGGTACTGGTCAGTAATGACTGGGGAAAAAGGGAAGAAAACTTGAAGAACTTCATTGGTAGCAGGTCACTCTTGAACATGACACTTTCACTCCATCACCATGCTTGAGTCGGGTTGGGTTATTCCGTTTACCGGCCATATCACCATTGGTCCTCCATACCATCCATTTTGGGGTTAACACTACCAATCCATTCCAATGTCGCCAATGTGTTCAAGAGAAGTCACTCAGAGAATTCACCAACCCAGCTAACACCTCATCCACTGCAATACCTTCACGCACCATTTTTCATGACCGCCACCCTGAACCTTGTACCATCAGATCGTTTTCACCTCCAAAAAATCATTTGCTCCGTTCCGTGTCGTAGATGTGGGATTCATTAAGGCCCTCCTATGATGGGTCACTTCTTGTCGACATCAGCTCATTATCCAAGAAGTCGACTTAGGAACAACCCTTTCAGTACTTTGAAGCTTGCATGCCTCAATGGCAAGTTTCTCACTTCCGGCGATAGGTTTACATCAATTACCTTTGACCGAAAGATTTTACGTGGTGTTCAACATCGACTCATGTATTCACACCACATGAATTGTACTGCAGTACCTTGAGGGTCATTATCATTATTGGTGATTCCTCTCGCGCCTATTAACAGCTTACATCATTGGCTGGTAATCAGGCGATGTCTTTCCATGTTCGACACCATAACATCTTTTCACATGGATCGACTTATACATCGGGCCAAGATTGAACGATTTTGAAGACCCCGGATCTAGTTTCATCCATCCGGGCTGCGATACATTCGGGAAAATAAAAACATCAAATGTACTCTATGGCCACACAGATAATCATCCAAGCTAAGGGATGATGGCTCTACCAAAATCATCAGTCTGCCACACAGACAATTGTCTGTCCTATGTACATGAAAATGAATTTATAAAGATGAGCATGGGAATGCCTGCCTGTTATAGACATTTTTGGGCCCTACAACCCCAAGCATGAAATTTCCATAAACCAAGGGCTCCTAAGTCCCTAAAAGTGTTGTTCTAACCCCTAAAGGAACAAGTTCAACAGATTACAACTTCTCCCAGGAGTTCTCCATGAGAAACTACTCAGAATTGGTCAAAACAGAATCATTGCAGCTACTCCACTAGCTAAGTGCGTTGCATCTCAACCAAATACACTGTGAGGGTGCGTTTAATTTCAAAAGTCCCTTCTGTGGGGTGTGATGGGCGAGAAATGACAAATGGCAGTGTCATTCCGCAAGGTGGAGAGGCAATGGAAGCTTCCAGAATCTTCTGCTCTGACACTTGCCTCACTGAATTCGACCAAGGATGAGTAAGAGGCCATCAGTCTCCAAGTGGAAGCAAGAACTATCAGAGAGAAGACACTAATCAAATCACAAGCTGACTCATCCCCCTTACAGATATCTATATATGGATCCCTCATCCCAGAGATCTAGAGGCTGGAATTTTGCATATTGTAAGGAATTGTTGTTGGTTTTTTGAGACAAACATTAGATTGTTGGGTGATCTAAGCTTTGTTTGAGGTGAAGAGGGGCTTCTTTGCTGGGAGGTTGATGCTGGGTCAGAACAACTGGTTGTAACTCCTCTTGGCTCTTTTCTTGTTTATCAATAAAAGCTATTTGAGTTTTCCTCCATGCTTTTGTATCATTGATGCTTGTTACATTTGTATGGTCAATTTACATCTAATCCTAGATTGTTTATGATTATAGATCCATGTCTTTGTATAGTGCTATGCTTCTGTGATCTTACAGGTACTTGGTGAAGCTGGGCGTGCAAGGGAGCAGGTAGCTGAGGACTATCAAAGAAGAGAGGGATCGAATCAAGAGATTAACGCAAGACAGAGGTTGGTCTTTCTGTTCCTCTCTATCTATAATTCATAAAGGAAAAACAAAAGTAGCTTTTCTCTGTTTGTTTCTAAGGCAGTTGTCACACCTTAGTGGGATAGAGCAGTTCTATATAGACACTTTTCCCTGTAACAAAATGGCGACTCCGCTGGGGAAGAATTAGTTTGTTTGTTTATCATTCTTTTTTGTCTGTTTCATAAACTTACAGGTAGCATTCGAACTGCATTTGCCATAGAAAATGTAAAGTAGATAAATGCTACTTCAATCCATCTACTGGATCTGTTTATGATTTAAACAACTGATTCACAAACTATCTGATTGCCCTTGTGATAGCTCTTAGATCCTCCTTAGATCTACCCCTAATTGTTGCATTACTGATTGCTTTTTGCTCGGCCAAAACCCAAGAACTGAACTGCAAACTGTGACCCGGAACCCGAACAGAGTCTCGTTTCTGGCCCAGCGCAGCTACTGTTTAGAGATTCTGAGTTTCAGCACACTTCCCGAGTGGACAACCTGCGCTACATTTCAGATTCTCTGTGTTACAGGTGCGCTGATCAGACTAGCTCTGTGCAGTTGTGGCTTCTGTGGTTCATTCTTTCCAGTTCGATTCCTGAATTTTGCTGCCTGTGATCAGTATATGTCTATTTGAAACCCCTTTTCCTTGCTACTATTCCGCCTCATTTGTACAAAAGAACTGTAGATGTTTTTGTGTGTTTGTTGAGTCATTTACAGTTCTCCTTTGCAAAAGTAGCGTAATCGTACTGTCGTCCTTTGATTTGAAACTGTCGCAAGTGTCGATTTCAATCGTAGGAAAAAGTTTGATTGCTGTTGATGGTTGATTATCCTGTTACTATTGCTTTTGGTCTGAATTTGTAATTTTCTAGTGTCGAGAACAAGTATTCAATTCAAAATCATAAAGTGTTGTGATCGTCTCCATTTTTTGATTTCGAAAAGAAACTTGTTGATATTTGTCGCTTGAAAAGAAATTCAGATTTGTGCATCAACTTTCTTTTTAGCATTCATATACTAAGAAAGTCGAAAACAAATACATGCATGTGCATTTGCATATAGACAGTCTGATTGGCTTGATTTAGGAAAGTGCATTTAGAGTGTGCTCTTTGCTCTTTGTGAAAATATTATGTCTTTCTTTTCCTTAGTAGCTAGGATTTTCATTGCACAAAAGAAGATAAAAAGATTGTTTATCATCTTAGATTGCATTTTAGGAATTACATCTACATCTCGCGGTGAACCCGAAAGGCAAACTTCATAAACAAGATCAACTATAAAATAAATTCAATGAATCTAACAATGCTTTGGAACTTAACGCACAACATTTAGAAGTCTAGGCTAGAGACGTATTCCGGCGTCGTAAAGCCTGGTAACTGTTGTTCTTACTGATGGTTGGGTGATTCCTCCACTTTGAGACGATAAGTGCCAGTACGGACTTGTGCTCCCACGTACCGTCGAGTATATTTTGGGAGACCCCAATAGGCTCGATCCTTTATCCATAGGAAGCCGTGTCTGCCGCCCTATCGATCGCAATGCACTGAACACAGCATTCGGGAAGATTGACTGTCGTACCGTAAAAAGTATTCTGCAGTTTTGCGATTGGTTTGGTAATCCCTCTACCTAGATTTCCAGAGTAGTCCCTTTCGTTCCTTTTCAGACTCCTTAACGGAAAAGGTCCATCTGAGCACTTGTCACTTCAGGCTCATTAAAAATCAAAGGAGACTAGAGTCATCTTTTGTTTTTTCTCGACTCTTAAAAATTGAAAAAACAAGTTATGTCAAAGCGTCTAAAATTCATCTAATTCAGAAACATACTTCCCCTTTATTTTAGTTGATCGAGTAATCCGCAATCATGGAAGAAAGTCAATTGAAACCCCGTCGTTCGCGGAGGCTTACGAGTCAACTGTCTTTGTCTCTGGAATCGAAGCCAGTACGGACAAAGCGAACTCGTTTAACCGGTTCCAAATCTCCTGTTAAAGTTAGAACAAGTGTTCCAACAACATCAGAGACTCCGGTTACTCCAAACATTTCTGGAATCCTTGCCTCTACAGAAGAAGTTCAGCAGCCACAGAAGGACAGTGATACTGATCCTAGTCTGAGAGTAAACACTTGTGTTACCGAACCAGTTCCATTTTCAACCGGTTCGGAGAGTCTTGCTCTTCAAACATCTGTCGCTGCCGATTTCATACCTTCTTCGGCACCAGAAATATTCTACGGACCTGACGGTCTTCCCCTTCCACCTAGTCTGATTGCCATAGAAGAGATTGTAGAAGATCCTCCAATGAATACTTCATCGCAATTTGGGGTCAGGATCACTCTATATCCTTCTTCATCAGAAGTTAGTTTACCACCAGCTGAAGTTCCTGTAGAATCGCTAGGTAATCTTTTGGATAGACTACAAATGTCTGAACAACCGTCAACATCTAGGACTGTGTCGTCTAACACAGCAACGGCAGAACTCCCTGCTATCACTCCGACAATGTTTGCCGGTATACCATCTGTCTCGACTAGCTCTCAACCGCTAGAAGGAGCCCACTCAGGGGCCATTTCGACAGTATGGTCTGTTCCTGTTTGTTCATCTAGAATAATATCTGGAAACTCTTATGTTGAGTCTCAACAAGTTGATCCATTTGGAGGTCAATTTGGGCAGTCCGGCCCCCAAGGGAAAACCATTCCCTTGAGTTCTAGATTACCGCCGTATGGGGGGCAGTATACCCTTTCATTATCCCCTCCGGGAGGATATCCATACAGGAGTTCACAACCACTTTCAGGTTATACTGGAATTACCTCAAGCGGTTGGGTACCTATACTACCTCAACAACCAAGAGTTGTATACTCGATGCAACAATACTTACCTATGTCAAATATACCAACTATGCTAGGTATTGTGACAGTGTCGCAAGTTCAAGCGCTGCCTGTTGTATGCCAACCTCAGGTTTCTCAGGTTGTAATGCAACAGCCCCCTGACCCTGCGACTCAACCACAATCACCAACTGGTGGAATGACACAGGTTCAGACGGGTACAATTACCCCTCATCTTGGTCAAACTATTAGTATCGGTCAACAGCACATGGCTTCACAACCATGGCTAGTACAATACCAACAACCGCAATTCCAACAAGTATACCAAGGTTCTGAGCAACAAATCTTTGCAAATGGTGGACAGTCGTATATTCAAAACGGTCAAAATCAACCATTTTACAATGGTCATGCCCACCAACCTTACCAAAGTTACCAGCATCAAATGCATTATGCCGGTATGCAAAGACCAACTGCTCAGGCAATCCCATCATATCCTGGGTATGCTTCGCCTAACCTGAATCAACAGTTACCCTTTGTGGCAACTTTAGAGTTACCTAATTTAAATCGGTTAACAAACGATCCAATTGCTTACGCCCCTTTGTGGCCAGCGATCCCGCATAAACTTCCATCAGATATTCCTAAATTTAATGGAAATCTGAGTGAAGATCCATCGAATCATGTGATGACATTTCATCTATGGTGTTCATCAAACACCCTAAATGATGATTCGATAAGACTTCGCCTCTTTCAGAGGACGTTAACGGGTCCAGCAGCAAAATGGTACATCGAATTGCCTAGAGCTTCGTTTGACAACTTCAGTACCCTAGCCACAACCTTTTTAACCCATTTTCAATTACCAATAAGGTACGAAACGGGAACAGAACTTCTTACCAATTTCAAACAGACAACGGCCACTCACATATCTGATCATATACATGAGTGGCGACGTCGTCGTAGAATGGTAAAAACGTATGTCCCCGATCAGCTCCTAGCTGAATGGTTTATCAAGTCATTACTACCTTCCATCACGGAAGATGTGGCAAAGGGGGGGGTCGTAACAAAAGAGCAAGTTATCGCTCGTGCGCAATATCTGGACTTGATTTACACTCAGTCTGGCACGCTCTACGATAAAATACCTGACGCCCCTAGACCGGAATTCTCAATTCCTCCTCCTCCTAAATCAAACAATGACTCTCATGCCGGCGATGGCGTGATTGGCACAACAGACACGAAATCGACAAAGGCCACATCCAAAATGGCCCGTAAGATTTCTAGTCAAAATGCAAATGAGGAACTTCTTGCCTCGGAAGTAAATGTCGTGTCGACCGACAAGGGCAAACAACTGAAGCAACTAGGGGGCAAGAAGAAAAAGAAAGGGAGAAAAAAGAAGCAGGATGAGTCATCTCCTGAAAAATCTTCTTCAAACCCTCCTGGAGATAGGAAACCAAAAAATCCATGCTTCATATGCGATGAGGATCATTGGACCGCAAATTGTCCACACAGAGCTGAGCTTAAGAAATTCTTGAAGAAATTCAAAAACCTCCGCAGTGTTAACTGATCCGTTTCCAAATCCAGGAACAAATCTGGTTGAAAGTGGAAATGCTTCCCCGTCTCAAGTGCTAATGTTTTCAGTTTCAAAACAGCAAAATGATGCTTTGATATCGACAAGGAACAAAGATTACGGGAATCCACAGCTGTCGAACAACAAAGATCAACCTAGTAGTTCGACAACAACTTCGACAGAAGTTGCGCTGCCCATCATTCCTAAATTGACTATAAAACCGCCAAAGGGAGTAGTACACAAGTCGACATTTAATCCCCGCGCTAGAGCGGCACAACATTATAATATAGTGGAAGATTTGGCCCAATCGCCATCCGCTATGTCGACTCTTGAAGTACTACAGAATTGCCCATCCCAAAGGCAGGCTTTATTACCAGCCATTGGTGGGATAGACCCAAAGGATTCCAATCTTGTATCCTCCGACCATAAAGGATACGATCCTCAATTACCAGCTCAACTAGCTTTCCTTGTTCAAGTGAAAGCCCTCAACAAAACTGTTCATCGAACAATTATTGATGAGGGAGAATCTACATGCATTATGTCGATGAGTTGCTGGAAAACTTTAGGATCTCCAACCTTGTCGCGATCTTCGACGACATTAAAAGCATCCGACGGAAGGACATATACCCCATATGGTATTCTAAGTAACTTGAAAGTTGAACTAGGAGGGAAAACGGTAGAAGTAGATGTTGAAGTAATCGATGGAAATCTTGATTACAACATCCTACTAGGAAGACCATGGATATATGCTATGGCTGTTGTTGTGTCGACCTATTTTAGGAAGATTACATTTCCCTTTCAAGGAGGAATTACAGTCGTTGACCAACAAACATTTCTCCCCAATAGTTCACAAGTTACGGGAAGCATTCCAATGATCCATGGAAGCAATCATTCGCTTCAAAATATCGGAGTAGGTCTCCTAAAAGACCCTGCCTTGATGGGTACTTTTGCCCTACCGCCTCCGAGTAATCTGGCAGAAGTGGCCACAGTGGAAACCTACAATATGAAATCTTCTATATCTAATCAATTCAGAAGATTCCTAAACATTTTGTCAGCATGGATCATCGCCCTAATAGAAATATTGTAGCAATCAATTTTCTTGGCTTGGGGGGCAAACCCAAATCAACGCTCATCAAGTGTTTGGATAGATAGGTCTAAGGAATATGGTACCTCTTCAGATCCTTGGTCGCATGTACATTCTACAGACAAAGGAATCATTCAGTCAATGATGTTAGGGGAGGCACCATGAGAAGATTACCACCATCGTTCCCGTCTCCCGGATTACAACGAAGATTATTCCAATGACCTTAATCATCCTTCAGTTTTTGATTTTATATCAAATACTGTAAATACGGTGGATTTCGAGGATGGTTCTTATCTCATGTCGACCTCGTTAAAAAATGAAACAAGGAGTCATGAGGATAGTTCTTTTACTGTGTCAACCTCATTAAAAAATGAAACAAATCCCCTTTCCAAATCTCAAAGGTAAACCTTCATTCCAACCACCGAGTTGAATGCAATGAAGCTTGGGGGGCATGCACCTCGATTTAAGTTATTATGCTGGGGGCATGCAAACTTACCACGAGCAGTGTTACTGCAGGGTTCAAGCTCGTTAAAAAATAAACCTGCCACGAGCAGTGTTACTGCAGGGTTCAAGTTCGTTTAAAAATAAACCCGCTTCGAGCAGTTTTAGCACATAGTTCAAGCTCGTTAAAAAATAAACATAAGACATGAGAAAATGTTTCCACCCGCATTTAAGATCGTTAAAAAATGAACTATTCCACGGTAAATGACCATCGTGAATGTAGTACTTCAGTCGTTAAAGCCTTGGTCGTGTTTGCACCGTCACCTCCACTTTTTCATTGGCCGATCATTCACCTCCATTTGATTGTTTACCCATTTTGAGGAACAGTTGTGAAGAGTGATTTCACTAGCCATCCTTGTGACACTGCCGTGATTGGAAAATTCCAAACCTTACCTGGTATCAACTGCTACCCGTTTTATCACTCGTTCCTCAAAAGACGAGTCTCCTTTAAGCTCTTTTCAACTAACTCATAAAATATGAAAAGATTGCCGAGCCATTGGCCTCTCCAGCTCGTTAAAGGGACAGGAAGTGCTATCCCTCCTCTAGATTTTAATCTTTTTGGACCTGAGGGATTATTACACAAAAAGATCGAGCGCTTGTTTTGTTCGGCTCGTTAAAAGTGTCGAAAATTCATCCCTTCTGTATTGTTTTATACTTTTTTGGACTTAAGGGATTAGATGACGAAAAAGGAATTTTGGAGTTACCTTTACGTTCCTTTTTAGACTCTCTAAAATTGAAAAGGACCGAGTTATCTTTGTCATTAAACTCGTTAAAAAGATTAATAGCGACAAACTTGTCTATAGACGAGAACGAGTTTCACTATCGCTAGGCTCGTTAAAACATAGCGATGGGTTTACCCGAAGGGAAAATTATAGAACAAGCATATGTTATCCTCCTCAAGCTTGACGAAAATAAATAGGTACTGGTCAGCAATGACTGGGGAAAATTGGGAAGAAAACTTGAAGAAACTTTGTTGGTAGCAAGTCGCTCTTGAACATGATACTTCCACTCCGTGTCCGAGTCGGGTTGGGTTGTTTCATTCACCGGTCACATCACCATGGTCACGCCATACCATCCAAATTTGGGGTTAATGCTACCAATCCATCACATTAGTGTCGCCGATATGTTCAAGAGAAGTCATTCAGAGAATTCACCTGTGTCTCACCCACTACCATACATTATACTCCATTCTTTCATGACCGCCACCCTGAACCTTATATCACCAGATCGTTTTCACCTCCATTTAAAATCATTTGCTCCATTCCGTGTCATTGATGTGGGATTCATTAAGGCCCTCCTGTGACGGATCACTTCTTGTCGACATCAGCTCATTATCCAAGAAGTTTATCTAGGAACACCCCATTCAGTACTTTGAAGCTTGCATGCCTCAATGGCAAGTTTCTCACTTCCGGCGACAGGTTTACATAAATGGCCTTCGACCGAAATATTTTGCGTGGTGTTCGACGCCAAGTCCTTTATTCACACCACGTGAATTGTACTGCCATACCTTGAGGATCATTATCATTATCGGTGATTCCTCTCGCGCTTGTTAACAGTTTACATCATTGACTTGTAATCAAGCGATGTCTTTCCATGTTCGACTTCAGAACATTTCTCACATGGATCGACTTGTACTTTGAGTGAAGATCGGACGAGATTAAAGACCCCGGATCTAGTTTCATCCATCCGGGCTGCGATATATATATTCAGGGAAATAAAGACATTAAATGTACATCATTGTTGCACAGATAATCATCCACTCAAAAGGATGATGGCTCTATCAGAATCATCAGTCTACACTCAGACGATTGTCTGTCCTATGTACATGAAAATGAATTTATAAAGCTGAGCATGGGAATGCCCGCCTCAGCTAGATCATGAAAATAGTATGAAGATAATGTATTGTATTGTATCTCATTACAGGTCTCCTCCCAGCATTGAAAGAACTTCGGATCCTCATAATAAAGCATTTCACCCGACACCAAAAGGTTAACGGCCTCATACTTTAGGGGGCAACTGTTATAAACATTTTTGGGCCCTACAACCCCAAGCATGAAATGTCCATAAACCAAGGGCTCCTAAGTCCCTAAAAGTGTTGTTCTAACCCCTAAAGGAACAAGGTCAACAGATTACAGCTTCTCCCAGAAGTTCTCCATGAGAAACTGCTCAGAATTGGTCAAAACAGGATCATTGCAGCTGCTCCACTAGCTAAGTGCGTTGCATCTCACCCAAATACACTATTAGGGTGCGTTGCATTTCAAAATTCCCTTCTGTGGGGTGCGATGGGCGAGAAATGACAAATGGCAGTGTCATTCCGCAAGGTGGAGAGGCAATGGAAGCTTCCAGAATCTTCTCCTGTGACACTTGCCTCACTGAATTCGACCAAGGATGAGTAAGAGGCCATCAGTCTCCAAGTGGAAGCAAGAACTATCAGAGAGAAGACACTAATCAAATCACAAGCTGACTCATCCCCCTTATAGATATCTATATATGGATCCCTCATCCCAGAGATCCAGAGGCTGGAATTTTGCATATTGTAAGGAATTGCTGTTGGTTTTTTGAGACAAACATTAGATTGTTGGGTGATCTAAGCTTTGTTTGAGGTGAAGAGGGGCTTCTTTGCTGGGAGGTTGATGCTGGGTCAGAACAACTGGTTGTAACTCCTCTTGGCTCTTTTCTTGTTTATCAATAAAATATATTTGAGTTTTCCTCCATGCTTTTGTATCATTGATGCTTGTTACATTTGTATGGTCAATTTACATCTGATCCTAGATTGTTTATGATTATAGATCCATGTCTTTGCATAGTGCTATGCTTCTGTGATCTTACAGGTACTTGGTGAAGCTGGGCGTGCAAGGGAGTAGGTAGCTGAGGACTATCAAAGAAGAGAGGGATCGAATCAAGAGATTAACGCAAGATAGAGGTTGGTCTTTCTATTCCTCTCTATCTATAATTCATAAAGGAAAAACAAAAGTAGCTTTTCTCTGTTTGTTTCTAAGGAAGCTGTCACACCTTAGTGGGATAGAGCAGTTCTATATAGACACTTTTCCCTGTAACACTGCCTCAGCTAGATCATGAAAATAATACGAAGATAATGTATTTTATTGTATTTTATACAGGTCACCTTCCAGTTCGAAAAACCTCGGATCCTCATGATAAAGCATTTCACCCGACATCAGAAGATTTACGACCTCATGCTTTAGGGGGCAACTGTTATAGACATATTTGGGCACTGCAACCCCAATCACATATGTAAATAAACCAAGGGCTCTCAAACCCCTAAAAGTGTTTTTTCATACCCTAAAGGATCAAGGTCAACTGATTACATCATTTCCCAGAAGTTCTCCCTGAAAAACTGCTTAGAAATGGTCAAAACTGGACCATACAGACTGCTCCATGCTGAGGGTGCGATGCATCTCACCTGCTACACAAAAAGGGTGTGATGCATACTGAAAAGCCCTTCTGTAGGGTGCGATGAGCGAGAGCAGACAAATGGCAGAGGCAGTTTTCTAGGTGGAAACTCAGAGAATCTTCTAGAAAATGTTCATATGACACTTGCCTCTCTGAATTCGCCTAGGGATGAGTAAGAGATCATGAAATCTCCAAGTGGAACCAAGAACTATCAGTGAAATGACACTAATAAAAATCCCAGAAGTTGACTCACTCCCCTACAAACATCTATATATGGATCCCTCATCCTAGAGATCCAAAGGCTGGAATTTTGTAATTTGTAAGGAAGTGTTGTTGGTTTCTCTTTGAGACATTGTATTGTTGGGTGATCTTGCTTTTCATGAGGTGAAGAGGGCTTTCATGCTGGGAGGATGATGCTGGATCAGACAGCTGGGTTGTAATCCTCTCTTCTACTACTTCTATCAATAAAGCTATTTGAGTTTTCCTCCATATACTTGTATATTTCTGAATCTTGTATTTGTGTATGCATTTGTATGGTTAATGTACATCTGATTCTACATTGTTTATGGTTATAGATCTCTATGCTTTGATGGTATTTTGCTGCTTTGACTCTACAGGTGTTCTTTGAAGTAGGACAAGTGAGAAAGGAGTGTCGAAGCTTTATCAAGGGAGAGAGGAAACAACCAAGGAGCCAAGCGAAAGACTGAGGTTGGTACTCTCTACTTCTCTCTCATCTATCTCTCATAAAGGAAAACACAAGTTACTTTGCATTGTTTGTTTCTAAGATAGCTACCTGTCTTAGTGGGACTAGTAGCTCTGAATGGACACTAGTTTTCTCAGAAACAGATTTGAAGTCCAACGTGGATGATGCATTGGCAGAAGGTTGTGTTTCGTGGGCATTCTTGGAGTTAATGGATTAAACGGTCGTTTCGAAAACATCCAAGAGAATTGACACTCAGTTCATTACAAAATAGGTGGCCACCTCCCTGTGAGGCGTTATACAATGATGATTATGCAGAATAGAGGGATTCAGATGGACAGAGGCAGGGAAACCGAAAAGTCAGGAAGCGAAAATGAACTGTCAGAAAGCATATTGGCTTTAAAGCCACGAACTGACAGAGAGAGAAGCAAGTAAGCTAGAAGCGAAAAGCTGAGAACAGAGAAAAGAAGCTGAGCTGACCTGTAGAAGCAAAGGAAGCATCGAGCCAGACAGAGCCAGAGAGAGTTAGAGAGTCTGTGTACTCCAGAGAAGGCTTGAGAGTTTCAAGCAAACTCCTCTATATATACCTGTCATGTATGAGTCTCAGTTTGGGCTCATACTATTGTGACCGATAGAGGTCGAGTTTCAGTAAGGAGAGTCTGTGTACTCCAGAGACTTGGGGGATCCAAGTACAGTCTTGCTGATTTATATCTGCTATGTGAGACTCAAATTGAGCTCACTGTTGTAAAAATCTACTTTGAAAACATAATAGAGAGGCCACCACTGAAGGCTGGACCGGGAGACGTAGCCCAGGAGTATTGGGTGAACTCCTTATTAACTTGTTGTGTTTATATGTTTACGTGTTATGTTTTCTCTAACTGCTTCAGTGACTGTGTATTTCGCAATCTTATCGATCCGCTGCATAAAATTCCATAGACACATCCATGCACATGAGTTTGTAATACCTTAATTTTTTGTCTTAGATCAATTTCAGATGAATTAGCAGGCCCAGATTTTTCATCCTTGAAATGTGATATGCGAAGATCTCAAATGCTATGGTGTATGCCCATGAATACCTTCTTTTTCCATGTCTTTTGAATTGTTGAACACTGAAAATTCTCCCCTGTTTTAAGATCTTCATTCAACTCAGCAAACCGTTTTCATAAGCCTTCTTCTCATGTTCTTCTAGTAACTTGCTCTTTTTATCTATCTCTGTAAAAAAATATATATATAATGTGAAAATCAAGATTTTGCTAAATGAATTGATGCTCGCATCTATTGAAGCTTGAAATTTCAACCTAAGATCTTCTAACTCCTGAATGTATTGCTTTCCAACAGAGGCAGCAGAGCTTTGTGCTTCAAAGCAATGTGAGATTGGCAGGAGACGCAACAACCATTATTTAATTTCAAGGCCAGCAGTTACCTGAGTATTAGCCAGGAAATGCGTAACAACTGGAAAACGTCAATTTTTAAATGCGATATCCGGCCAAATGAAAATGAATTTAGGAAAATAGAGACATGGGTTTTTTCGGGAACATGGTGAGTTAGATAATCCAGAAATGGTTTCCTCAATTGTGCAACCGTTTGAGAGAAATCTAAGATTCTTTGGGACCCTATTTCGCTGACTGCGTGAGGAAAAACAATTTTAATTAATTCACAGTTGCGTCCATATTCTGATTTCTCTGAGAAATATCCGCAGAGATCCAATTTCCCTAGCTAAATTAGAGCTTGAGATAGTTGGAGAAAATGATTTGAGTTTGGGTGCTCCAATCGCTTGTGCCAAGTCAGCCACTGTGCGTTGGCATTGTTAATTTCCTCCATTGAAGGAGCCACCGTGAGATAGTGAGAAGGGATTTCAAGAGATCGAATAATGGTTCAGCGATATTCACTATTTTATACCTCATGCAGTTAAATAATGAAGGAATTAATTGATAAGAAGGCCAATTCTGTTTCATTATAGCCTCAATACACATTTGAACATAAGAAAGAATATGGATTCTCTAAAGCAGCAATAGCGCCTTCCTGTTCTGATCATCGATATCTCATATCAAGTACTATGGAAGCTTTGATGTATCCCTTGGAAGGTTCTTGCAAGATAAATTATCTAACCAAATTTCCAGCCAGCAGATGCACATAGCCTTTGCCTTTGCTAGCGGTTTTGTAACCCTTGCTTATGTTGATTGGGTTTGATTGGGTTAATAACTTTCTGCTAAACATGTTTTTATACAAGAATGATCATGTTTCTTTGAGTCTTGCAGGTACAAAAGATGAAGGCATTACAAATGAAAAATCTTATGCCATGGCACAGCCAAAGATGATCGACAAGATTTTAGCTACAGAAACTGTGCACATTCTGCAGCTGATTCCATTCTGCAGCTAATTGAAAATTCTGCAGCTATGCATTTAACTCAAAGATTTATTTTTCAAACAATGCATTCTAACCATTTCATCTTCTTACATCACCTTTCACTGTAGCATCATGTTCCCATGCCACATTTTACATGACAATTTTCACAGTTTCATAACAATTTCAAAATAGTCTAACTTTCTCATATGACATCGGAATTCGATGATTCAAGTGTCGTTGGAAAGATCTCAATGAGATATACAAAATGAGGAATATATTATCATATTTTGAAATAGTAAAGAATAAAGAAATTTCTGAAAAGAAACAATAGGTAACTTGAGGCACTACTTTCGACACAGGTATAAACTCTTTTGGTTTTCTTTCATGAACTTGTTTATAGTACCGATTCTTTTTCTTATTTATGTAAATGTTAGTAACAGAGAATTTGATCACCTCTCTATTTGATAACCTTACAATCCATTGGAGAAGAGGTACTAGTTTTTTGCAGGTTCCAGGAGGAAGAACAAATGACTATAAGCAAATAGTGTCTCTCAAAGACCACATTTATTTCACAAGAAAATGATGAGAGCAACAATAGAGATGAAACATCAATGCATGAGCACATGCTAATGCATATCAGATCCAGCAGTTGCAAGCCTTTCAGATGCCAGTGTTTCCATTGCATCCATACTCCTTCAGTCAATAAAACCTTCATCTCATTTCCTTTGCAGTTGCATTAGTCAGTCAATAAAAATTCTCATCTCATTCTACTTCACTGCTCATTTTTATTCATACAAATTATATTTTCCTGCCTTGCTTTCACGAACTCATAACCCATTTTCATAAAGACATTCAACTCGCTTACATGTTGATTTGTCCTTTTACTTTCCATTCACTTGTCATTTTCCTTTCCGTTAAAGAAACCTTGATCCACTGCAAAATTTTCCATTCATAATCCTTCAAAATCATTGTTTCATGCTCATGTTAGATGATGGAGGATTCCTTGATGCCTTCCTTCTAACAAGCCTTGGCCTATTGACATTGACACATTATCTAGGTTCAGGGCTAGAGTCATTATTAGTACCTTGAGGCTTGTATGCATCAATGACAAGTTCTCTCGCCAACAATCATGGGAATACATCAATGTCCCTTGATCGTTGGATCTTGCAAGTGGCTCGACATCGGCTCATTTATTCGCCCTTCGCAAGATGTACTTAGGTACCTTGGCACTCGTTGACATTAATGGTGAGTTTGCCTCGCATTGGTTAACGACATTCATCAATGGTCGGTAATCCAATGACCTCTCTTCATGCTCGACACCGACACATTTATTCGCATGACTAGAGTTGTACCATCGGTTTTATAACGATTGAAGACTATATCATTTCAGCATTTTGTAGCAGATACAACAGATTTAGCAGTAGAAATAAAGAATCCACTTCACAACCTCATCCACCATTTATGCAACCAAGAAGCAGATGAATTCTACATTTCATTCCATGATCCAAAAGCAGCCACACTCTTCAATTTCCATAACTCATGCACATTGAAGGCAGGTGAAGGTATGTGGTTTTCTAATTTTTAGTCATGCAATTCCTTCAAATACTAAAATTGTAACTTTGGGAAATTCCTCACTTCCTTTTTCACGTTGTCATATCTTTAGTTGGGGGGAAGCGACATCATTTCATATTCATACATCATATACCATCACACATTTTCATTTCATCCTAACATACTTGTCCTAATCAATTATGATTGCATTATGGTTCAAAAAGTTATATGATTTTCAAATAATGCCTAAATTATGAGCACACTATATGGCTGATTTTAAAGATGCATTCTTAAATATGTTCAATGAATCTTGCTGCAACAAAAAGAAACAAGGTATTGAAACACAAGAACCAATACCAATTAGAATTTGGTTGAAACACAAGAACCAACCAAACATGTTGCAATTCAATGTATGACAATGAATACTTTGCAAAAATAAATAAAATTGTCAAATGCAATGTTTAAGGACATATAATATAAGCCAAACTCATTCAAAAGAAAAGACGTTGAGAGAAAATCAAAGGAATTAATGCAATATTTGCATGAGGACATGCAATTAGTCTAGTTGGGTGGTATGTTGGGCCTCCAAAATGTCTTTAAAATGACATCCACTTTCACCTTTATTGCCACCATTTCACTCATATGTCGCAACTCCATAACCATATAATCTTTCATTAGTCACCATTTTCATAAATATATGGGTTAGGATCCTTATTTACCAAAGTTATTTATTTTATGTGTTTAAAGTGAATTTATGATTAAAATCTAGGAAATTAACATGGTTTCATGTATCTATATATGTGGCTTGAGTTTCATGACATGTGTAGGTTATTTGGAAACTTCCAAAGCACCCTTATGTGGCCTCCAATCCTCAAATTCGAATTCCCTTCAAAGGAGATTTGGATAAAGGTCAAAGAAGGATATGTGTTCTATTTGGATTGTAACTCTTGAGGTGTCTCATCATTTCTTATTTGGATTAGAACTCTATGAGACACCTAGGGGATATGTGTCTCATTATGAGCTATTTGGTTGTAACTATATGAGATTTTAGTGGATCCTCATTAAATAGGGTAGCTTCTTATGTTTTTGAATAAATAGGAGAGCCTTTTCCTTTGAAAGCATGTGTAAATTTGGAGAAATGATCATGTTTTTAATAGAGAATTTGGAGCTTATACTTGGAGATTTGAAGATTTATTTTTGCTTGCATATGGAGCTTCTTCACTTGCCATCATCATACACCATTGGAATGGCCATCTAATGATTGTGATATTTAATTGCTTTTATAGATTAAATTTCATTTGCTTTCTTAGTATTAGTTTTAGAATGACTATGTAATCTTTGCTTTTCTAAAAACATTTCAGTAGGGAAGTTTTATGTATTTTCTAATTGGATTAAGTTTGAGGCAAGGGCTCATAGTTATTTAGTTTCTTTTCATGTTTTGTTATTTACTTTCTTAGATCAAACCATCAATTCATTGTATAATTGAATAAAGGATCAGGCCAAGAAGGTGACTTCAAATTGTGTGATTGAATGTTCAACCTATGCAATCATTGAGCTTTACTTTTCCATGCTTTTATATTTGATTTTAAGATCCTCATTTAATTGAATTAACTGATATTCCTAAAGATCATTCTAAGAACCCCGGATGCGGGTGACACGACGGGAGGCAACGAGGAGCCACATGCTAGTCATGTGCTGCCTCAGGTGTAGTGCTGGCATTCAATGCCAGATCGCCGCCAGGGAATAAATGGCAGGGTTAACACAGGAATTCATTCAATGTTCCGTCCGAGTTGTTGGCTCGACTGTAATGAGCAGTTATGGCATTCGAGGATCGAGGTTATGATGCGGTGGTTAAGAAAGGTGGTGGGAGGGCTCAGCATAAGCTGGTTCATGCTCAGCACTTGGTATTTGGTGTTCAGGCTCTCGCCTGGTCTTTGGCTCTCCGGGAAACAATACCTGCCGTCCCTCTGTCTGCTGGATGCAATTTCAAGCCTGAAAGGCGAGGGGGATGCGAATTTAAATGTGTTGGGTGTCATCTGCTCACCTCTGTGTCAATTCCGCCTCCCTATCTTGCACTGCTCCTTACCCACGGTGCTTCTGCAAAAATGGTCAGGCCTCGACAGCGCCTGCTCAGCCGTTGAGGCTCTGCCCGGGGAGGGTCCTCTCGACCTCCAGCTGAAGAACCTCACTCCCATTGCTGTCATTGTCGTTGCCATCGTATTGTTGAAGCCAATCCCATCCAAGCCAGCCAATTCATGGACTCTAGCAGCCCAGATTCTGACACAGCACCTTCGCCTGCCTTTGGTTCAGCCATTTTTACCTTTAGTAGCTCGATGGACAGACCCCGTATCAATGCCCATGTTTCGGTACTTTTCCTGGAGGAATCTCAGGCCGATAGCGACGGGCATCGCAGCAAAGGGAAGCACCAGGGCGAGAGTTCAGAATTTGTCAAGGCAATGCCAGCGAAGGATGCAGAACATGCCCCCAACCTTCCTCAGCCTCAGGAAGTGTCGACATCCAAGGGGGATGATGTCAACATGGATCCCTACCCTTCTGCAGAGGAAATGGAAAATACGGTTGGTGCCCGGTGGTCGAGGAGGAGTCGGAGGAGTAGCTGGCCATCCGCACAGCATCACCTACTCCAGCGACACTCAGGTTTTGCTTCGGCTTTCGGTTTCTGTTATGTGGTCTTACTGCCTATTCTTGTTATGTTTTTTGTGGCCCCTGCGTGGGAAAATGTTGTTGGTTGTCTGCTGCCCCTGCGTGGGACGAACACTTATGGTCCAAAGCCCCTGCGCGGGTTATCTAGTCTGAACTGGTTGCTTTTTTTTGAAAGTCAAAGAACCCCTGCGTGGGATGTTTTGTTCAGTCATGGTGCCCCTGCGAGGGCTGCCCTTATGATCCCTCACAATCCAGAGTGCCAAGGTTTGGCCTCTGGTGAAAAAACTCTATGATTGTAATGTTTTTCCTGTTCCTGTAAATAATAGATTAGTTTTTAACGAGAAAAAAAAAAGATCATTCTAAGAAATTGATTTAATCATATTTCAATATTGAATGGTTGAATATTTGATACATGCAATTACTGAGTTATTTTTTGCACACTTTACTTGCTTTTATAGGACATTAGAAGTTAAAGTATAAATAGTTGCTTACACATCATCTCATGAAGGTAACACTTCATAACTGAATGCTGGAGTAACTAAGTATACATTAGTTGTTTTTTATTTCACAGGTTAGTTTAATTTCATTTTCATTATTTGATTTCATACATTAGATGAATTGGTTTTCATTATTTTGTAGTTAGATTGATCTAAACTGAAAGACAATTTCTAGCACATACAGTGCATGCATGCTTCACAAGTTTATGAAACCCCCGGGTTGACAAATTAAATGACAGGCAATCACTTTGCCCCAACACCACCTCCGCCTCGGATTCTGAAATCCATATGGAAATTCCAAAGATAAAAACCAAGATAAGCATCCCAACACACCATGACATCCGGAAAAGGCAAGGCTAGGCTAAAAACCACTGTCATAACCTGACAAAAACATGCCACCAATAACAAGAAAACCATACACCAACATGAAAATCCATGCATGTCAAAACCAACTAGGAAGTCACACATGAAATATGTTACCTACAAGTATTCCTATCAAAACTGCTTAATCTTGCTCTTCCATCCTTGATCCTTGCTTTCCTTCCTTCCCATTTGCTTGTTTTTCCTTCCTTGCTCCAAAGCTAGAGTGCTCTAAGAAAACTCTAAGTGTCCAAGAGTGAGAGAGAGAATCATGAGAGAGCTCCAAAATTGAACTGGCAAAAAGTTACCAACTGATCCTCATAAACCTTTTGTTGAGAAGGTAAATCCCCTCTACGGATAGAGGCGATCCCTACTAGCCCAACAGGGGTCTAGCAACAATCACACAATGCTGCCACACATGTTCCTAGTTACAATTAGACAAGAAGTAAAGAGCACCTACTTGGATTCCTGCGCTGTCGTTTGTCGAGGGGATGTTTCCCTTGCTCCTTCGCTTCAGCTGGTCATAGTCTTCCGCGATCCCCGCGAACGGACACCTGCACACACGAAGGGAAAGCAAACGCAAGCGTGAAATCTAGTAAAAGTAACTATATGCCAGTCAGAAAAGACATAATTCACATTTATCCATTGCATAAACAAACGAGAATGGAACAATAATAGCAGTCATCTATTATTAATCAGAATAGAGAAGAGTACAACCAAATGTTCTGACGTCGATAAACTTCTCAGGAGGGATCAGTCAGCATGTATCTCAAGCATTCACCTTTGAGGATGGTTCTCCCAAGACAAACTAGTCTCTCTCTCTCACACAAATGTCACAAACAAACTTCCCAAAGCAATCAATCACTTCCACTCCTAACACACCACACCTATAGCAGCAATCTGAGCACTACAAGCTCTTGTATAATCCAAGCTAAGTCTCGCTATTTTCTAACTAGTTTCTAACTAGCTGCTCATGGTAATGGCGGAAGTTTATATAGGAGAATGAGTCTCCTAAAAAGGTGGAAGGATGAGCTTATCTTCAAGGGGAGTAGTTGCAAAGGGTCGAACAGACATGCCACAGAAGGGAGTCGATATTCACAAAGCTAACAACCAAGCCTGGAGAGATCTGGAAGGCTGGTTGTTTGAACAAATTCGCCCAAACTGGATCAGCGCGGATTATATGGAGACTGCCGCGCCGTCAGCACATAACAATAACTGAACAAGTCATGTCAGCGCGGAAGGACACGCGAAAGCCGCGCTGTGCGTCATCGCGGAAAAGTGATGTTCTTCCGCGATGGCAGCGCACGAAATACACTGTGGGGCGCTGGTCATCGCGGTTATTTTATGAACAGACGCGCTGATACACAAAACTTTGGGAAAATGGGTTTTAAGCCAGTTCAGGGATCAAACACTTAGTGATTGTGACTTCTGGACACAGCAGGGTGACTGACAGGAAGGCAGTGATAAATTACTGTGTAACAGATGCCCCCTAAAGCATGAAGACCGAGAGAGTGGGAGGGGTGAAATGCTTTACAACACACGCCGAACTGGAACACCACCAGGAAGTACCGAAAAATCTTTGACAATCATATACATGCAGTCTAGGCATGGGCGCAGCCATCCAAAAGACATGCGAGACTAGTCTATGGTATGGACGCAGCCACCCAGCTAAAGAGACCATAATAATGACAAGGTATGGTCGCAGCCATCCATGAAGACTCAGGTATGGGCGCAGCCATCCATCAATGAGTCATGTAATGATTATCCACAAAATCGCAACCTGGACCACAATGAGCAAGGATCCAGGGTCTTGCGCTCCATCTCGACCCGAACAGAGTACAAGTCCACACATGTGAATACAGGGGTTGGAGTCGAACATGCATGAACATCGTCTGATTACCGGCCAATGATGAGAACCGTTAACAGACGCGAGAGGTACCACCAATAATGACAATGGCCCTCAAGGTACTATAGGTACAATCCGTAGCGTGTGAATCAATGAGCTGGTGTCGAACACCCACGGAATCATTCGATCGTAGGTCAATGATGTAAACCTTGCGTCAAACACGAGGAACCTGCCATTGAGGCATGCAGGCTCCAAGGCACCTGAAAGAGTCTCTAAGTCACTTTCTCGGATAATGAGTTGAAGTCGACGAGAAGTGGCCTTGATCGAAGGTGGGCCATGATGATTCCCACATCATCGACACGAGACAGAGATATAATGATTTGCGACGAGATAGCGAACGAGGTTGCATTGGGGCAGAGGACAACTTCTCTTGAACATATAACGGCACTATAATGGATTTGGCAGTACTTGACATCAAATGAGCAGCGGATAAGATGATGACGGCAATGAACAGATGAGAGGTCAAATAGAATATCCCAAACCCATGGAGGCTAGTGAAAACGAGATGAGATGACCCCACCCAGACACGAAACAGCGGAGTGCCATGTTCAAGAGTGACGTACTGCCGAGACGACTGTAATCAAAGTTCCATTTTCCCCACCTTTGCAGGCAGGTACCCCGATTATTTTTGGATGACAAGCTTGACGGGGATAACATATGCTTGGTGTGTGTCATGTTGACAATATCCGATGTCATTGAGTGTTTAACGAGCCTGACAAAGGAAAAACTCGGCTTCTTTTCTTGTTTCGAGAGTCTGAAAAGAATGCGGAAAAGGAGACTCCAGGGGGGTCCTTTTTCGTACAGTTGTGTCTCTCGAGCCCGAAAAAGTATAAAACTGTGCTCGAAAGAACCGCCCGGCCATTATAACCGAGGAGTACTTTTCATAAATAGTGTTGCCGACCGGAAAAAGTAAAAAAGTGGTCGAAGACACGTCGTTTTAGAGCCAATATCGAGTGTGAAACGACAAACACCCGGCGATCTTTTTTGGTTTAACGGTCGGAAAAAGAGCTTAAAAACGACCGCCTCTCGTTCCGTTAACGAGTCGAGAGGGGGACTCGGCAATCTTTTCATCTTTAAACGGTCAGAAAAGGGCTTAAAGCAGACCTCCATTTTTTTCTCTTTAACGAGTTAAAAAGGGAAAAATACTCGGCAATCTTTTCATATTTTACGAGTCAGAAAAGAGCTTAAAGGCGACTCGTCCTAGAGGAACGAGTGGTATAAAAGGTAGCAACTGGTTCCGACAATGGCAGAACTGCTCAAAACATGTAATGGTCAAGAGGCTGGCTAACAAAACCACTCATCACTGCGGTTCCTCAGGAAAGGAAAAACAACCAAGTGAAAGCATATGATCGGCCAAAGAGATGGTGGCGATGGAATGAAACAACCAAGGCTCATCTAGCAGAATTTAGCGGATAAAAATGGCAATCACGAGATGTAAATCGGGTATGGGTTCATTTTTACACAAGCTTGAACCATGGAGAACTTTGCTTGGATTCGGTTTCATTTTTACACAAGCTTGAAACGAAAAACTATGCTTGTTATAAGCTCGCATGCCCCCAGCATAATGATGCAAAATCGAGGTACATGCCCCCCAAGCTTCATTGCATTCAACAAAGTGGATGGAATGAAGGTTCACTCTCGAGATCTATGAAAGACTCGACTTTTATTTTACGAGATCCTAATCAAAAGACTCGATTTGGAAAGGGAGGTGTTTCATTTTTTAATGAGGTTGACACAATAAAAGAACTATCCTCATAACCCTTGTTTCATTTTTTAACAAGCTTGACACAAGATCAGGAACTATGCTCGACCACCTTGTTTCGTTTTTTAACGAGGTCGCCACCAGATCAAAACTATCCTCGGAACGTCTTGTTTCATTTTTTAGGGAGCTTGACACAAGACAAAGAACCGTGCTCCGACCAACCTAGTTTCATTGTTTAAGGAGCTTGACATAGGAAAGTGAACTATGCTCCACCAGACCTGGTTTCATTGTTTAAGGAGCTTGACACCGGAAAGGAACTATGCTCCATCCAAACCCAGTTTCATTTTTTAAGGAGCTTGACATAGGAAAAGAACTATGCTCCATCCAGACTTCATCATAATGAACGGGAAGTGGAGGCCCCCAAGAAAGTGGCTCCGGAGGGAAGGCCGACATCTTGGAAATCAGGACCTAATGCCCCCAGGACACTATGCACGATGGTGTCATCACGGGGTACGGGCACGGGGTAGGTGGCCACGTAGTTGATTTGCGGCGAGGCAGATGCAACTTGTGGATGAAAGCCAGGAGGGAAGGACGAGTGCGCCGGAGGGGCTTGTGGACGAACGAACGATAATTGATCGAACGTCACGATTCTTCCATCGTGTGGAAAACAAACCACACGGAAAAGTGAAGAAACAAGGGCTCCCATGGCATACACATAATCACGACCAAGGAGAAGACTGAAGTCTAAAGAACCTTGGGTAACTGAGATGTCTATATAGATAGTCTTGCCCCCCAAAGTAATAGGAAACTTCGGGAGGATCCCTAATGGCTGACTCGTTCCTCCGTCAAACGCGGTGAGATGCGGTGCGACAGGTACAAGCGATGGGGAACCCAAAGCTCGCCAAGTAGTAACGGGCATAAGACTAACCGATGCTCCTTCATCTAACACAGTGCTAGGCAGCGCCTTATTGCAAGCATAGGCGGTGACCCAGAAAGGCACGTGGGATGGAAGGGGAGGGGTAGTCAAACGACTCCAATCAAAGGAAATGACCGAACTACTTGGTGGGGGAACCATATGGTTGCCCCCCTGCTCGGAAAGAACCGAATCTAAATTCTCCGGAGAGGTTTCAGGAGAACCTTTATCAAGCTCAGGAGAATCTGAGGAGACGAGAAGAACATGAGAATGTTTCTCTTCCGAAACAGAGTGTTTGAGAGGAGGTGAACTTGAATCAACACCCTTTCCGACCAACGGCGGGTCTGGAACAGACTGGGAACAGCCAGGTTCGGGAAGAGGGGCCTGGACAAAAGAGGAATCTGAAACAATCTCTTTGTCAACAAGGGCGCGATCTACAGCTGTAGAAAGACGCTGATAACCAGCGGGAAGTGGATTCGGAGGAGCAGCAAGACTTTCCAACACAACAGAGGCTTTATCCATGAGTGGACAAAGGTGAAGGGGATGTTTGCCTTCACAAAGTCGACAGGGGATTCGAAACTTCCCTTTCTCCTTACCATTCCCAACTGATGAGGTAGCATCGCCATGATCATCAGTGGACGATGAAGGGCGGGCCGGATCGTGAGACCAAACCTCTAATACCCTGGGAATGCCAGGACAATCACGAAGGAGATGGTCCTCCTTGCATAATCGACAAGGAAACTTGACCTTCCGCGGAGGGGCAGAAGGTGACCCGACTTCAGGTGTACTGGAGTGGATAGCTGGACTTGAGAGGGGGACTGTGTGTGTAGACTCTCCCTTAGGAGACTTCTTCTTCTTGGACTTCCTCTTCTTCTTCTTAGCCACCTGGTTATGCGAATCGAGACTTTCACCAGGCGAAGTGGAAGAGGACGACGTAGAAGTAGGCGTCGAAGGGGAGAGATCCACCTTTGGATCAACATGATGTCGTTCAGGTGGAGGGACTGACGGACTAACAGCCGATACGGTAGGGACCAAAGAGGTTGAAAACAACCACACAGGCAACCCGACAGTTAACCCTGGTAGGGACAACATCGCCATATACGGAGCACCAACATTCCCAAGAGGAGGGAATTGTCCTGGGTTCCCATCAGAGGGGGAACCTGGGTTAGTGAATCCTGGAAAAGTTGCCATAGCAAATGAAAACGAAACCTACTCAAGCTAACGCACACAAGATCTAACAGGGAATGTTATCGTGGCCGAATAAATTTTAAGACACAAGAACCAAACTTGACCTTTTCATATTTCAGGAGTCGAGAAAAGGACGAAAAGATGACTCCAATCTCCTTCGAATGTTTAATGAGCACGAAGTGACAAGACGCTCACAGGCACCTTTTCGTTTAGCGAGTCCGAAAAGGATCAAAAGTGACTGCTCTGGAACTCTAGGTAGAGGGTGTGCCAAACTTTTCGCAAAACCACAGAATACTTTTTAGGGTACGGGTGGTCAATCTTCGTGAATGCTGTGTTCACTGCATTGCGAATTGTAGGGCGGCCGACTCGGCTTCCTATGGATAAAGGATAAAAGCCTAGTGGGGTCTCCCTATATACTCGACGGTACGTGGGAGCGCAGTCCGTATTAGACCACTATCGAGTCACAGAAGGAGGAATCACCCAACCCAATGTGAAACAACAGTGACTATGTTTTAAGACGCCGGAACACGTCTCCAACCTAGACCTCTAAATATTTGCGTTTAGTTCCAATGCGTTTTTTAGATTCATTTGGTTCATTTTATAGTTGATCTTGAGATTAAGTTTCGATTTCAAGCTCTATCGTATGTTCGCTCACAATTACTTAGATGCAATCTATATGCAAAAGAATTTTGTTTCGTTCGATGAATTCTAGCTACGAGAGGGCAGAGAATTTTTGAAACAAAACGAAAACAAACAAACAAGTAGCTAAATGCAACTAAAGCGAGGAAAGGAAACTTTTCTTTTGAAAATGGAAATCAATGAAATGTTCTTTTCCTTCTCGAATTTTAAAACAAGCTACTAATTCGTTTCCTTTTATTGACATAACACACCTAAAGGAATTTGGAGGAACTTGAACACCAAGTAAACTACTTAATGAGAGCACACGAAGTTCCCAAAACACTCAACCAAAGTCTCGAAATCAAAGGGAAACAAGGTAATGCACGAGCTATGTGATCTAAGCTCTGCAAAACAAGCAAGGATTGCAAGCAAGGAGGAAGCGCAAAAGATCACTTGGAAGCACAAACCAATACACTCTAACAATCACTGAAAAAATGCGAAGAGCGAGTCTAGAATGAGCTGGTCAATCAAGCAAACAGGGATCCTTGCGGGAGGCTTGACACACACACGGCCGCTAGATGTCCTAGGGTTCAGAGCGTGAAATCAAATAGAGAAAAGCAAACATCCGATGGACCAGAGTTGCAACCAGTCAATTAGAGACTCAAACACAATCCAGTAATCGCGAAAGTCAGGACGAAAACGTGAACCAAGCAGCTAGAAGGGAAGTTGTTTGCAAACTTAAAACCAAGCAAAACGAAACCCTATGGAGTTGAGCTTCGTAATCAAACAGTTCAAAGTTCAGAGAGTGAAAAACAAGTCATCAGACAAGTGGGGAGAAGCAGGGAAAGTCACAGCAAGAGGTTCAGGAGGTCAAATTGGACAAAAAAAAGTTTTTCAGGCTCAGCGCGGGTAGCCTTCAGCAACTTTGCGCTGACAGGGGGAGGCCTTCAGCAACTTTGCGACGTCAGCGCGGAAAGTCAGGGAAAAAGCGCGCTGCCCTAGGACAAACGAGGTCAGCGCGGATATAAGACACACAGACGCGATGACCGAAATCGCAAAGAAGAGGGGGCGCGATGTCAGCGCGGAAGAACACGAATAAAGCGCGCTGCCCTTGAAAACGAGGTCAGCGCGACTGTTAGACGTACAGGCGCGATGAAGAGAAAACCAAAAGAACAGGGCCGCGATGTCAGCGCGACTGTTCCGAAATAAAACGCGCTGGGAGTAAAAAACAAGGAAAGCCAAAACAAAAACTTCCCAAACCAAAGGCAGGAGCTTTTTAATAATAAAGACGCTTTCCAGAAACACCCAGAAAGTTCATAAGCCACAAAAGACAATCCCAAAAACCCACAAAGAGATCAATCAAAGCCAAACACAAAAGTGGACTCAAAAACAAAAAGGCTGATTCCCCAGTGGAGTCGCCAAATTGTTGAGAAGGTAAATCCCCTCTACGGATAGAGGCGATCCCTACTAGCCCAACAGGGGTCTAGCAACAATCACACAATGCTGCCACGCATGTTCCTAGTTACAATTAGACAAGAAGTAAAGAGCACCTACTTGGATTCCTGCGCTGTCGTTTGTCGAGGGGATGTTTCCCTTGCTCCTTCGCTTCAGCTGGTCATAGTCTTCCGCGATCCCCGCGAACGGACACCTGCACACACGAAGGGAAAGCAAACGCAAGCGTGAAATCTAGTAAAAGTAACTATATGCCAGTCAGAAAAGACATAATTCACATTTATCCATTGCATAAACAAACGAGAATGGAACAATAATAGCAGTCATCTATTATTAATCAGAATAGAGAAGAGTACAACCAAATGTTCTGACGTCGATAAACTTCTCAGGAGGGATCAGTCAGCATGTATCTCAAGCATTCACCTTTGAGGATGGTTCTCCCAAGACAAACTAGTCTCTCTCTCTCACACAAATGTCACAAACAAACTTCCCAAAGCAATCAATCACTTCCACTCCTAACAAACCACACCTATAGCAGCAATCTGAGCACTACAAGCTCTTGTATAATCCAAGCTAAGTCTCGCTATTTTCTAACTAGTTTCTAACTAGCTGCTCATGGTAATGGCGGAAGTTTATATAGGAGAATGAGTCTCCTAAAAAGGTGGAAGGATGAGCTTATCTTCAAGGGGAGTAGTTGCAAAGGGTCGAACAGACATGCCACAGAAGGGAGTCGATATTCACAAAGCTAACAACCAAGCCTGGAGAGATCTGGAAGGCTGGTTGTTTGAACAAATTCGCCCAAACTGGATCAGCGCGGATTATATGGAGACTGCCGCGCTGTCAGCACATAACAATAACTGAACAAGTCATGTCAGCGCGGAAGGACACGCGAAAGCCGCGCTGTGCGTCATCGCGGAAAAGTGATGTTCTTCCGCGATGGCAGCGCATGAAATACACTGTGGGGCGCTGGTCATCGCGGTTATTTTATGAACAGACGCGCTGATACACAAAACTTTGGGAAAATGGGTTTTAAGCCAGTTCAGGGATCAAACACTTAGTGATTGTGACTTCTGGACACAGCAGGGTGACTGACAGGAAGGCAGTGATAAATTACTGTGTAACACCTTTTATTAATGAGGCCTCTATTTTCTTCATTTTCCATTATTTTCCTTCAATTTCCTCCTCACATGTAACCTGTGATCTCATACCTTACTTTTCTCCTAATTTCCTTTATTTTCATAAATAAATGTGCCAAAAATTCCTTTTTTCTTTTTTATGCTTTTGTATTTTCCAATTTACTTTAGCCATAAACACATCCAGTGATGCCCACTATCATATATTTTCCCAACATTTAGCTTGGAATACATGTGCCTTACCCGTGGTCTTATTTTTTCCTTTATGAACTTTTATTACATGGAATTTTCACCAGGGCTGTTATAGACATGATCAGGCATAAGCCCTAATTTTGCAGGACATTTTTCCACATTTTGCAATATTTTGATACTTATCTATCTATATATAAAGAGATTTTAGGATGACTTGATCATATATATAGAAGATTATTTGATGTTTTTGATTTAATGTGATGAATTATTGATATGCCAATCCAATGCTTGGTTAGATATAGAAATGACAAATGCATTTTGTGATCATGGAATGTGAATAAATGTAATAAAATTAAATGATCTTTGGAATAATACCACTCTTAAAAATTTACGATGTAATGAAGGATCCCTCACACGATAAATAGTATTTAACTGAGACACCACCAATTGTGAGTCCAAGTACACTACTAATGATTCAATACCATAAGATATTGCTTTAAAAAGTAAATTAATAATGACACTATATTCAACCATATTATTAGACGCATGACCAATACACATGCCTCTTGCAACCAACAACTGACCAGATGGACAATGAATTACCCATGCTACGGAAGCTCGATTCCGGGTGTGTGTACTAGCATTGTCTCGAAACCTAAGTACACTGAACCCATTCAATCCTGCAAAAGAAGATCGAAAATACCATTTTCACAATGAAACTCATAGAAAAAAACTAAAACTATGTACAATATTTACAAAACAAAGAAAATTCTAAGGAAAGAACCTAAGCATAATACTTCTTGAGATAGAGCCCATTTCTGCACTCCAGCAACACGTTCCCTTCAAAATAAACCAACTCATAAGCACCCTTCTTCAAGACCCTTTTAATAATGAAAGGACCGTACCACATAGGTTTGAATTTACTTGCCCCCAAGGTGTATTTATCTTGGCCATAGACCGATACAAGGTCACCTTAAGAGGAAACCATAGGTCGTACGAACTTATCATATTCATCTTTGACTTTTTCTTATTAGACTTATTCAGTTTTGGCTTGGTTTGGGATGAATTAGGTTTGATCTATACTGTGCACCAACAAAACCCTCAATCACTGGCCCTTTTTCGGCAACAACCTACAAGCAGATCACAGTCTCACCCGAAGTGACTATGGGAGGATACAGAACCAGGTTTCTACACCCTTGAAGGACTAGGAGATGTGGTATTATTATGTTATTTTATTCTTATCATTTATAAATCACTTTTCCACATTAGATTAATCACTTAACCATGCCATATAAAACGATAAACCATCACTGTGCTGAAATAAACTGCAACTGTAATAACTACTACTTTACAACAAATAATAAGAAAATATACATATCGAACAACAATGTACGTGGTTCACTCCAATGTGGGGCTACGTTCACAAGAACTATTGCTAATATAATGAATCTTTAAACAACAAATAGTTCTTGGCCTGCGCACTAAGCTGCAGGTTGTCTACGCACTCAACTGCAGACTCAGGACTCTGCACACTCAGCTACAGAGTCTTGCCTTCTCTTTTAAATTACAGATCACAATAATACAACCATAACATTGATTTGGATCATTTCGATGATTCTCTTCTTATTATTTTACCTGATATATGCTATTACATCGAACGGTTGCATCATCAAAATGCCATGGTCCAAATACCATGGATTCCCCAAAACAAGCAACTATGGCCCAAAAATCTCATTGATCCTTTACAAAATCATGCACTTTTATTAAAGGAAGGGATTCGACCCACCCCTAAGCCCTTACACTGCATGGTATATTTATTTCCTCAAACTGGGCTCCATTGCTTCCATTGTTTGGTCCACTTCACACTCCACTGCACGCTCCACAGTGTGCTCCGCCCCACAAAATGCTGATTCTTTGCCAAAGTCTAGGTCAAGTTGGGTTGTGCCCGAAAACCCCCCAACACTCACACATGACTCATCTCGATTCAATCAACCGATTTGCCTCTGATCTTTGCTGCAATGTTGTTGTAGGAACTATTGAACTGTTGCAGAATGTATGTGGCTTTCTTCTCTTCATTGCACACTTCCTCCAGTAGTGCTTCTCTCGCAGGTTATGTAACCTTATGCATCATTGTTGTCTCTCTCTGTCAAAGCAACTGAATATTCTCATCCACCGCCGGGACAATTGGATAACCTCATCCTGCCATGGTTGAGTTCTCTCTGACATAAAATGCTCTTCCTTCCTCAACTCCTCTATCTTCTTCTGGAGGGAATTTCCCTCATTTATCTTTGTGAGCTTCTGTGAGATTGGTAAAGTCCTCACAATTGCCTGAATCTCCTCCAACTATTGCTACTTTTGCTGAATATCCTCTTGAAGTTTCATCACATTTGGATCTTCCTACAACGAAGTTCAAATCAGTAAGCTCTCATCCAACAACTTCCCACAATCTGCCAATGTTGTGGAGATGCCGACCATTGCAGCCTTCAGGTTGGCCTCCCTATTCTCTTTCACTTCCTGTGGTGTGGTTGGCTATAGCTTCATTTGGAGCTCGTTTATCTTTATCTCATATGAAAATTTCACTTATGCAATCTTATCCTTGTATCTTTTTACCGCAAGGCCGAGCTTCGTGACCTTGTCCTCCACTGATTTCTCTTCTCGGACATCAATGTCCAGAATCTTGCGACATGTTTCTTCAACAACCTCCTTTAGCTTCTGTTGCTGCTGTACTACCTAATCCCTCTCCTGGATCGCCTGGTCAAGCTTTTGCTGCAACGAAGCTCAATTTCTCTCTACCTGAATATTTAACTTTGACGTGAGTTGTTCATGCTACTTCAACTCATTTATGATCTCTTGATGCAACTTGTGTAATCTCTGAAGTGGAACTGCTGCGATGTTCATATTCACACACCTCCAGTATTTGGCTTGCTGTTGTACCTCAGCGGAGTCAAACTACAGGGATTTGGTAGGTATTGGTGCTGTCCACACTACAAGTGTAGGCTCTATTGGTCTCTCCTTTGCAATATTTTCCTCTGCCTGCACTGGCTATCAGGTTGTTTGTGCCAAAATCTTCAATTCTGCAATGCATTCCTCAACACCTATTACAAGTGCATTGTATTGATCCTCTAACTTGTTCCATGATTCCACCGTTGCTTCCTGAATTCTATCCTCAATCTGATCCAAGTCCCCATCAGTGAGGACCAATGGTGTTAGGTCCTTTGTCTTATTTACCTTATGCTTCTTTTTTCGTCTTGGGGCAGCTTCGGGGCGTGCCTTTCTCTTCTCTGTGACAACTTTTTCTGTCTTTGTCTTTTTAGACTCTTTTTTCTACTCATCACCTTGAAGAGGATCCCGATCACCCTCGTCATATTTCTCCTTGTGTTCTGATTCTAGCTCATCCTTCTCTTTCCCACTAGCTTCCTCGTGGTGCACCGTGTCCTCCTCTATCGAACTATCCTCTATTTGTGTTTCTAGTGCAATCATCCACTCTGCGGGCCACTGTTGTATCTTTGTTAGGAGATCATCTTCTGTCATGAAATATGGCAGGGGATGCCATTTCTTCCTTGTGTCTATGTGAGCCTTTATGTAGATTCTGTGGAAGTCATCCTTAAACTTCGCGACATTGCTATACTGATTGTATAGGCTCGGTGAAAGGGGAGGGTGCTAGTTCACGAACATGTGTAAATCCATATGGTATAATAAAAAAACATTTTGTTCTCTTGTGCTAACACCGGTTTAGTGGTATACCACAACAAGGCATACTGTGCAACCTCACAAACATCTGAGGGTACTAAAGGGAACTGCGAATCTTCCGGCTCTCTCCATGCAAGCATCGCAATTATTAAAATCAACCATGCATAATGAAATGGAGTATATTTCTCTTGAGCCTCGCAACAATTGTCCAGAAATTCTTGGCATAGATATACGACCCAGTTGTACTGAAATCCATTAGTGCACTGCGCAACTAATGAAACCACCGATGTAGGGACTTCATTAGCCTGACACTTCCTCATGATTTTTCCAGCCAATATGTGTGTTGCGAAGCGAACTCCTTAGTCAGTGATCGAGTTGATATCATAACATCACTTCCCTTTTTTCAGTCTGAACTTCTTCTTCATGTTTTCGGCTATTTCTCTGTCTTGATCTTTCCCAAAAAAGTATTATGCGGGGTTCCGCCCTTGATACAATCGTCTTGTGATTCTCCATATCAGCATTGGGTCGATAGGGATCCTCTTCCCCATCCATAAGCATCCATTGTGCACTAGCATGAGCAATTTTCTCACACAAGTCATGCTACCTGGACTTCTGCCGAAGTCCGACACATTCAACATGTTGATCAACCCTGACTGCACCTATCCAGCTGACCACTGTTGTGGTTCTAACCTCGTTACACCACTCTTAGGGTAGTGCACTTTTTTTAAGTATCTGTCTGGGATGAACTACATATATTTCTTCCTATCATTGAAATCATAGTCCATGAACTTAAACTACGGAATATTCTAAGGGTTTCTCTAGTGAATCACACTGACTCCGGCAATAAAGGTGTGAGGTGCCATATTTCACGTCGGTCGACTCTTTTACTGGTTTTGCATTTGGTTTTCTTGGTGGAATATATGGTGGGAGAGGGGATGGAAATGTTGGGCCATCCATTTCCATTTTCACTTGCTTTGCTTCTTCGTCACTATATCTCACTTCTTCATGCTGCTCAATAGGTCTCTTGTCCTATTTCCTCTTCATCCTCTCCTCTTTGGTCATTTTCTTTCGTGGAGATCTCCATTTTGTGCGTGGTGATGCGGCTGGGGTTGATGCTGGTGTGGGCATATCAGCTACTGCTTCAGAAGCTACTTCCATGACTCCGGCTAATCCCTTCTCAAAAAATATACGAATGAATTCTTCAGTCGTCAGGATATTCATGCGAAAATTTTTGCAGCTTCTTCGCAATGGAAATATTCAAATTCTCAATTCAGCAAAGTGCTAAATCTGGGCGGGACACGAATTTTTATAACAAATCTGAGTTTCTAACCCCATCATTAGCTTATATTGTGTTCATTAATTGCATAGCTATCCCTAGATCTGGTCAATTTGTCCTCATAAATGCATCTTTCCGCATGTTTTAACGTTAAATTTCCCTTTTGACGGTCATATTTTTCCGTTGAACTTTGACACATCCCATATTATAGCGAGAAACCCTTCTTACCTCAAGGCTCCTATGAACTTTGACATAATCTAGACTGTAACAAAGTAACTTTCTATGTCGAATCTCTTTCTGCAATGTAGTTTATAGTCCAGTGCCCACTTTCAACTACAGGTGGCACTAAAACTCTTCTTCTTTTATTCAGAGTGAAGCTATAGGGGCAAGTTTATCCCTATACAACCTCAACCTGCTGCCACTTACTCTTCCCTATACCAATTCTCCATTTAACGTTGCTAATTGAATTGTGCCTCCATCAGTAATATGCTTGATAATGTATGGGCTCAACCAATGCATCTTGAATTTTCCTGGAAATTTTACACACTTATTGTCATAAAGGAAAACAAGGTCTCCTACCTGGAACTTCTTCTTCTTAATATTTCTATCATGACAAGCCTTTTCTTTTGCTTTCTGTACCTGTTGATGAAATCCTGCTATAAATCTATCTTCTTCCAGAGCAAGCAACTGCGACATTATGTCCTCCATTGTATCAAGGTCTTCCATATCTGTAAAAGTTGCAATCCTCAAGCTAGGCACGATGTACTCCATGGGCATCACAAATTATTTCCCATAAACTAACCTAAAGGGTGTCTGACCTGTCAATTTTTTACATGTGGTCCTATAAGCCCATAAAACTGTTGGAATTCTAAGGTCCTAGTCATCTCTATTCACATTGCATACCTTAGTAAGTTCATTCTCCAAAATCTTATTAAATGCTTCTACTGTTCCATTGGTCTGAAGATGATAAGGGGTACTCTTCTGATGATAAACTTGGATCTCCTCCATCAATGTTTCAATAGTCTTATTTAGGAAATGTGAACCTTGGTCACTCATCAAAATCTTTGGACATCCAAATATAGAAAATATGTACTCAAAAATAAACTTCCTAGTAGTCACTGTGCTGCAGTCCCTTACTGATTGTGGCTCAACCCATCTTGTCAAGTAATCAATCGTTGTAATTATGTACCTTGCATCAGTCCTCTTTCTAGGTGGGTTGATGGGTCCAACAAAATCAATGGCCCAGTTATCAAAGGTCTACAATGTAACTTGTGGTACCAATGTCATCTCATCTCTTCTAGAAGGCTTCCCTATTCTTTGACACACATCAAATGCTCGGTATTACTCCTTCGCATATTTACGTAGTGCAGGCCACCACAATCCTGCTCTCAAAATCTTATGCGCAGTAGCTTTTTCTACATAGTGTTCACCAGCTGCACCCCCATGAGCCTCTGCTATAATCACTTGTCTTTCATGTTCAAGAACATATCTACGCAGTATCTCATCTGGTTCCATCTTATACAAATATCCTACTATTAATGAAACTTCAGTTGCCTTAACCACTAATTCTTTCTTTTTCTGCGTAGTATATTCTGAAGGAGCCATTCCTGTGGTCAAAAACTGAATGATATCTATGAAATGGTCATCTGCAACTCTGATTGCAAATAATTGTGAATCAGGGAGATTATCCTCTATGTTGATTGGTTCTTCCTCTATTTGTAGTCTTGATAGATGGCCAGGTCCTGCATTCAGTCTCCCTAGTTTAACAATGATCTCGAAGTCATATTCTTGGAATAACAGTAACCATATGCAAATCTTTCCTCCTAAGATAGGTTTATTAACCAAGTACTTCAATGCAGAATGATCTATAAACATTTTAAAGTGTGATCCCAACAAATAGTGTCTACACTTCTACAAAGCATATACCATGGCCAGACCTTCCCTTTCTGTAGTGGTGTAATTATTTTCTACTTTATATAACTTCCTACTTGCAAAAGCTATAGGATGATCAATTTCTCCTTCACCAAGTTGTGGTAGTACCACTCCCAAAGCTATACAAGAGACATCCACATGGACATGGAATTCCTTTTTCCAATCAGGGAACACTAGTATAGGTGCAGGTACCAATTTTTCTTTCAATATGTCGAGGCTCTTCTGACATTCTTCATTCCACTGAAAAGTTACATCCTTCTTCAACAACTTCTCCATAGGTGTAGTGATCTGAGCATACCCCTTGATGAACTTCCTGTAATACCCAGTATGTCCCAACATAGTGCAAAGTTGTCTTATTGTCTTAGGTGGAGGCAAGTTCACAATGATAACAATCTTAGCAGGGTCCACCATTAGTCCTTTCTTATAAACAATATGTCCCAACAATATGTCGAAAGGTACATAAAATATGCACTTCTTTAGGTTCAAAGAGATATGATATTATCTGCATGTGTTAAGCATAAGTCTTAAACTTCCAACATGTTTGCTCAACAATCCAAATACTGTTTAATCATCAAAATATACCTCTAAAAACTTATGGATGTATTCCTTAAAATATGCAACCACCACCCTAGAAAATATAGCAGGGGAATTTTTTAATTCAAAATGCAATACTTTGTATTGATATGAGCCCCATTCTGTAGCAAATGTGGTCTTATGCCGATCTTCAGGTGCAATCCTAATCTGACGATAGCCTGAGAATCCATCTATAAATGGGTAAGCTTCCTGACCTCCTACATTGTCTAGAACTTCATCTGTGAAAGGGGTAGGAAAGGGATCATGTAGACATGCATCATTCAACTTTCTCATATCAACACAGATCCTAATTTCTTCTTGAGTCTTCTTTTCTTGCACCACCATAAGACTCACCTATTACGATTCTTCTACTGGTTCAATAATTCCTGCTGCTATCATATTATCAAGTTCTAATTTTACTTTCTCCTTATACTTCGGGTTCATCCTGTAAGGTCTTTGTTTGATTGGCTTTGAATCAGGTTTAAGGGGAATCTTCATGACTTGTAGATCTCCTATTATACCCTTCATCTCTAAAAACTTGGTGAGAAATAGTTCTTGATATTCATGAAGTAACTCTGTAACTTCACTGACTGTCTCTTCATTCCAATAGTCTCCTATTGTTGCAAACTTGGGTTCCTTCTCTGATCCTATATTTACCTTCTTGGTCTTCAATGGCTTCATTATGTCTGGTATTTCTAGCTCATGTCTAGTTACTTTGCGGTATCCTTCTGACTCTACTATGTCAATGTTGCGAGGATATTCTTCTTCATCTGCAGTAAGGTTATAGCACTCTAGTGCATTTTCTATCTGTGCAGCCCAATCAGGTTGCTGCCATGTCAGTGGGGTTACATTCTCAAAGATCCTCTTCTTGACTGTCTGAAGGGCCAAATCTATGTATGGACAATCATCCTCAAATATGAATGTTAATATGAAGCCATCAACCATGTCTGCCCAGTTCATGGTACCATGTCGAAGCTCCATTTCTAGGTACCAGTTCTTAGGGATTGTCTCTAATGTATGAATGAATCCATGTACCCATTCTTGATGTGGAATCTCCTTCCATGTTGTAGTGCATAGTTGGATATGCTTCCTAGGATTAGTTTCACCATCATATTTTATCTCCATATTTTCATCTATCTGTCCAAACATTGTTCCCATCAATCTTTGACATTTCTACCAACCTTCTATATTCTTCTTGTGTGCATTCCACCATCTCGCAAGGATAGCTTTCAAGGCTATATCCAAGGCTGAAAACCTTTGATTTTTTGGAAATTGTTCTTCATAATCATTAAGAAAAGTATTTACATAACCTAAGCTATCATAAGAAGGCATGTTACATACCTCAGATATCATACAACAAACTAATTTAATAATTCTTGCACAAAGCTTTGTGGATACTTCATGCAACCTATTCTGTCAGTTCTCCAACTCTTCTACTGGGTCTGAGGTACATGAACTATCACACTTCCAACTCAACTTGCCTTCTACAGTAGGGTTAACACAATCCTATTCCTTCGTTGTCATCTGATAGATATTTCCTATGCCAGCTGAGCACTTCTTTGAGTAGTTCTATATATCTTACTCCTTCTGAAGGATCCAAGGGAAGAGTTAATCTCATATTGTTTCTTTCAAATATCATGTGTCTCTTCTTCAGATTAATTATGGCCATATTGTCGAATTCCCAGTCAATTCCAAGCAATGCAGGATAAGGGTTACTATCATCAACAATCTCTATTACTTCAAAATCAACAGTAGTGCGAACTCCTTCAATATCCAACGTGACACCTGGTAGTATTTCCAGAGGGAAGATATTTTGCTGATTTTCCATCCTTAACTGAATAGGTGACCATTGTAGCTTCAGCTTACCCATTAATTCCCATGTTTGCATTGTCAATATATTAGTATCAGATCCTAGATACAGAATAATTTGACCCATCTCATACTCTCGTATCTATGCACTAAGTGTTGGGTCCCTATAATACTAGTGATTACCCCATTACTATTGTAGTTATACCCCTTATTTATATTGTTGTGCTCCTATTACCCCCATATTGTTATTTCTGTGCCCCATAGAATCCCTCTATTGTTATTTTTGTGGCTTTATATTATTATTGTTAGGTCGGCTGGATTATATTGTGACTCCTTAGACTCCTATATATAGAAAGGAGGTTTTGTCATTTGTATCATCCAAGAATTGTTCATTTATGTAATGTAAAGGAGGTTGCCCCCTCGAAGAGGCTGAATTCTAAGGCGTTGATCTATATTTTCTATCTTTTCTTGAGCTGGTTTCATAACATTTGGTATCAGAGCTTTGGATTCTAGGGTTTCGCTGATCCAAACAGGTCACCGTGGCATTTTCGCTATAACTTTTTTTCTGTGATGTTTCAGAAGTTGCAAAAAAAAAACCCATTTGAGAAGAAATCGCGCTGAACCTTGGGTCCGAATTTTAGATCTTTTCGCGCGATATTTGCGTAGATATGCTCTGAGGAAGTTGGTCTTTTTGCAGACTCCTGAATTAAATTCAAAACAGGTGACCTAGGGAAAATCGTCATAACTTTCTCTATATGGATCGGATTGAAATTTCGTAAGAAGGTACAGAAAGAGGACGGACTGTAGTTTCTTGTATATCTGTTTCATAACCAAAGGTCGAAAATTGTACACGTGGCACTTCATACAAGTTCACTCTTCTGGAAAGGTCTATAATCAGGTCATCTTGGGAGATTGTGCATAACTCTTTCTTGGAGAATCCAATTTGGATCAGACTGGTGGCATTGGAAAGAGGACACAAAGAGCTACTACAGATCACAATTTCAGAACTAGATGATTGGAAAGTATAGAGATACATCAGAGGCAATATCAAGCTCCTACAAAGTGAAAAAAGGTGTGTAGATTTTTTTAAATTTTTGCTTAAGCTTGGTTTGAAAATTTATTTTGAAGGAATTCAAAGGGCATAGTAGAGTATTATTATCGGTAACTGATGCCCCGAGGAAAGAAAATGCAAACACCTAGTAAGGAACCTGAAAGCTCTAGCATGACTCATGAAGAAGAGGAAGAAATGCAACATGATATATCAAAATTACAAGACCAAGTGCAACAACTGTCCCTTGCACAAAAAGGAACAGAGTCTGAGATGGATGGTTTAAAGAAAGATGTAGAAGCTAAGATGGATGGTTTAAAGAAAGGTGTAGAAGCTAAGATGGACTATTTAAAGAAAGGCGTAGAAGCTAAGATGGATGGCATGGAAGCTAAGGTGAATGGCATGGACGCTAAAATTGATGGCATGGATGATAAGATGGAAGAATTGAAGATAAATATGAATAAGTTGCTACAAGAAATGGTCACTAAGGGTGAAAGAGTACTAAAGGAAACTCATAATGAGAACAAAAGAAATGTTAATCATGATTTCATAGACTCTAATGTTGGATCGAAGACTCACCATGTTCCAAAAATCGATATGAGGAAGTTTGATGGCAAGGATCCCGCCACATGGATATTACAGATGGAGCAATTCTTCGATCTCAATAATGTGCAAAACACACAAAAGGTACATATGGCAACTTTATATTTGGAACCAAATCAGTTTGTATGGTATCAATGGCTTTGTTCTCGTAAACAATTTATCACTTGGGCAATTTTTACGGAAGAATTGATAGCACATTATGAGGATACAAAAAGCAACACTTTTTTTAGCCAATTGATAAGTCTCAAACAAAAGGGTTCAATAATGGAGCACATTGAGGAGTTCCAAAAATTGAACATAAGGGTAAAAGATATTCCAGAGGAGCATAGGATTGATGTGTTCATAGGGTCTTTAAAGGATAATATCCAACATGATGTGCGCCTTTGGGAACCTGATTCATTAGAGAAGGCATTCAGGTTAGCAAGAAAAATGGAAAGCAAAATTATGGCAACTAGGAAGCATACCATTCACAACTATAAAGACGGAAGTGTTGTTGCCCATAGTCTTCCACAACCTACAAGGTTGACACCACAACAATTGGAAGAAAAAAGAGCAAAAGGGCTTTGTTACAATTGTGATAGAAAATACACAAAAGGTCATAAGTGTGCTGAGAAGAAATTATTCTACATAGATTGTGAAGAGGAAGAAGAAAAGGAGCAAGAAAGGTCAAAAGAAGAGGATATATTCCAGGAACAAAGCCTAGATGAAGAACAAATAAATCTGACCATATCTTGTAATGCATTGGCGGGAATTACCACTCCTCAAACCATCAAGATAGAAGGACAAATCAAGAAGAAAAAGGTAATAGTGTTGATTGATTCAGGAAGCACCCACAATTTTATTCATTGTAGGGTAGCAAAAGAATTGAATTGCTTCCTATATCCAGCACCAGAGTGTCAAGTGATGATTGCAAATGGAGGAACAATAAATTGTTCTGGAAAGTGCCATAATATCAAGCTATCCATGGGAGAATATGTATTGACTAGCCCAATGCTTTCCATTCCAATGGGAGGTGCTGATGTTGTACTAGGAGTCCAATGGCTACAATCCTTGGGTACAATAGCTTTTAATTTTCAAGAACTTTTCATGAAATTTTCTGTGGAAGGAAAGGAAGTTGAATTAAGGGGTATTGCAGGGAAACCAGGAAAGATAATCAGCTCTAATGGCATGACAAAGCTTCTAAAAAAGGAGCAAAGAGGTGTAATTGCACAATTATGTTCGCTAGATGTTTCCACATTGGAATCATCTATTTCTCCAGATCTCCAAAAAGTCCTGGACAATCATTCCAAGGTATTTGAGACTCCCAAAGGTCTCCCACCTATGCGTGATCATGATCATGCTATTCATCTGATTCCAGGAAGTGTTCCTCCAAACATCAGGCCGTACAGATATCCCTATGTCCAAAAAAGTGAAATTGAACGTATGGTTGCAGAAATGCTAGAGGCTGGTATAATTCAACCGAGTCAAAGTTCTTTCTCAGCTCCAGTAGTATTGGTGCACAAGAAGGATGGATCATGGCGCATGTGTCCAGATTATAGGGAGCTCAACAAGCTCACTATTAAAGATAAGTTCCCCATTCCTGTCATTGATGAATTACTAGATGAATTGCATGGATCAATTTACTTCACCAAGTTGGATCTTCGTTCGGGATATCATCAAATCAGAATGAAGATTGAAGACATTCCGAAAATAGCATTTAGAACTCATGAGGGTCATTATGAATTTTTGGTCATGCCTTTTGGCCTTACCAATGCACCTTCAACATTTCAAGGTTTGATGAATTCAATTTTCAAACCATTCCTTAGAAAATTTGTGTTAGTATTTTTTGATGATATACTAATCTACAGCAAGTCTTGGAAGGATCATGTTGAACATGTTGACAGGGTGCTACAACTATTGGAGGAGAAACAATTATATGCAAAAAGATCCAAATGTTTCTTTGGAGTCCAGGAGGTGGAATATTTGGGTCATATTGTATCTCATGAAGGAGTTAAGGTAGACCCTAGCAAAATTAAAGCCATTAAGGAATGGAAAATCCCCACATCCATAAAGCATCTGCGAGGATTTCTTGGGTTGACAGGGTATTATCGCAAGTTCGTTAAGAATTATGGGAGAATAGCAGCACCTCTAACAACATTATTGAAGAAAGATTCATTTTCATGGACTCCGGAAGCAACAAAGGCCTTTAAACATCTTAAAGAGGCAATGTGCCAAGCACCGGTCTTAGCTACACCGGACTTCACAAAAACCTTTATTGTGGAATGTGATGCTTCAGGAAATGGAATTGGTGCTGTTCTAATGCAAGATGAAAGACCCATTGCTTTTGAAAGTCGTCCAATCAGGGGAAAATTTTTAAGCAAAGCTATTTATGAGAAGGAAATGTTGGCAATACTCCATGCACTTAAGAAATGGCGACCCTACCTAATGGGAAGACACTTCAAGGTAAAAACAGATCATGATAGCCTTAAATACTTTTTAGAACAAAGATTATCCTCTGAAGAGCAACAAAAGTGGGTCACAAAGATGTTGGGTTATGACTTTGAAATCATCTACAAAAAAGGGAAGCAAAATGTGGTGGCAGATGCACTCTCAAGAAAGGATGAGGATATGGAAGCATTGTTGTGTGCCATTTCTATTATCCAACCAGATTGGATAAACGAAGCAAAGGAGGAATGGAAGAATGACGAAGAAGTGTGGGCACTTATTCGAAAACTACAACAAGATTCCAGTACTTCTGATACATTTAGCTGGCAAAATGATTCGTTATGGTACAAAGATCGCTTATACCTCTGTAAGAATTCCCAGCTAAAACAAAAGATTCTTATGGAATTGCACACTTCTCCCTTAGGAGGGCACTCAGGATTTTTAAAAACTTACCACAGGGTTAAGAAGGAATTTTTTTGGGATGGCCTTAAATCAGATATTCAAAAGTTTGTGGCGGAATGTTTGGTTTGCCAACAAAATAAAGTTGAAACAATTAAGACACCGGGTCTATTACAACCTTTATCCATTCCAAGCCAACATTGGGAGGAGGTTTCAATGGATTTTATCACAGGTTTACCCAAGTCTGAGGGAAAGAGTGTCATCATGGTGGTAGTTGACAGACTTACCAAGTATGCACACTTTTGTGCATTATCACATCCATTTAAAGCCAGTACAGTTTCTACTGCATTTATGGAAACAGTTCAAAAGCTACATGGAAACCCAAAGATTATTGTAAGTGACAGAGATCCCATTTTCACTGGAAATTTTTGGACAAAATTATTTTCTTGTCTTGGTACTCAGTTAGCTCATAGCTCATCTTATCATCCTCAATCTGATGGGCAAATTGAGATAGTAAACAAATGTTTGGAAGGATATCTTCGTTGCTTTGTATCTAATAAACAGACACAATGGGTCAAATGGTTGCCTCTGGCTGAATGGTGGTATAACACTTCCTTCCATACAGCAACAAAAATGACCCCATTTATGGCACTTTATGGGTACCAACCACCATCCATCACATCATATTTAAGAGAAAATTCTAAGGTTCAGGCAGTGGAACATCACATCGAACATCAACAACAAGTCCTCCAACTCTTAAAGGATAACCTCGTGTTGGCACAAAATAGAATGAAACAACAGGAAGATCAACATCGCAGTGAAAGAAGTTTTGATGTAGGTGATTGGGTATTCCTATGGCTACAACCATATAAGCAAATGTCCCTAAAGCAAGCTAAGAAGGATAATAAATTATCACCAAAGTATTATGGTCCGTACAAGGTGTTGCAAAAGATTGGTACTATGGCATACAAATTGGAGCTTCCTGCAGCTTCTCGATTGCACCCAGTTTTCCATGTTTCATGTTTAAAGAAGGTTATAGGCGACAAGCTCCCAGTTCAAACAATATTGCCAGAACTTGACGAGGAAGGAAAAATTATATTGGAACCGGAAGCAGTCACAGAAACAAGAACTCGACAGCTACGAAATCGATCAATTTCAGAGTATCTTATCAAGTGGAAGAACTTATCTGCTGAAGATTCCACATGGGAGGATGAAAATTTTATGCAGAAGTATCTAGAACTACTCAAGCGTTGAGGACAACACTTTTTTGAAGGAGAGGGGCATGTTGGGTCCCTATAATACTAGTGATTACCCCATTAATATTGTAGTTATACCCCTTATTTATATTGTTGTGCCCCTATTACCCCCATATTGTTATTTCTGTGCCCCATAGAATCCCTCTATTGTTATTTTTGTGGCTTTATATTATTATTGTTAGGTCGGCTGGATTATATTGTGACTCCTTAGACTCCTATATATAGAAAGGAGGTTTTGTCATTTGTATCATCCAAGAATTGTTCATTTATGTAATGTAAAGGAGGTTGCCCCCTCGAAGAGGTTGAATTCTAAGGCGTTGATCTATCTTTTCTATCTTTTCTTGAGCTGGTTTCATAACACTAAGCCTCATCTCTCTTTCGATTCTCTTATGTCGATGCAAATTATTAACTATGCACATTTCACTTCGTTGTGTTTCTTTGGATGCAGAGGAATCTATCAACTCCTGAATCCCTTCTACAACCTTTTGATCTCTTAACAATTTCATACAAGTCTACAAAAAAGAGTTTAAAATACCTACTTGATTTGCTGAATCCTAGTCTTATATCGAAGCTTGATCCTGTGTCAAATCTCGGTCCTGTATCGAAGCCGATGACACGTCGCAGTTACTTTTCTGATCAGGCTTTGGTTGTGCACTAAAGGTCAATGCTCCAACATCCATAAAAAATTTCTTTTCTTCGTGTTGAAGGCTCAAAATTCTCTTCCTACAACAATATAAGGGAGGCCACCCAGTCCGGACCTTAAAGCAACTCCTTCTCTGTTGAGATGGTGGTTCTGAATGGTTTAACTAGGTCCATTTACCTTTTCTCTATCTCCAATGGTTTAAAGTATAACTTTTATCTACCAATAGAGAAGAGACATCAGATCAACCCTCTTACTGATTAGGCAAGAAATTGATCCTTAACCTAATCTGGGGCTCAACCAAGCCACAACTAAATTTTGCCTCTTTGGGAAGAGGACTTCTAGAAATATATAATTAAATATGAATGCTAAATTATCATAAAATACAAGAAAAAGGAAATAAATCCTAAACCTATCTTGATTAAGAATATGTAGCTCTAACCCAACTGAGAGCAAGATATTTAAATGATTGGGATTTAAATATGTTTGGCTTATAATGAATATCAAGTTAAAAAAGAAGTTCAATTAACTGACATTATGAATACCAAAACACATTTTGTTCAGGGACCTCTTAATTGAGATAATCAATCAACAACATTTAGAAAGTAGTTCACAAAATGGTATTGATTGTTAAATCAATAATTCGAATAATTAAAAAATAATATAAGGAAATAGTTCAAAAAATATCACTGTTTGTTAAATCAGTATTAAAAGACAGATTTCTAAGTAAATAGTTACTCAAAAATCAGAATTCAAACCCACAAGAACATAGATAAATAATAACATATAATTGAGACAAATTACTCATACTGACAATAAGTGCACAAATATGAATAAAATGACACATTTCTGCCATCATAAAATGAAACCAGTATTTAAAACAATAGTATTATAAATACCATTTTATTGAATCTGTTTCTTTGGCTTTGGCCTACAACAATTCTTTACAATGCTTTGAACTTATTCTTTTAAAAACAAGATTGTAGTAGTGCAAGCTCTGTCCATCATACATAATTCAGGATGCAAAAAAAATCCTCAATAATCTCTAGATATGAGATTTTATCTCCTCTCATCTACAACTCTAAATCCTCATTACAATAGTGCTTTTAAGAATTCTAGAATTGCAAAAAAGAGAAGCCCCTATTACATTCTACAATCTCTTATTTATAATATTTACAAAAATAATTCCCACTAAGAAAGTTTGTTGAAGAATAAATTTGCTCCATCAATTTTCATTGGTCCAAAATATCAATTTTCTATTGCTGGAGCATTCTCATTGATGAATATCTCCTTCTTCTCATCTCTTCAAATATTTTTCTGCAAAAACAAATCAAAATTAAATTAAAATGCAAAAATAAAATCAAAATATCAAATCTGGAATTAAAACATATCCAATCAAAATTAAATAAATAATTAAATGAAAAAGAAATATGAGCTTTCTATTGATGCTTGTGAGGATCTAATTGGTCAGATAATATAGATGAATGGATCTGCACTCAGTAGAGGTTGTGGGCAAATGAGAATGCAAAAAATAAAACTTAGAAGATTGATTTTGATTAAAAATTCGGAGCTTGATCTTTTGTTGAATTTTAGATCCATTAAATGATCAAATTGGGTTTTGGAACCACTTCAAAAATAATCTCCATGATCTTATCTATCCAATGAGTCATCTTGGTTTCATTTGGCCAAGTAAAATTCAATTTATGAGCCTCCAAAGTTAATGAGTGAAAACTACCAAAATTCTCGAAATTCGGTTACCAAAACTAAAAAACCAAAAATTTTAATTATATTCTAATACTAAATTAAATTATAATTATTAATTAATTAATAATTATTTAATTATATTTATGTTATTAATATTAATTAATTACAATAAGAATTAATTAATATAAAAAGACTAAAAATTAATTAAAATTAAAATATATTATATTAATATTATAATTTAATTATATTAAAATTATAATTTAATATTCTAATTATAATATTAATATAATATTTTTTTATATATGTAAAAACATATTACAAATAACTTCAAACCATAAAATAGGGATTCACGTGAGGAGAGTTCCATGGAGGGAGGAGTAGTAATGGAGAGAGGATGGAGTGAGTGAGGTGGAGTGATAAAGGGGGTGAATGGAGGGTGATGGTGAGGTGACGTAGGTTCAGGGACGAAGTGGGAGTTATAAGGTATTTAATTGAAAACTATAGGTTAAATGAAAAATAGTCTATTATATTTTTGTAAAATCGTGAATCATGATTTTTTAATTGAGGTGGTTAAGATTTCTGCGATATGCGATATTGCATGCAATTTTTTGATCACAATTTTTATTTTGATGTTTTTGGAAGAGGATGTGATGTGGGGCTCACATGGAATTAAATATTTTACAAAATGATTTATAATCATTTTGGAATTTTGAGATTTCGGGTTCGTCAATTTATTTTAAAATAATAAATTGGAGTAAATTACCGAGAACCCGAAACACGTTTTTCAATTGTTCTATAATTTGGCTAGGTCATTTTGTGAAACCATTCCTGAAAAATGAAAAAATAGTAAAACTTAACTAAGAGTTAATATTTACAATGAATGATTATTTTAGTTGCAAAAAATTGAAATAATATACATTTTTTTATATTTATTAACTCAGGCGGCAAAAATGATCAAGCTTCAAAGGAATGCTATTTACAAACTGGTTAACCAAATGAGGTGAAACAAGTATCGATGGAAATCTAGTGAAAAGTCAAATTTAACAAAACAATTAAAATATAAATTCGATGAAAAATAAAAAATGGCAAAATTGTAAGATAATTAACTTAAATGAAAATCATAAAAGGGTTTTGCCAAAAATTAATAGAAATGGTCCCCATTATTTGAAGTAAATAAGTAAAAAATGGGGGGTGTTGGGTTTTCCCTACAACACTTCCATAAATACTTCTTTTTTCTTTCTGAATATCAAAAACAAGAATTTTCTCAACAGTATTTCTAACCCATGCACTTTCAGATTCTTTCTTTCCATCCGCTTTATCACTACCGATCGCAACTCCACTTTTAGTGACAATATTAATTCGAGGTTCGTCGGTTGTTGATTCTTTTTTTCTTGCATCTTCGCCATAACTACAGGAGATTCTTCAATTACATGGTCAAAATATATACAATACTTACATGTTGTGGCATTCTAACAATCTTTTGAAAAATGACCTGGTTGGCCGTAGTTATAGAAAATGATTTGTCCACGTCCCCAACCAAATCCACCACCTCGACCTCTTCCTTGGTAACCTCCTAGACCACCGCGCTCTCCATTGTCTTCATGTCCATGCTCTTCTACTTGCATTCTATAAGTATTAGCATTGTGCTCCATCATTTGTTCGTAAGCCCAACAATTATTCTCATGTCCTACTGATTTATAAAATTTGCAATATAGATTCCTTGGAGTTTGTACATATTTTTGCAATAAGTAACAATCTTTTGAACGATGATGGCCTCTAGTCTTACATATTTCACACCACAAGATGGACCTTGCATTCAAAGGATTCAATGCTCCACTAGCCATGTAATTCCTAAAGATAGGGCACTGTTCTTTAGAATGACACTCTAATATACACTTCGTACACCATACTTCTTCCTTAACTTCTTTGCTTTTATTGATGTCCTATATCTATAGGGTTAGGTTCGTCAGTTGATTCCAAATCTATTGCATGTCTACAGTAGTATCTCCTATAGATGAAGCTTCCAGTTTCATCGCAATCTGTAGAGTTTCGGCTTGACTTTCTATCTTTTGTTGCGTCAATCATGAGGGGAATTTTGAGGTCTAAAATGCACCTCCTAATAAAAATGTACAAACCAAATAAAATTTATAAGAACTAATAGAATTCACCATTTTTAGAGTAAAAAGGCAAAAAGTTCAAAAAATAATAAAATTATAAAACTATTTTTTCAATTCGTATTTTCAACTTATCTGCATAAGGTTTTACTCAAATTTTGAGTGGGAGAACTCGTTGGATGCAAAATTTGATTCTTCATCCAAGGAGTACCCATGTGGCATACTTTCGATGAACCATGCTACACAAAAAATAAGAAATAAATGAAAAAATGTGATTGAAATCATGTTTTTCATGTATTTCTCATTTTTCATGTAGCAGGTTTCATCGAAAATAAGAAATATGGGTACTAATTGGATGAGGAATCAAATTATGCATCCAATGAGTGTTGCTGCTCGAAATTTGAGTAAACCTAGAGGGAGATAAGTTGAAAATACAAGTTGAAAAAATAATTATTTATTTATTTAATCTAAACTTTGATAATGTAATCCAATATTATTTTATTATTTCCACTATTATTTTATAATATCCTTAGGAGGCCCATTTTAGACCTCAAAATTCCCCTAATGGGCAATATGATATGTGGTAGTAGTGCAACTATAAACTATTCCTAATGTTGTTGTGGAGCTATGTCGAAACGTACTTGATCCAATAACACCTTAAATCTACGATCAAACTCCCAAACAGACTCAGTAGGTTTCTGTTTGATCTCTTTCAACTCGATGATGCACTGTGACTCAAAATTCGACTTCTTCAACTCTCTTATCAGTGATGTCTTAATATCTGCAAATGTTCTATTCTGATTAGTTAAATACTTCTTATACCATGTTAATGATTTATCTTTGAACATCGTAACGAGCTACACTTTCTCTATATTCTCATCGTTGAACTGCTTCGTTGTCCAAATAACTTCACATAAAAACCAAAACTGTTCTGGATCCTCCAATCCAGTTCCTTTTAAAACATGTAGCTTAATATCATCAACCATACTTCTTCTTGGAGGGGGAGGGGGATAGGGGGTAGGATGTGTAGAGGGAGGGGGAGGGTGAAGGGGAAAATAAAAATCACCATGGATATTACTGGATTCTGGCTTTTGTGAACTTTCAGGCTGGAAGGGTGAATACTGTGAAGCTACTTGGGGGTTAACAAGGTGGCTTTCTTCTCTTTCACTTTCAGATTCACTTAAAAGGGGGCTATAATACGTCTCTATAAAGGTCTTTGGGTCTTGTCCATGAGATCTATTTGTAGTACCTACTCTATATCTCTTTCCACTTCGTGTTACTCTGATCTCTTGCTCATATTTATTCTTTCTTCTTCCAAACATAAGTAAACTAGCAATTTGGCTACATTTGTAAAACTCCATTTTCACACAGAAGCATCTTAATCCAAAGTTTCAAAGACTTTAAATACTTACCTCACAGTCCTTTGAAGAATCGTCATTTCGCTTTGTTATAAGACATGGTCGAGTCTACGATGAACTGAGTAATAAATCCTCCCAACATGCTATCAATCCAGAAATAGATAGTCCTTGAAATCCTATTGTCACTGCTCTTGAGGTGTTGTATCAATTCAAGAGTCCACACCATAGGTTCTTCACCTTTAAAATAGTTCTTCCTTTTGGTCAACCTCGATATCCACTTGTACATCTCGACAAGAAATGAAGCAAAGAAAATCTCGCATTGATCTGTAAAAATATACTTCTATGACCAAGCTTAAGATGTGAGACGAGGGTTTATGTTTTCTTGATCCACAAATTCTCACTCTTTTAGTTCTATCCAGTATTGGATCTCCTTCTTCAACGGTTGACACATATACATATCCTTCAAACAAATCTCAGTCCCGACAACAGAACCATTTATTGGCTTGGTTTGGGCTGACCTAGGTTCGATCTATACTGTGCACCAACAAAACCCTCAATCATTGGTTCTTTTGGCAATGATCTGCAAGCAGATCACAGTCTCACCCGAAGTGACTATGGGAGGATGCAGAACCAGGTTTCTGCAACCTTGAAGGATTAAGAGATGTGGTATTATTATGTTATCTTATTCTTAGCATTTATAAATCACTTTGCCACATTATATTAATCACTTAAACATGCCATATAAAACCATAAAACATCACTGTGCTGAAGTAAAATGCAACTGTAATAATTGCTACTCTACAACAGATAATAAGAAAATATACACATCAAACACCAATGTAACGTGGTTCACCCCGATGTGGGGCTATGTTCACAAGAATTGTTGCTAATATAATGAATCTTTAAACAACAAACAGTTCTTGGCCTACGCACTAAGTTGCAGGCTGTCTGTGCACTAAACTGCAGACTCGAGCCTCTACACACTCAACTACAGAGCCTTGCCTTCCTTTTAAACTATAGATCACAATAATAAAACCATAACACTGATTTAGATCAATTCGATGATTCTCTTCTTATTATTTTACCCTATATATACTATTACATCGAAGGGTTACATCATGGATTCCCAAAAACAAGAAACTATGGCCCAAAAAGGCCATTGATCCTTTACAAAATCACAAACTTTTACAAAAAGGAGGGGCTTCGACCCACCCTGAAGCCCTTACATTACATGGTATATTTACTTCCTCAAACTGTGTCCCACTACCTCGATTGTGTGGTCCACTTCGCACTCCATTGCATGCTCTGCCCTATAAAATGTAGAGTCTTTTCCAAAATATAGGCCAAGTTGGGTTGTGCCCAACATTCATTGTGGTAGCATCCTGACGCTACTAATCAAGATGTTCCAAATGAATGAGGTGCTCTTCAAGACTTGAGGTGTCTGGAAGAAGTTAGACTGCCAACTTAAGAGAGGGAATCACACATTCTATAAGAAAGATCAATTCCAAACCATAAACTAACTGAAAATGAGTGAACCGCATGGCACTCTTAACAGAAATTCAGTAAGCCCATAACTTAGGATAAAGCATGATGTTCCAGTTGAACTTATATTGATTAACCGTCCTTTGCAGGATAGCCTTAAGGGATTTTTAACAACTACAAACTGTCCATTAGCTTGAGGATAATAAGGAGATGATTGCTCCTGCCCAAATCCTAATTTCAAAGCCAACTCAAACATCATCTTATTCTAAAAGTGATTGCCATGGTTAGTGACAATCTCTTTAGGTATATCAAAATGTGAGATGACTTGATTGAAAAGGAAAATGGTTTTTGTCTCACCACGTTATCAAAAGTGGGCATAACTTCGACCCACTTTGTAAAGTAGTATACTGCTACGATAATATACTTGTGCCCCTTAGTCGAAATCGAGTTGCAAGTTGTAAAATCAATTCCCCAATTAATAAATGGATTGATAGTGACGATAGGAAAAAATAGATTTGGATGAACGCACATTTCTAGAGTATATATTTAAGAAGGAGCGCATTTTTTGACCGCTTCAATACAATCTTTGAAAATTGAAGCCTAAAAATACCCTGCATGCCAGATTTTCTCAGTTGTTGCAAGCCCAGAAAAATGACCTCCACAATCAGTCATTTAAAATTGACTCATATTCTTCTAAGGTCAAACAACGTCTAAGAATTGAATCAACCCCGCAATGATATAAAGTATCACTAATGGTTAGATAACTCTTAGCAGGGTGACATGATTTTCAGCATTCGTCCTTAGAAAAAGAGTAAGAAAACTTTGAAGTCTAGAGATATACAACGATGTCTCCATACTTAGGATCTTGTGAGGAGGTAAGAAAAATATGTTCATCCGAAAATGATTCTTCATAAGTATCATCTCCTTCACAAGGCAATTTTGAAATTAATTTTGTGAAAACCAAAGACTTCTTTCATTTGGCTGACATAAATTCTAGATCAAACTCTTGTAAAATTACAATCCATTTATTGTATTTTCCCCCAATCACTCGCCTACTTAGGAAAAATTGAAATGGATTGACGTCAGCTACTACAAAGGTTTTTCTTAGAAAAATGTAATGACAGAGTCACTAAACAACATGAACTGCTACTAAAGCCAATTTCTCAATGTGAGAATACTAGAGTTTTGGACCAACTAAGCCAAGAATTAGATAATAAATCACATGTTCTCTAAGTGCATCATCTTCCTGAACCATAACCATACCGATGGTTTATTCTTCCACCGCAAGGTACAAAAGGAAATCTTTGCTATAATAAGGAGGACTCAAAATGGGAGCAGTGGTTAATGCCTTTTTCAAAGCATCAAATGAGAATTAAGCGAATCCGTCCCAAACAAATGGAACTCCTTTCTTATGTAAATGCATAGAACCTTTTGCAATCTCAACGTAGTTCACCCTCTTTTAACAATTGGCTTTTCCTTAGAGACTTTGAAGCTGATGAATACTAGATGGGGGAGGAAATTGAAGTATTATCTCCACCTTGAAAGGATTAACTTGAATCCCTTCATTAGAAAAATTGAATCCCAACAACTGACCAGATGTAATAGCGAAAACACACTTATTAGGGTTCAACCAGATTCTATAATAACAACATATCTCAAAAATTAGATGAAGATGTTTTGGATGTTCCTTTCTCTCACGAGAGTGAGCAGCTAAATCATCCAAATAAGCTTCGATTATATGTTTGATGTCGTGGAAAGCATATGACATAGCCCGCTGAAAGGTAGCTCAAACATTTTAAATCCAAAAGGAATTTTACTATATGCAAATGCACCCAAGGGGAAAATAAATGATCTTCAGGATGAATTATTATTTGATTATACCAAGAGAATCTGTCCACGAAGGAAAAAATTTCATTTCCAGCACACTCATCAATAATCTAAGCTATAAATGCAGTGGGGAAATTTCCTTTTGGACAGGCTTTATTTAAATCCTTGAAATCAATGCATACACATATTGTTCCTTTTTTTTTGTCCACAGGTACTGGATTCAAAACCCATTCAGTACGAGGAATAGGGTAGATGAAACCCGTTTTAAGAAATTTCTCTAATTCTTCCTTGATAGTTGTTATGTTCCTATACCAATAGGAGTCATAATTTTGAATGACTAAGATTAAGCCTTGTAATATTGTACATACCTTTGCTTTCCGCAAATGTTTTCCATATTATAAAAATAAAAAAATGTAAAAAGGGTATGTCGTAAAAAATAAATCAAAGGACAAAAAGAATAAGAGAAGGTCAAAAAATGAAAGAATATGAACCCAAAAAACAAAAAGACCATGAAAGTGTGCAAGTCTAAATGCCACTACTATTTACTTTTATGCATAATAATGATTGTTTACAACTTGTTATTCATGCCATAATCCATGGTAATCAAACAGTTTAATCTTGGTTATTTTATGCTTTGAATTTTTTGTTTATAGATTAGAGAATAAAATATGACCAAAAAGTTTAATCTTGGCAGATCATAGTTATGTAGAGAAAATAAAAGGAACTCATAAGCTTAATTTGAGCCTTTGGATGATATAAGTTTAGAATTAGATAGATTTACTTTCCAAAAGAAAAATAGATGAATAAGAGTTTGCTAGCCTAAATGCACCTTAAGAAATGAAGAAAATATGTTAGAGGTAAGAAATGGGTAAGTAGAATAAAGGTTGTTGAATTACAAAGTCAATTTGATCAAAGAACATACATCATGCTTATATACATCTTTCAACATGTATGGTCAACTATGAAGGCAAAGACAAAAGTTTACAAGTTCATGTGATTAACTCCCCCTCATTCACTTTTTCCCTTTACTTACTAATTTCCTATCTACAAATATGTTCTAAGTACTTTTAACCCTACAAGTCAAAGGGGCTCAGAGCATTTCTCTGACTTTTGGATGGATCAGACCCTCGACTTAATGACTTATGGATGCAAGTACTAGAATCTCCTTCATAAACACATTCCCCCTTCATAAAATCCATTTCCCTTCATTACCCTTAAAAACCCCTTTTCCTAAGGTTAAACTCCATTTACCTAAGAAAAGTAATAAAATCCCCATATAAACCCCTTTTTCTAAGGTTTAAACCCAATTTACCTAAGGAAAACAATACCCCCCTATGTAAATCCCTTTCGCGCAAAAAAACCCACGAAAAAGCATTTTTCCTAAGTATAAATCTAAAAAGCGCAATTTCATACACTTTACCCCTTTTACTTAGGAAAAAACCTTGCCATCGCTTTTCCATATTAATTAACTAACTTTATTATATAAATCCATTATAACCCTTTCCCCGTAAATAATTAAAACCCTATATAAAATACCCCAACCCCTTAGTTTTAATAAAAACTAATATAAACTACCCATATCCCGCTATAACTTCACTTAAGTTTACCTAACCTCAGTAGACTAAGTTATTCCTGCATCGGCTTCACCCGACTCCCTAATCTCTCTTTAAGCCTGACCCGATCGCTTTTAACTTGTGATTAAAGTCTAAACTAATCCCATACCGCCCCGATTAAAACCCTGGACTCCCCTAAATTCCCGTTCATTTCCCCCCGTGCAGCTCTCCCACCTGACTATTGTTCGATCACCTCCCCATAGATCCAACGACTCAAAGCCATATCGGTTGGGCCTGATGGATTGCCTTTACCGACCCGATAAGGCGGTTTTCCCTCAACCCTAGATGGCTACGTGTCACGCTCTAACACTGATCAGGTGACCCCTCTCTAAAATTGCCCACGCCTGAAAGCGGTGCGACGACCCTTTAAAACCACCCATCCTCCTTTAATATGAATTTTGCGCCTTTTTTCAAAAGTTTTCCTGTTAAAGTTTAAACCCCGAAAACCCATGTTTCCTCGCTTTTCACCAGTTTTACACTGTAAACCTATGAAACCCTTCATCGTCACCATAAGCTTCTGCGATGCACTTTCCCCCCAATCACGTCCAAAACGCTGCCCCTAGACCTTTTCCAGGCATTCCATTGCAAATAGATCCATCTAGCGCCCTTCATGCAGACAGTTGTTTTATTAAAATATTATTGAATTTTTCAGGTTATCAGACTAAAATCAGAGCTTGGATAAACAGTTCTGATACTAGTCAAAAAAACCTGTTTACTCCAAGGCTCGGACCATAAACCTATTAAAAGACCATATTCAGAAGAAGAAGACCAGTTACACAATGAACAAAGATGAAGACTATTACACACAGAGCCGAGAAGAAGACAAGGAACAGAGCAAGGATAGTTCAGAACAGAGCAACCAGACCAGAGATGTAGATGAATAAAACACACTGAAACTTGATCAAAATCCACTTCCGATTACTAATAAACATAAAAAACATAAGAATTTACTGGTGAAACACACGGTAAAAGGTAAAGTGTAACAGTGAAAGGAAAAACACAGAAAGGATAAAGACAGGTCATCAGAGTGAAAGAGTATCAGTGATAAAGAGTATCAGATGAAAGAAACAAGTAAATACAACCTCCAGCGTAAATGATTCAAACATCAAGAGCATAAAGAGCTAAAAGAAAACCATAAAAGGCAGCAGTACCACAATAAAATGGACAGCATGAAACAGTTCATTAGCTGCCTCTATCTTCCTGCGAGAATATATTTTCTATTTCCTAGATTAAATCTCAAGTTAGTTTGAGATATTTGTAATAACACCTTAATATAAATACTTCAAAAATTGAAGTATTTAGGGTGGATTCTTAGACATTTCTTGATTGAAAGACTGTAAAAGCTATTGGAGCAAACTTCCAAAGGTTGTTTATTGATAGGTGGGAAAAGAAAAAGAATCCTTTTCAAATCTTTTCAGAATATGAGAATATTAAGAGAGGACCTAACAAAATAGTTCAAGATTACTGCACTAGATTCAATGGTATATATAATGCAATCCTAGTTAACCTTAGAACCCCACCTGACTTGGCCTTAATAAAGTTCCCAGATGGTTTTGATATTGTTATGTCATACTGGCTTAGGAAAAGAAACCCCCCTACTTTAGAAAAGATGCAAAGTGTAGTTGTTAGTGTAGAAGCAAATTTGTTAGCTAAAAGAGCTAGAGTTAGAAATGAAAAAAGAACTTCTAAGGAAGAAACTTCACCTTCTGATCTTAAAATAAATAACTTGGCTAAAAACATGGAAAGACTAATGGAGAGAATAAGTAACATGGAAAGGAAACCCCAATGGGATAACCAACAAGCACCTTCAATTAGAAACCCAAATTTCATAAATAACCAAAACACAGGGAAAAATGGACCAGATCAGAACATAAGGCCTCCTTTTCAAGAAAATTATGTAGAAACATCCAATCCAGAAAATCCAGAGCATGACACACAAATTAACCTAATGGGAGTAAATGATGAAGACACTGTTTTTCTAACCCAAGATGAGCAGGAACTGTATATGTTGCAGCAACTACAGGTACAGTCTCGTGAATCATTTGATTATAAACAAGGGTATGTCTCTGTTATTTTCAAAGCCCACAAGCAATACAATTTAAGAAGCAAAAGGAATACAGATGTCCCTGACCAAACAAAGAAAATAGCCCAAAATTAACCCAAAAAGATAAAAGAAGCCCTTGTTTCAAAGGTCATTCAAATTCTCCCTAGGCAAAACCCAAATCCTTCTGGCCCCACAATTGTAGATATAACCCCTGATCAACCTTCTGATGATCAACCATCCACTTCAATTCCACTTGAAAATCCACAGAAAGAAATCCCCAATAAAGAAAAAGAAAACAATCCTACTCAAATCCCTGCTGCTAAAACTCCAAACCTTCAATCAGAAAAAGTCTCTTTGCCTTTCAATTTGGGAGCAGAGATAGCAAAGTTGAAGATTCCAATCCCTTTAACAGGAATGAACCTTACAAATCATAGATAAATCGGACCTTAAACCTTGCTGAAAATGAGGATTCAGTTAACTTGTTTGATGATAAACAAGAACTTATATTTGGTCCTGATGTTAATGGTAAACCATTAGAAGGAGGAGTTCCACCTTTTTATATAAGCCTTAGCATCTATGACAAGATTCTACACAATGCAATGTTGGATTCTGGAGACTTTCACAATTTAATGCCTAAATCAGTAATGGAAAAGTTGAACCTAGACATAAGAAGGCCCTACAAAGACTTATTCTCATTTGACTCTACTAAAGTAAAGTGTCTAGGATTAATCAAAGACCTATGTGTTACTTTAGTCTAATATCCTGCCAAAAGCATCCTAATGGACATTGTAGTTGTTGACATTCCACCGAAGTATGGCATGATTTTATCTAGATCATGGGGAGCCAAACTTCAGGGATCTCTTCAACTAGATATGTCTTATGCAACAATTTCTATTTTTGGACAACCTAAGAAACTATACCAAGAAACCTTAATGAAATATATGGTAAGTAGCCAGGATCGGCCTCAAAACTTTCCCATCTACTCCATACATTCAGATATTGATTCCTTTATTCTGTATAATGTTGATCAAACACAAGAAACACTTTTAGACAACACTGATACAAAACCAAAAGGAATTGCAGTTTCTATACCAGATGAGACTAATCAGACTATAGAGCTATTCAATGAACAAGAAGGTCTAATTGTTGTGAATGATGAAGAGTTTGTTCCACCAGATAGTGAAAACTATGATCATGAGATCTTATGGCATTTAGAGTTTGATGGATCAGTAAATAGGTTAGGAGCAGGAGCAGGAGTATGGATATATAACTTAGAGAATAATTATTCAAAAGGCCATGCATATAGACTAAATTTTAAATGTACAAATAATATAGCTAAATATGAAGCATTAATTTTAGGTCTTAAGTTAGTTAGGAATCTAGGAGCTAAAAGAGTTTCTATTATGGGAGACTCTGAATTAATTGTGAAACAAATAGATGTTGTATATATGACTAAAGACCCTAGATTAAGTTGCTATAGAGATACTATTGTAGAAATACTAAATACTTTCTTAGAAACCAAGCTTGCAGTCATCCCTAGGAAACATAACATGCAAGCCCATAGTTTAGCAATGTTTGCTAGCACTTGTAAATTACCCTTCCAACCTAACTATCAGTACACTGCTGAAGTTAGGCACAGACCCACAATTCCTGAGAATTTAAAAAACTAGAAAATATTTACTAATGATAAGCAGATAAATAACTTTTTACTTTCAGAAGAAGAATTTGTAAATAATAACATAGATCCTGACACTAAGGATAAGATAGAAATAAACAAGATAGAATATGATAAAATAGATAGACTTAACCCAACTAAATTTAACAAATCAAATGTAGATAACTTAGAGCTAATGGAAATTGATGAAATGATCAATGAAGAAACTGAAGTAATTAATCTTAAGGATAACTTCTTACCAAAGGGATTAACCCCTCTGGAAGATTTATTTGATTCAAATGATGTTCCTAAGAAACCTAAGATGGAACCATTAAGATCTGACATTGAGGAATGCAACATAGGCACTGATGAAATTCCAAAATTGATCAAACTTTCAAAATCATTACCTCCAACTGAAAAAGTAAAATACATTGAATTATTGAGATAATTTAGGGACGTTTTTGCTTGGAGTTACGAGGAACTTAAAACATATGACACCAACATCATCCAGCACACTACTCTCATAAAAGAAAATCAAAATCCTTTCAAACAGAAACTAAGAAGGATTAATCCTGTCTTATTGCCTACCATAGAAAAAGAAATTCAAAGGATGTATGATGCTAAAATAATTGCACCAATCAGATTCTCTGATTGGGTATCAAACTTAGTGCCAACAAGAAAGAAAATAGGTGAGATCAGACTCTGTGTGGATCTCAGAAACCTCAATAAAGTATCACTAAAAGACAATTACTCTCTCCCCAAGATGGATCACATTTTGCAGAGAGTATTTAGATCAACTAGAATCTCATTGTTGGATGGGTTTTTTGGTTATAATCAAATCTTAGTTCGTCCTGATGACCAACCCAAAACTACCTCTACTACTCCTTGGAGCACTTTTATGTATGTGAAAATGCATTTTGGGCTAATGAATGCAGGAGCTACTTTCAAGAGGGCTATGGATATAACGTTTGCTAAAGAAATTCATGATTTCCTCGTGATATATCTAGATGATATTACTGTGTTCTCAAAGTCTGACAATCAACATTTAGATCATCTGAAGCAAGTCTTCATAAAATGCAAGAAGTTTGGAATCTCCCTGAACCCCAAAAAGTCCTTGTTTGGGTTAGAGGAAGGAAAGTTATTAGGTCACATAATCTTGAAAGATGGTATAAGAATATACCCATCAAGAATAGAAGCCATCTTACAAACAAGACACCCCAGGAACATTAGAGAATTACAAGTTTTCTTAGGAAAAACCAATTTTCTTAGAAGATTTATATCTAACCTAGAAGAATTAATTAGATCACTTAACAATATGTTGAAAAAAGACTCCACAATAAAATGGACTATTGAGGCTAAGAAATCCTTTGAAGACATTAAACTAGCCTTAACTAAAACACCTGTACTAATAAGTCCCAAGTTTGATAGAGATTTCATTTTATTTTCCTTTGCTTCAGAGCACACAATAGCTACAGTCCTATTACAGAAAAATGACCAGGGCTATGAACAACCCATTGCTTTCTTTAGCGAATCCCCGAGAGATGCCCCCTTGAAATACAATATAATGGAAAAATAGGCCTTGGCTTTGGTCAAAGCCATTAAAGATTTTAGGGTATACATCCTATATTCTCACATAGTAGCCTACGTTCCTAATTCAGTAGTAAAAGACATCCTAACTCAGGAAGGTCCAAATGGAAAGAGAGGGAAGTGGATTGCTACTATCTTAGAGTATGATATAGAAATTAAACCAACAAAGTTAATCAAGGGCCAAGGTTTAGCCAAGCTAATGGCTGAATCAAACTGTTAGGCCTTGGATATTAAATTTATTGCAGTAATAGATAATGAAGAGGAGATGGCGACTCCACTAATCATCCAGGCCTTTCTTGAATCACCATGGTATGTTGATATTTGTTATGTTTTACTAAATTTACAAGCTCCTCCTGAATTATCTAGGACTAAAAGCAGGTTTTTAAAGATGAAATCCTTTAGATTTTGTATATTAGACAATGTTTTGTTTTGGAGAGACCATGAAGGTATTCTTCTCAATTGCTTATTAAAAGAAGAAGCTAACAAAGTTTTACAAGAGTTTCATGCAAGTGACTATGGAGGACACCTTTACTGGAAGACTACTGCAGATAAAATCCTTAGAGCTGGTTTCTACTGACCTACCTTGTTCGCTGATGTAAAGAAATATGTGACCTCCTGTCACAAATGTCAAATCTTTGAGGGAAAGAAAAAGTTCTTACCATTACCCCTCAAGCCAATCTCTGCTGAAATACCTTTTCAACAATGGGGTCTAGACTTCATTGGTGAAATTCACCCACCCTCCTCTGCCCAACGCAAATGGATCTTTACTGCCACTGACTACTTTACAAAATGGATAGAGGCCATACCTTCAAGGCAAGCCATAGATATTGTTATCATAACCTTCCTTGAAACCAATATTCTATCTAGATTTGGATGTCCAACTAAGCTCATTATTGATAATGTAGCAACCTTTAAATCCAAAAGAATGATAGATTTCTGCAATAAATACCATATCACCCTTGGCCATTCCACAACATATTACCCTCAAGGTAATGGACTGGTTGAATCCTCAAACAAAAACCTAGTAAATATCATCAAAACGTTACTAGAGGACAATAAGAAAACTTGGAATAGAAAGCTAGTCAATGCCTTATGGGCAGATAGATTGACTACTAAAAAATCAATTGGTACTTCTCCCTATCAACTAGTTTATGGAATGGAAGATGGCTTTCCATCCTCTTTGGGAGTTCCAGTGATGAAGATGCTTCAAGAAATATAGGTTGAACCAAATAGTATCCAAATAAAAATCAACCAAACTATACATCTACAACAAACAAGAGAAGAGGTTTATGTCAAGTCCCAAGTTGTGCAAGAAAAGATAAAGAAGATTTTTGATAAGAGAACCAAGTCTGATGATTTCTACATTGGTGACAAAGTGCTAAAGTGGGACTCAAGGAGGAAAGATAAAGGAAAACATGGGAAATTTGATTTCCTATGGAAAGGTCCCTATGTCATTTATGCTTATAGAGGAAGTAATGCTTTCTTTTTAAGAGAAATTTATGGTACAGATGAAAATGGTGGGCCAGTGAATGGTCGAACGCTGAAACACTACTTTGAACCTAATTACTAATTTCCATTTGTATATATTCTATTTTCAAAAGTCTAGTTTGGATTGGATAATGATCTTTGAAGTTGAAGCCCGAAGGGAAGCCCCTAAGATTTAAAAGATTCACTGTCATAAGTATCAATAATGTGGATTCATAGAAGGACACTTTGCAAGGCAACATCAACAACAATTCAAAAGGCTACTGATCTCTAAAGTTATTGACATTTCACAAGGAAATGCCATCCCCAAGTGGAGCCACTGTTAGATTCCTATACCAATAGGAGTCATCATTTTGAATGACTAAGATTAAGCTTTGTAATATTGTACATACCTTTGCTTTCTGCAAATGTTTTCCATATTATAAAAATTAAAAAATTTAAAGGGGGTATGTCCTAAAAGATAAATCAAAGGACAAAAAGAATAAAAGAAGGTAAAAAAATGAAAGAATATGAACCCCAAAAACAAAAAGACCATAAAAGTGTGCAAGTCTAAATGCCACTACTATTTATTTTTATGCATAATAATGATTGTGTGCAACTTGTTATTCATGCCACAACCCATGGTAATCAAACATTTTAATCTTTGTTATTACATGCTTTGAATTTTTTGTTTATAGATTAGAGAATAAAATCTGACCAAACAGTTTAATCTTGACAGATCATAGTTAGGTAGAGAAAATAAAAGGAGCTCATAAGCTTAATCTGAGCCCTTAGATGATATATGGTTATAATTAGATAGATTTGCTTTCCAAAAGAAAATATATGAATAAGGGTTTTCTAGCCTAAATGCACCCTAAGAAATGAAGAAAATATGTTAGAGGTAAGAAATGGGTAAGTAGAAAAAAGGTTGCTAAATTACAAAGTCAATTTGATCAAAGAACATACATCATGCTTATATACATATTTCAACATGTATGGTCAACTATGAAGACAAAGACAAAGGTTTACAAGTTCACGTGATTAACTCCCCCTCATTCACTTTTCCCCTTTACTTACTAATTTCCTATCTACAAATATGTTCTAAGTACTTTTAACACTACAATTCAAAGGGGCTCAGAGCAGGGAAAATTTTAAGAACCACCCTAAATTTATATGTATAATAAATGGGCTAATCCCCATGATACATAGGAAAAATGGGAGGCGATTTTATCAATAATATAATATGTATATATAATTTTTTTGGCGAATCTCTCACCAGATTATATTATCTTGTACAGTGATGGAGAATCTTTCACTGAATTATAATATCTTGTAAGAACTTGGAAAATCTTTTACTGAATAATAAAACATTGTGAAGTCTTGGCGAATGTTTTGTTAAAGTATGAAACCATATATGATAATAAGAAAACATATTCATTAAACTGTGATATACTAACATACATGTTTGGAAAAAGAAACATAATTTTCTCTTCCTACAAACAATGTTCCAAGTTTCAGTGGTTGTGTTTGTCAAGGCTCTTACAATACACTCTTTCATATCCTTCTATTAGTTTTGATAATATTCCACAACAAAGTTCTTGTAGGTGTTGATATTAACAACGAGTTCTTTCAAGGTAGGAGAGATTAATCTTTTCTCTACAACTTTTGTCAAGCTACCACTTTTTTCAAGTTATCAAATTTCTTTCTTATTCCATAGGCTCCAACTGCGAGATAAAAAAAAAAAAAAAAAAAACACATCAAGTTTGTTTACCCCAACACACCAACAAGTAGCAAGCCCCAACTATATTATATAATAAAGTATTAGGTATCCCAAGGGCTTGAAGGGGATCTAATTGAAAGAAGTGACCATTGTGAGAATCCTTCCAATCAATATATGAATATATAAATGTAGATTTATTATTATTTTAACTGGAAATCTTCAATTAAATGATAAAATTTAATTATGTCTCTCCCAACCTAAATTGCTTATTAGCATAATTCACTACCCTCATAGGTCTCGCATTTTTTAACATTGTTGTAACATGTAGATTAATTTCCTTTTTGGTGAACAATCTCCACCTTTTAGGAAAATATGGTGCAGTGGCTCCAACCCCTACAGATCATTATGACAAAATAAGAATAGCACAGAAGATGAAAGGTTGTACAAACCAACTTATTTTTCAAACAACTAATCCAACATCAATACCTAAACTTTTTCATGAAGATATCATATTGAGAATGTTTGAAAAATGGTGAGAAATATTCTGCGAGGGTCATTCGGAAAGAGTGATAAGGTTTCATTGTTTTGAATTTTTTTTTTTTTAAATCAGAAAAAGTTAAAAACCAATATTAATGGAGATATTGGTATTTTTTACTAAATTTTGTGAAGTGACTAAATGTAGCTTTAGCCATTCACCTTAAGATGTTTTTACAATATAATTTCCTAAGTCTTTAATATTTTCATTATCATAAAAACCAACCTATATCCATCTTAACTCCACATCTACCACTCTTAGGGGATGAAATCTATTTATCCCTCTGGGCACTTGGTAGACCTAAAATTAAGATGGATCTAAGATGATAGAATTTCCCCTTTAAATAGTCTATGCTCACATGAATACCATGGTATTACCATGGGTTATCATAAACCTGGAGCTTAAAAATTACTATTAGTAATTTATAAAAATTAATAAAATTAATAATTGATTTTTATTTTATTTTTTATTTTAACCAAGTTAAAATGTTTAACATACATTAAATTACAACATCCATTTTTACTTTTGATCCACCAAGCCCCGAGAGGGATCAAATATTTTTTCACTCTATGCTAGTTTGCATATCACGATATTTGATACCTCTTGGGGTTTAGTAGATCCAGAGTAAAGATGGATCTATGCTGGTTTAATTCCCCCATTTAAATAGGCTACATTCCACATGAATACCATGGGTCAATACCATGTGCCATTTTTATTTTTATTAATACTAATATTAGGGTTAATAATGTTTTTTTGCATGGTATTAATAATAATCTAGCCCATGGTATTTGGCCCATAGGTTTCACCTAAATATAACGCATTTTTTGAGTGTACGTAAATATAAGGTGACTTATGGAGTAAATATAAAAAAATATTTTATTTGTTTACCATACCTCTCGTTTATTTATATTTTTATTAATTTACCATACCTCTTTTACAAATATGGTATTTGGCCCATAGGATTCACTTAAATAAAACCTCTTTTTTGAGCCTTCATAAATAGAAAGAGGGTTATGGACTAAATATAAAAAGAAGTTTTATTTATTTTCCATACGTCTAGTTTATTTATATTTTTATTTATTTGCCATACGTCTAGTTTATTTATATTTTTATTTATTTACCATACCTTTTGAGTAAGTATAAAAAGAGGTTTTATTTATTTACCATACCTCCACTTTATTTATATTTTTATTTGTTTACACCCTTGCATGTATATAAGGTGACTTATGGAGTAAATATAAAAAATGTTTTATTTATCTACCATACCTCTCATTTATTTATATTTTTATTAATTTACCATACCTCTTTTATAAATATGGTATTTGTCTAGTTTATTTATATTTTTATTTATTTACCATACCTTTTGAGTAAGTATAAAAAGAGGTTTTATTTATTTACCATACCTCCACTTTATTTATATTTTTATTTGTTTACACCCTTGCATGTATATAAGGTGACTTATGGAGTAAATATAAAAAATGTTTTATTTATCTACCATACCTCTCATTTATTTATATTTTTATTAATTTACCATACCTCTTTTATAAATATGGTATTTGGCCCATAGGATTCACTTAAATAAAACCTATTCTTGAAAATTAGGGCGAATGGAAGGTTGTAACTCCTAATTTCAAGGGATAAATTTACCTTTTTTACCCTCTCCCTTAAAATAAGGTGGGCTATTTGAGGCGATTTTTAAAAATGTAATATGATACAAAATATTCGCCCACTAAAAATTTAAAACCCCTTTATTTCCCCAAAGGGCGAACATTCGCCCCTAAAATTTTCCATGGCTCAGAGCATTTCTCTGATTTTTGGAGGGACTGGACCCTTAGTTTAATGACTTATGGATGCAAGTACTAGAATCCTCTTCATAAACAAATTCCCCCTTCATAAAATCCATTTCCCTTCATTACCCTAAGAAAACCCTTTTTCCTAAGGTTAAACTCTATTTACCTAGGAAAAGTAATAAAACTCCAATATAAACCCCTTTTTCTAAGGTTTAAACCCAATTTACCTAAGGAAAGAAATACCTCCCCCATGTAAATCCCTTTCGCGCAAAAAAACCCACAAAAATCCTTTTTCCTAAGTATAAATCTAAAAAGTGAAATCGCATACACTTTACCCCTTTTACTTAGGAGAAAACCTAAGTAACTTTATTATATAAACCCATTATAACCATTTTCCCGTAAATAATTAAAACCCTATATAAAATACACCAACCTCTTAGTTTTAATAAAAACTAATATAAACTACCCATATCCCACTATAACTTCACTTAAGTTTACCTAACCCCTGTAAACTAAGTTAATCCTGCATTGGCTTCACCCGACTCCTTAATATCTCTTTAAGCCCGACCCAAGCACTTTTAACTTGTGATTAAACCTTAAACTAATCCCATACTGCGCTGATTAAAACCCTGGGCCCCCCTCAATTCTCGTTCATTTCCCCTCGCGCAGCTCTCCCACCCAACCACCGTCCGATCGCCTCCCCGCAAATCCAACGGCCCAAAGCCATATCGGTCGAGCCCGATGGACTGCCTTTACCCGCCCGATAAGGTGGTTTTCCCCCGACCCCCAATGGCTACGTGTCGCACTCTAACACTGATCGGGTGACCCCTCTCTAAAACCGCCCACGCCTAAAAGCGGTGCGACGACCCTTTAAAACCACCTCCTCGCCATTTTGATAAACTGCCCATCCTCCGTTAATATGAATTTCACGGCTTTTTTCAAAAGTCTGCCCGTTAAAGTTTAAACCCCGAAAACCCATGTTTCCTCGATGTTCACTAATTTTACACTATAAACCTATCAAACCCTTCATTGCCACCATAAGCCTCTACGATGCGATTTCCCCCCAATCACGTCCAAAACGCTGCCCCTAGACCTTTTCCAGGCATCCCATTGCAAATAGAGCCATCAAGCACCCTTCATGCAGACAGTTGTTTTCTTAAGATATTATTGAATTTTTTAGGTTATCAGACTAAAATCAGAGCTTGGATAAACAGTTCTGATACTAGTCAAAGAACCTGTTTACTCCAAGACCCGGACCAAAAACCTATTAAAAGACCATATTTAGAAGAAGAAGATCGGTTACACAAGGAACGAAGATGAAGACTAATACACACAGAGCCGAGAAGAGGACAAGAACAGAGCAGTGACAGTTCATAACAGAGCAACCATACCAAAGATGCAGATGAATAAAACACACTGAAACTTGATCAAAATCCACTTCCGATTACTGCTACACATAAAAAACATAAGAATTTACTGGTGAAACACACGATAAAAGGTAAATTGTAACAGTGAAAGGAAGAAACACAGAAAGGATAAAGACAGGTCATAGAGTGAAAGAATATCAGTGACAAAGAGTATCAGATGAAAGACACAAGTAAATACAACCTCTAGCGTAAATGATTCAAACAACAAGAGCATAAAGAGCTAAAAGCAAACCATAAAATCCAGCAGTACCACAATAAAAGGGACAACATGAAACAGTTCATTAGCTGCCTCTATCTTCCTGTGAGAAGATATTTTCTATTTCCTAGATTAAATCTCAAGTTAGTTTGAGATATTTGTAATAACACCTTAGTATAAATACTTCACAAATTGAAGTATTTAGGGTGGATTCTTAGACATTTCTATAGACTGCTTGATTGAAATACTGTGAAAGCTATTGGAGCATTAACTGAGCCAACAAGCTGGATTGATGAATAAAGACAATATATTTCAAAGGATTCATATACAGAGTGAGGTGTAGACAAGTATTTTCTCACGTTGTTGTTATTTCTTAAAGTTTTCATGCTGTTGATCTAAATCTGGATGCCATAACTGGAAGTATTATATCAGAATTTGTTTAATTACACTCTGTTATAACAGTTAGGAAAATCTATGTTTTCTACAAATAATCTAAGTTAAGGAATTCTTAATTGCTCCTTAGTTTAGGTTGTTTCTTTTAATCTATAGAAAAGGATTCTTAATTGCCCTTTGTTTATGATTGCCCCCCTATTCCTCGTTTCAATCTCGGTCTGAAAATTCTTAATTGCTCTCTCACCCTGGTTAAAACCTTTTCCATCCCTCTGGCCTAAAGACCTACATTCTACTCTGCTATCTTGCCCTTTGAACATTCCCTTTAGTGAGTTGATCCAGTTCTGCTGCCTTTCTTTTGACTCCATATGCCCAATGGTCTAGAGACATCATTCTATCCATCTGTTTCAAGAACCCCACCACCCAATCTTTCAATACAAATCAAAAACCCCCTGAATCTTTCAGAACTAGCCTAATATCCTAGCAAAACAAAGCTAAATCATACAGAGAGAGCCCTCTCTGGACTTAGGTTGGCTAGAGAATAAGCCTAAAAGTTGGTTTGTGGTTACCTTGGTCATTTTTATTTCTTCTTATAACTTCTAGAGAAAATTCTGAGTGATAACAATAGTCACAACTTTCCTAGGGTTTTTTGGCCGAAGGTTTTGATGCACATGATTTGCATTTTCATAAGTCTTGATCTCATGTTGAACTATACTAGAACTAGACATTTCCTCATAAGACCAAGTGAATACATCTCTAAACTATTTAAAGAGATTGGTATAATATTTAATCTCTTCAGGAGAGAAATTAACTCCGATGAAGATATTTTCAATAACGTTGGGATTCTTGGAAATGTTCACTGAAATAGTTCTCGAGATATTTTCCATATTACCTTCGGAAAAAATATGTGTTAGAGCTAAAGGATTTAAAATTTGATGAACACTTCCATGAGTGTTGGCATTATGATACAGGTGTTGTCCTTGATGGCAACTCACTCAGATGAAAGATCACGGTGCAGCATGTCAACAACAAATAATTACAGATTAGACTACAGAGAATGAAGAAAGAGAGGTATACGCAGGTTCACCTTGACCAAGCTACGGATACACACAGGTTCACTGAACACAAGTAGCGTATACGTACACACGCACTTTCACAGAAGTAAAAACACGTATATGTTGGAAAACTAAGTTTTTGGTCCGAGGTATTTGGTCCAAGGTATTTCGATCCATGGTATTGGTCCAGGGTATTTGGTCCGAGGTATTGACCCTAGGTATTTGGTCCAAGGTATTGGTCCTAAGTGGTTTTGATCCATGTTATTGAGAAAGGCCTAAAACTATATAAGGAGGAGAAGATCATTAGGCCAAAGCATGCAAGTATCGAATATCTGATGAAGTGTGAGATCTAGTATGCAGGTTATTGGGTTATGGTGCTTTACTTGATTTGAACCAAGGACGAACCTTAGTAGTTGATGAGGGATAAGATCTAATGATGGATCGGGATCTTAAGACTTGAAATGAATAACCATTATGTGGTTTGATCATGTAAAGTCCAGATCTGAATACTGACGCATGTGTTATTCTGTAAAGGTTATGATATGGGTATAATTGAAGTCTGGAATAGCTACAAAATTATGAATGAATATTTATAGATGTGTACGCTGTTTGGCTTTGATAAAAGCGCGTATACACGCTGGTTCGACACATGGAAGTAGCGTATACCTTATGAAGTATGTTTCAGTTGTTTTTGTTCGCTGTTGCAGAGTTTTGGGTTTTGTTTTGGGTTCTAGTGACTGTATTCTGGTGACAGTATTCTGAATGATCAAATTCAGGTTATGGTGATTGAGTTTTAGTGATTGGTTGATGCAGATGTACTTGATGATTGTATTGCAGTTGTTAATGGGTCCATTATGAAAATTGAATGAAACGTGGCCTTCAGATTGTGGTGTTGTGTTCCAGGAGTATCCAGTCTGAAAATTCATGAAACGTGGTCCCTGGTAGAAGAGTGGAGTTTTCTGTAGGTTGGCACCTACGTACTAGTAAACATATTGACTAGTACAAGAGCTAAGGGGTTGTAGCTCCCTTCCAGTGGTAGCTGGAGAATGAAAGAAGGTTGTAGCCTTCTGCAGGTGGGTGCCTACGTACTGGTATGAGTTTGCACCAGTACAAGATTGTAAATAGATTTTCTTATTATTAAAAGAAGAGAGAGACGACAGTAGCAGGTGGTTTTTACCCACATTGGGTTTCCACCTTATATCTTGGTGTTCATGTGTGTTGCTTATATGTGATGCTTTATTCTGCTTTCATTACACTATCTAATAAATCTCCGATATATTGATACATGATAAACTCTCTAAATCAAAAGTTCTCTGCATATACGCTGGTTGCTTTAAGTACAGTCACGTGTACACGCTAGTTCACTTAGCTGAAGTAGCATATATAAATCTGCTTGGGAAATTAAATTATTGATCTGATAATACTGATTCACCCCCCTCTTAGTATTATTTCCAACAATGAGAAGATGAACTATACAAAGTTGATTGTGCCTTATGCAAGTCAAGGAGAAAATAGGACCAGTGATGAAAATCATCCCATTGACACTCTACACCAGTCATTGCTTCTAGAATTGCCTCCTTAGATGGTAAAATGATATCAAGGCAATCCATAGCCAAAGAACTATTTTTTCAGACCGACACCACATCATTATCTACATCCTTTGATGAAAGAAGGATGGGATCAGAATCTGCAGAATTAACAATGGATTGATATGCCATTTCTGCCACAAATACAGGATAAGCCATTCCACCCACTTTCCCTTCTCCTAATGTGGCTATAGGAGGGGGCAAGGTCCAAGGATCCGCAAAATAATGAGTTATAAGAGAACAATGTTGAGAGACCACCCTAAAGGATGATATGGATTTAATATAAGCAACAAGAGGTGGAATATCAAAAGTACCCATCAATGAGGAATACATTCCAACTCCTAAATTCTCAATAGGTTTCTTGGTATCTTTCACCAAGGGGATAGAAGAGTTAGAAGATGTGTTTGGGTCATTGAGAGAAACAATTCTCCCTTGATGAGGAAAACAAAGAATGCGAAATAAAGATGATACTATGGAATCCATTGCATAAACCCAATTCTGACCCAAAAAGATATTATAATCGAGTTTATCGATTATCTCTACTTCCACATTAACAACATTGCCCCCTACACAAATAGGGAAGGAAGGCAGAATCTCATGAGGCCTATGAGAATGACCATCAAATGAAGTTAAAAGAGTAGGAGAGGGAACAACTTTAAGTGACCTGATCACTTTCCAACATGACATAGGCATGACACATGTGGAAGCCCCTTCATAAACTACAATTCAAAAGACGACCTTCTTACAATACGTAGATTTAATTTGAAAGGGCGTATGATGAGGGAGTCTCTTTTTAACATTTGACATATCAAATGTAATCACTAGAGAGTTTTTCGAGTTAACTGCTCCAATCACATTGAGCAAATATGGGTGGCCTTGTCTTGCTCAAAATTGGCAATAAGTTCAGTTTCAACATCACAATGGACATACAACTGAAAGTGGTTGAGAAATATTATAGAAAACTCACAAAATGTAGAAAACGACCCACCCTTTAATTTGATATACCATTTCGTTGCATTCCTAGTTAAGGTTCATTGAAAGAGTCTCAACCTAATTGATTCATCAATCAAAAAGTTTAATGAGAACCATAAGTGGAAAATGGTTACATGATTAACTGTATCCTCATAAGACTTCCCTTCAAATTTTTGTATATCAAATGGAAGTTTTGTAACAACCGGGGCCAAGTCATGTTTTATTGGATTAGATCATTAGTCAATTTTGAAAGATCTGACAAATTGAGAGTTTCCAGGAATGGTAAGCACAGAGAGACTTCAAAATTCCAAGCTCCAAAAGTGGAATTCCCAACATTCAAAAAAGCGTATCTTGGATTTTGAGAGGCACCAGGTTGCCAAGGATTAATTGTAGAAGAAACTGAACTATAAGGAAAACCTTGTAGTACTGGGGTATATGGTGGGTATCCACCCCATACTATAACATTACTAGCCATAGGAAAAATTCCTCCCGGAGGAACATTGTATGAAGGAGAGATTCCTCGGTAAGCATTCCAAGCACTAGCCAAGGGAGTAAAAACATGTGAAGTACTTGCAGTACTCGCATAAAATGAACCAAAACCAAATAAATGAGAGAGATTCCCATACCCAAAACTAATAACAAAAGGATATACCAAGCCCTAACATCCTTGAAAAGGATTAATGTTTTGAGCATAGCCAGAGAAAGGAATTGATCCTACATTCAACGATGGATTGGAAGGAGGAACATGTCCACTTCCAAATGCAAAACCTTGTAAATATGTTGAACCATTATCCATCGAAGTCATAGATACATAAGAAACATAAGGTAAGGTTTATGATAATGAGGGAATCCTACTAGATGGCATTCCAAAAGGATAAACTCTAGTGAAAGGAGCAGAAGGTTGGGTTCCCTCACTCGAACCAGGGATGGAGGCAGAGCCAGCAACTATCGCAATAGATGTAATAGTAGAGATAGAAATAGTACCTCCTCCTATAGTTGAAGAAGGAATATGTACACCTGCCATATCAGTAGCCATACTTGTGCTACTAACATTGGCCATTAAGAAGAAAGAAGGTGAGTGAACAGGGGTAGACGACCTATGAGTCGGAGTGCCCACATATGATACAATGTAAGGAAGATGATAAGAAATAGGTTCCATATAAGTCACAGGGGACTCTGAAACATCTTCAATTTATGCTTTGTCTTTTGATTGGAAGAGTACTCTAACGAGAACCAAAACATTTCCGCCCAGATTATGGACTAGACTAGGTTCTCCCTCTGAAATAAGAGCTCTCATTGAAGGATTTTTCTCTGTTGTGTTAGCTTGTACTAGGTAAAAATAACCAACATAAATACTCCTACACCTTGGTGAAGGCTCAACAGTCGTGCGTGAAAGCCCACGAATCCTGATATATCGACTAACTGGTCAATCAACCACTTTTATATATAAAAATTAAAGACTCAAATCACCTAAGGTAAGGTAGGAACATAGAGCACTCTCTAAAAAAATCTTAAATATACAACCAAAAAAACAACTTCCAATTATTTCCACTCCGGGTGATTAGGACTGGACACCAAAATACAAGAAAGTGAAGAAAAGGACCTCCTGAAGGTAGTTTGGGATGATGAGGGCCCAAGCCTACCAGTGAAGGTATGATAAGCAGTTACGTTGACCTCAAGACAATAATCTTTGTCAGTGCAAGTACCCAAGCTTCAAAAGGTCACCCTCCATAAGTACCATGAAAGTGATACAATGTTTTCCTCAAGTGCGTGGGAATTCCCCCCCATAGTCACCTGTGTGATCCCTACGAAATGAAAATAAGGGTACCAACTCGTGATCAGAAGTTAGGCGGACAGTCATGGGCATGTGATCCAACAAGTAGGAGAGGGGGTATCTCTCTTTCCTTATCTTTTGATGTCCTCATGCTTGACTCCCGTGTTAGAGGAGCTTTCCCGGACAACTTAGCGATACTAGATTTCCACTCTTTAATCAACTTCTATACTTTCAGTTTAAGTGGACTTGGAAAGTTTACTCTCCACACACCTATTCTAAGGCCTTAAATGCCCTAGACTAGTTCATATGAATATGACAAAAATAAAAAGTCTAGTTCATTTTAATTTAAGCGCTCATTTTAGTTGGTTGTTATTTAAGACAAGGGAAGCAAAAGTGCAACTGATGATGTTCTTATGCAAAAGAAATCAATAGAATACCTAGGATACATGAAAATGCAACACTTCTTTTTCTTCATTGAAAGAGATTTCTACAAGGGTTCTACGAGAAACCTAAGAAAGCAAAATCCCTTTTTCTTTTTCAATTTAGCACTCACATTCAAAATATAACAAAAAAGAACTAAATGATGTCTAAAATTAATCTAACCTAATACACACTAGCATGCAAATGATGAAGCGAACAAAGTTCCTACTTCATATTAATTACTCTAGAAGACTTGGAATATGAAGATATCCATTGAGGATACAAATATTATATACTAAATGTATGAATATGAATGATGATACAATGAGAGTGAGGGGCCTGCTTATATATTAGGCAAGCGCCTCTTCATGGAGAGTCATGTCCCATTTATACATTCCCCTTCAACCTAATTACTAATTAGCTAATCATTATTACAATTATCCTCATTTATTTATATTTATATTATTTATATATATTTTATTCGTATCATTGCCTTCCTCCTCAAAAAAAGCTTTGTCCTCAAAGCTTGTTGATGTAAAAGGCTTCATCTCTTTTTGAGTTTTGAATGTCTTCTCATCTCGGCACTGTCATGTTTGTTGATACAAGTTGATATGATCTTCTAAGTGACAAACAAAATTGTCGCACTGAGAAGGGATCAGACCATCCTAGATTAATCTTCTGTGGAATATTCTGATAACCGGAATTTTGTAACAAATTGTCATCATAGGACTCTATTGAGGTTACATCAATATTATTTGGAACATCAGTTTGTTGTTTCTGTTCTGAATGGTCCTGATAAGTAACTTGGTTGAGTTGTCTACTCTCATGATTCAGATGTCGATAGGGAACTTTTTTGGTTTGGCTTTCGCTTAATAGGAATGTGGAATTTTTTTTATTTCCTTTTGGTATTTTGGTTGTTGAGTTAGGTACACAATCTTCGTTTGGAATTTTCATCACCTGGATTGTAACATGTGAGTGTGTTTTTTCTTCAACTGATTTATCCTCTTCTTGGGCTATGTTATTGACTGGTTCGATATTTGATTCTTTATCTTCAACTGGGGATGTTACGACTAACGACTTCGATACTTTCTCTTGAATACAATGTTCTAACTTGTCTTTTAATGACTTCTTGTCCTTATTAAGCTTTTTAATTTGTGTTATTAATTTTTCACTATGATCCTTAAGTCGCAAAACTTCTTCATCTCTATCAACAGTGATTTTGTCAATTTTATTTTGCATATTTTGTAGTAATATTTTACCTTCTTGAAAAATTACTTTTGAAATATCTTTTATTTCTTCTGGTATTACTGAATTCGGCTTTACTATAAGATCTTGTAGCGTTAATTTTTCCTTTTTGTAAGAAAATGTTAAAAACTTATTTTTCGGATTCAGGATGAAGGAACCAAGGGTTTCCATCCAGGGTGAACTCAAAATAATGTCACCTTGATCGCTCCATAGGGGTTTGAACTGAGAAGTGCGATATAAATGTATAATCCTCAATTTTTTACTGTAAATTGGTTAGGTCATATTTTTTGTTGCCAAAACAGTCTATTTTTCGATTATATTTGACTCTGAGATCACTAATTGGTTTGTGATTTTAGGCGTTATATAATTTTTATCTTCGGCAGGTGAGATAGAAATAGTGACATCTTTTCTTACAATAGATCCTATAATTCTAAATAGCACAAAAACATAATTACATGAAGTTTTCCAAAATCTTCCTTTCTTCAATTCCAAATTACACTCCATTTGTGTTTATAGAGTGGACTTAGGTTTTTTTTATATAAAATTTTTGAAGTGCTTTATATTTATATATATATTTATTTTATGGACTTTCTTTAATTTTTATTTTTATACTAACTCAAATTTATACTTTTAAGCTTTATAAAGTGTATGTCAAATTTCCTTTTAGACTATTTCACCACATGAACAAAATATTCACTCCCTATTTTAATGAGCTTTAACTTTAGTTTTATTCTTCCTCAAACTTGCCCTTTGTAGATATTTTGGAATCGTCACGACTTGACCACTTAAACTTGACACTATTTTTTTTTTAATTAATGCAGATTTCCAAGCATGATGTAGGTATGGAAATTCTTCAAATATTCCTTTACCTTTTCCTCGATTGACTTAAATATAATATATTGAATCCAAATTTAAAATTTTAATTGTGTGGATTAATATCGGGGGCGTACAAATGCAACTGTATAGAGAATTAGTGACGTTTAATGGTTGTTGTTCAGAATTAATTGTGTCGTATGACAACTAGGCTTGGTGGCCCTCTTTATTACAACGAATGAGGTTGTTATGGTTTAGGAAGACAACACCTTTTTTTTTCTTTTTTAACGAACAACAAGGTTTCCAACCCTTACTCTAGGTTTAAGCAAATACAAACGAATAAAATGATGACCAAGTTAACCAAATATTATAATGACAACAGTCGTAGTCTTGTAACCTTGGCGGAAATTTCCAAGTGGGTTTCCGTAACCTTTGTGGTAATGCGTTGTGGTCTACAATATCTACTCATGTCTAGGTAGAATACTTGCTCCCATTCGTTCTTGCATGCTAAGAGAACCTGTGACCTAGAAACATCTCACTTAATATCCTTTTAGTTGAATGATGTTGAATTTGATTTTTCAATGTGGCAACCTTAATTTTTTTTGGTCCTCTAATTACTGTTGCAGCATATGTGTGGTCAATGTTTAACTACAGATTAACTTTCAAGAACACTAATGTAGGGTTGAATGATCTACAATCCAGGTTTTTTTAGTGGTCAACAGGTCGTCAACTGGTGGTTTCGGTCGGGTGCTTAAGCGTCAGATAGTTATGTCTTGGTTTGTGTCGACGTTGCAGACTTGCGTCTCCTAATCGTGTTCTTCCCTTCCTCCCCTCCCGTTTTTTATCGCTTGTTTTTGGTTTCTTATTTATTAGGTTCCCCTTGTTATCCTTTAACCTTATCTCTTTTACCATAGTTCTTTGTTTATATATATTTAAATATTTTTTTTAAACAATTAAATAAAATTAAAATGTAAATTCTTATATTAAACTCTAAAATAACGTAAAAAAAATTATTTTTTTTAATATAAAATTAAAATATAAATTCTCATTATATTAAACTTTAAAATAACAATTCTAACACGAGGATTTTATTTTATTCTATTATTTTTTAATTTTTTATTTTAATTTTTATTTATTTATTTATTTATTTTTATTTTTTTTATTTTTTTTAAACAAATTAATAAATAAATAAACAATTAAATAAAATTAAATTATAAATTTTTATTATATTAAACTTAAATTTATTTATAACAATCCTAACAATAGGATTTTCTTTTTATTAAACTCTAAAATTAAAACAAATTTGAAATAGTTAATTTAACTTTAATTTATTTTAATTTTTGATTAAATTGCTCTCCTTTCCCTTGGTCCTGTCTTGCTTGTCGTTTCCATGTCAAGATTGGTCGTTAGTTGGTCAATTGAGCCGTTGCCTGGTCAAATATAGCCGTTGGAGGTCCTGCTCTAACTATTTAACATGCAGCCTAAATATGATTTTTCAACTTGTCCTGACGATGAACCACACTAGTTGGTTCGAAACGCGTCGACAAATGTAAGATCATGTGATTTACGCCGAAGAATTTTCTCATAAATTTATCTCTTCTTTTCATTTTTATTTTTATTTTTTATTTTTATTTTAATAAGATTTTTTTTTTTTAAATGACCAAAGGCCTAGTGATGACTCTGGTGGATTGGATAACCTCCAAGTTTTTAGCAAACCACTTGAATTTTGAAGACAATAATGTTGACAACGTTTGATGGTCAAAATTCGTGATCAGACGTGGCTCTGATAGCAAATGAAGTGAACAAAGTTCCTTGTTCAGATTAATTACTCCAGAAGACTTGGAATATGAAAATATCCATTGAGGATACAAATATTATATATTAAATGTATGAATGAAAATATCCATTGAGGATACAAATATTATATACTAAACATATGAATATGAATGATGATACAATGAGAGTGGGGGGCCTACTTATATATTAGGCAAGTGCCTCTTCATGGAGAGTCATGTCCCATTTAGACATGCCTCTTCAACCTAATTACTAATTAACTAATCATTGTTACAGTTATCTGCATTTATTTATATTTATATGATTTATATATTTTATTCGTAACAAATGAAAGATTCAAAGAAAGAATTAAAGGCAAACAAATGTTATCACAAAGGTAAAGGCCAATTCAACAAGCAAAGAGAAGCAAATATCAAAAGAAAAAAGACTTTTAACGTTATAACAAGAATTCACACATTTTCAAAAAACCCAAAAGACTACAAAGCAAAAAACAAAAGAAAAGAAAACAACAAAGAAAATGTTTTTCTTTTTCTTTTAAAGATTTAAAAAACTAAAAAATTCAAAAAGGAAAGAAAATCAAATATCTTAAGACCAAAGACTTGAAAAGACTCAAATCCACCTAGTCACAAATGATCACAAAGATTAAAATACTAGTGCAAACGCGAGACTTAACACTTCAAAAGTTTTTCCAAAAAGATGTAAAAGACTCTGAAAAATAGAAAGACTCCATATAACTGAAATCTCTCACTCATACAAGAATCACAAGCCCCTTTCCAAAACAAGAAAGAGAAAGCAAAAGAGCCAACTTCTAGGTCACAAGAGAAGCAAATCAAATGACAGGTTATCAACGAGTTTAAGAGCAACAAGATCTGTTCCAGAACCATAAAACAACCAATACCTTACAAAGAAGATCTGGAACCCAACTTCAAACACAAAAATCTTCAAAAACTGTAAACCCTAGGTTGACATAATCATTTATCCAACAAGATGAAAAACACCAACAACAACAATCATTAAGGTGATTCTAGACTTCCTAAACAACAAGAAAGCGCAAACAAACTTGGTAAGACCCAAGCAAAACCAAAAAAAAAAAAATCATTTTTCATATATGTACGCAACTATTTAGATATAGCTCAACATATATACGTGACGGTATGTGAAGCAACACACGTATATGCAGGTTTCTTTGGAATAAACTATGCATGTATGCACCTGTCTATAACAAAAAGCACGTATAAATAGAAAAATAAGGAAAAAATAAAAATAAAGCCCATATCTAAAAGATCAGGCTGAATGACCAAATCACTTAAGACTCAAGAAGACTGTAAAAAACCAAGGAAAAACAAACTAAACCCTAATCAAAGAAAAAAATCCCTTCTAGGAAATACTTGATGGTATTCCCGAGTGGAGCCGCCAATTCTATTAGCGGGAAAAACTTCCTAAGACAAGGGTTCTACATTTGAAGATGTCCCCGTAGGGTCCAAACCCTATGGTTCCTCCAAGATGTGTAGACCCGCAAATCAGTCACAGAAGCATATACATAATAGATAATTCAACGTGCATGGACACGAATATGTTAGATCATCATATATAACCATTCAAACTATCATTCATAAAATGACAACATATATTAGGAACAAGACATGAGCTTCTTTATTGATTAAAAGCAGTAAGTACATGATAGATACAACCTGATCCAGGCCAAAGGCACTGACGAAGCCTTCCTCTGGATCCATCTAGCCCGAGCCACGAAGACAACCTCTCTAATAGGTGCAAGAAGATGCTAGATAAGGAGACTAAGCATCTTTGCAAAGGAAACCAGGGTTTCCTAGAGACTGGGAGTGCAGGAGGCACGGGAAAAGCATACTTGATCTGGGGGAAATCAAGTATAATGTCGTCATCTCTCTTCTCTTTTTCATTAGGCTTACCAAAGGGATGTATATGTACCACTTGAAATTGGTTATTTTAGTTAGGCCACGAGCTCTTGCAGGTGGGCTCTTGGTAAAACCCATAAACCCTACCCGAAAAATAATATTTTATTTTATTTTTTCATATTTGAAAATGTATATGTGGATATGATGTTATGGGACCCATGTATGTATGTGATTTTATATGGGCAGAGTCACGTATGAAATTTGAAATACAGTTTTTTAGTATAAAGTCAAGTATGCATGGGAAAAGGGACTACCCAGGGCCATAAAAGAGAATCAAGTCTACAAGAGTGTTGAATGATGCTATAACAAATATAAACTTCTTCCTATAGTTCACCACTCAAGAATGAAGAATTGACATCCATCTGGTATATTTTTTTATTTCTTGTAACTATAAAAATCCAAGAACATTCTTGTGGCCTCTAGTCATGTAACTAGAGAAAAGGTCTCATCAAAATCTAGTGATTCAACTTGAGCATAACCCTTTCACACCAATATAGCCTTGTTTATTACCCTTTCTCCATTTTCATTCAATTTGTTTGTGAAGAACCACTTTTTTCCAATAATGTTCTTATCTGCTAGTATTGGAAGCAGCTACCAAGTCTCATTATTTTTTATTTCATCAAGCTCTTCATTCATGGCCTTCACCCAATGGTCATCTTGGTTGGCCTATGAAAAATCCTTTGGTTCTACCATGGATGACAAGGACGCATGTGCTTGAGTAGAGGGATTCATAAGTCTTCTTCTTGTTTGAATACCTGTATGCAAGTCACCTACAATATGATCAACAGGATGGTGTTTTTTCACATACCTTGAAGGATATTTTGATTGTGGATTGTTTGGTTCTTCAATTAATTCATCCTCAGCTAGCTCATTAGCATCCTTAGCATGGCTAACTTTTTCATTGAAACTAATGTTTGATGGTTGTTTATCCTCGAAAAAAGTGTGCTCATCAATTTTAGCATCAATATAATCAACTCTCCTTCTTGACTTCTTGTTGTAGAATCTATATCATTTTATATTATGAGAATACGCAAGAAAAATACCTTCATCATCTCTACATTGAACTTTCGAAGCTTCTCATCATTGTTCTTGATGTAGCCATTGTTCCCAAATACTCTAAAATAATTAAATGTAGTTGGTCTATCATACTATAGCTTGTATGGGGTTTTATCATTATTTCATCTGAAGTGCGCTATGTTCAAAATTAGAACTATTGTATGTATTTCTTCAACCCAAAATCTCAATGGTATGCTTCTTTCACCCATCATAGCTCTAGCCAGTTGTTGTACAAACCTATTGGCTCTCTCTACTACACCATTTTATTATGGTGTCTCAAGAATTCTAAATTGTCTCTTAATGCATTGCTTCTAATAGTAACCATTGAATTCTTTTGATGTGAACTCCCCAACATTCTCTTATCTTATGGTATTTATTTTACATTTAGTCTCATTCTCAACCATTTGTTTAAAAATCTTGAACTTTTCAAAAGATTATGATTTCTCTCTTAAAAATGGAACCCATGTCAACCTATTATAATCATCAATGATTAGCATGAATTATAGCTTACCTATAGGTGTCTGTGTTCTTGAAGGTCCTCGAAGATCCATACGTACTAATTGGAATGACCTACTTTCTATATTTTGCTTGGATTTGAAAGGCACGTGTACTTGTTTTCCAATCTAGCATGATTTGCAAATGGTGTTTTTAGGCTTGGAAATCTTTGGTAGGTCCCTAACTCATTTTTCTTTCCCAAATTCACAATATGATCCAAATTCAGATGTTTCAACCTCTTATACCACAACGAGCTCTCATCAAACTTGCTTAAGAAAAACATTTCAAATTTTTCTTTCAACACATATGCATTGTTTTCAGTTATAACAAATTTAGCTACTAGTTCACTTGTGCTTGCAGATCGACTTGATTTGGAAATTTTTAGTTCTAAACAATACATAATAACCTTGGTCACACATCTAGGAAACACTAAGAAAGTTATGTTTCAGGACTTCAACAAACAAAACATTCTTATCCTTACCTCTATCATTCGTTAGGCCAACAACTCCTTTGTTCATAATTTGGCCCGATGCATCATTTCCAAAGGTCACATTACCTTGGCTTGACTAGTTTAAGTGACAAAAACTTGTTTTCTTCTCCTATCATGTGCTTGGAACTACCATTGTCAACATGCCAATGGTTGCCTTCATTTTGAGCATATAAAAACCAAGTCATAGGTTTCTTCTTTTTGTTTCTATTTTCGCACTTTGGGTTACTTATTTTATTTCTTTATTTCAGTACCAATGATTACCAATGATTCCTTTAGATATTCATCAAGACCTCTTATGGTATTGACAACTTCATCAACTTTAAGAAATAACTTTACAATTTCTTCATCATCGTGCATCTTCAAAGATTCATGGAGTTTAGCTTTCTTTATCTTGTTGTCACCTTCATAGCAGCTACTCATCTTGTCTCCTATTGCCTTTACAATAGTTTAATCCACGACCTTGGCTAATTCTGGTCGAGAAGACCAACAATTAGAGTATTCATAGCCTTGGAATTTTATGTAAACTCAAGCTTATGATCTCTAACAATTATGAATGGAAGCTTCTCATAACCATATTGAACGGCATCCCAAACATTTTCACCAAGAGACTAAATATAAGTCTTCATCCTCACCTTCCAAAAGTATAGTTTTTTCTATTGAACATAGCTTCCCTATTAGTCTTTCCTCCTTCCTAGTTCACTGTTGTCCCTGATCTTTCATCCAACTATTAAACTGATCCCGAAGGAACTTCTCTCTAATACCAATTGTTAGAAACCAAGACAATACTCCCGAGGGGGAGTGAATCAGTATTATGATAATTTAAAACTTTCTTTCACAAAATAAATAATACTTAGCACCAACAATCATAATTAATAACACATCATACTCATAAATCAGGACATAAGATATAATGTGGAAACCCAACTAGGAAAACCACCAAAGTTTTTGTATTATGATGCAATATTTAAGCTACAACTTGTATTACATCAATCTGGTAGGCTCCAACCTACTTGAAGGTTTCAACCCTAAATCTGTTGCAAGCTCAAACTTGTTAGTTTCTCAGGCACCAACTCAAGGTAAGCTCCTAGTCCCCAATTTATCAACTACTACTGAAAGGAAGCTACGACTCCCTATTTTACAAGCACCAATTTACACAACCCTATTGATCTATCTTTCATATAATTTTAAAACTCAAATTATGAAGGCTTCCCTTAAAAAAATAATTCTTTGTGCTCACCACTACCACCAACCACCTCAGACACCAACGTTATTCAGTCTTGATACATGCTACATCATTCACACATTTTTCTTAATCTTTATTGTTTATAAAGAAATTTGAGTTGTTAATTTTAGTGTTTATCTTTAGTTAACTTCATCTCAACAAATTCTTCAATTTCTTATTTATCTTATTATTCTCCTGTTATTAAAATTGTGTTTATCTGAGTCTTCCATGTGAACAAATTAGATTCAATATATGCATGCTTTTTCAAAGTTTATTTTGAGTTTAATTGTTGTTTACAATGAATTATGGCACATTACAAGGTTTAGAATAGGTTTTAACCATAGTGCTAACTTTAGCTAGTTTCCAAATATGGTGGAAATCACCGATAGGGCACATAGTGCCAAATATGGCATAAGATTGCCTTTCATGCTTAGAATGAAGACTGGGGTATTTTTAATCAATATTGTAGATCCCCTGTGTTAGCCCCATGTGACTTAAAACTCAACTCCATGTATCATAGGCTTAAATAAAGGTTGCAGATCGGTGATTCTGTGCCCTTTTATCATATTCCCACAACAATTGTTTAAATGACTCAATTTCCCAGAGCACTTAAACAAACCACAAAGGCTCGGTCATATTCTCCACATAAGTTGCCATGGGCTCTCCTTTTGATGCACTTACAGATCATTAGATCAAGAGAATGTTACCATCTCTTCACCGTATTTGTCTCAATGTTTCCCTCTTAGTACCCTTGGTATTAGCCTGCACCTCCTTTTTCCATGGAGGCGAGACATGAAACTTCACTTCTATTGATGAGAATTTTATGTCTTAGCCATTTCCTTGGTGTTCTAGTTGAAAACCACTGAGAAAAGAAATGTTATGCTTATGTCACCATATTCCACTTGTCGTTCAATGGGGGTGCCATGTGTCATACAAGTTTGGCCCATTTGGCCACCTGAAAAAATGTTGAATCTGTATGCCACGTGTCATTATCCTAGAATGCCATGTCATCTCGAGCTGACATCATGTTGACATCACCATGCCAATGTAACATCTTCTCATTGATCCACCTGTCTTTCGGTGATTATTCCATGTTGTCTCTATAATATAACATAATCATGCCATGTATTTCTATCCCATGCCTTATCATCTACACAAAGGTGAGGGGGTCTTGAACTTGTGTTTTTCATAAAAATATTCATAAAAAATTTAAGGCTAAGATCCTAGATAAATGGTTATTATGGGGAAAGATGGGAAATAAGTGCAAGACTTAATGGGTAAAGTCTCATCTCAGTCTTAGGACCTCCTACCCTCGAGGCATCAACATAGTGCACCAATAAGAAAATAGTTGAGGTGAGATACATGTCGAAGCACCATTCCTCTTGAGCTTGTAAGTGGGTCTTATGCCACTTGTACTTTGACTATATGTTGACTATGCGTCCACCTATATATTGCTTAAGCTAGTGCATGTTTAGTAAGTCAATATGATCATGGGAATTGGTCCTTTGTTCCTAAATTGATTGGAGGGACATGATTAGAATGAGGACCCCCCTAGTAGTTTGAACGTTAATGGGGGGGGGGGGGTGGGGTGGGTGGGGGGGGGTCGCTCTATTTGTTTTTTAGTGACCATTAACCCCATGGTCCTCATTTTAAGTGCGTCATATATGATCTCAACCACTTGTTTAATCATGAGACAATTAAAAAAGGGAGGTGTTCCTCATCATTAGGGGAATTTTGAGGTCTAAAATGGGCCTCCTAAGGAAATTATAAAATAATAGTGGAAATAATAAAAGAAGATTAGATTACATCATCAAATTTTAGAGGGAAGAAGGAAAAAACTATTTTTTCAACTCGTATTTTCAACTTATCTCCCCATGGGTTTACTCAAATTTTGAGTGGAAACACTTGTTAGATGCAAAATTTGATTCCTCATCCAAGGAATACCCATGCTGCGTACTTTTGATGGACCTTGCTACACGAAAAATGAGAAATACATGAAAAACATGATTGCAATAATGTTTTTTCATGTATTATAGATTTTTCATGGAGGAGGGTCCATCGAAAGTATACAATATGGGTACTCCTTGGATGAGGAATGAAATTTTTCATCCAATGAGTACTCTCGCTTGAAATTTGACAAAAACCTTAGGGAGATAAGTTGAAAATATGAGTTAAAAAAAGTAGTTTTATTATTTTATTATTTTTATTTTTTTTTTACATTTTTACTCCAAAAATGGTGAATCATCCCCCATGGTTGATATAAGCATCTTGAATCCTATTGGTTCTTATAAAGTTTATTTTGGTTGTACATTTTTCTTAGGAGGCCTATTCTAGACCTCAAAATTCCCCTAATGATTTTGGATTGTAGTGGAACAACCAAGATTTGAACCTTCTCTTGTTGACCCTTTCACCTATGAACTTTGACTAGCCATAACTCCTAATCCTAGAGGTATATTTTAGAGTGACATACAACATTGGAAAGGTCATTCCAAGATCTATCCATTTGAGCACTTTGCAGGAGAAATTTAGTAGATATTTTGCAGTTAAAACAACTCCAAATATTAGGCCCCTTATCCACCTTTATCATTAATGACAATGCTCCCTGATGCCATTCAACGCCTTTGATATTAATGACAACACAGTTCTAAAAAATAACTTGTTGAAGAGGTTGTTGTCACATAAGAATCAACAATTGAAGCAAAGAAACCTAAGGAGTTTCAAGATGCAACAAAGGAACTAGTTGAAGATGTTGCTACCACACAAGAACTATCAGTTGAAGTAGAGAATCCTGGGGGAAATAAAAATTTTGGTACATATGCACCTACCAACGATGCTACTAATACACAAGAACTAATATTTGAGGTAGTACAATTGGAAGAAGATGAAGAAAATGAGGAATAGGAGCATATGCAAAAATATGTTGAAGACATTGTTGTAACAACACTAGAGACAATACAACCCAAAATTGATGATCACTTGAGTTCAAAGTTTTTATTTTCTGAATTCGGTAAATGGAGACAATTAGAACTCTCATTGCAAGAAGGGGTGATTTCGTTAAGTGAGCATAGAGAAATCATCCATAGCCTTAAGGAAGCACAGGGTGAGGAACTGGTGATTCAAAAATTGAATGGGACAAGTTTAAGGAGGAAAGAAAGAAGGAGAAGGTAAAAGTGTTGGAACTGCAAGAGAAAGTACAACAACTACAGAAAGATAAGAAGAAGATGTATAACCTTACACTTAATGTATTGAGTTGTAAAAGACCTTCTCCATCCTACCCCTTGTTTCTGTAAGAGAAGACTTTTATTTCAATATTGATAGCAATCAAAGAAGGAAAACCACATGGCAGTGAATGATATTAAATTATTTCTTAAGACATTTAATCATATCAATTCTGCATAAGAACATTTGTTGTGTGAACTGTACCTGCATAACTTTATTTTTTTTAGATGAAAAAAATCAATCTCTTGCCCTATGTAGGAGACATCTAGATGAGGGAATTTATTTATTTTATGCAAAATCAAATAAGTTGGAAGTCAGATTATGGCACTGTAAAAACAAATCTTGAAAATATACCACTATAGATTTATGATTATCTAAGGTTTGTTGAATAAGTAATCAGAACATATGGAAATTTATGGTAATTCCAGGAAGGAGGGATAATGTAATTGAAGTTTGAAATAAGGTCTTAGATATTTGTTCTAGGAATATTGAGCTAATGAGACAAGGAGCATTAAATTGAAGCAAATCAAGGTGGGAAGTATGTGATAGAAAGTTGAAAAATGAAGATCCTTATTGCTTCCAAAACTTCATTCATACTCTTTCAAGAATCCCCAAGTATATTTACTGTATTAGGTGATATGCGCCCAGTTGGATTGGGCCAAGATTTAAATTTCCATCGATTTGGATTCATAAATTGAAGTATCAAAACTACTTCTAGATGAATCCAATAGATGCAAAAATGTGGTGTTTGGTATTGATCATATATCAAGGTTACACGACTTTTACATAAGACACAACCACAACCTACAATTGTTTTGAGCTACACCCACAACATGCACTAAGTGTTGATCGAAGGGTTTCCATGAGGACATACAGTTGCTTCAATTGGGGGGAGATGTTGTCTCATGGGATTGGCATCATTTTACCACCATTTTCCACCTTTCTAACCATTTTCACCCTTAGAATCATGCTCTTCTACTCCGTCAATTTCCAGTTTAGCTAATGCATGCTACTCTTTCATGTCACCTTAATATATGCAATTTTACTTGTATTTTTATGAGAGGTTGATTTTTTTGGTGACTTTATTATTAAAATTAACAAAGAGGATGTTTCAAGATGAGTTGGCTCACTGGAGTATTACTTCTTACATTTAATGTTGTTTCTCCAAGTTTTGTGTTGTTAATACTCTAGACTAGATTTGGTTGATGTTGTTGTCGTGATGTTGATACTATGCTCCATAATACTCCATTTACTTTATGATGCCATTGAGGGTCGACAAGGGAACTTTTACTCGGTCGTAGTTAGCCTAGACTATTGTGCTAGCAAGGTGTGGACCATCATTTGAGAATACAACCAACTCCTCTATGATAGTTATAATTTTTCGTTGTTGGATTCCCATTAATTGAAGACAATGTTATAACATATTTTTTATTCTCAAGAAATTAGTTGTAATTGGTTGTACAAGGCTCTCAAATTGGAAAACCTAAGATTCGAAATATTCACATGGCTGATTTTGGTTTTAAAATTAGAAACAATGTAAATCTAAAGATATAAGTCCTATGCCTTGTGCGAGCGAAGCACTATTGTCTTTTCTAGAGAAATTGTGCATCTATAAATTTTAATATTATTACCAAAAATCGATGGGTTTGTGGCCCAACTATTTTATGTTATCTTAGCTTGTGGGTTGTAAACTACCACCTCCCTACTAAGGAGGAAAGGCCCTCCTCTTTAGCAGGGATCACTGTATCAGTAAGGTAGTGTAGGAATGTGTTTGATTTCCTCATAGTTAATTTTACTATTGTTTAATTATTTTTGTTACAAACTTCTATTAATGCGTTGCAGTTACTGACTGATTGGGATACAAAATAGTTGAGCAGCATAGATCCTACATCCATCTATTTATTAATTTGTGTTATTAATTATTTTGCTAATACAAATTTTGAAGTTTTGTTGAATAGAATATTAGACAGATTATTGAATACTTGTTACAATGTGTTGCACATATTGGTGATTTCATGATTGTAGTGAGTTTATCGATTGTGTGAAGTTTTATTTGAATGCTTTATGAAATTTTTTCTAGGAGTGTTATTTCCTTTTCTGCAAGTGTGATCTTGAATGATTGAGTGATGTTTATTCTGCAAAAGTGATTCTAATTTTAAAACTATATGCAAAGTGATTAGAATTCTTGAAGTGTGACAATGATGATTTCAGTGTGCTAAGAGTGATAAATTACAACAACTTGAGTTTTGATTGTGTGTTATGATATTATAGAGTTTTCTAATAAACAATGTTAGTTAACAATTTCTACTCACATATACTTTGCATAATAACCTTGAAATAAAAGACCTACCTTGGTTGAAAATTCATGTGCATGTGACGACAATTAATTGGCTCTAATTGAAAGATAATTAATACGCCCAACAAGCGCACCCTGCTATGGTTACCATTTCTAAAAGCTTAATCTAGGTCTTGCAATATGGAATGGATTTTCTATTTTTATTCATTAATTTTACATGTGAGGGAGAGTCCAACCATTGTTTATGTGCGTTTCTAACTTGAAGAGGCCTTTGGTGCTCTCCCCTAATCCATAAATCACCACTAAAGTTATTTTCTGCAATACTTCTAAAACATCCCCAATCAACATGATTGCGAAGGTAGGATAAAAATGCTCTCAACTGAATTTCCCCTACAAAATGATGGGTGCCAAATTGAGTTATGAAACAACAAAACATTATGTTGATATTTCTCGCATAATAGATTTTTCTCCTCATTTGTGCAAGCATAATATGCATCCAAAAAAAAATTCCGAACACCTTATTTCAAATCGCTTGTTGGTCATGATAAATTTTCTTTGAGCATGATGATTTTTTATTCCAGAAAGATGTTATAGTGAAGAGAAGGGGGTATGTAGCTAAGGGAAGACTCCACCAACAATCCCAACTTGATATTCTCAATTTCTAATATGTTCACATAATTTCCCAATTTATACAATTGTTCCTATTATGCTCTTGCTTCAAAAGTTTAATTAGGCCATGGTGAGTCAGGGCATCACTAGGCCATCAAGATTTTTGTACCTGTCACACCATGGTTTTCAAAGTTCTTAGGAGAAAGAATGGCAGGTTTATCATTTGTTCATGCCAAAAATGGTTTAGTAGCCTAAGTTGTTGTAGATAAATGGCCATGTAATGACCTTCACAAGTAATATTCATCTCTATGAACAGGGAAATGTTTTCCCATGGAGTTGGCAGCAACCATCTCTCAAACCTTGTCTGTTTCTTGACCAATGCCTCATCTAGCTCAAGGAATTGGCCCACTACTTCGATTTTTTTCATTCTATGATATTGCTACCATTCTCCAATTTGAGGAAGGCTTGTAAATTTTATCACTCTCTCATTTTTTATTTCCAAATTATAGTGTTCTAGCCACCATGAACCTGTTTTCCCTTAAATTCATGGTGAATTCAAGGGAGAATAATCAATGTATCCTTGTAGTCTCAGTATGTAACCAATCTAGCCTCCCCATTGGAAAACATTCCATACATGGTAATAGGATTGCAACAAAAAAGGTTTTGTAGGCTCTCTCTGAATCAATGAACCTCCCATGTTTGTATTTCCTCTTCTAGAACTCAGATAATCATGGTTGTGAGGGGAAAGAATTAGTTTGACTATTGGAAAGCTCCAATTATGGAAGGGATGTTGTGTTCTTTTCATATATTCATGTTATTGGGTGTTGGCGGCAACATATGAGGTGATTGGATCAAGTGGGGTGTCAAATCAATGAAGAAATGACATTATTGTTAATCACTGTGAAAGTCATTAGAATGTACCTTATGTCTTACCTTGAGTGGCTATAGTGCTTTCCTTTCTCATTGTGCTAGTGTGTCGTTCCCACAAGACAACTTAGGACTATGTTTCTTTTAGACTTGCAGCATAAGCATAGAGTTGCATCATCGGTATAGAACAAATATGCAACATTAAATTTGGATAGAGTTGCAACATCTCATTAGATGAAGTTGTAGAATTAGCTTCAAATAGAGTTGTAGCGTCTCATCAGACGAATTTGCAACATCAAGTTAGGATGAAGTTGCAACATATCGTTAGATGGAGTTGAAAAATCTCTTGGGATGGAGTTGCAGCATCGTGATTGCAATGACATAGTTGTAACAATAATGTTGATCTAGTCAACAATAAATTATTTATCATGGAATTGGAGTGTGTGAGTTGGCATAATCATTTTATTGCAGTAATGGGATGAACATGAGTTACCTAAACGAGAATTGTAGTAACATGAGTTACAAAAATGGGATGGATAGGAGTTGTAGCAACAGGATTCGCAACAACAACGATTATTCCTCCTTGCATATACTAAAAAAATACTTTATTAGAGAGGAAAAAAAACTAGAAAAACATAAGTGGAAAGACGATGATAAAATCGCGAAGTGTCCTATTTTTTATTTTTGTTTTTGTTTTTACACAAATAAAATGAGATGATGAATTATCCAGCAGGGAATCCTTTCATATGACAAATTTTAGATCACTATCAGGGCATTCACTGGTGATCCTCCTCACAAAGGCTTCCTTAGATAGAGGTTTATGGTATAGTTGAAGCTTATGTCTATTGGCCATAAGAATATTCCAAGCTTTGTCAATGGTGTGCATATTGATGGCTCCATTTTCATATAATATGTCAATCTCACATGGTCCAAGCCATCGTGTATATAATTTCCCTTTAAAGTATTTAATATTGGGGTTGAATAATAGGGCCCAATCTCGCATTAAAGTTATTTTTATTTATGAACTTGCCATGCCACTTGGGCCTTTGGTGTTGTATCATTGTGGTCTAATGTAGGGTAGTATTGGGTATGTTTTATATTCTTTTCATGACTAATTGCATGCGCGATACGATACGTTGACCACTGTGGGGGGGTAGGGGGGTTGCAGGGGGGACCATCCCCCCTTGTTTGGGGGGTTGAAAGAGGGGTGATAACCCCCCCTTCCAGGGGGTTTTCAAGGGTGTAGTAGTCCCCCTATATGGGGTCTGGAGAAGTGCCTTGAAAAAAATTGGGCATTTTTTCCCATGGTTTTGCACATGGTTTTATGCATGGTGGTTTTGTTGATGTTTTTGTAGATATAATTAAAGAAACTAAGATTATATTTTACTTTGTGGTTAATGGATTGGAGGTTTATGAATTCTTTGACATGTAACATTGAAAGGAATAATGAAAAATCAATCTAGTTTTCCCATTTTTGGGTACCAAGAGAAAACAAATTGTGTATATTTTTCTATGATTTCCATTGTATATTTTATGTTGTTTTATAAGAATTTGTTTGCAAATATCATTTGTACGTGCCATAAAAACTACATTTTTTATCAGGGTAGTTTTTGCTTCAAGGGGACACCTTTATGGCTAAGGGGTTTTGCTTGAGCCTATGGTAGACCTTATTATAGTGGGATATCTACCAAATTTATTCTTATGGTGAAAGAAGATGGTGAATAATGGAAAGATAGAGATAAAGAAATTAAATTATAGAGTTTTGGGTTGTGGAAGCTTAATATGGAGGATATGTTGGTGGATAAAGATGAGTGGACCACTGTAGATCTAGGTACTAAACAACCAACAATGTCGACATAAGACTGTGTTGAAATATGTAACTAGGTTCGGTCTTCATAATGACATTTGTACTAATGATTTTATGTACTTGATGTAATGAGAAAAATAATTTTATTATTGTTGATCTTGAGGCATGGGTTTCATGCTCAAGGAAATTTATTTTTAAGTCAAGCTCCCATTGTGAGCTCTTAGGGCTTGTCATTGAGTCTACAAATCATTAAAGTCATTATCATGTATGAAAGACCCATTTGGGCATGCTACATATTGTAAAATAAATTATTTGAGTCAAATTAGAGTCAAAATGACACTCCATGACCTTGACCTTGTTTAGTGTTAATCATCAAGTTGGCCTACAAAGAAGCAAGTAGGCCTATCTAGAAGGGGAACTCAGCCTATTTGAGGGCTCAAGAAAGGCTATATAATGGTGTACTCGGCCTCACTTAAGAGAATCTCACTCAAGCATGATAATAAGTTCGATCAAGAGAAGGAAAAGAGCCCTAACAACCAACAAAAGAAGGCATAAACTCTAGAAGAAGAATCTGAAAGTTTGAAGTTTGTTTTGGGTTGAAGTCACCCACATGTGTGAAAAGGGTAGGACATTATTGCAGTTGAAGTCGAATAATTGCAGTCACTTAAGGAGTCCTAAATCAAGTGAAGAGACAAGTCATATTGCAAGTATAATTACAAAATAAGGAGTCTCTATCCAAGCAAAGAAGATAAAAGGAAAAATCTCCATTTTTCTCCCACATGTGCAGAAATTAGGGTTTTTGCAGTGACTGAAAAATTGTAATCAGAAGTTGCAAGGGTCTAAAAAGAAGTTGAAGAAATAACTGCTACTACTGGAAGGAAGTTTGACTAAAGTTGACTTTGTGAAATAAAATATCATCAAATGAATAGACTTGGTCTCAAAGGGGTTTTTGGTCAAGGGTCTAGGTCTTGGAATCCGTCAATTGAAGATTCTATAAGACGAATTATTGTAGGTTTTCCTCTCATATTGGAGAGGTTTTGGCCCTTATTGATCACTTGTATCTTGTATCATTTGTCTTATTGTTCTTTATGTTTTGGTAGTTGTTTGATGAAGAAAAACACTAATAATAACAGGGGAAAGAGGAAGCTAATAAATTAAAGTAAAAATACACCACAAACAATTATCAAAAAAGAAAAATCACCTATTATTGTTTCTCCTAGATTTATCAACATGGTATTAGAGCTAAGGTGTCAAGTCAAGGAATGGAAGCTTAAAGAAGGACATTGCAGGACTAAAGAAGATCATCTAGGAAACATCAAGAACAAAGTCATAAGAGGGTTTTATAAAAAAAAAATATTCTCAAGTTCTAACCTCAAAATGGTGAAGGAATTATAATGAGCTATATCTCTGTCCTAAGAATCTTTCTCAAGAAACTGATAGGATCCGAACTCTCTCCAAGGATAAGAAAAGTCTTGGGCTAAAATGTTGGCTCTACACTAAGTAAAATATACCTACGAACTATATTCATAAAGAAATAATTTTTGAAGAACACTATATCGTTGTCTCAAGAGGCCAAAGGCTAAACTTAAATATCCAAAGTAATCTGAGTTCTTTGGCAAGAAAAGCAACCCTTTGGGCCTTGAAGAAAAAAGATTGGTTTCATCACCTCAAGAAGCATCAACCACAAAACCAAATTTCTAGGCATCCTTAGAATGATCGAACTCCTCAAGAAGATCAAGAATCTCATTTCTATCATTGATTGCATAACCCAAATTTATGGAGAATCGAATCTCTGTGGCACTAATAAGTATAGGCTCCAATCATATACTCACAATTTTTCTCTGTAGCACAATTGGTCATTCAAAAGGATTTCTCATCATCTATACATCTTTACTAAACAGTTGATGCAAGGAGCTACAGGCATAAAATAAGTGAAAATTATGAAGTTTTATTGCACAAAAGTCATGTAGCCATGAGGGTAGCAGAAAATAGATACAATCATTCCATGTCTTAAAGGAACTCATGAAGAATAAGGTCCCCATCAAAAGAGAAGTAAAATAAATTATGAAAGATAGCAAAAAGGACAACAAAGATACCTTTGTGAAGGAACCATGGCATCACAGGTAGGTATCCATGAGGTATGTATGATATTTTATTATTATTTTTAAGGGTCCATCATAAGATGTTGTAGGGTTGAAGTTATGGCTATAGGGTTTGTATTTTGAGCATAGATGGATTATAAGAAACCCTATTATTTAGAAACCATAATATTAAGGTACTTGCTCCCTATGATTTGACTTCAAGGGTTTTTAGGGTTCTAGGCCATGGGATAAACCCTAGTGTAGTGTAATATGATCTAAGGTTTGAACTTAGGAAACCCTAGGATGACCTATTGATTGCATAGAAACCCTAGAAAGATAACTTGACATCATGTTTTTTTATTGTATTCTTTGCTTGGGGTACTTGTTAATTAATATTGTAGGTACAAGAAGTAAAGATGGATGGGCTAATCCTTTGAAAAGAATGATGGAAGAAAGGAACTATATGGACCCTTAGAAATTATTCATGATGTAGATGGATAAAAAGGAGAAGTAGAATATGGAAGACCTCTGCCATGATTAAAGAATGATAAGATCCAACATATTAAGAAGGACATCATAATAAGCATGTGAATGAAGAAATAGATCATGTCATGATTACAAGAAGGAAGTAGCTCTTGGAAACCTCACTAAAAGCATAAGTAGTACTTATGTGTAGAAGGAAGTCATCTAGTATATAACTCATCATACATCATTGGAAAGGAGCATTTACAGGATGAGGATAATCAAGACCCTTCAATGGAATCTTCATTAGAATGTTCATCTCTTGGAAAAGGAAAGTGTCTCGCTAAAGAATTCCTCCTTGGATGGGATTAACTATTTGAAAGAATGATGGTATGATGAAAAAGGGATGTAGCATGTCGAGATGATTGAAGTAATTTCAATCAAGAGAAATAAGTTTTTGAGGGAAGTCTAGATGACCAAAAGAAGAAAATAGGTATACATATGTTTGATAAATTAATTTATGTCATCATGCAAATATATAATAGATGGCATAAATACTCTAGCTCATGAGTATGGGAAAGGGGTCTCTTCTGTTGAAATGAAACATCAAGGCATGGTTCACATATTGACTAGATGAAATCAACATAATACGTACTCATATGAAATATGAGGTGGTTGACAAAGATGAAGGAACTATGATTGGAAGTTCCTGGGAAGTAATATGTGAATAAAGAAAATAAGAGATCATGAAATTTGCAGCTATGGTCACATAGAAAAGTAAATAAACATATGATGACTAGTGAAATTGACTATGGTATCTCCATGGAAAAGGTATGAAGATTCTGATGAATTTTGGGAAGAAATGAGACCCTTGACATTGAATACCTTGGAGATGTTGTTGGGAAAAATAATGTTGTGGGGGGGGGGGGTAAGGAGGAGGGGGTGAATCGATATTTAAAACTCACTTTCAAACTTTTCATTTTATTCATGAAACTAGCGTAAACTTCATCTATATATCCAGTTAACCAATTCTTCATGAGTTCCATCATATCTTTATCTGTAACCACATTATTAATTTCAAACGACATATAGTATGAAGTAAAGAGCATAATAAACCATCACACATAAGAAACACAACAACACATGAGAACACCAATATTTTTAGGTGGAAACCCAATGTGGGAGCAAACCATTTTTGTTGTCGTATATGTCTTCTTTCCTATTATATAAAGAAAATATTCTTACAATCTTGTACTGGAGCAGACTCTTTCCAGTATGCAGGAACCCACCCGCAGAAGGCTAGAACCTTCTATCGTTCTCCAGCACCCACTGGAATGGAGATACAACCCCCTGAACTCGTTTACAAGCTCCTACAAGAAGGGATCTCCTACCCCCTTTCTTAAGGCTACAACCCTCAACTCCTTGTGGACCATTTTTCAGAATATTTCAGACTAGATCCACTAGTCAAATAATCATCAAAAATCTTTAGGCCACCTTTCATAATATTTTCAAACTAGACCCATACCAAGAATAATGTCAAACTGAAGCACTCAATCTGAGACACTGTAACAATGCAAATTAATTGAATTTCTGAAGCATAAAATCATTGAATGTAGAACACAACCAGAAATAAGAAACATAAAATTCAGTACGTGACTATACTGAATAAGACTTGCGTATGTACGTGCCTCCTTTGTACAACTCCTACAAACTGAATCATGAAAAACTGTAATGTTGAATAAATCACTATATCATTTACTGAATCAATCACTAGATAATTTACTGAATCAATCATAGACTAGTGAACCAATCACCAATCACCAAACTATACATCATATCTAACCAATATTTCAATCATGAACAACTAACCCAATCAATAATGTCAGACAAAGATCATCAAGATAGAGACATCATCGACAAATAGCAGCAATTAGAACAGAATTGATAAAATGTCATCATTAAGCCACACTGCAAAACCTTAGAGCATATGTGCGACATCCATGAAACATATCAGCGTATGTACATGACTACCATGCATAACACCCACGAACAGATCTCAACATGCTGAAAATATTCTTAGAAATTATATGCGACTACCCAGAAATAGATCCATTTATGTACACGACTATCTAAATACAAACCTACGTATAGATCTGAAAACTTTCACTGCAAAACACAACTTCACTCTCTGCAACCTTTACTGTCAAAACTACAGACTTCTAAATACAACATCATTATAAGCACAAATCTATCATTTTTAGTTCCTTAGACATTTGTAATGAATAAATCAATCAAGCATATATGTAAACATACTTTATATCTTTCAGATCTGAGTCTTCTCCTTTCTCCTTGGTGCACACCTGTTTCAAATCAAATCATTCATATACAACCCACTACTTGCACACATAACACCTTGATCTTCATCTCCTTATATAGTATATCCCTTAGCCAATACCTCAGGTAAATACATTGGTAGTGTCTTTAGTATTCTTTGACAATATCAAATAACCGTTGTTGCTCTGATTACTATGGGCCAATACCATGGTAATGACCCCTAGCATCCAGATTACCATGGTTAAATTATGTATGCAACTTTCACTTATAGAACCTGTGTATGTACATGACCTTGCTTCACAGGACTCGCATATACTTTCTCAACCTTTACCTTTACCATCCATTTGTCTCTGAACTGTCATTTTTCTGTCCATATCACCTATAGCATCTATATCAATCTACATAACCATCATGTTATCACAATTTTGATATATTTATCAATTAGGTTTCCATCAAGGACAACACATTAGCCATAATGCCAACATATGTGTCAATATGTATGCAGGACGTTGACTTTTCTACAAGCAGATGTTATGATGAAGGACCATCACAAAAGGTAATTTTGATGTTCATTATGCACTATATCTAGATGAGTTAATACATGGCTACCAAAAGGATTTTTGGATGTAACCTACAACTAGTAATCATGTGGTGGAAGAAAGATCCTAAATGAAGCATGATGTGGAAAAGGTAGCCATATGAAGGAAGGTCATATATGGACTAGCAATATCAATTTATAATGAAAGGAAGAATGACATGACTAACATGGTTCATGAATGAGAGTGATGGATGGTCGATGCCCTACAAGAAGTCCCAAAAGATGAAGGCTCCATAATAATAAAGATGAAATTGATGACATCAAATGAAGGAGCTCTACAGGTAGATGAAGTTCCCATGATCTCCACCTAGAGTAGAAAGTTGTTGGAAGAAATTCCCTAACTAAGAGGGAGCTTAGACAATTCCCTGGTTGAGAGGGAGCTTGGGTACATTCCTTTATAAGAATGGCTACATTCCTTCATATGAATGGGTATATCCTCCCTAGTTGAGAGGGAGAGATAAACACATCATTCTTGTATTCACTTGGGAAGAAAGAATGGAGGATTGGGTAAGCATTGGCATCTGATACCCTTTGAGGATGTAGTAAGGAATCTAAGATAAGAGTAGTCGTAGAGGACCAATATTATTTTAGGACTAGGAAGCCAAGATAAGAATAGTCCTGGAAGGACATACCCTGTGAACACCCAGGTGGGGTACGTTCCTTGAGAGAGAACGATGATGGTGTCTATAAATCATTAGTCTTGCCAGAATTGTGCTCTCATATTGTGGAAATATAGAGTTGTTAGTCAAGGCCTTGCTATGTGACAATTCCAGTTGACATGATGCTACATAAATGGGTTACCAATCTAACTCTTCTTATGAGAATTATTCAGATTGAGAATGTCGAAGTACCTTGTATGGATTATGAATAGCTCCCTAGTTTAAAGGGAGTGTTGAATTATGTAACTAGGATTTGTCTTCATAATGACATATGTAATCATGATTTTATGTATTTGATGTAATGAGAAAAATAAATTTATTATTTTTTATCTTGAGGCATGGGTTTCATGCTCAAGGAAATTTTGTTTTTAGGTCAAGATCCCATTGCGAGCTCTTAGGGCTTATCATTGAGTATACAAGTCATTAAAGTCATTTTCATGTATGCAAGATCCATTTGGGCATGTGACATATTGTAAAGAAATTATTTGAGTCAAAATAGAGTTAAAATTACCCTCCAAGACCTGGTCTAGTGCAAATCATCAAGTTGGCCTACAAAGAAGCAAGTAGGCCTATCTAGAAGGTGAAGTCAGCCTATTTGCGGGCTAAAGAAAGGCTATATAAAGGTTTCCTAGGCCTCACTCAAGATACACTCACTCAATCATCACAACAATTTTGATCAAGAGAAGGAAAAGTGATCTAAAATCCATCAAAAGAAGGGATAAAATCTAGAAGAAGAATTCGAAAGTTTGAAGTTTGTTTTTGGGTTGAAGTCACCCACACGTGAGAAAAGGGTAGGGAATCATTGTTGTTGAAGCCAAATTATTATAGTCACTTAAGGAGGCCTAAATCAAGTGAAGAGACAAGTCATATTGTAAGCCAAATTGCAGAATAAGGAGTCTCTATCCAAGCGAAGAGAAAAGGAAAAATCTCCATCTTTCTCCCACACGTGCAGAAAGTAGGGTTTTTGCAATGACCAAAAATTACAGTGAGAAGTTGTAGGGGTCAAAAAAGAGGTCAAAGAATAGACTGCTACTAATGGAAGGAAGTTTGACTTAAGTTGACTATGTTAAATAAAAGCTCATCAAAGGCATAGACTTGGTTTTGGAGGGTTTTTGTTCAAGGGTCTAGGGACTCTTGGAATTCATCAATTAAAGATTATATAAGAAGAATAATTCTTGTGGATGTTTGTTATGAAACCAGCTCAAGAAAAGATAGAAAAGATAGATCAACGCCTTAGAATTCAGCCTCTTCGAGGGGGAAACCTCCTTTACATTACATAAATGAACAATTCTTGGATGATACAAATGACAAAACCTCCTTTCTATATATAGGAGTCTAAGGAGTCACAATATAATCCAGCCGACCTAACAATAATAATATAAAGCCACAAAAATAATAATAGAGGGATTCTATGGGGCACAGAAATAACAACATGGGGGTAATAGGGGCACAACAATATAAATAAGGGGTATAACTACAATAGTAATGGGGTAATCACTAGTATTATAGGGACCCAACATGCCCCTCTCCTTCAAAAAAGTGTTGTCCTCAACGCTTGAGTAGTTCTGGATACTTCTGCATAAAATTCTCATCCTCCCATGTGGAATCTTCAGCGGATAATTTCTTCCACTTGATAAGATACTCTGAAATTGCTCGATTTCGTAGCTGTCGAGTTCTTGTTTCTGTGACTACTTCCGGTTCCAATATAATTTTTTCCTTCCTCATCAATTTCTGGCAATATTGTTTGCACTGGGAGTTTGTCGCCTATAACCTTCTTTAAACATGAAACATGGAAAACTGGGTGCAATTGAGAAGCTGCAGGAAGCTCCAATTTGTATGCCATAGTACCAATCTTTTGCAACACCTTGTATGGACCATTATACTTTGGTGATAATTTATTATCCTTCTTAGCTTGCTTTAGGGACATTTGCTTATATGGTTGTAGCCGTAGGAATACCCAATCACCTACATCAAAACTTCTTCCACTGCGATGTTGATCTGCCTGTTGTTTCATTCTATTTTGTGCCAACACGAGGTTATCCTTTAAGAGTTGGAGGATTTGTTGTTGATGTTCGATGTGATGTTCCACTGCCTGAACCTTAGAATTTTCTCTTAAATATGATTTGATGGATGGTGGATGATACCATAAAGTGCCATAAATGGGGTCATTTTTGTTGCTGTATGGAAGGAAGTGTTATACCACCATTCAGCCAGAGGCAACCATTTGACCCATTGTGTCTGTTTATCAGATACAAAGCAACGAAGATATCCTTCCAAACATTTGTTTACTATCTCAGTTTGCCCATCATATTGAGGATGATAAGATGAGCTATGAGCTAACTGAGTACCAAGACAAGAAAACAATTCTGTCCAAAAATTTCCAGTGAAAATGGGATCTCTGTCACTTACAATAATCTTTGGGTTTCCATGTAGCTTTTGAATTGTTTCCATAAATGCAGTAGAAACTGTACTAGCTTTAAATGGATGTGATAATGCACAAAAATGTGCATACTCACATACAGTTGCCATACATACCTTTTGTGTTTTTTGCACATTATTGAGATCGAAGAACTACTCCATCTGTAATATCCATGTGGCGGGATCCTTGCCATCAAACTTCCTCATATCGATTTTTGGAATATGGTGGGTCTTTGATCCAACATTAGCGTCTATGGAATCATGATTAACATTACTTTTGTTCACATCATGAGTTTCCTTTACAACCTTTTCACCATTAGTAAGTATTTCTTGTAGAAAATTTGTCAAATCTGTCTTCAAATCTGCCATGTCTGTCTTCAAATATGTCCTCAAATCTGTCTTCAAATCATCCATCTTAGCTTCCATGCCCTTTATCTTAGATTCCACGCCATTTATCTTAGATTCCACGCCATTATTCTTAGATTCCATGCCACTTATCTTAGCTTCTGTTAGCTTTTGTGAGTGTGACATTTGTTGCACTTGTTCTTGTAATTTTGATATATCATGTAGCATTTCTTCCTCTTCTTCATGAGTCATGCTCGAGCTTTCAGGTTCCTTACTAGGTGTTTGCATTTTCTTTCCTTGGGGCATCAGTTACCGATAATAATGCTTTACTATGCCCTTTGAATTCCGTTAAACCAAGCTTACACAAAAATTTTAAAAAAAACTACACACCTTTTTTCACTTTATAGAAGCCTGATATTGAATTTGATGTATCTCTGTAATTTCGGATCATCCAGTTCTGAAATTTCAACCTGTAGTAGCCTTTTGTGTCCTATTTCCAATGCCACAAGTCTGACCCAAATTGGATTCTCCAAGGAAGAGTTATGTGAAATCTCCCACAGTGACTTGCTTTTAGACTAGTTCAGTAGAGCGAACTTGTACGACGTGCCACGAGTCACTGTTTCAACCTTTGAATATGAAACACACATACAAGAAACTACAGTCAGTTCTCTTTCTGTACCTTCTTACGAAATTTCAATCCGATCCCCAGAGAGAACGTTATGACGATTTTCCCCAGGTCACCCGTTTTGAATGTAATTCAGGAGTCTGCAAAAAGACCAACTTCCTCAGATCATATCTCCGCAAATATCGCGCGAAAAGCTCTGAAATTCGGACCCAAGGTTCAGCGCGATTTCTTCTCAAATGGGTTTTTTTTGGGACTTCTGAAACGTCACAGAAAAAAAAAGTTATAGCGAAAATGCCACGATGACCTGTTTGGAGCAGCGAAACCCTAGAATCCAAAGCTCTGATACCAAATGTTATGAAACCAGCTCAAGAAAAGATAGAAAAGATAGATCAACGCCTTAGAATTCAGCCTCTTCGAGGGGGAAACCTCCTTTACATTACATAAATGAACAATTCTTGGATGATACAAATGACAAAACCTCCTTTCTATATATAGGAGTCTAAGGAGTCACAATATAATCCAGCCAACCTAACAATAATAATATAAAGCCACAAAAATAATAATAGAGGGATTCTATGGGGCACAGAAATAACAACATGGGGGTAATAGGGGAAAATATAAATAAGGGGTATAACTACAATAGTAATGGGGTAATCACTAGTATTATAGGGACCCAACAATGTTCCTCTCATATGGGAGAGGTCTTGGCCCTGATTGATCAAATATATCTTGTGCCCTTTGTGTTATTGTTCTTTATGTTTTGGTAGTTGTTTGATGAAGAAAAACACTAATAATAAGAAGGGAAAGAGGAAGCTAATAAATTAAAGTTAAAATACACCACAAATAGTTATCAAAGAAGATAAATCACCTACTATTGTTGCCCCTAGATTTCTCAACAGACTGAACCAAACTGGATCAAAAGGAAAATACCATAATAAAATTGTGTGTCTCAAATTCAGTATTACTAAATGTTTCGGGAGAAACTACAACAAAAGCTTTATGGGACAATTTAGGGATTTTGTATTAGTCTAAGTCCCCAGTAAATAAAATTTTTCTATGGAAGAAGTCGTATAACTCGAGGATGAGGGATGGAGACTTAGTGACAAAGCATTTGAACACCTTCAATATTGTTGTAAGTTAGCTATTATCTATTGATATTAATATTTCAGATGCAAATAAGTGCATCATTTTGTTGTGTTCTCAACCAGACTCATGGGATAGTCTAGTTCTCACCATAGGTAGTATCACAACTACCTTAACATTTGACAAAATAGTCTCACCCTTGTTATCGAAGGAGATGAGATGGAAAAACATTAATATCAAGAGTGGAGATGTCTTGTCTATAACAGGATGATCCTATAACATAAATAGAAATCATTCTTCAAGTGGGAGATCTAAATCTCCAGGAAAATTTGTAAAGGTATACTATAAATGTGGAAAAGAAGGGCACTACAAGAAATGTTGTAGGTCTAAAACTCTTAAGAAAGGAAATGGATCTAATGATTCTCCTTCTGTATACGAGAAAAGTACCTTAAATGAAGGGGTGAAAATGTGAATCTGGGTGACACATTTCCTTATTTTTTGACGTTTTTTATTTTTAAGTATCTATCAACATTTTCATAGTTAGCAATCATTTTTCTCTAATTTTGTTTAGATAGAAATGTATAGTATTACGTGCAGTTCATATTATATTTTCATAAATTTTTCTATTTGTATTAGTTCTCCCAACACTTATTAACCATAAAACCCTAATTCAAAAATTGTTTCTCATTTTCACGTTTTCACCCGAATGTGGGGATGTGTACTCTACTTCTTCAAGTACACATGTAAATCATGAGGCATGGTTGATTGACTTAGGTGCATTATTTCATATGAATCCCTATAGAGAGTGATTCTGTGAGTACAAAAAATATGATGCTGGTAATGTATTCCTAGGTGATGAAAAAAAAATGAGAATCATAGGATGAAGAAAAGTCAAGTTGAGGTTGATAGGCAGAAGGATTAGAACACTCCCTAGTGTTCTACACATTCTAGGATTGGATAGAAATCTAATTTTTGTGAGAAAGTTGGATGATGTAGGTGTAAAAATAGTGTTCGAGAAAGATACTTGCAAGATGGTTCGAGAAGAATTGGTATTGATAAGGGGAGTTTAGATTGAAACTCTATACAAGATGTTGGGTAGTATTATTATTTATGGGTGCAATAGTTCTATTTTCCTTAAAGTGGAGAAACAAATATTGTAGTCTCTAGAGAAAAAAATTATGTTGTGGCATCAAATAGTAGGACATATTTGAGAGAAGGGCCTTTGAATACTACATGGTAATGGTATGGTAGAAGGTATGTCTAATTTATTTGTAGATTTTGAATCCTATGAACATTGTGTATATGGGAAGTGAAACGGGGTGAGGTTTTCCTCCAGTGCTAAGAGGGTTGAAGGAATATTAAAGCTTGTGCACAATGATGTGTTTGGACCTGTGTTGATTCCATAACTGGGTAAATTTGTGTACTAAATCTCATTTATAGATGAATTCTCGAGAAATAAATGGCTATATTTCTTTGGGAAAAAAAATTGAAATCATTGATGGGTTTAAAGAATTTAAGGTTTTGGTGGAAAATCAAACAAAGAAGAAGATTAAGGTGTTGAGGACAAATAATTGTAATGGTGGAGAGTTTTTCATGAAGGAATTCAAAGAGTTATGTAATAATTGTGGTATATCATGGGAGAATAATACTTCATACACACCTCATCAAAGTTGCAGAAAGGATGAATATGACATTGATGGGAAAGGAAAGGAGCATGTTCAATGGTGCTAGGTTAGGATAGGAATTAAGAGCAGAGGTAGTGGATATTTCATGTTATCTGGTTAGATCACCTTCATTAGAATTGGAGGATAAGACTCCACATGAGTTATGGACTCGTAAAAAACCCTCTCTCTCTTATCCTAGGGTATTTAGCTATGATACATATGTACATGTTCCAAAGGATAACAGAACCAAGTTGGATCATAAATCTAAAAGGTGCATCTTTATTGGGTATAAAGATGGTTTAAAAGGTTACAATCTTTGGAACCCAAAAAAAGGGAAGGTTGTGTATAGTAAATATGTGGTATTTATAGAAGTAAAGGATGTCATGAAAAAAGAATTTTTACCAAGGGAAAAGGAAACGAAGCAGATAGAGTTTGAACTAAAGGATGAAGAACCAGACTCTACAAAAGAACATGAATCAGAAGAATAAGAACTTCCATTAGAGAAATTTTGAGGTCAAAAATCAGCCTAAAAGCAAAAATCTACAACCAAAATCAACTTTATAAGAACCAATAGGATTGAAGATGATGATGTCAACCATGGGGGATGATTCACCGTTTTTGGAGTAAAAAAGTAAAAAGATTAAAAAAAAAACTATTTTTTCAACTTGTATTTTCAACTTATCTCCCTACAAATTTACATAAATTTCTAGTGGGGGCACTCGTTGGATGCGTAATTTAATCCCTCATAAAAGGAGTACCTATGTTGCATACTTTTGATGGAACTTGCTACACAAAAAATGAGAAATACGTGAAAAGCGTGATTGCAATCACATTTTTCATGTATTTCTCAATTTTTGTGTAGTAGGGTCCATCAAAAGTATGAAACATGGGTACTCCTTCAATGAGGAATTAAATTCAGCATCCAATGAGTGCTCCTACTCGAAATTTGAGTAAAACTGTAGGGAGATCAGTTGAAAATACGAGTTGAAAAACTAGTTTTTTTTCTTTTTTCCCCTATAAAATTTGACGATGTAATCTACTCTTATTTTAATATTTCCACTATTATTTCATAAAATTCCTTAGGAGGCCCCTTTTAGACCTCAAAATTTCTCTAATGACTCTTTGGTTTTGAGGAGATCATTTTGGGAAATAGGACAGCTAGAAAGGTATACTCCATCTGATTTTTGTTCAAATTTTACTTTACCTATTACTAATGATGATCCTAAAATTGTCGAGGTGGTAGATTTAGAGGATAGGAAACTCTGGAAAAAGGCCATGATTGAAGAAATATAAACCTTGGACAAGAATGAGGCTTGGGATCTGGTGGAGTTGTTGGCTAGAAGATAATACATTGACAACAAATGGGTGTTTAATAAGAAGATGAATACAAAAGGGAAAGTGGAGAAACACAAATCTCAATTAGTAGCAAAAGGTTATTCCCAGGTGTCAAGAATTGGTTTTGGCGATATTTTTCTCATGTATCCAAGTTGGCTTCTATCATATTACTTTTATCTGTTGTCACTACTTTTAAATTTGAGGTAGAACAGATGGATGTGAAGACAACATTCCTACATGGGGATACGGAAGAAGATATTTTCATGAAGCAACTAGAAGACTTTCCATTAAAGGGTAAGAAAGAACTAGCATGCAGTCTAAAAACAATTGTGTATAGGTTAAAGTAATCACTAAGGACGTGGTATATATATATATATATGTGTGTGTGTGTGTGTGTGTGTGTGCGCGTGTGTGTGTGTGTGTGTGGACTTGGATTCACAAGGAGCAAAGTCAATTACTATGTGTATTTTAAATTAGTTGATGACCATCTTATTTATTTGGTCATGTATCTCAATGACACATTGTTGATTGGAAATGACAGAGAAATTATCTAGGATGTGAAGACCCAGTTGTCCTTTAATTTGACATGAAGGATTTTGGTGCTGTAAATTTTATTTTGGGCATGGAAATTAAAAGAAATAAGGAAAACAGGAAACTCTGGTTAAATCATAGGAAGTATTTCGAAACAATATTGCAAAGGTTTAATATGCAGAATGGTAAATCATTGAAGGTTCCTATTCTTTTAGGTGTAAAATTGCCTACATAATAGTGTTCCAAGACACATGAAGAAGAAGAGGACACGTCCCGTGTTCCATATACAAGTGCAGTTGGAAGTTTTATGTATGCAGTAGTATATACCAATCCATACATTACACAAGAAGTGGCATTATTGAGCAGGTTTATGTTAAACTAAGGAAGGAGCATTAGAAAATAGTAAAGAGGATTTTTGGTTATCTGCATGGCACTAGTGATGATGGTTTGTGATACGAAGAAGGATCAAGATTAGACAGAGTGTTGGACACACATGGCTTTGTTGATGTTGAATGGGCTAGAGATTTGGATCATGGAAGATCTACAAGTGGGTATGCATTTAATTTATTTGGAGGAGTAATCGGTTGGATGAGCAAGAGACGGTTTGTAGTGGCATTTTCAAATACAATAGTTAAATACATGGCAACCACTCATGCAAACAAGGAAGTAGTTTAGCTACAAAGATTATGTTCAGGTATGGGGTTGGTACAATGAGGTATAAGGATATATTGTGATAACAAAAGTGAAATTTTCTTGGTAAAGAACCATGCTTATCATTCAAAGACAAAAAACATATTAATGTTCAATATCACTTTGTGAGGGATATAGTTGAAGACAAAAAGGTGTTGTTGGTAAAGGTGGATACTTTGAGGAATGTTGCAGATGCATTGACAAAATCTATGAGCACTAAGAAATTTTCTTAGTGTAGAGAAAAATGGGTGTTACTGCCCTAGATTGGTCAATGTGTACTACAACCCCTTGTGTTCAAAGAAAACAATAAGTGGGAGAATGTTGGGTATGTGTTATACTCTTTGCATGACTACTTGCACATGTTGGTAGGGAAGTAGGGCTCCATTTTCAGGGACTCAAAGTTGGGAAATATACCCCCTATTTGGGTGTTTGCAAGGGTGTGGCCTAGAAAAAAAGCTTGGGCAGTTTTGCACATGGTATTAGGCATGTTGGTTTCTCCCATGGTTTTGTACATTATGTCAAAGGAACTATGATTATATTCTAATATATGGTTAATGGATTAGGGTTTTATGAATGCTTTGGCCTGTATATAATATATTGTAACATTGAAAGGAATATAATGAAAAAGCAATATGGTTTCTTGATTTTTGGTTCCAAGAGAAAAATCCTTGTGTATATTTTATGTGATTTCCATTATATATTTTCTTCTTTTTTAAGAATTCATTTACAAGTATTATTTGTATAGGTTTACAATCTACATGAAGGTTTTGATTCCATTAAATCCATTCCAAGTTGTATCCTTGTCCTGGATGTCTAGATCTTAGTTTTATTAGAAAAAGCACTCTCTTCCCATGCATTAATTCATATGGGGTGCATCTTCTTGTTGTCCTCCATGTTGTTCTATAGGCCCATAAAGCTTTAGGGAGTCGATTGGATAAATAATTAAGGTGTAGCTTAATATTTTTGGTAATGATTTCTTCAAGGATCTAGTAGTCCCTTCCACCTATCCATTAGCCTGGGGGTGTGTTGTCCCTGCTACAACACCCTCCAAAATTGTGCTATATTCGAATTTTGGAGCCTACCTTCTATCATGTGAAGGGTCTCTTTTGGTCGTCAAGTGTTGTTTCATGTTTTTACACATGTTTCAAGTTTCCATGTTCCTTTCTAAGTGTCGTCGGATCATCAGAAGTGTAAATGGCACACTTTTGAGTCATAGCGCACTTTTGGTCCTAAAAACGACATTTATGTGTCACAAATACACATGATTTGTTTGTTGCACTTGGAGAATGTTTGTGAACTATCATTTTTATGTATATTTATTAGTATTGGGTATTGTTTGAGTTATATTAATTAGTTGAGAGGTGTAACACTCGATTTTACCCCTAACTCATTGTGTTTTTCCAAGTTTCACCCTTTCATACTTAGCCATTTTTGTAGCCTTGCAACCTACCCTCTTGGCTAAGAAGAGTGCACTACGCACTTCTAAGGCCTAGTAGTGGCCCCCTTGTCATCTAGAACTATGCCGACCCAAGCTTTTCCTCTCTCTCATGCACACTGTGTAATTATAGTTAGCAAGGACCTTCTCCTTGTTACTTATCCTTCATCCCTGTGCCAATCTTGTCTCTCCTTCCCAGTGTGGTGCACTGCACACTTCTAGTGGGCAATGATGCTTCTACTTATGCCTTACAATTTCACCTTGTTCCCTCCCTGTGGTCTCGACCTTACTCCCTAACAACTGGGGTAGTTTCAGTGAACAGTCCCTGCAACCTTGTCTCTTGCAATTGTGCCTTGCACCCACCTTGACCCCTACTGTTCTAGAGTTGCACATGGCACAGTATCAGTCAGTGATGCCCTTCCTTGTCTCCAATAATTGCGCTTTGTGCCTAGAAGGCCCTTCCTTCTCTCCCTTGTGCATTGTTGATCGAAAATCAGAAATTTGCATGAATCATGTTAGAATAGGATATTTTTGAGCTAATGTTTGTTTTTCATGAGTGATTCATACCTGCAAGTGTTCTTAGTAAGCATGGAAAAATATGCTAGAGGAGATTTGTCAAGAGAGGTTTCTTAAGGAAGCATTTTGAAGACTAAAGAAAAAATGCACTATGTTGTGACAGTTGAAAGAATATTGGATTCTGATGATCAAGGAAACCCATGAAGACTCCATTACATCTCAAGACCCTTTGGAGGGTAGAAAGAAATTACACTGAAAGAACTGTACAAAGTATTGAAGACATAGTGGTAGTGTTGTAACTTCTCAAAGAAGTCCATGCTACAAGTCACCATGGGTCCAAGTCATCAATGTCAATGACTTGCCATGTTATCGTCACATGATGATGTGGAAAATGATTATGTAATTTTGGAAATATTGTAAATTTAAATATGTGGAAGTCCAAGAGTCACATATGGACAAGAAAGTCATTAGGAAAAGTCCAAGAGTCATGTAGAAGTCCAAAGGTCACATTAGAAGTCTAAGATTCATGAGGGTAGTTCAAGAGTCATGAGGATGTGAAAGGTCATTCCTTTTGTTATAAAAGAAGTCTCAATACTCAAGCAAGGGAATTTTCACCTTGGCTTCTCCAACTAGGAATTAGAGAGAAAGATTGTTCTTTTGAAGAGAAAGTAGTGGATAAATTGTCCAATATTGGAGCTAGTGGTGTCTCATTGTATCAATGTATCTTGTAACTTTCTCTTGATATTTGAAGCTCATTGAGCCAACACACTTTTGTGCATGTATCGTGAATATTGTAAGACTATTATTTGGATGTTTTTGGTATATGTTTTTGTTCTTATGTACTAAAGAAATTGAACTAATTCATTAGATTTGATGCTTATCTTGTTGAATGTGTGTTGTAATTACTTTAATGATTGTTATGTTTTTGTGAACTATTTCGCTAGATGGTTAAAGATTCTTTCATATGTGTGTGTGTGTGTGTATTTATTAGAATAGTACCACTAAAATTCTTCTAAATATTCACTTTCTCTTCCCTTCTGGTGAAAGAACCTTGATACATTTTGCATTGAACATTTAAAATGGCATACTTACTTGCTCATTCAAAAGTACATACGTGTTGCTCTCTTATGCTAACTATTGCAACCAATGAAAATATTTAAGAAAATGGAAGTTGGGCCACATTTTTGGATGGGGCTCCTATACCAAATGATGTGAGGTATAATTGGGACTTCATATCGGGGAGACCCTCTGTATGTTGGTCGGATTCAACACTGTTAATAGGGTGGTATGTTGTTGTTACCCTATGATTGATTTTAAATGTGTCCATTATTTTTTCAACAAGCATTGAAGTGAACTTATTTCCTCCATTAGTCCCCCTCTCTTGAGGTATTCCAAACCTTGTAAAGATTTCTTTATGGAGGAATTCTACCAATACTTATTTGGTTGCTACTAATAGTGCCTTAACTTCCATCCACTTCATGACATAGTCTGTGCAAACAAGAAGGAAGGTGTTACGACAAGAAGAAGGATTTCAGATTGGTCCCATGAAATCAATGACCCATTTTCAAAGGGCTCTAACACCAATTTTGGTTATAACAACATCTCATCTAATTGTACAAGCTTTCCCATGTGCTACTAGCTATCACAATTCTTCATGTTTTTCTTGGCATCTTTGGATATAGTGTTGGCCCAAAAATACCATTGATGGAACACTTTATATCCATTTATTTTGTCCACAAAATGACTCCCGCAAGGGCCATCGTGGAAATCTTTTAGTATCTCATGAATCTCATCCTCCCACACACATCTTCTAATGATCAATTTAGGACTAGTGTAGAAAATATAGCCATCGATCCATGAGAATATCAAAACCCAGTTTGATAATTTTTTAATGCTCCTTTGGATTTAAGTGTTCGGGAACCTTTCCTACAACCAAGTAAATTGCAATATTTTCAAACCATAGAGAGTTATTAAATAATGTAAGGAGACGTTCATTAGGAAAGGTGGTGGGCTCCAGTATTGTAGCAATAATGTTGCAACTCCTATGACTCCCTTCTTTACTTTTATCAACCCGGTAGTTCGTAACAAACTTGGAAGTGACAGTGTTGTATGCACAAGTACTAGCTCTTGCCGCGGCTGTCACTTGGTCAGCTGGCACAAGTCCGCTAGGAGCTTAAGCCAACTTCTATGAGTTCTTAGAAGAATATTTTTAATTGATGGATGAAAGCTAACTCAAAGGAGGCTAATCTACTTGTAGAAAGAAACTGAAAAGCTGAAAGGAAATACAAACCCTAGCAAACCCTAATTCTACCAGCTAGCCCTACTGATGCAAGAAAGAGGATGAAAGCTATTGAAAGAGATGCCATTGACTTCTAGGAAGGTAAAATGCATGTGACTAAGCTGCTTCTACAGTAAAATCTGAAGAAAACATCTTTTTGTATTTTTGAATGATTTTGTAAAATGATTATGCATGTGCTTAACTTGTTTTGACTGTGCAGAGGTTGATTGATGGAAGGGAATGGAAAGGGTGCTTGTAGGAGGTTGGGAAGGTTAGAAGAGGGCCTAAGGGGTCCCTAACACCCTTCCAGAGAGTTTCACAGTGATCGGATCTCAAGAAACTACTTTCGTGAGCTTCTACAGGAAGTCTGCAGGGGTTCTACAGGATGTTCTATGGTTTCTACAAGATGTTTCTACAGGATGTTCGGAAAGGGAATTTTGAAGGGTTGATGGTGGAAGAAAGGTGAAGAAGTGGGTATAGAGGTTGGATGATGATGTGGAGGGGTCCAGGACCTGGCAAACGAAGTGGGTGAGTTATAAGGATGGTTGATTTTGTTCAAGGAGGGGTAGAGCAATGTAGCAAAAAAATATGGATATTAGGTCAAAGTGAGGGAACGTAGCAAATGTGAGGCAAGAATTAGAGTTTGAGGATGGAGCAGGTGATATTGATGGAGTAGGGGTAGGCAAAGAGGTATCACAGGTGCTCTGCAAGTTATTTTCCAAACTATTCAAACAAAGACTCGGAAAACCAAAGACCTAGCTACTTTAACCTAATCTGACCCAAATATCAGCAAAGAAAATGAACAGAAGTTTATTTGCAACGAAATCATGTGAAATAGCTATGCAAACTAAGCAATCATGAACCTGAGCATGTAACCACAACTGGTATCAACTTCTGCAAATGAGAATCTAACACCAACAATTGCATGATGAAGCAAAGATAGTGTTTTTGGTGGCGGCAAGGACATCTTGGTCTCAGCTCATGGTCCCACAGAGGGAGAGGTGAGATCAGGGGGGCTTGATGGACTTTTTCTGAAGATCTTCTCTGTTATTAACCTATCAAATCAATCTGAACATGAAAAACCTCTTTAATCAACAACAATGACCTAGGTAACCAAGCAAGACTGTAATCTACTTAACAGAAATTATTTTGCAAAGACATTAAAAACATATAATAGTACATGAAGGAGGCCTTGGAACTTGGGTTGGAACCAACCCCAAGAGCTATAGGCTCCTAATAAAAAGCTCAAAACTGATGCCAAATGAAACTGCTTTCCATTATTCAAAAATAACCATGTCACAAAGAAAGTTGTACAGCAGAAGCTACAAAATGAGCTGAAAAACTAACAGCACTATAGTGCAAAATAAGATTGTTCAAAAAGTAACCTATGAAGGCTGGAAGCCTTCCTATTTATGCACTACAAGGGTCTCCAACAACCCTCCTTAACTCGAGGGGCTCGGCTGCTCAAACTGCCAGTGATCAGTCACTTTACTCAAAACTGCTCGGCTACCCTTGGGAATCCTTTTCGGTGGCCTGCTGAACTCCGAGCTAAGGGTGGAAAATTCGAGGAAGGAGCCATTTAGTGCAGGAGACACCCTTCCTACGAATCCTCACCCTTGTTCCTTCATGCTTGGCTGTCATCTGGCTCATAAATGCTTGGCTTTGGTCCAAAATTTGTCAAAAAATCTGCAATACACACGTATTAGTCTTCATGGTCAAGTAATTATCCTCATTCGTTCAACTAACATAAATATACTCAAAGAACATGCATAAACTATGAAAAACAGTGGATTGATGAAGAACAATAGGCAAAATGAGCCCAATAAGTTACCCATTTTTGGGGTTCATCATCACCCGCCTGCTAAATGGGTTGCTCATCCTCTGAGCAACTAATCTAGCTCATCATCCTTGATAGCTTTGACTGCCTCTCTCACGTTCCAGGCATCCGAGGTGATGTCTTCTTTCTGGTCATGAAATCCTACTTTTCTTTCCACTTCCTCCCACTTCCTGTTTTGTTTCCATGCTTCCTGTAGGAGCCCCTGTGTCAACTGTTTCTGCCTGTATTGCGGCCATTTCAGGATCTGTCTTTACCTTTTATTTTGGTGTGACTGTTGTGGCTATGCCAGTCTTTACTTGGGATGTTTCTGCCTTCTCTGCTCTCTTCTGCAGTCTCTTTTCCCTTGGTGTTTGTGCTGTTGTTCCTTGCTCTGTTTTAGGCTCAGCAATTTGGCCCTTTCCCTCTTTCTCTTTTTGTCCTGCTTGTGCTTGTTTGCCCTGTGTTTCTTTACCACTGGTTTTCTCTCTTGCTTCAGTGTGTTCACCTTCTTCACTGCTGGATGAGGTGATCTCCTCGGCCAGAATTCTAATATCGTCATCTCTGGACATGTTTCGGAAAATTTCCCAATAGAGGGGGACAGTGTAGGTGTGGAGGGCATCTTCTACTAAAAGTTTGATGAGCCCATGATGGGCTAACTGATCCGGTGTCCCTTCATTCAATTTTGTGTCACATTCACTTAATGACTGCAGAAGAAAATAGGGGATGCTCAACTTCTATTCTGGAGGTAAATCCATTCCATGTCTTTGTTCATTCAGCAACCTGAAATGATAGCCGTAGACAATGCTGAATCTCCCTTCATAGGTAATGTATTTCATGATTTTGAAATTGATTTCGCTCCAGAGAGGAGGTAAGCTGGCTCTCCAGACCCCGTTTTTGTCTTCTACAGGATGTTCCTCAGGCAAGAAGAATGCTTTCTTGGCTGCCTGGCCCAATGACCTTTCTTCTTTGCTCCAAGGGAGCCCTAATGGTAGACCAATAACACGACTGATGAGCTCAGGGGTAACTTCTAGGGTCAAACCCCTAAAATTCACTGTGGCCTGTGTCTTTGATTTAGGTTTTAGGGACATTAAGAATTCCTCCGTTATCTCATCGTCATGACCTTGAATTTTGTCACAAAAGGACATCCAATTGGCGCGAGTGAAGAGGTCCACCACCTCTGGATGCTCACGCAGCTTGCTGGGATCCGAAGGTTCTTTCCTAATAAACCCCCCTGGCATGGTGAGAGTGCCCTGTTTTATGCTCTGATCAGAAAAGGGAATGTTGTTTTATGGATTTCTCCCCTGAACTTTGAGAAGGGATTTCAACTATCAATTAGCACCAATTCCCTCACTCTAAGGCTGTTGCTGCCCAGAACTCGGTTGTCCGTTTATGACGGAAGAAATTGGGTTTCCACAGACAAAGTACAGAGCTCAATGTTTATTCCTAGCATACATACAAACATGCAAATTCAAATTCTTCATACACATGCTAGCCCTCACAGTTGCGTATCTTTCCTACAGGATAATTTTCTTTTTTTTTAACAGGAACTATGGAGGAGAATTTCGACGCAAAGATGACTGAGAAATATCGTGCAACACACAGGCAAACTACTATTTCCAACTCACAGGCGGATTTTTCTCGGACTCCCCAATTTGAGACATTTCATTTCACCACCTTTTCAAAACATACCATGCATGGAAGAGTGTTTTCGAGCCTACCTCTCTCGGAACTCCAAATTCGACGAAGAAAAGTCCAGGCTTCCTTGCTCCAGAAAGTTGTGTCGTACTTCCTGTAGAGCTTCTTCCTGTAGAAATTATTCCTGTAGAACTCTTGCCGACTTCTGTAGGATGTCACTGTGCCTCTGAACAAGCCCGGTACGTGGGAGATTTTTGAAACAGGCTGAAAAACCGGTGGAGAACGACTGGTTAACAGTTTTTGGGAGCAGAGGGCGCATACTTCGGTCGAGGATGTTGCAAGTGCAAATGAACAGCAGGTGGTGAGAGTCTTCAACCGAGCATATTTTAACTGCAGCGCAATTCGTGGCGAGGGGATGAGGTGGTCGGACTGAACCGTTGATCCAACATCATGGCCATCATTTCTCTGCGTGTCCCTAACCGCCATCACCTCCCTCTGCCATTAACTGTCGCCGCCACTGCCTAGTCCCGACGATTTTCCCCGACTGGACACTCCACACGTGTCGGCTGCACATCTCGTCGGCAATTTTGAACGTAACTAAGCCTGTTCAGATCCCACGAAACTATGTAACTGGCTAAGGGTGGCCAATTGACTGGCCACCGATCCCGTTCAATCTGAACCATTTTCACAGTCATGCAGTTTTCGAAATATAGTTTATGCAATTGACGAATGAGGTTAGACACTTACCTGCGTGGCCGTGGACGCGTTATGCAGACTTCGGGTCTTGGAACCACTGCTTCGCTTGCTGTTGCCTCGTGCACGGGTGTTAGAACCCATTCCTTCATTTGTTGATGTTGTATGCACGGGTTTTGGAACCCGATCCTTCAGTTGTCAACGCTGCATGCACAGGTTCTGTTGGGTTTCGGCTGCCGAGGATGTTTTCACGTCCAAGAGGAGCCTTTTGCATGTTCCCTTTGTTGATTTTGGTTGTCCCTACCTCCAGAGTATGTCTTCCAGAGGGATCAGCTGCTACAGGATTCCTGTAGGATGTCTTGTATCTGCTTCTCCTCCTGGGATGCAAGCTAAACGAGCAGGGCTATATTGCGGACGAGGGATTCGTTGATGAAGAGTCCAGATGGAGATTGACAAGTAGGGTGAGCCAGACATCATTGCTTAATTTGTCGCTGAAAAATTCTTGCTGGCAATCTAAGGAAAACAGGGTTTCTTGTATGACTGTGCAGGAACACATAACCAGGTGGGTACGGAGGTGTAAAGAGATGGAACACGGTACCATATGGTGATGGGTGGAAACAGGGGTGGCTACAGGCCTAACAAACAGATTCCAACCTTCAGATTCCCCTCCAAGATCGATTTTTTCTTGCCCGAAGGTTCTACAGGATGTTTCCTATAGAAGACATACACTGCCTGTAGAATAGGCAGAACTTCCTGTAGAAGGTGAAATTTGCCCCCGAATATGATCAAATCCTAGGAGAGGCGAGTGGTCATGGAGGAAGTGTCTGTGAGGGTGTATTGTAGCCTGGTGCGGACCTCTATCCTTGTTTTGCGCGACCTTCCTAATCCTGCAATATATTCCCTGCAACCTGCAATTATTCCACAGAGATTAGGCCTGTTTTCTTTTCTCTCTCTTTTTTTTTTTTTTTTTTTTGAGAGAGACAGCTGGGTCACATCCATGAGGTTTTCACCCTCATTGTCTGCCCTGGGCGCTTCTTAGAAGTTTTCACCCAGGGATCTTTTTATTCTTTTCTATTTTTACTTTTTCTCTTTTTTTTTTTTTTTTGATGATCAATTGTGGGTGGAGTAGAGACAGGGCCCTGCTCCACTACCAGCACTGATTTGTCCAAAGTTTCAATGAACTCCTGCCTCAAAAGGGGTTTCCTGTAGATTTTCAATCGATGCCTATTGACGAGCATGGGGATGGCTTCTTCATCAATGGTCCTAATAAGGACTGAACCATCGTTGTTGCATTTCTCCAATGTATATGGTCCTAACCATCTTGTCCTCAGTTTCCCTTTGAAATCCTTGTATCTTGAGTCATACAGCAGCACCCAATCTCCTGGCTGGAATTGTTTTTCATGAAGGTGCCGGTCATGCCATATCTTCCTTTGGAGTTGAACTACTTCAGAGTGGAGGAGGGCATGCATTATCTGTTCATCTAATCCATTCAACTACAGTAATCTGTCCTGTTGTGCATGGCTGAGATCTAGGTCCAGCTGAGCTGCCACCCTCAATGTGTTGTACTCGAATTCTATGGACAGCAGAGTCTTCTTCCCGTAGACCAGCTCATAAGGTGTGAAACCTGTTGTGGTTTTCCAAGTGGTGTTGTAGGCCCAGGTGGCCTCAACCAAGCGATCTTCCCAATCCTTGCTGCTGCTCACCACTTTAGTCAAAATCTCTTCCAACAATCTATTAGTAACTTCCACCTGCCCATTAGCTTGCGGATCATAAGGGGTGGAAGTTATGTGCTTGATCTTGTGATGAGCGAGCAGTTCTTCAATCAGGTTAGAGGTGAACTGACTTCCTTGATCGGTGACTAGCTCTCTTGGGTAGCCAAATTTGTAGAAGATATTTTCCCTTAAAAACTCAGCCACTTTTTCTTCTGTCACTGCCTTGATTGCCTTGGTTTCTGCCCACTTTGTCAGGTAGTCTGTGCACACAATGATGTAAGACCTTTGATTTGAAGGAGGGTTGATAGGACCCACGAAATCCATGCTCACTTCTCAAATGGCTCGAAGGTCACTTGAGGTTGGAGGGGCATTTCATCCCTTAGAGTCGGTTTCCCCATCCTTTGACATCGGTCACATTGGCTGATGTATCTTCTGACATCTTGATGAAGAGTGGGCCAATAGTAGCCTACCTGTAGAATTTTGAAGGTAGTCCTTTTTGCTGCAAAGTGGCCTCCACAGGGTCCATCGTGATAGGTTAGGAGAATGTCAAAGACTTCCTCCTCCCTAACACAATGCCTCAAGATCTGATCTGGGCCAAGTTTAAACAGGTTGCCCCCGATCCAAGTGAATGGGGCACTTTTCCTCACAATTTTGCTCTTCTCTCTTAAGGAAGGTGTGGAGGGAATTGTGCTGAGACCAAGTAATTTTCTATATCAGCAAACCATGGAGAGAGTACTGAAATAGCAAACAGGTGTTCGTCTGGCATCTGGTCATCCACTATCCCTTCTTCACCTGCAGGCAAATCCAATCTAGACAAAAAGTCAGCAACAACATTTTCCTTACCCGGCTTGTCCACAATGGTCAAATCAAATTGCTGCAACAAGAGTAACCATCTAATGATACGAGAATTTACATTAGGCTTATTCATTAAATATCTAATCGCAGCATGATCAGTGTGTACGAATGTTTGATAACCAGTGATGTAGTGTCTGAACTTGTTTAGGGAATGGACTACAGCCAGGAACTCTTTTTCGGTTACAGTATAGTTCATCTCTGCCTTGGACAGGTTTTTTCTGACAAAGTATATGGCATATGGTAGTTTCTCCTCAACTTGTCCTAAGGCTGCCCCTATGGCTTTGTTCGAGGCATCAGTGTGGATGTGGAAAGGTAGGGCCCAGTTTGGACCTCTCAAGATTGGGGCGGACACCAGCTTATCTTTCAACTCATCCAAAGCCCCTTGACAATCGTTAGTCCATTTAAACTCAACGTCTTTCCCTAAGAGGCCAAACAATGGCGAGGCTAGCTTACTGAAATCTTTAATGAATCTTCTATAATATCCTGCTAAGCCTAGAAAACTCCTAACATCTCTTACCTTTTGAGGAGGTGGAACCTTTTGAATGATAGAAATTTTGTTAGGATCCACCTGTAATCCTTGCTGAGAAATGGTATGACCTAACACGGTCCCTTCAGTCATCAGGAATTCACATTTTTCAGGACTGAGGGACAGGTTCATCTCGATACACTTGGTTAAAACTTTTCCCAGGTTGGACAATGCTTCTTGGAAGTTAGACCCATAAGAAGTAAAGTCATCCATATAGATTTCCACTGAATCGTGAACCAGCTCAGCAAATATGCTCAATACTGCTCTCTGGAAAGTGGCAGGAGCGTTGCATAGCCCAAAGGGAAGGACCTGGTAGGAAAAGGTTCCCCAAGGACAAGTGAAGGTGGTCTTATCTTGGTCTTCCGGGTTGATTTGGATTTGATTATACCCGCTGAACCCATCTAGGAAAGAAAAGAACTTCTTCCCTGCCAGCCCATCTAGCACTTGATCTATGAAAGGCAAAGGGAAATGGTCCTTCTTGGTGGCTTTGTTAAGTTCTCGATAATCTACACAGATTCTCCACTTCATATTTTTCTTGGGTACAAGCACCAGAGGAGAAACCCATTCGTTGTCCGAGATGGGGTAGATGAAGCCTGCATCCAACAACTTTTGCAATTCTTCCTTAACGATGTCCTTAAGGGCTGGATTCATTCTCCTCTGAGGCTACCTGACTGGTTTACAATCCTCTTTAATGTAAATGTGATGGGTACAGATCGACGGATGGACTCCTTTCATTTCCTTATAGCTCCAGGAAAAAGCCTCCAAATGGCGGTTCAATAAGCTACATAGCTCCTTCTCCTAAGAGGGAGATAAGGATGAGCTGATCTTCAAGGTTCTTTCAGGGCCAAATTCCACATTTTTAACTTTGGGTGAGGTCGGATCGGCCACACAGAGGTCCACTAAAGCGCTGGGTTGGGTACCTTCCACCAACTCCTCTAATGGCAGCACCCCGGGAGGTGGATTTTGAATCAAATTCTCAATTAGGTCATCCTCGGTTTGAGGACCTCCCCGGGTGGCTTCCATTGTGCACATTGGTGCAGAGTAGACTTCATCCTCATCTTCCTCCTCCAACCAGAGAGGTAAGTCATGTTCTAGCAGAGGTTGGGCAGGAGGGTATAGGACTAGCTGTTTAGACATAGGCCAATTCTTGATGGTCATGCTCCCACCTCGACAACTGATGTAAGCATCTGCAGTAGCTAACCAAGGCCTTCCCAAAATGAGGGGGTATCCAGTGAGTTTTGCCTTTGGCTGAAGGACCAAAAAGTCCACAGGGTACTCCCAAGAATCAACAGAGACCAGGACATCCTCCACAATCCCTTCGGGAGTCATAGTGGAGCAGTCTGCCAACTGCAGTACTGTCGAGGTCTTTCTTAAGGAACTCTGAAGGTTAAGTTTAAGCATAGTGTCCCTGGTCATCACATTAATGGTATCCCCTAGATCAATCAAGGTGTGGGGGATTATGGTGCCATTGATGTGGACATCAACTACAGGACTCCCAGGATCCAAATATTTTGGACAGATTATTTGCCCCAACATCAGATCGAACAGTTGTCCTATGACATTGATAGTCGGGATATCTCTCTTGCGCCTGCCTGGGTGCCTGAAACACTTCTCCTTGATCAACTTGTTGTAAATTGGTACATCTTTTATGGCCTGGAGAAGTGGGATTTTCACACACAACTATTTAAGTTCTCCCAGAAGTTTAGTCTCCTCTAGGTTTGGTTGCGTGGCTACTGTTAGTCGCTCAGGAAAGGGTGGAATGGCTTTGGGTTCACTTTCCTATTTCTCTTCCTCTTCCCCCAGGGGAGGAGGTTGGCGATCTGGAAGGACCTTTCCAGATCGTAGGTTGATCTCCTAAATCTCCATAGCATAGGTAGGGAATGTTGTCTCTCCAGTGTATACCGGCTGGGCCTGTCTATTGTTGGGGTTCGGGTTCGGTTGAGCAGGCATCTAGGGTTGTCTTGGAGGAGCAGGAGGTAATGGTTGTGTTTGAGTAGGAGGTGGAGGCAAAATAGCGGGAGGAGAGTTTTATTGGGGCCTCCACCCCGGTTGAGGTGCATTCCACTGAGGTTGTGGCTGAGTATGAGAGTGAAACGAATGAGCAGCAGGTTGAGTATGGTATTGAGATGGATAAGACCAAGGAGGAGGTGCGGACCAGGAAGGATGAGCAGGGGGGCCCCAAGAAGGCATATGAGTGGATCGGTTGGGGTTGTAATAAGTTTGGGATGTCCCTTGCATCCCCTGCTGGTAAGGTCTAGATCCATGCGGCCTCCTTTGATTGAGGAAGTAGAGTGGCGCAGTGGTCCCTTCAGTCCCTTGGTACATGGCTTTAAGTCCAGGTAAGGTTGGGCACTGGTTCGTGGGGTGGTCTTCCTCACAAATGAAACATACCTCCACTGAGTGCAATGGACACTCATTCTTAGGATGCTTCCTTGTACATCTGGGACAAAAAATGGCCAAAGCCCTCTCAGCTTCCTCTTTCTTCTGTTGGATTCGGAAAGTATCCAGTTGCATGGCAATGGTCTGTCTCATCTCACTTTTGAGGTCTTCCATCTGATTAGCAAACTCATGCTTGGAGAAGGTGGTACTAGCTGAGAGTGGATTCCCCCTACCTCGTTTCTGGGCTGCCCTAGAGTGGTTTCTAAACACAGTCTTTATGTCCTCATAAGGTAGTTGGTAGATGTCTCCTCCAGCTAGCAAATGGAGGGTATCTAGAAGGTCTTTAGGGACTCCTCGGAGTAGAACCAGCTTTAGAGATTCGGGATCAAGTGTGCACCTGGCCCGTTTATAGCTAAGTTGGAACCGTTCCTCGTAGTCTTCTAAAGACTCATCACTTTCCATGGTCATCCGAAAGATCTCTCCCTTTGTTTCCTTTGACCTACAGTAGCCCCGGTATTTGTTGTTAAAGGCTTGTTGCATCTGAGCCCAAGTTGTGATATTGTTTCCAGGTAACCCCATGAACCAGTGTAGTGCTGCATCCTTGAGGGTAGAGGGAAAGAGTTTCAACTTTTGCTCGTCTTCTGCATAGTCATAAGTTCGGCAAAGGACACAAACTCAAACAGGAAGTTATCAGGGTCTTCAGTGGTCAATCCATGAAAGTGAGGTAATGCTAAGGGACTTATGTTTTTCATCTTCATGTCCCCGTTGGTCTCTCGGATTGGAAAGGCACCTTCTATCCTCTCCTCATCTTCTCTACCATTTATGTTTTCAGCCATGGTCTCAAAAGGAATGTTTTCTTGCTCTTCTTTTGTTATAGGATCTTCGTATATCTCTGGAGGTTCACCTATAGGTTCTTCTGGATCACTGCCACCAAAGAAGAGAGAAGGGTGACTCAGTGATGTGGTGGGGGTGTTGGGTAGGAATTTTCCGGTATTGTCTCTGTTCCTACGAGGCATGAAATGAAATATTTTTGTTTGCTTTTGTTTTTTTTTTCTGCTTGTACCTACAAAACTTAAATAAATTGAATTGCAACTAACTAAAATCTATCTTGCTGAAATGAAATTGCAGGAATGAAATGCTAATCTACGCTTGCAGAATTGAAATTGTGGAATTGAAATGCTAATCTATGAAAGCAGGAAAGGTTTAATCTACTTTTGCAGAAATGAAATTGTAGAATGGAAATGAAATAAACTACTTAGCAGAAGGTTGTGGTAGAAAATAGAAGAAAAGCAGCAATCACAAATACTTTGACGCTTCCTCGGAAACGGCGCCAAAAAGAATGGTGGGCTCTAGTATTGCAGCAATAATGTTGCAACTCCTGGGACTCCCTTCTTTACTTTTATCAACCCAGTAGTTCGTAACAAAATTGGAAGCGACGGTGCTGTATGCACAAGTACTAGCTCTTGCCGCGGCTATCACTTGGTCAGCTGGCACAAGTCCGCTAGGAGCTTAAGCCAACTTCTATGAGTTCTTAGAAGAAGCTTTTTAATTGATGGATGAAAGCTAACTCAAAGGAGGCTAATCTACTTGCAGAAAGAAACTGAAAAGCTGAAAGGAAATACAAACCCTAGCAAACCCTAATTCTACCAGCTAGCCCCATTGATGCAAGAAAGAGGATGAAAGCTACTGAAAGAGATGCCATTGACTTCTAGGAAGGTAAAATGCATGTGACTAAGCTACTTCTACAGTAAAATCTGAAGAAAACATCTTTTTGTATTTTTGAATGATTTTGTAAAATGATTATGCATGTGCTTAACTTGTTTTGACTGTGCAGAGGTTGATTGATGGAAGGGAATGGCGAGGGCACTTGCAGGAGGTTGGAAAGGCTAGAAAAGGGCCTAAGGGGTCCCTAACACCCTTCCAGAGAGTTTCATAGTGATCGGATCTCAAGAAACTGCTTTCGTGAGCTTCTACAGGAAGTCTGCAGGGGTTCTACAGGATGTTCTGTGGTTTCTACAGGATGCTTCTACAGGATGTTCCGAAAGGGAATTTTGAAGGGTTGATGGTGGAAGAAAGGTGAAGAAGTGGGTACAGAGGTTGGATGATGATGTGGAGGGGTCCAGGACCTGGCGAACGAAGCGGGTGAGTTATAAGGATGGCTGATTTTGTTCAAGGAGGGGTAGAGCAATGTAGCACAAAAATATGGATATTAGGTCAAAGTGAGGGAACGTATCAAATGTGAGGCAAGAATCAGAGTTGGAGGATGGAGCAGGCGGTATTGATGGAGTAGGGGTAGGCAAAGAGGTATCACATGTGCTCTACAAGTTATTTTCCAAACTATTCAAACAAAGACTCGGAAAACCAAAGACCTAGCTACTTTAACCTAATCTGACCCAAATGTCAGCAAAGAAAATGAACAGAAGTTTATTTGCAACGAAATCATGTGAAATAGCTATGAAAACTAAGCAATCATGAACCTGAGCATGTAACCACAACTGGTATCAACTTCTGCAAATGAGAATCTAACACTAACAATTGCATGATGAAGCAAAGATAGTGTTTTTGGTGGCGGCAAGGACACCTTGGTCTCAGCTCATGGTCCCACAGAGGGAGAGGTGAGATCAGGGGTGCTTGATGGCCTTTTTCTGAAGATCTTCTCTGTTATTAACCTATCAAATCAATCTGAACATGAAAAACCTCTTTAATCAACAACAATGACCTAGGTAACCAAGCAAGACTATAATCTACTTAACAGAAATTATTTTGCAAAGACATTAAAAACATATAATAGTACATGAAGGAGGCCTTGGCACTTGGGTTGGGCCCAACCCCAAGAGCTGCAGGCTCCTAAGAAAAATCTCAGAACTGATGCCAAATGAAACTGCTTTCCATTATTCAAAAATAACCATGTCACAAAGAAAGTTGTACAGCAGAAGCTACAAAATGAGCTGAAAAACTAACAGCACTATAGTGCAGAATACAATTGTTCAAAAAGTAACCTACGAAGGCTGGAAGCCTTCCTATTTATGCACTATGAGGGTCTCCAACAGCCCTCCTTAACTCAAGGGGCTCGGCTGCTCAAACTGCCAGTGATCAGTCACTTTACTCAAAACTGCTCGGCTACCCTTGGGAATCCTTTTCGGTGGCCTGCTGAACTCCGAGCTAAGGGTGGAGAGTTCGAGGAAGGGGCCATTTAGTGCAGGAGACACCCTTCCTACGAATCCTCACCCTTGTTCCTTCATGCTTGGCTATCATCTGGCTCATAAATGCTTGGCTTTGGTCCAAAATTTGTCAAAAAATCTGCAATATACACGTATTAGTCTTCATGGTCAAGTGACTATCCTCATTCATTCAACTAACATAAATATACTCAAAGAACATGCATAAACTATGAAAAATGGTGGATTGATGAAGAACAATAGGAAAAATGAGCCCAATAATTTACCCATTTTTGGGGCTCATCAAAAGGTATCTTCCACATGTAGCTCATTATCATTAGATGTTAGTCTAGAAATAAATCGATGTTATGAAACTAGCTCAAGAAAAGATAGAAAAGATAGATCAACGCCTTAGAATTCAGCCTCTTCGAGGGGGCAACCTCCTTTACATTACATAAATGAACAATTCTTGGATGATACAAATGACAAAACCTCCTTTCTATAAATAGGAGTCTAAGGAGTCACAATATAATCCAGCCGACCTAACAATAATAATATAAAGCCACAAAAATAACAATAGAGGGATTCTATGGGGCACAGAAATAACAACATGGGGGTAATAGGGGCACAACAATATAAATAAGGGGTATAACTACAATAGTAATGGGTTAATCACTAGTATTATAGGGACCCAACAATCGACCACCACATTGTCCTTCCTTAGTTTGATCAATATAGTAATGTCAAATTCCTACAATAACAACAACCATCTAGTGCCTATGCCATAGTAATTTATTTATTCATTAAATGCTTTATACCAGCACAATAATATGAAAAAATATTGGATACCCTATGATATAATGTTGAAATTTATTTATTACATGAATTAGGGAAAGGAATTCTTGTTTAGTCATAATATAGTTCTATTCCAACAGTAAGAGGTTTTTGCTTGTGAAGTATATTACATATTGATCATTTCCTTCTAATTTCCCTAGAAGAGCTCTGATGGAAGTATTTGATGCATATGTAGAGATATGAAAAGGTAGGGACCAATTGGGAACTCTTGAAATAGGAGCTCGAGACACTTTTGACTTAAGTTCTTAAAATATATGCTGGAAATATCATATCCATACAAAATCAATATTTTTGTTGAGTAAGGTAAATAATGGATTGTAAATTTGTGAAAATATTTCAATGAAATTTCTATAATAACGAGCATGTCCCAAGAATCTTCATAGCTCCTTTTGTGAGCATGGAGTTGTAAAAATTAATATTACCTCTATTTTTGTCAAATCCACCTAAATACCTTTAGCAATGATATGGTTCCCCAAAAAAATTCCATCGAATATGCACATTTTTCATTAACAAGGGAAATGTTAGTTCCTTACACCTTATTAATGTATTTTCCAAGTTATCTATTTCTTCATCCAATTCATCACCATTCATCATAAAATAATTCGTATGTATTTCCACACAATCATGAATCAAATCATAAAATATGCATATGACTACTCTTTGAAAGGTGGTTGGCGTGTTACACAGCCCAAATGGTAGAACACATTAAATGAAAGTTCCCCATGGAAAAGTGAATGTGGTCTTCTCTTGGTCTTTATGTGCAATTTGGATCTCGTTATAACCACTAAATCCATTAAGGAAAGAAAAGTATTTTTTCCTTCCCATGTATCTAAGACTTGGTCAATAAATAGAAGTGGGAAATGGTTTTTGTGTGTCACCTTGTTAATCTCTCTATAGTTCCCACAAATTCTCCATTTTCCATTCTTTTTTGGTACAATAAGTAAATGGGAGACATACTAACTATAAGAAATCATATAAATAAAATCATTGCAAGTTATTTTTATAATTCTTCCTTGGGTCTCCATCCTTCCTTGATATATTGAAATGTGTATATAAATCAAGATATATTCTCTTCATATCGGAGTAGTTCCAAGTGAAGGCATCACTATGCCTTTGCAGTACCTCAACTAATTTTTCTTTTGTTGTTATGTCAATCCATTGTTGACATTCAATTTTTTTATGGAGCTAATTTTGATGGTATTTGCGGTAGATTCTTGTTTTTCCTCAACTAAGGACTTGTGTTCTAAAGATAAAAAATCTACCAAGGTGAGAGAAGCCTAAATTTCTACATATAGAAAGTGTTTAATAACATGTGTGTTGGAGAAAGAGGAAGAGGAAGAAATGAAATTCCAGGTTTATTCATCCTCAATATTTTCTTTGATGGTAGGATATTGATTAATAGAAAAATACTAATGGAATACTTTGTCTTCATCACTTCCTTCTTCGTTGTACCAAAAAGGTATTCCATGGTCTATACTAGGCTTGGAATTAGGGTATAAGGTTATTTGTTTATTGGAGGTGCCATGGGAGATTGTATTATTCCTAGATTCATAGCCAATGTATGTGCCTACAATGGCTAGCCATGATTGTCCAAGGATGAGTGCGTACTCCCCTAGAGTGGATTTTGGTTGGAGAACCATAAAATTAGTGGGATACACCCATAATTTTATGGATATTACCATATCCTCCAAAATTCCCTCTGGTTTGACTATCGACCTATCAATGAGTTGAAATATGGTGGGGGTTTTTATTAAGCTGAAGAGCCCTAGGGCTTCCGTGGCTCTCATGTAATAACATTTATAGAAGCACCTAGGTCAAATAGAATGTTTGTGATAAGGATGATATCAACTTATATGTTAACCACCAGGCTACCAGGATCAGAGTATTTTGTACTGACAACTCCCCCCATCATCAAATCTAATAGTTACCCCATTACATGGAAATCTTGGGGATATATTTGTCTTCAATCAAGCCTCCTCAAACAAAGTTCCCTTACTACTTATGAATAAATAAGTATGTCTTTGATAGCTTGAAAAAGTGCGGTTTCATTTTTTAGTTCACCTAGGAAATCAAATTCCATGAGTTGTAGGTTTCTCTAAGCTTATTTTTTTGGGTAAAGTTCATTTCAGATTTCAAGGCTTACTTGTTCAGTTACCAAAGGTTCCAAATATAATTCTTGCTCAAGTGCTTGATGTTTATATTCCTCGTTGAAATATTCAATATGTAGAGGAGGATGCTCTCATGTCAACATCTTCCTGGAATATTTGAGATGAATATTGCCACAATCCATGGAAGAGATAGAGTAAGTAAGGTAGGTTGTGATACCATAACTTTGAGCTAGTTGATATTTCATACCATAACTACAATTAGACAGTGGTTGCATGGGAAATTATGGTCATGGATGGGAAGACGTGGATGCCTGTAATTGAGGAGGTCGAAGGATTTGCATGGGTGGTTGTATAGGGGCCTGTTGGGGGCCTCCATATGTAGGACCTCTCCATCCTTGTTGGTAAATATATTGAGGGGTAGAAGGATCCATCCATGGCTGAAAAGGCAAACACAATTGCTAAGAAGAATACTACAAAGCAATATTAGCCACATAAGAATTCAAACATTGAGATGTGCCTTGGATCATACCTTGTGGTTTTTTTTGCCATGTTCACTTTTGTGTAACAAATCACAATTTTGTGGGTTCCTTCACTTCTTGATATATATATTTTAAGCTCAACAGAGAAGTAAAACTACTAGTAGCATGATCTTTATTGTTGTTCCACAAATCTCTTCTTGGTCTAAGGGACACTCCTTCAATAAGTGTTTCCTTTTGCATTTTGGTTAGAATATAGCTCATTATAACTCTGCCTTATCCCTCCTTTTATTCATATGCAAAGTATCTAATTGGGAGCTTATAAAACTCGATACGTTTGCTTTAAATTCATCTAACATGTTTCCTATTTCAACTCGATTAATTCCAATACTAGAAGTCTCATCCTTCCTTCTTAATACATCATGTGGGACTTTGCTTGTTTTCATTGTTCCATGTGAATATCTACAACAAAGTTCCACAATAACATCAAGTGGTTGTTGGGATATGTCTTCTCCATCCATCAAGTTGAGTAGTTCCATGTATTCATCTTGGATTCCTTTCAAAAATCAAAACATGTAATTTTTCAGGAGCTAACTTTTCTTTTTTTGATCTATGAAAGTTTTATTTGAATCTTTCCACATAGTCCTCAAGAATTTTTTCCTCATTTTACAACATCTAGAAGACTTCTTCTCTTCTTTCCTTATCCTTGGAATAGTCCTGATATTTTTCCAAAACTCCTGCTTCTTTTGAATCCATGATCTGATGTTTCCTTTACCAAGGCTCACAAACCAACATAGGGCTTCATTCTTGAGTCTTTCAGGGAATAATTTCAATTTTTGAGACGCATAATCATAACTTTAGTAGAGTACATTGAACTCAAATAGAAAGGTGATAGGATCATCTTGTGATAAGCCATAGAAATTAGGGAGATCATACTGAGGGATGTTCTTCAATTTTGTCTTTGCATTTGTCTTTAGTATTGGGAATATGAAAGCATAATTTAGGATCTTATGTAGTCTCTGACCCCTGGGAAAAATATTCATATTTATATTTAGTAAGGGAACTATTTGTTGGGTGTGTTATATTCTTTCCACAACTAGCGCACCCAAAGGTGGTGGGTAGACCCAAAGGTGGTGGGTAGACCCAAAGATGGTGGGTGGACCTACCCATGGTTTTATGCATGATTTTTGCAATGGTTTTGGGAACAATGGTTTTTTCTCATGGTATTTTGTAGATTTGTTCAAGGGAAATATGGTTATGTTATAATCCAAGGTTAATGGATTGGGGTTTATGAATGCTTCAACATGTATAAATATGTACTGTAACATTGAAAGTAATATAATGAAAAATCAATCTGGTTTTCCTAGTTTAGGTTCTAGAAGAAAATATTTGTGTATATGTTTTTATGTTCTCTCCAATGTATATTTTTTCTATTTTAAGAATCTCTTTGCAGGTAATTTTTGTACAGGATTAAAACCTACATCCGGTATCAAAGTTGTTTCAACTTCAAGGGAACGCCTTTGTTATTGAGCGGTTTTACTCAGACCTGTGGTAGACCCTGTAACATTGGGAGATCTGCGGGATTGATTCTTATGGTGAAAGGAGATGGAAAATATTGGAAATATAGAGACCGATAAATTCAATGGACAAAGTTTTGAGTTATGGAAGCTCGTGATAGATGATCTGTTGGTGGATAGAGATCAGTGGGTTGTTGTAGATCTAGGTACAACACCAATAGAAATGTTGACAAAAGACTGGGTGACGTTAGATCAAAAGGAAAAGATCACACTACAATTGAGTCTCTTAGATTCAATATTTTTGAATGTATCAAGGGAAGCTACAAAAAAGGATTTGTGGGACATGTTAGGGACTTTGTATCAATCTAAGTCTCTAGTGAACAAACTGTTCCTTTGGAAAAAGTTATATAACATGAGGATGAAGGATAGAGATTCAGTATGGTTGTTGCTACAAGTAGCAATACAACTACTTTAAATTTTGACAAAATAATCTCATCCTCGTTGTCAGAGGAGATGAGATAGAAAAATATGAAGAGTTGGAATGGAGATGCCTTATCTATAAGAGGACGGTCCCAGAAAAGAAACAAACATAAGTCCTCAAGTGGGAGATCTAAATCTCTAGGAAAAATTGTAAAGGTATGCTCGAAACGCGAAAAAGAAGACCACTACAAAAAGGATTGTAGATCTAAAGCTCTTGAGAAAGGAAAGGGATCTGATGCTAATCCTTGTACAGAGGTAAAAATAACCTCAAATTAAGGTGGGGATGTGTACTTGGCTTCTTCTTCAAGTACACATGTATATCATGAGGCATGGTTGATTGAATCAGGTGCATCCATTCACTTCACTCCCCAAAGGGAGTCGTTCTTCGAGTACGAGAAATATGATGGTGGTGATGTATTATTAGGGGATGAAAGGAAGGCTATAAACATAGGACATGGAAAATTCAACTTGAAGTTGTAAGGTAGAAGGAATAGAGCGCATCCTGGTGTTATGCACATTCCTACATTGGCCAAATATTTAATTACTGTAAGCAATATGGATGATGCAAGTGTAAAGACAATGTTCGAGAAAGATACCTGCAAGATGGTTCAAGGAGCATTGATATAGATGAGGGTAGTTCAGATTGGAACTTTGTATAAGTTGTCGAGTTGTGTTGTTATTAATTAGTTCAATAGTTTTATGGTTCTTGAAAGTAGAGCTGAAAATCTAGTGGTCTTTGGAGAAAAGACTATGTTGTGGCATCAAAGAATTGGACATATTGGAGAGAATGGCCTTCGAATACTGCATGGTAATGGTAAGATAGACGGTATGTACAATTTCTCTCTATATTTTTATTTATGTGAACATTATGTATATTTGAAGCATAATTGAGAGTTTCCCCTCTAGTGCTAAGAGGGAAAAAGCGATATTAGAGATTGTGCAAAGTGATGTGTTTGGCCCTGTGTCAATTCCATCACTAATGAAGTTTGTGTACTATGTCTCATTTATATATGAATAATCGATGAATAAATGGATATATATCCTTAGGAAGAAATATTAATTCTTTGACAAGTCTAAATAATTTAAGGCTCTGGTGGAAAATCGGAAAAAGAAGAAAATTAAGGTATTGAGGAATGATAATGGCGGAGAGTTCTGCAAGAAGGAATTTGAAGAGTTTTGTAAGAAGAGTGGTATAGAATGGCAGAATACTACTCCATACACACCTAAAAAAAATGGAGTTGCAAAAATAATGAATAGGATTTTGATGGAAAAGGAAAGAAGCATGCTTAATGGTGTCATGTTAGGACAAGAATTCTTGGCAGAGGCAATGGATACTACATGTTACCAATTTAACAGATCACATTCATTAGCGTTGGAGGATAAGATTCCACATGAATTATGGACTAGTAAGAAACCTTCTCTCTCATATCATAGGTTATTTGGTTGTGATGCATATGTACATGTTCCAAAGGAGAAAATAACCAATTTAGATAGTAAATATGAAAGGTGCATATTTATTGGCTATAAGGATGGTTTAAAATGTTATAAGCTTTGGAATCTAGAAACAAGGAAGTGTTAGGTCCCTATACTACTAGTGTAACCCCTTATTGTTATTAGTACAACCCCCTTATTATATTGTTGTGCCCATGTAGTCCCCATATTGTTATTATTGTGCCCTTACATTATTATTGTTATGTCGGCTCTGATTATATTATGACCCGTTAGACTCCTATATATAGAAAGGAGGTCTTGTCATTTGTATCATCCAAGAATTATTCATTTGTGTAATGTAAAGGAGGTTTCCCCCTCTAAGAGGCTTATTTCTAAGGTGTTGATCTATCTTTTCTATCTTTTTGTGAGCTGGTTTCATAACATTTGGTATCAGAGCTTTGGATTCTAGGGTTTCGCTGCTCCAAACAGGTCATCGTGCCATTTTCGCTATAACTTTTTTTCTGCGACGTTTCAAAAGTTGAAAAAAAAAAAACCCATTTGGATTGAAATATTTCTGAACCTCGAGTCAAAATTTCAAAGCTTTTCTCGCTACATTTGCGGAGATATGACCTGAGGAAGTTGGAGTTTTTTCAGACTCCCGAATTACATTCCAAACAGGTGACTTGGGGAAAATTGTCATAACTTTTGCTTTGAGAATCAGATTGAAATATCGTAAGAATTTTTAGAAAGAAGATGGCATCTCAATTTCTGTGTATCATTTTCAGGTACTAAGGTCGAAATAGTGACACGTGGCACATCGTACAAGTTCACTCTACTGAACTAGTCTATAATCAAGTCACGGTGGGAAATTATACATAACTCTTTCTTGTAGAATCCAATTTCGATCAGACTGGTGGCATTGGAAATAGGATGCAGAGGGCTACTGTAGGCCGTGATTTCAAAATTGAAATATCTGCAATTACAAAGTTACATTCGTTTCAAGATCGAGCTCCTAAAATCAAGAAAATGCAATATGAGGAAGTTTGATGGCAAGGATCCGGTAAATTGGATACTATAGATGGAGCAATATTTTGATCTTCATATTTAGAATCGGATCAATTTTTATGGTTTAAAGGGCTTTGTTCTCGTAAACCACTTATTACGTGGTCAATTTTCATAGAGGAATTGATAGCACATTATGAGGATACAAAGAGAAACACCTTCTTTAGCCAATTGATAAATCTCAAACAAAAGTGTTCAATGGCAGAGCACATTGAGGACTTTCAGAAATTGAATATAAGGGTAAATGATATTCCAGAGAAGAAAAGGATTGATGTCTTCATAGGTACTTTAAAGGATAACATTCAACATGAGATTCGTCTTTGGGAACCTGATTCATTGGAGAAGGCATTCAAGTGGGCAAGAAAAATTGAAAGCGAAATTATGGAAACAAGGAATCCCACCACTCACGACTATAATTATGGAAGTGTTTCTTCTCCTAGCCTTCCACAACCTACAAGGGTTACACCACAACAATTGGAAGAAAAAGGAGAAAAAGGTCTTTGTTACAATTGTGATAGCAAATGCACTAAAGGTCATAAGTGCGCTGAGAAGAAATTATTTTACATAGAGTATGAAGAGGAGGAAGAAAAGGATCATGAAACATCAAAAGAAGAGGATATACGCTAGGACCCAACCCCAGAAAAAGAAGAAATTAATCCGAACATATCTTGTAAAGCATTGGCAAGAATTACCACTCCTAAAGCTCTCAAGATAGAAGGACATATCAAGAAGAAAAAGGTTCAAGAAGTGAAAGATCACATCGAGAAGGAAGAAATGAATCCAACCATATCTTGTAATTCATTGGTCGGAATTACCACTCCTCAAACTATCAAGATAGAAGGACATATCAAGAAGAAAAATGTTCAAGAAGTGAAATATCACATCGAGCATCAAGAAATGAATCCAACCATATCTTGTAATGCATTAGAAGAAATTACCACTCCTCAAACTCTCAAGATAGAAGGACATATCAAGAAGAAAAAGATTCAAGCAGTGAAAGATCACATTGAGCATCAACAAAAAGTTCTCCAACTTTTAAAGGATAACGCCACTTTGGTGCAGAATCGAATGAAACAACAGGCAGATCAACATCGCAGTGAAAGAATTTTTGATGTAGGCGATTGGGTATTTTTACGGCTACATCTCAAGCAAGCTATTTATGAGAAGGAAATGTTGGCAATACTACATGCACTTAAGAAATGGTGACCTTACCTAATGGGAAGACAGTTCAACGTAAAAATGGATCATGATAGTCTTAAATACTTTTTAGAACAAAGATTATCTTTAGAATAACAGAAAAAATGGGTTACAAATATGTTGGGTTATGACTTTGAAATCATCTACAAAAAAAGGGAAGAAAAATGTTGTTGCAGATGCACCCTCAAGAAAGGATGAGGATGTGGAAGCATTGTTTTGTGCTATTTCTATTATCCAACCAGATTGGATAAACGAAGCAAGGGATGAATGGAAGAAGGACGAATAAGTGTGGCCACTCATTCAAATTTGCAGAAGACCCCAGTTCAAACAATATTGCCAGAACTTGACGAGGAAGGAAAAATCATATTGGAACCTGGAGCAGTCACCGAAACAAGAACCCGACAGCTACGAAATCGATCAATTTTAAAGTATCTCATCAAGTGGAAGAACTTACCCACTGAAGATTCCACATGTGAGGACAAGAATTTTATACATAAGCATCAAGAACTACTCAAGCGTTGAGGACAACACTTTTTGAAGGAGAGGGGCATGTTATGTCCCTATACTACTAGTGTAACCCCTTATTGTTATTAGTACAACCCCCTTATTATATTGTTGTGCCCATGTAGTCCCCGTATTGTTATTGTTGTGCCCCATAGAAGCCCACTATTGTTATTATTGTGCCCTTATATTATTATTGTTATGTCGGCTTTGATTATATTATGACCCCTTAGACTCCTATATATATAATGGAGGTCTTGTCATTTGTATCATCCAAGAATTGTTCATTTGCGTAATGTAAAGGAGGTTTCCCCCTCGAAGAGGCTTATTTCTAAGGCGTTGATCTATCTTTTCTATCTTTTTGTGAGCTGGTTTCATAATAGGAAGGTTGTGTACAACCGAGATGTGATGTTTAGATAGGTGAAAGATATTATTAAATATGAAGTCCTACCTAAGGAACCTAAGAAGATAGATTTTGAACTAAAGGAGGAAGAATCAGACTCTACAATAGAACATGAATCAGAAGAGGAAGAGCCACACACTCTAGTCTTGAGGAGATCAGTTCGAGAGAGAAGGAAACCAAAGAGGTATAGTCCATCTGATTTTTGTTCATATTTTTCTTTATCTGTTACTAATGATGATCTCAGAACTGTTAGGGAGGCATTGGATTCAGAGGAAGGAAAACTCTGGAAGTAGGCCATGGTTGAAGAAATGTCATCTTTAGACAAAAATTCTTGGGATCTGGTGGATTTGTTGGCTGGAAGGAAACCCATTGGCAGCAAATGGGTGTTTAAAAAGAAGATGAATGCAGAAGGCAAGGTGGAGAAATACAAATCTTGGTTGGTAGCAAAAGGTTATTCCTAGGTGTCAGGAATTGATTTTGGTGATATTTTTTCTCCTGATGCCAAGTTAGCCTTTATTAGATTACTTTTGTTTGTTCCTATTACTTTTTATTTTGAGGTATAACAAATGGATGTGGAGATAGTGTTTCTTCATGGGGCTCTGAAAGAAGAGATCTACATGAAACAAATAGAAGGATTGCAGTGAAGGGTAAGAAAGAACTAATATGTAAGTTAAAAAAGTATTTGTATGGGTTAAAGCAGCCACCAAGGATGTGGTATCAAAACTCTGATACATATATACAAGGACTTGGATTCACCAGGAGCAGAGTGGATCACTGTGCATATTTTAAATTAATTGGTGACCGTGTTATTTATTTGGTCTTGTATGTGGATTATATGTTGTTGATTGGAAATGGCAAAGAAATTATCCAAGATTTGAAGACCCAATTTCCCTCTAAAATTGACATGAAGGATCTTGGTGTTGAAAACTATATTTTGGGAATGGAAATTAAATGAGATCAGCAAAGAGGAGGTTATGGTTAAACCAAAGGAAATATGTCGAGAAAATAGTGAAAAGGTTTAATATGCAAGATAGCAAACTAGTGAAGGTTCATATTCCTATAGGTGTAAAGTTATTTGTTGAAGAGTGTCCCAAGACACGGGAAGAGGAAGAGGACATCCCTTGTGTTCCATATGCGAGTCTAGATGGTAGCTTGATGTATGCAATGGTTTGTAATAGAACAAACATTACATGTGGAGTGAGAGTTTTGAGTAGGTTTATGTCAAAACTAAGGAGCATTGGACAGGTGTGACACTAGTAATTGTGGTTTGTGCTACCAAGGAAGACCAGGATTGGACATATTTTTTAACATACATGGATTTGTTGATTCATACTAAGCTGGAGATCTAGGTCAGAGAAGATCTAAAAGTCAATATGTATTTAACCTATTTGGATGAGAAGTCAGTTGGATGAGAAAGAGACAATCTGTTGTGGCACTTTCAACTACAAAGGTTTAATACATGACAGCCACTCATGCAAGCAAGGAAGCAGTTTAGTTGCAGAGATTATGTTCAAGTGTGGGATTGGTATAGCGAGTTATAAGGATAGATTGTGACAGCCAAAGTGAAGTTTTCTTAGCAAATAACCCTAGTTATCATTCGAAGACAAAGCACATTGATGTTAAGTATCACTTTGTGAGGGATATGTTTGAATACAAAAAGGTGTTGTTGGTAAAGCTGGACACTTTAAAGAATGTTACAAATGCATTGACAAAGTCTGTGAGCACTGAGAGGTTTCTTGGTGCAGAAAAACAATGGGAATTATAAGGCTGGACCAATGCCTATGCACTCTTACAGCCCTCTATGTGGAATGAACACAATAAGTGGGAGAATGTTGGGTGTGTTATATTATTTCCACGACTAGCCCCACACGTTGTTATGTTGCGTCGACCATATCCCGGGGGGGGTTGCAGGAGGGCGATAGGACCTGTTATAGACATTTTTGGGCACTGCAACCCCAATCATAAATGTCCATAAACCAAGGGCTCCTAAGTCCCTAAAGGTGTTGTTCCAACCCCTAAAAGAACAAGGTCAGCTGATTACATCATCTCCCAGAAGTTCTCCATGAAAAACTACTCAGAACTGGTCAAAACTAGATCATTTCACTTGCTCCATGGCCAGGGTGCGATGCATCCCACCTAAATGCACTCGGGAAGTGCAATGCATGTTGAAAAGCCCTTCTATTGGGTGCGATGGACAATAGTAGACAAATGGCGGAAGCAGTTTGCTAAGTGGATGATCTTGGAATCTTCTAGAAACTTCCCCGGGACACTTGTCTCTCTGAATTCACCCAGGGATGAGTAAGAGATCAATGAGATCTCCAAGTGGAATCAAGAACTATCAAAGAGAAGAAACTAATCAAAAACCCAGAGCTGAATCACACCTCTGCAAATATCTATATATAGATCTCTCATCCCAGAGATCCAAAGGTTAGGGGCTGGAATTTTGTATCTTGTAAGGAAGTGCTGCTGGTTTATTGGTGCAATATCATAGTGTTGGGTGATCTAAGCTTTTCATGAGGTGAAGAAGGGCTTCTTGCTGAGAGGATGATGCTGGGTCAGAACAATTGGTTTTAATTCTCTTGGCTCTTTCTTGATTATCAATAAAGTTATTCAAGTTTTCCTCCATATACTTGTGTGATTGATGTTTTATGCATTTGTATGGTTAATATACATCTGATCCTATATTGCTTATGATAATAGATCTATGTTCTCGTATAGTGTTATGCTACTTTGATTCTACAGGTACTCTGTGAAGCTGGGTACACAAGAAAGCAAGTAGCAAAGGACTATCAGAAGAGAGAGGAACCGAGCAAGGAACCAAGCGCAAGACAGAGGTTAGTCTCCTTTATTCTTCTCTCATCTATCTCTCATAAAGGAAAACGAAAGTAGTTTTAAGTTTGTTTGTTTCTAAGGTAGCTACCAGCCTTAGTGGGATTAGCAGCTCTGCATAGACACTATTCCCGGTAACAAAATGGCGACTCCACTGGGGAGCGAGTAGATTGTTTGTTCATCTACATTTGTTTACTTTATAAACTTATAGACAGAGCCTGAAGTCAAGCCAGCTAGCATTCGAACTACATTTTCTATGCAAGTGCAAAGTAGATCAACATTGCTTCAGTCAATTTCCGGGTTTTGTTTATGAATTAAACAATTGATTTTCAAGCTCTCTAATTGCCCTTGTGGTGGCTCTAGTAACCTCCTTAGATCTACCCCTGTGATTGATTTACTGATTACCACTTGCTCGGCCAAAGTCCCTGAACTGAACTGCAAACTGTGACCCGGAACCCAATCAAAGTCTCGTCCCTGGTCCAGCGCACTGTCTGTTCTATGAACTTCAAATTCAACGCACTTCCCGAGTGTAGTAGGTGCATTACATTTCAGTTTCACTGTGTTACAGGTGCGCTGATCAGACAAGGCCTTGTTCCTAAATTTTGGTTTCTGTGCTCACTCTTTTCAGATCTATTCAGGAGTTTTGCTGCCTGTAGTCAGTACACCTCTGTTTGAAACCCCTTTCCTTGCTGTTATTCCGCCTCCATTGTTCAAAGAACTGTAAATGTTTTTATGTATTTTTTGAGTCATTTTCAGTTCTCCTTTACAAAGAAGTAGCGTAATTGTACTGTCGTTTCTTGATTTGAAAGTGTCGCAAGTGTCGTTTTTAGTCATAGAAGAGAATCTGATTATTCTTGATATTCGATTACCCTGTTACTATTGTATTTGATCTGAATTAGTAGTTTTTCTAGTGTCGAAAGCAAGTTTTCAATTCCAAATCGCAAAGTGTTGTCATTGTCCACATTTTGTTTTGAAAAGAAACTTGTTAGTAATTGTCTCTTTGAAAAATAATTCAGATTTGCGCATTAGCTTTCTTTTTATCATTTACACATTAAGAAGGCTGAAAACAAATACATGCATGTGCATTTGAATTTAGACTGTTTGTTGGTTTGATTTAGGACAGTGCATATAGTGTGTGCTCTATGCTCTTTGTTGAAAGAACACCATCTCTCTTTCCTTAGTAGCTAGGATTTTCATTTGCAGAAAAGAAGATTAAACGACTGTTTATCATCTTAGATTGCATTTTAGGAATTGTACATCTACATCATGCGGTGAACCTGAAAGGAAAATTTCTTAAGCAAGATCAACTATAAAATAAATTTAATGAATCTAACAACGCTTTGGAACCTAACGCACAACAGCTAGAAGTCTAGGCTAGAGACGTATTCCGGCGTCGTAAAGCCTAGTAACTGTTGTTTTCACTGTTGGTTGGGTGATTCCACCACTTTGAGACGATAAGTGCCAGTACGGACTTGTGCTCCCACGTACCGTCGAGTATATTTTGGGAGACCGCAATAGGCTTAATCCTTTATCCATAGGAAGCAGTGTCTGCCGCCCTATCGATCGCAATGCACTGAACACGGCATTCGGGAAGATTGATTGTCGTACCGTAAAAAGTATTCTACAGTTTTGCGATTGGTTTGGTAATCCCTCTGTCTAGATTTCCAGAGCAGTCCCTTTCATCCCTTTTCAGACTCCTTAACGGAAAAGGTCCATCTGAGCACTTGTCACTTCAGGCTCATTAAAAATTGAAGGCGACTAGAGTCATCTTTTGTTTTTTCTCGACTCTTAAAAATTGAAAGAACAAGTTGTGTCAAAGCGTCTAAAATTCATCTAATTCGGAAACATACTTCCCCTTGATTTTTAGCCGATCGAGTAATCCGCAATCGTGGAAGAAAGTCAATTGAAACCCCGTCGTTTGCGGAGGCTTATGAGTCAACCGTCTTTGTCTCCGGAATCGAAACTATTATGGACAAAGCGAACTCGTTTAACCAGTGTCAAATCTCCTAGTAAAGTTAGAACAAGTGTTCCGACACCATCAAAGACTCCGGTTACTCCAAACATTTCTATTATCCCTGCCTTTACAGAAGAAGTTCAGCAGCCACCGAAGGACAGTAGCACTGATCCTAGTATAAGGGTAAACACTTGTATTACTGAACCAGTTCCATCTACAACTGATTCGAAGGGTGTTATTCCCCAAGCATCTGTCGTTGCAGATTCCATACCTTCTTCGGCACCAGAAATATTTTACGGACCAGACGGTCTACCTCTTCCACCTGGTTTGATTGCTATAGAAGAGATTGTGGAGGATCCTCCATCTAGTACTCCATCGCAATTTAGAGTCGGGATCACTCTGTATCCTTCTTCCTCAGAAATTAGTCTACCGCCATCGGAAGTTCCTGTAGAATCGCTAGGCAATCTTTTGGATAGACTAGAAATGTCTGAACAACCATCGACATCTAGGACTGTGTCGTCCGACACAGCGACGGCAGAACTTCCTGCTGCCACTCCAACAATGTTCGCCGGTATACCATTTGTCCCAGCTAGCTCTCAATCACTAGAAGGGGCCCGCTCAGGGGCTATTCCGACAGTATGGTCCGTTCCTGTTTGTTCATCCGGAATAGTATCCGGAAACTCTTATGTTGAGTCTCAACAAATTGATCCTTCAGGGTGTCAATTTGGGTAGTCCGGTCCTCAAGGGAAAACAATTCCTTTAAGTACCAGATTACCGCCGTATGGGGGGCAATATACCCTTTCATTGTCTCCTCCGGGAGGACAACCATACGAGAGTTCACAACAAAATTCAGGTTATGCTGGAATTACATATAGCGGTTGGGTGCCGATATTGCCTCAACAACCAAGAGTTGTATACTCAATGCAACAATGCTTACCTATGTCAAATATACCGACTACACCAGCTATTGTGACGGTGTCGCAAGTATAAGCATTGCCTGTTATATGTCAACCTCAGGTTTCTCAGGTTGTAATGCAACAGCCCCTTGTCCCTGCGACTCAACCACAATCGCCAACTAATGGAATGACACAGGCCCAAACAGGTACAATTACCCCACATCTTGGTCAAGCAGTCAGTATTGAACAATAGAACATTGCTTCACAACCATGGCTGGTGCAATACCAACAATCGCAATTCCAACACGTATACCAAGGATCTAAGCAACAAGTCTTTGCAAATAGTGGGCAACCGTATATTCAAAACGGTCAAAATCAACCATTCTATAATGGTTATGCCCACCAACCTTACCAAAGTTACCAGCATCAAATGCATTATGCTGGTATGCAAAGACCAACTGCTCAAGCAATTCCATCTTATCCTGGATATGCTTCACCTAACCTAAATCAACGGTTACCCTTCGTGGCGACTTTAGAGTTACCGGATCTAAATCGGTTAACAAACGATCCAATCGCCTACGCCCCTTGGTGGCCAGCGATTCCGCATAAAATTCCATCAGATATTCCTAAATTTAATGGAAATCCGGGTGAAGATCCGTCGAATCATGTGATGACCTTTCATCTGTGGTGTTCATCAAACACCCTAAACAATGATTCGATTAGGCTTCGCCTTTTTCAGAGGACGTTAATTGGTCCAGCAGCAAAATGGTATATCGAATGGCCCAGAGCTTCGTTTGACAACTTCAGTACCCTAGCCACAACCTTTTTAACCCATTTTCAGTTACCGATAAGGTACGAAACAGGAATGGAACTTCTTACCAATTTCAAACAAACAACAGCCACTCACATATCTGATCATATTCATGAGTGGCGACATCGTCGTAGAATGGTAAAAACGTATGTTCCTGATCAGCTTTTAGTTGAATGGTTTATTAAGTCTTTATTACCTTCCATTACAAAAGATGTGGAAAAAGGAGAAGTCGTCATCGAAGAGCAAGTTATTGCTCGTGCGCAATATTTAGACTTGATTTATACTCAGTCTGGCACACTCTGCGATAAAATCCCTGACGCTCCCAGACCAGAATTTTCTGTCCCCCCTCCTCCTAAATCAAACAATGACTCTCATGCCGGCAATGGCGTGATTGGCGCGACAGACACGAAATCGACAAAGGCTACATCTAAAAAGGCCCATAAGATTTCCAGTCAAAATGCAAAAGAAGAACTTCTTGCCTCGAAGTAAATGTCGTCTCGACTGATAAAGGCAAAGAAACCAAGCAACCAGGAGGCAAGAAGAAAAACAAAGGGAAGAAGAAGAAACAGGAGGAATCATCACCTGAAAAATCTTTTGCAAACCCTACTGGAAATAGGAAACCAAAAAATCCATGCTTTATATGCGATGAGGATCATTGGACATCAGATTGTCCGTATAAAGTTGAGCTTAGAAAATTCTTCAAGAATTCAAAAACCTCAGCAGTATTAACTGATCCGTTTCCGAATCCAGGAACAAATCTGGTTGACAGTGGAAATGCTTCCCCGTCCCAAGTGCTGATGTTGTCGGTTTCCAAACAGCAAAATGATGCTTTGATATCAACAAGGAACAAAGATTACGGGAATCCACAGCTGTCGAACAACAAGGATAAAGATCAACCTAGTAGTTCGACAACAACTTCGACAGAAGTTGCGCCGCCCATCATTCTTGAGCTAACAATAAAACCGCCAAAGGGAGTAGTACATAAGTCGACATTTAATCCTCGTGCTAGAGCAGCACAGTATTATAATATAGTGGAAGATCTGGCCCAATCGCCATCCGCTATGTCGACACTTGAGGTACTGCAAAATTGCCCATCCCAAAAGCAGGCTTTATTATCAGCGATCAGTGGGATAGACCCAAAGGATTCTAATCTTGTGTCCTTTAAACATAAAGGATACGATCCTCAGTTACCAGCTCAACTAGCTTTCCTCATTCAAGTGAAAGCACTCAACAAAACTGTTCATCGAACAATTATTAATGAGGGATCATCTACATGTATTATGTCGATGAGTTGCTGGAAAACTTTAGGATCTCCAACCTTGTCGCGATCTTCGACAACATTAAAAGCATTCAACGGACGAACGTATACCCCGTATGGTATTCTAAGTAACTTGCAAGTTGAACTAGGGGGAAAACGGTAGAAATAGATGTCGAAGTAATCGACGGAAACCTCGATTACAACATCCTATTGGGAAGACCATGGATATATGCTATGGTTGCTGTTGTGTCGACCTATTTTAGGAAGATTGCATTTCCCTTTCAAGGAGGGACTACAATCGTCGATCAACAAACTTTCCTCTCCAATGGTTCCCAAGTTACGGGAAGCATTCCGATGATCCATGGAAGCCCCTATTCGCTTCAAAATATCGGAGTAGGCCTACTAAAAGACCCTATATTAATGGGGACTTTTTCCCTTTCACCTCCAATCAATCTGGCGGAAGTAGCGTCGGTAGGAACCTGCAATATGATATCTTCGATTGAAAAGATCTCAGAATACGATATAAACATGGATCATATGCAGGTATTGCCTCCAAGCCCAATGGAAATATTGTAGCAATCAATGTTCCTAGCATGGGAGGCAAACCCAAATCAACGCTCATCGAGTATTTGGATAGATAGGTCTAAGGAATATGGCACCTCTTCAGATCCTTGGTCGCATGTACATTCTACAGATGAAGGAATCATTCATCCATGATGATAGGAGAGGCACCATGGGAAGATTACCACCATCGCTCCCATCTTCCAGATTACCACGAAGATTATTCCAGCAACCTTAATCATCCTTCAGTTTTTGATTTTCTATCAAATACTGTAAATACGGTAGATTCCGAGGACGGTTCTTATCTCGTGTCGACCTCATTAAAAAATGAAACAAGGAGTCATGAGGATAGTTCTTTTATTGTGTCAACCTCATTAAAAAATGAAATGACTCCCTTTCCAAATCGAATCTTTGATTACGATCTCGTAAAATCAAAGTCGAGTCTTTCGAAGATCTCGAAGGTAAACCTTCATTCCAACCACCGAGATGAATGTAATGAAGCTTAGGGGGCATGCACCTTGATTTTCGTTGTTATGCTGGGGGCATGCAAACTTATCATGAGCAGTGTTACCAGAGAGTTCAAGCTCGTTAAAAAATAAACCCGCCTCGAGCAGTTTTAACGTGGAATTCAAGCTCGTTAAAAAATAAACATAAGTAATGAGCAAGTGTTTCCCCCAGCGTTTAAGCTCATTAAAAAATGAACCAATTTCCTGTAAATAACCATCGTGAATGTATTACTTCAACCTTTGAAGCCTTGGTCGTGTTCTCATCATCACCTCCACTCTGTATTGGCCGACCATTCACCTCCACTTGATTGTTTACCCCTTTTGAGGAACAGCTGCGAAGAGTGATCTTGTTAGCCATCCTTGTGACACTTCCATGATTGGAAAATTCCAAACCTTACCTGGAATTAGCTGCTACCCGAATCTATCACTTGTTCGTCAAAAACGAGTCTCCTTTAAGCTCTTTTCAACTGACTCATAAAATATGAAAAGATTGTCGAGTCATTGGCCTCTCCAGCTCGTTAAAGGGACTGGAAGTGCTATCCCTCCTTTAGATTTTAATATTTTTGGACCTGAGGGATTATTACACAAAAATATCGAGCGCTTGTTTTGTTACCGGGAATAGTGTCTATGCAGAGCTGCTAATCCCACAAGGCTGGTAGCTACCTTAGAAACAAAAAAACTTAAAACTACTTTCGTTTTCCTTTATGAGAGATAGATGAGAGAAGAATAAAGGAGACCAACCTCTGTCTTGCACTTGGTTCCTTGCTCGATTCCTCCCTCTTCTGATAGTGCTTTGCTACTTGCTTTCTTGTGTACCCAGCTTCATAAAGTACCTGTAGAATCGAAGCAGCATAACACTATACGAGAACATAGATCTATTATCATAAGCAATATAGGATCAGATGTATATTAACCATACAAATGCATAAGACATCAATCACACAAGTATATGGAGGAAAACTTGAATAGCTTTATTGATAATCAAGAAAGAGCCAAGAGAATTACAACCAATTGTTCTGACCTAGCATCATCCTCTCAGCAAGAAGCCCTTATTCACCTCATGAAAAGCTTAGATCACCCAACACTATGATATTGCACCAATAAACCAGCAGCACTTCCTTACAAGATACAAGATTCCAGCCCCTAACCCCTGGATCTCTGGGATGAGAGATCCATATATAGATATTTGCAGAGGTGTGAGTCAGCTCTGGGTTTTTATTAGTGTCTTCTCTCTGATAGTTCTTGATTCCACTTGGAGATCTCATTGATCTCTTACTCATCCCTGGGCGAATTCAGAGAGACAAGTGTCCTGGGGAAGTTTCTAGAAGATTCGAAGATCATCCACTTAGCAAACTACTTCCGCCATTTGTTTACTCTCGTCCATCGCACCCAATAGAAGGGCTTTTCAACATGCATCACACTTCCCGAGTGCAATTAGGTGGGATGCATCGCACCCTAGCCATGGAGCAAGTGAAATGATCCAATTTTGACCAGTTCTGAGTAGTTTTTCATGGAGAACTTCTGGGAGATGATGTAATCAGTTGACCTTGTTCTTTTAGGGGTTGGAACAACACCTTTAGGGACTTAGGAGCCCTTGGTTTATGGACATTTATGATTGGGGTTGCAAGTGTCACAGGAGAAGTTTCTGGAAGATTCCATGCTTCTCCACCTCGCGGATTGACCCTGCCATTTGTCCCTTCTCGCCCATCACACCCCATAGAAGGGCTTTTTGACATGCAACGCACCTACTGTGTGTATTTAGGTGGGATGCAATGCACTTTGCCTATGGAGCAGGTGAAATGGTCCAGTTTTGACCAGTTCTGAGTGGTTTTTCATGGAGAACTTTTGGGAGATGCTGTAATCAGTTGACCTTGTTCTTTTAGGGGTTGGAACAACACCTTTAGGGACTTAGGAGCCCTTGGTTTATGGACATTTATGCTTGGGGTTGCAGTGCCCAAAAATGTCTATAACAGTTGCCCCCTAAAGCATGAGGTCGTTAATCTTTTGATGTCGGGTGAAATGCTTTATCATGAGGATCCGAAGTTCTTTCAAGCCGGAAGGAGACCTGTAATAAGATACAATACAATACATTATCTTCATAATACTTTTATGATCTAGCTAAGGCGGGCATTCCCATGCTCAGCTTTATAAATTCATTTTTCATGTACATGAGACAGACAATCGTCTGAGTGTAGACTGATGATTCTGGTAGAGCCATCATCCCTTAGATTGGATGATTATCTGTGCAGCAATGATGTACATTTGATGTTTTTATTTTCCTGAATATATATCGTAGCCCGGATGGATGAAACTAGATCCAGGGTCTTCAATCTCGTTCGATCTTCACTCAAAGTACAAGTCGATCCATGTGAGAGATGTTCTGGAGTCGAACATGGAAAGACATCGTCTGATTACCAGCCAATGATGTAAGTTGTTAACAGGCGCGAGAGGAATCACCGATAATGATGATGACCCTCAAGGTACTACAGTACAATTCACGTGGTGTGAATAAGAGACTTGGCATCGAACACCACGAAAAATCTTTCGGTCGAAGGCCATTGATGTAAACCTGTCGCCGGAAGTGAGAAACTTGCCATTGAGGCATGCAAGCTTCAAAGTACTGAAAGGGTTGTTCCTAGATCGACTTCTTGGATAATGAGCTGATGTCGACAAGAAGCGATCTGTCATAGGAGGGCCTTAGTGAATCCCACATCAATTACACGGAACAGAGCAAATGATTTTAATGGAGGTGAAAACGATCTGGTGATATAAGGTTCAGGGTGGCGGTCATGAAAGAATGGAGCGTGAATGTATTGCAGTGGGTGAGACACAGGTGAATTCTCTTAGTGACTTCTCTTGAACATTTCGGTGAAACTGACATGATGGATTGGTAGCATTAACCCCAAATGTGGATCGTGTGATGGAACCATGGTGATGTGATCAGTGAATGGAAAAACCCAACCCGACTTAGACGCGGAGTGAAAGTTTCATGTTCAAGAGCAACTTGCTACCAACAAAGTTTCTTCAAGTTTTCTTCCCAATTTTTCCCCAGTCATTGCTGACCAGTACCTCTTTATTTTTGTCAAGCTTGAGGAGGATAACATATGCTTGTTCTATAATTTTCCCTTCGGGCAAACCCATCTCTATGTTTTAATGAGCCTAGCGATAGTGAAACTCGTTCTTGTCTGTTATGGACAAGTTTGTCGCTATTAGGTTTTAACGACTTTAACGACAAAGATAACTCGGTCCTTTTCAATTTTAGAGAGTCTGAAAAGGGACGTAAAGGAAACTCCAAAATCCTTTTTCGTCATCTAATCCCTTAAGTCCAAAAAAGTATAAAACAGTACAGAAGGGATGAATTTTCGATACTTTTAACGAGCCGAACAAAACAAGCGCTCGATATTTTTGTGTAATAATCCCTTAGGTCCAAAAAGATTAAAATCTAAAGGAGGGATAGCACTTCCGGTCACTTTAACGAGCTGGAGAGGCCAATGGCTCGGCAATCTTTTCATATTTTACGAGTCAGTTGAAAAGAGCTTAAAGGAGACTCGTCTTTGAGGAACGAGTGATAAATTCGGGTAGCAGCTGATTCCAGGTAAGGTTTGGAATTTTCCAATCACGGCAGTGTCACAAGGATGGCTAACAAGATCACTCTTCGCAGCTGTTCCTCAAAAGGGGTAAACAATCAAGTGGAGGTGAATGATCGACCAATACAGAGTGGAGGTGATGATGAGAACGTGACCAAGGCTTTAAAGGCTGAAGTACTACATTCACGATGGTTATTTACCGGAAATTGGTTCATTTTTTAATGAGCTTAAACGTTGGGGGAAACACTTGCTCATTGCTTATGTTTATTTTTTAACGAGCATGAAGTCCGCGTTAAAACTGCTCGATATAACGGTCATTTCTTGACTTTACCATTAATAGCTTTGTTCCTTCAAAGATTGCACTGCATGCTCAATTGCTTCATCAAACTAGTTAGAAATGAACAATATATGTTTGAAAAATGAGTTAAGACACTAATATTTTACTTGAATTATGTAAAAAGTAATTTAAAAGTGCTTTTACCCCTCATTTTACCATTTCATTTAAACTTTGGCTTGTTGGAGCTTTGGAGGTGCTTTTCCCCCTTGATTTTCACCAGCTGATTCCGGGAGATTCTGTGGACAATTTTTGGCGCCGTCTGGACCAGGTAGGAGCTAAACTTGAGCTCTTTCATTTCATCTTTTCCATTTTGCATTCTGAGCTTGATTTCTGGTTTTTCTGAGCCTCTGGGGTTTGAAAAACTCGCTCTGGCTCCAGCGCACCCTTTCTACATCGAAAGGTGCGTTGCATGTTGGCCTATCCACTGGACAATTGGCATGCAATGCACCCAGGACAAAGCTGGAGGTGCGATGGGCGCAAGGAGGGAAATTTGTGCACAGTTTTTAATGGAAATTTTTGCCTGTTTCTCACCAAATCAGGATCTAACTCTTCTCTTGTTTGTTTTCAGAGATTTATTGGAGCAACATGACCATTACATGGCGAGAATGTGAGCATGAAGAAGAGGACATGCTTGCTTTACATGATCCGGTTACAGTAAATGCACTGCGGAACTGTGGCCTGCAGAAATTTTTCCGCATTTCTAGCATGAGGCAACAAATCAACTTGCTGCAATATTTGCTCGATGCTTGGGACCCTGCCAGCCAGGTGTTCCAGATTAGGGGCAAATCCATCCCCTTGACTGTCGTGGACATCTATTTTTTGACCGGCTTATCGAGGCGGGGTGCCCCTATCTCTTTAACAGGTTCGACCCGTGGAGGCGAATCTGTGAGAGATTACGTTTGCAGATATTGCAGAGAGGGATCTCAACCGAGTAAGGACGGCAAGATCATCATCCGAGATGTCACTGACAGGTCATTGAGGACCATTCTGTTCACCTTTGGTAGGATGGCTGGTGGTGCGGCTCTTCATGTGGCCAACCGGTCTTATATGCAGTACGCCTTAGAATGTCTCGAACCGAAGGTGTTCAACTGGTGTGATGCAGTACTCCTTGTGATGAAAGAACAGTTGACCAAGGTGAAAAACGGAAGATTGAAGAACTTTGGATATGGTTCTATTTTGACCGCCTTTGCCTTGGAAAAGATACCACTAATGCAGCCGCAGTATATTGCACTTGGTTTACCTCCACCGACTGAACCACGGATGCAGAGATGGGTCGACCATATGTCCAGGCATGCTGGTCAGTCTCAGATTTCCTTTTCTGATACCTTCTTTGGGTGGTTCAATCATCAGGAGATGGTTTATTCCCAGTATCCATATGCTGGTATGGATTTCCTGGGTGACCCGGATTTGGTACTGCCGGCTAGCGAGCAGTGGGGTGCCATTGGTAAATTCTTTGACCATTTTTTTGTTTATCGTTTCTCTTTATAATGTCCTTGTGCTTTATTCTATCAAGACTAATCAGAACTCATGTGATCATGCAGATATTGGTCCTGTTCGGCCAGTAGTACACCTGAGAGTGCCAGCTGCCGCTCCAGCAGGAGAGGCTATGGGAAGGGCTATCCTTCGCGACCTTGATGTGGCCGAGACTCTTTCAGCATTACAGGATTAGGTCGAGGGCCTCACTCTCGATATTACCCATGTGAGGAATGACGAGCTGCCTCTGAGGTTGCAACAACATACTACTGGCATGCCAAGTCGATGGACTAGGCTTTTACGCATGATTGCACAGGCGGACTTGTTATCACCAGCATCATTAGACTAGGGTGCCCCTAGCATTTTGATTTTTGGGTCATTTGACCAATTTTGTCTTGGTTACAGAACATTATGTGTAAACCATAAACATTTATATATATATATATATATATATATATATATATATATATATATGATTTTCGGAGTTTTATTTTGGTTAAGTTACATGATCCGAATGCAAATATTGATGAGATGCTTCTTTTTATAAATGTTGCAAATGTCTATCTAACACATAATTTGCCAATGAGTCAGTTAATGTGTTTAAGCTTCTGGAAATATGCTGGTACTGAATAAAATCAAATTGCCTTTCCAAAATCTTGACCCTTAGGAACATGCGATAGATAGCTGGATTTCAGACGGAGTAGATACCAGTGAGCTGTAGTATGACGAGCTGTGAGTCTAGCCTGACGACCAGTCGGCGTATGCCATGTGTGATGGCATCAGAGAGAAGTTCTATCAATGCGCTATATTCAGCGATGTTATTCGTTAATCGACCAATACATACCCCTCTAAAACTTACTAACTCGCCGCTTGGATCAAAAATGGCCCATGCCGCAGAAGATAGGTTCCGCAAACTACGACTTGCTCCGTCGGCACATCTAACAAACGATTCCAATAGGTTCGACATATGCAACAAATGTAAAAAGTGGATTTACTTAACCAAAACAAATACTTTAGCAAAAAACAAAAATGTAACAAAATCATATTGGTTACCACACTGAATCATGCGTAGTAACGCTTAAGGTACAACCCGTTACGAGGTTGTGCCAGTGGAATCCCGTCATAATCCATTAACTCATAGGCTCCTTTTACTAACACTCGCTTAACAATATAGGGGCCCATCCATAAAGACTTGAATTTACCTGCTCCCAATTTATCGGATTCTTGGTCATAAAGCAAGACCAAGTCACCTTCTAAGAAGACACGGGGTTTAACATTCTTATCGAACTGCACCTTGACTCATTTCTTATGGGCTTCGTTAGCCAAAGTGGCATCACACTGGGTTTCATACAATTGGATTAGTTCCAAGAAATGAGCCTCCTCCTCTGAAGTTCCGGGGAGAAGGTCGATTGCAAGTTTGAGGGACGAGATTTCACACTGAATTGGTAAGATTGCTTCTAGGCCATACACCAGTTGGAAAGGTGTAAACCCAGTTGCATTCCTTACCGATGTTCGGTATGCCCACAAGGCCGAGTACAGGATCAAGTGCCAACTCCTTTTGTGGACTCCAATCATCCTTTGCAGCATGCGCTTCAGGACTTTGTTGATTGCTTCAACTTGTCCGTTGGCCTGCGGGTAGTATGGAGTAGAGCTGTCGTGAGACAACCCTAATTTGGCAGCTAATTCGGCCATCATGTGATTGCGAAAATGCGATCCATGATCTATGACTATAGCCTGTGGAACGCCGAATCTAGCGACTACATGATTGAAAAAGAAAAGGGCAGCTGTTTCACCAGTGTTATCTAATGTAGGCATTGCCTCGGCCCATTTGGTAAAATAGTCCACTGCGACTATGATATACCCATGCCCCCGGTCGAGGTGGGGTTACATGTCATGAAATCGATGCCCCATTTGGTGAATGGCCCAACAGCAACTATTGGCTGTAGAGGTGCGGGTGGTCTTCTAGTTTTTCTATCGAAAATTTGACAGGCATGGCAACTTCTGACTGTGGTTATGCAATCTTTGAACATTGTTGGCCAGAAGTATCCTGCTCGTAAAAAATTTTGCGCCGTAGCGTAACCGGATTGATGCCCCCCACACGCGCTTGAATGGCAATCATTCAGGACTTTTTCAGCTTCCTCATGGTTGAGGCACCTCCTTAGAACTGTATCGACACCACGATGATAAAGCGTGTCACCGAAGATCATGTAGTCTTTGGATTGGTATCGAATACGTTCTTGTTCAGAGCGAGAGGTATTAGATCTATATTTTTGGGTTTGGAGATAGATGATTATATCTCCATACCACGGATTGCTTGAAGATATCAGAAACAAAGATTCATCCATGATTGTTTCTTCAGATGTTTCATCGTTGGACGACGATGGGAGATCGCATAATAATTCTGCGAAAACCAGGGCTTTCTTTGATTTGGATTTTACAAATTCCAGATCAAACTCTTGTATAATTGCTATCCATTTTGAATATTTTCTCCCCAGCAACTGTCGCGACAATATATAATTCATGGGGTTGCAATCTGACAGAATGGTAGTTTTCCAGAAGAGGACATAATGTCGAAATCTCTGTATCGCTTGAACAGCTGCGAGCGCTAGCTTTTCAACATAAGAATATTTGCTTTCTATATCATTTAAGTTCCTACTTAAATAATATATAGGATGTTCAATTCCGTTTTCTTCTTGAACTAAAACCATTGCGATGGATGTATCCGCTGAAGCCAGATACAAGTTAAAGTCTTTTTGATAATCAGGAGCGTACATTAATGATGCTTTCATTAGGGATTCTTTTAAAGCATCAAAGGAAGCTTGCGCGACCTGATCCCAGACGAAGGGCACTTCCTTTTTCAATAGACGTGTATAACCTTTAGCAAGTTCGGCATAATTTGGAATGAACCTCCTCAGAAAGTTTGCTTTCCCTTGGAGTTTCTGAATCTGAAGCAAATTTGAAGGTGGAGGCAAGTTTATGATTGCCTTAACCTTACATGGGTCAAGACGAATCCCGTCCTTTGAGACTACAAAGCCAAGTAAGCGACCAGAACTGACACAGAACACACATTTGTGTGGATTGAGTCATATCTTGTAGTGTCGGTAACGTAGAAATATCACTTTTAAATGCTGCGGATGATCAGTCCGCTTTCGTGAATGAGCCGGAAGGTCGTCGAGATATGGTTGAACGATGTTTTTGATGTCATGGAAGGCATAATTCATTGCCCTCTGAAACGTTGCCCCTGCGTTCTTTAAACCAAAGGGTAATTTGCGATATGCGAATGTGCCCCATGGACAAATAAGTGCAGTCTTTGACTGGTCCTGTGGGCGGATATTTATTTGATTATACCTGGAGAATCCATCCATAAATGAAAAGATTTCACATCCGGCGCATTCATCAATTATCTGGTCAATAAAGGGTGTAGGGTAGTTGTCTTTTGGACAAGCTTGATTTACATCCCTATAATCGACGCACACTCTAATTGTTCCTTATTTTTTCATAACAGGAATAATGTTCGATACCCAATCAGTTAGAGGAACCGGGTAAATGAAACTAGCATGGAGAAGCTTTTCAACTTCTGCCTTGATGGCAGCAGCTTTCTTGGGGTGCACCTACCGTAGCCATTGTCGTACTGGTTTGACATCTGGATACATCTTAATTTCGTGTTCAACTATACTTGAGTCAATGCCCGGCATTTCATCATATGACCAAGCAAAGACATCTCTGAATTCGCGAAAAAGAGCGTTATATATTTCCAGTTCTGAAGGAGAACAACATTTGCCAACATAAATATTTTCTACAACATCTGCTTTGGTCGAGATATTTATGGCGATAGTCTCTTCAATGTTGGACAATTTCGCTCGGAATCCACCGTGTTTACAGTATTTGATAGGAAATCAAAAACTGAAGGATGGTGAAGGTAATCAGGAGTATCTTCTTTACAATCCGGAAGATGGGAACGATGGTGGTAATCTTCCCATGGTGCCCCTTCAATTACCATTGATTGAACAATTCCTTCGTCGGTGTAATGCACTTGCGACCAAGGATCTGAAGGGGTGCCATATTCCTTAGACCTATCTATCCAAACGCTTGATGAGCGTTGATTTGGGTTTGCCTCCCATGCTAGGAACATTGATTGCTACAATATTTCCATTGGGCTTGGAGGCAATACCTGTATATGATCCATGTTTATATTGTTTTCTGAGATCTTTTCAATCGAAGATATCATATTGCAGGTTCCTACCGACGCTACTTCCGCCAGATTGATTGGAGGTGGAAGGGCAAAAGTCCCCATTAATATAGGGTCTTTTAGTAGGCCTACTCCAATATTTTGAAGCGAATGGGGGCTTCCATGGATCATCGGAATGCTTCCCGTAACTTGGGAACCATTGGGGAGGAAATTTTGTTGATCGACGATTGTAATCCCTCCTTGAAAGGGAAATGCAATCTTCCTAAAATAGGTCGACACAACAGCAGCCATAGCATATATCCATGGTCTTCCCAGTAGGATGTTGTAATCGAGGTTTCCGTCGATTACTTCGACATCTATTTCTACTGTTTTCCCCCCTAGTTCAACTTGCAAGTTACTTAGAATACCATACAGGGTATACGTTCGTCCGTCAAATGCTTTTAATGTTGTTGAAGATCTTGACAAGGTTGGAGATCCTAAAGTTTTCCAGCAACTCATCGACATAATACATGTAGATGCCCCCTCATCAATAATTTTTCTATGAACAGTTTTGTTGAGGGCTTTCACTTGAATGAGGAAAGCTAGTTGAGCTGGTAACTGAGGATCGTATCCTTTATGATTAAAGGACACAAGATTAGAATCCTTTGGGTCTATCCCACCGATAGCTGATAATAAAGCCTGCTTTTGGGATGGGCAATTTTGTAGTACCTCAAGTGTCGACATAGCGGATGGCGATTGGGCCAGATCTTCCACTATATTATAATGCTGTGCTGCTTTGGCACAAGGATTAAATGTCGACTTATGTACTACTCCCTTTGGCGGTTTTATTGTTAGCTCAGGAATGATGGGCGGCGCAACTTCTGTCGAAGTTGTTGTCAAAATACTAGGTTGATCTTTATCCTTGTTGTTCGACAGCTGTGGATTCTCGTAATCTTTGTTCCTTGTCGATATCAAAGCATCATTTTGCTGTTTGGAAACCGAAAACATCAGCACTTGGGACGGGGAAGCCTTTCCACTGTCAACCAGATTTGTTCCTGGATTCAGAAACGGATCAGTTAATACTGCTGAGGTTTTTGAATTCTTGAAGAATTTTCTAAGCTCAGCTTTATACGGACCATCTGATGTCCAATGATCCTCATCGCATATACAGCATGGATTTTTTGGTTTCCTATTTCTAGTAGGGTTTGCAGAAGATTTTTCAGGTGATGATTCCTCCTGTTTCTTCTTCTTCCCTTTGTTTTTTTTCTTGCCTCCTGGTTGCTTGGTTTCTTTGCCTTTATCAGTCGAGACGGCATTTACTTCCAAGGCAAGAAGTTCTTCTTGTGCATTTTGACTGGAAATCTTATGGGCCTTTTTAGATGTAGCCTTTGTCAATTTCATGTCTGTCGCGCCAATCACGCCATCATCAGCATGAGAGTCATTGTTTGATTTAGGAGGAGGGGGGACAGAAAATTCTGGTCTGGGAGCGTCAGGGATTTTATCGTAGAGCGTGCCTGACTGAGTATAAATCAAGTCTAAATATTGCACACGAGCAATAACTTGCTCTTCGATGACGACTCCTTTTGCCACATCTTCTGTAATGGAAGGTAATAAAGACTTAATAAACCATTCAGCTAAAAGTTGATCAGGAACATACGTTTTTACCATTCTACGACGACGTCACCACTCATGAATGTGATCGGATATGTGAGTGGCCGTTATTTGTTTGAAATTGGTAAGAAGTTTCGTTCCTGTTTCGTACCTTATCGGTAACTGAAAATGGGTTAAAAAGGTTGTGGCTAGGGTACTGAAGTTGTCAAACGAAGCTCTGGGCAATTCGATATACCATTTTGCTGTCGGACCAGTTAACATCCTCTGAAAAAGGCGAAGCCTAATCGAATCATCATTTAGGGTGTTTGATGAACACCACAGATGAAAGGTCATCACATGATTCGACGAATCTTCACCCGGATTTCCATTAAATTTAGGAATATCTGACGTAAGTTTATGCGGAATCGCTGGCCACCAAGGGGCGTAGGCGATTGGATCGTTTGTTAACCGATTTAGATCTGGTAACTCTAAAGTCACCACGAAGGGTAATTGTTCATTCAGGTTAGGTGAAGCATATCCAGGATAAGATGGAATCGCCTGAGCAGTTGGTCTTTGCATACCAGCATAATGCATTTCATGCTGGTAACTTTAGTAAGGTTGATGGGCATAACCATTGTAGAATGGTTGATTTTGACCGTTTTGAATATACGGTTGCCCACTATTTGCAAAGACTTGTTGATCAGATCCTTGGTATACTTGTTGGAATTGCGGTTGTTGGTATTGCACCAGCCATGGTTGCAACCTGAATTTTTTTGTGAACTCCCGTATGGTTGTCCTCCCGTAGGAGACAATGAAAGGGTATATTGCCCCCCATACGGCGGTAATCCGATACTTAAAGGAATTGTTTGCCCTTGAGGACCGGACTGCCCAAATTGACACCCTGAAGGATCAATTTGTTGAGACTCAACATAAGAGTTTCCGGATACTATTCTGGATGAACAAACACTATACCAGGAATCGCTTGAAAAAACTTCGGATCCTCATGATAAAACATTTCACCCGACATCAAAAATTAACGACCTCATGCTTTAGGGGGCAACTGTTATAGACATTTTTGGGCACTGCAACCCCAATCATAAATGTCCATAAACCAAGGGCTCCTAAGTCCCTAAAGGTGTTGTTCCAACCCCTAAAAGAACAAGGTTATCTGATTACATCATCTCCCAGAAGTTCTCCATGAAAAACTACTCAGAACTGGTCAAAACTAGATCATTTCACTTGCTCCATGGCCAGGGTGCGATGCATCCCACCTAAATGCACTCGGGAAGTGTGATGCATGTTGAAAAGCCCTTATATTGGGTGCGATGGACGAGAGTAGACAAATGGCAGAAGCAGTTTGCTAAGTGGATCATCTTGGAATCTTCTAGAAACTTCCCAGGACACTTGTCTCTCTGAATTCGCCCAGGGATGAGTAAGAGATCAATGAGATCTCCAAGTGGAATCAAGAACCATCAGAGATAAGACACTAATCAAAAACCCAGAGCTGACTCACACCTCTGCAAATATCTATATATAGATCTCTCATCCCAAAGATCCAGGGGTTAGGGGCTGGAATTTTGTATCTTGTAAGGAAGTGTTGTTGGTTTATTGGTGCAATATCATAGTGTTGGGTGATCTAAGCTTTTCATGAGGTGAAGAAGGGCTTCTTGCAGAGAGGATGATGCTGGGTCAGAACAATTGGTTGTAATTCTCTTGGCTCTTTCTTGATTATCAATAAAGCTATTCAAGTTTTCCTCCATATACTTGTGTGATTGATGTTTTATGCATTTGTATGGTTAATATACATCTGATCCTATATTGCTTATAATAATAGATCTATGTTCTCATATAGTGTTATGCTGCTTTGATTCTACAGCTACTCTGTGAAGCTGGGTACACAAGAAAGCAAGTAGCAAAGGACTATCAGAAGAGAGAGGAACCGAGCAAGGAACCAAGCGCAAGACAGAGGTTGGTCTCCTTTATTCTTCTCTCATCTATCTCTCATAAAGGAAAACGAATGTAGTTTTAAGTTTGTTTGTTTCTAAGGTAGCTACCAGCCTTAGTGGGATTAGCAGCTCTGCATAGACACTATTCCCGGTAACAGGACCCCTTCACTGGCTATGGGAAAGCACCCCGAGAATTTATTTTTTTTGCGGACCCAATAATATTTGGATAGACCCAAGGATGAAGGGTGAACCTACCCATCGTTTTATGCATTGTTTTTGCACATGGTTTTGGGCAAGGTGGTTTTTTCCCATGCTGTTTTGTAGATCTGGTCAAGGGAACTATATTGATTTTCTAATTCAGGGTTAATGGATTGGGGTTTATGAATTGTTATGCAACAAGCTCATAAAACAAAATAAAATATAGATCAACGACTTAAAAATTATCCTCTTCGAGGGGGAAACCTCCTTTACATTACACAAATGAATAATTCTTGGATGATGAAAATGATAAGACTTCCTTGGTATATATAGGAGTCCAACGGGTCATAATATATTCAAAGCCTACATAACAATAATAATGTAAGGGAACAACAATAACAATAGTTGGTTTCTATGGGGCACAACAATAATAATATGGGGGATACATGGGCACAACAATAACAATAGGGGGTTACACTACAATAATAATTAGGGGGAATACACTAGTATTATAGGGACCTAACATGCCCCTCCCCTTCAAAAAAGTTTTTTCCTCAACACTTGAGTAGTTTCAGATGATTTTGTATAATTTCATCCTCCCATGTGGAATATTCAGTGTGTAATTTATTCCACTTAATGAGATACTCTGAAATTAATCGATTATGTAGTTGTTGGATTCTTGTTTATGTGACTTCCTCACGTTCAAATATGATTTTTCCTTCTTCGTCAAGTTTTGGAAACACTATTTGAACTAGGATCTTGTCACTGATAACCTTGTTTAAGCATGAAACATGGAAAACTAGGTGTACTCGGGAAGATGCAAACGACTCCAATTTGTATGCCATAGTACCAATATTTTGCAACACCTTTTAAGGACCATAGTACTTGGGTGATAATTTATTATCCTTCTTAGTTTGCTTGAGGGACATTTGTTTGTATGGTTGTAGCCATAAAAATACCTAGTCGCCTACATCAAAACTTATTTCACTACAATGTTGATTTGCTTGTTGTTTCATTTGATTACGCGCCAAAGTGATTGTTTCATTTAAGAGTTGGAGAACTTGTTGTTGATGCTCGATGTGATCTTCCATTACTTGAACCTTATAATTTTCTCTTAAAGATGATGTGAGGGATATTGGATGATATCCATAAAGTTCCATAAATGGGGTCATTTTTTCCGCAGTATGGAAGGAAGTGTTATACCACCATTCAACTAGAGGTAACCACTTGACACATTGTGTTTGTTTATCAGATACAAAGAAACGAAGATATCCTTCCAAATTTTTGTTCACTATCTTAGTTTTCCCATCAGATTGAGGATGATAAGATGAACTGTGAGCTAATTGAGTCCCAAGACAAGAAAATAATTCCATCCAAAAATTTCCAGTGAAAACAGGATCTATGTCACTTACAATAATCTTTGGGTTTACATATAGCTTTTGAATTGTTTGCATAAATGGATTAGCAACTGTACTGGATTTAAAAGGATGAGATAATGCAAAAAAGTGTGCATACTTAGTAAATTTATCAACTACCACCATGATGACACCCTTTCCTTTAGACTTGGGTAATCCAGTGATAAAATCAATTCATACATCCTCCCAACGCTGACTTGGAATGGCTAAAGGTTGTAATAGACCCGAGGTCTTAATTGTCCCAACTTTATTTTGTTGGCAAACCAAACATTTTGACACAAAATTCTAAATATTAGATTTAAGGCCATCCCAAAAAAAATCCTTATTTACCTTGTGGTAAGTTTTTTAAAATATTGAGTGTCCTCATAAGGGGAAGGTGTGCAATTCCAAAAGAATATTTTGTTTGAGTTGAAAATTCTTACAAATATAAGAGATCTTTGTACCATAATGAATCATTTTTTCATATAAATGTATAAGATGTATTGGGATCTTACTGCAACTTTTGAATGAGTGTCCATACCTCTTCATCATTCTTCCATTCATCCCTTGCTTTGATTTACCAATCAGGTTGGATAATAGAAATGACACAAATCAATTCTTCAACAGCCTCATATTTTTGTGAGAGTGCATCTGCAACAACATTTTTCTTCCCTTTTTTGTAGATGATTTCAAAGTCATAACCCAACATCTTTGTGACCCATTTTTTCTACCCTTCTGAAGATAATATTTGTTATAAAAATTATTTAAGACTATCATGATCTGTTTTTACCATCATTTCTTTAGTGCATGTAGTATGGGCAACATTTCCTTCTTATAAATAGTTTTATGTAAATACTTTCCTTTGATTGGAAGACTTTCAAAAACAATGGGTCTTCCTTCTTGCATTAAAACAACACCAATTCCATTTCTCGAGGCATCACATTCCACCATACAGGTTTTTGTGAAGTCTAGTGCAGCTAAGACCGGTGCTTGGCACATCACCTCTGTAAGATGTTCAAAGGCCTTAATTGCTTCTGGATTTCAAAAAATTGCATCTTTCTTCAGTAATGTTGTTAAAGGTGTTGCTATTTTCCCATAATTCTTAACAAACTTGCAATAATACCCTGTCAACCTGAGAAATCCTTAAAGATACTTTATGATTGTGGGGATTTTCCATTCCATAATGGATTTAATTTTATTAGGGTCTACCTTAACACCCTCATGAGATACAATATGACCCAAATATTCCACCTCCTGTACTTCAAAGAAACATTTGGAGGTTTTTTCATATAATTGTTTCTCCCCCAATAATTTGAGCACCCTTTCAACATGTTGAACATGACCCTTCCAAGACTTGTTATAGACTAGTATATCACCAAAAAACAATAACAAAAGTTTTCTAAGGGTTTGAAAATGAAATTCATCAAACCTTGTAATGTGGAAGGTGCATTAGTAAGGAAAAAAGGCATGACCACAAATTCATAATGACCCTCATGAGTTCTGAATGTTGTTTTCAGAATGTCTTCAGTCTTAATTCTAATTTGATGATATCCTGAATGAAGATCCAACTTGGTGAAGTAAATTGCTCCATGTAATTCATCCAACAATTCATCAATGATGGGAATGGGAAATTTATCTTTAATAGTGAGATTGTTGAGCTCCCTATAATCCGAACACATACACCATGAACCATACTTCTTGTGCACTAATACTACTGGAGTAGAGAAATAACTTTGACTAGGTTGAATTATACCGGCCTTTAGAATTTTTTCAACCATACATTCAATTACACTCTTTTTGGCATAGGGATATTCGTAAGGCCTGGTTTTTGGAGGAACACTTCTTGGAATCAAATGAATAGCATGATCATGATCACGAATATGTGGGAGGCATTTGGGAGTCTCAAATACCTTGGAATGATTTTCCAAGACATTTTGGAGATCTAGAGAAATACATGATTTATATGTTTGAACCTCTAGTGAGCATAATTGTGCAATTACGCCCCATTGTTCTTTCTTCAAAAGCTTTGTCATGCCATTAGAGCTTATTATCTTTCCTAGTTTCCATGTGATACCCTTTAATTCAACTTTCTTTCCTTCCCAAAAAAAAAATCAAGAAAAGTTCTTGAAAATTAAAAGTTATTGTCCCCAAATATTGTAACCATTGGACTCCTAGTACAACATCAACACCACCCATTGGAATGGAAATAATTGGACTATTCAATACATATTACCCTATTGTTAGCTTGATATTATGGCACTTTCCAGAGAAATTTATAGTTCCTCCATTTGCAACCATCACTTCACACTTTGGTGCTAGATATAGGAAGCAATTCAATTCCTTGGCTATCTTACAATGAGTAAAATTATGGGTACTACCTGAATCAATCAACATTATTACCTTTCTCTTCTTGATATATCCTTTTATCTTGAGAGTTTTAGGAGTGGTAATTCTTGCTAAATCATTACAAGATATGGTCAGATTCATTTCTTCTTTCTCTAGGTTTGGTTCCTGGTGTATATCCCCCCTTTTGATGTTTCTTGTTACTTTTCTTCCTTCACAATCTATGTAAAATAATTTATTCTCAGCACACTTATGACCTTTAGTGTATTTTCTATAACAATTGTAACAAAACCATTTTTCTCTTTTTTCCTCCAATTGTTGTGGTGTCAACCTTGTAGGTTGTGGAAGGCTAGGAGAAACAACACTTCCATCTTTATAGTTGTGAGTGGTAGACTTCCTTGTTTCCATAATTTTTCTTTCAACTTTTCTTGCCACCCTGAATGCCTTCTCCAATGAATCGGGTTCCCAAAGGCAAACATCATGTTGGATGTTATCCTTTAAAGTCACTATGAAGAAATCAATCATATGCTTCCCTGGAATATCAGTTACCCTGATATTCAATTTTTCAAAGTCCTCAATGTGCTCCACCACTGGAACCTTTTGTTTGATATTTATCAATTGTCCAAAGAAGGTGTTACTATTTGTATCATCATAATGTGCTATCATTTCCTCTGTAAAAATTGACCAAGTGACAAGTGGTTTGCGAGAAAAAATCCATCGATACCATACAAACTGATTGGGTTCTAAATACAAAGATGCAATGTGTACCTTTTATATGTGTTGCACATCATGTAGATCAAAATATTGCTCCATTTGTAGTATCCATGTTACCGGATCCTTGCCATCAAACTTCCTCATACCGATATTTGGAATGTAATTGGTCTTCAACCCAAAGTTAGAGTCTCTAAATTCATGATTAACATTCATTTTATTCTCATCATGAGTTTCATGGAATACCTTGTTGCCATTAGGAATCATTTCTTGTAGTAACTTTGTCAAACCTTCCTTCAAACCTTCCATTTCTGCTTTTACACCATCCTTCAAACCTTCCACTTTTGTTTCTAAACCATCCTTCAAACGTTCCATGTCCATTTTTATTTTCGATTTTAAACCATCCATGCTCCCTTTTAAACCATCCATCTTAACACATCGCTTCAAATTCATTTTTGGTTACTCTTTGTGAGATTGAAATTTGTTGTACTTGACCTCGCAATTTTGATATATCATGTTGCATTTATTCCTCTTCTTCATGTGTCATATTAGATATTTTTTGTTGTTTACTGGGTGTATATGATTTTATGTTGCAAGTCATATTGAAAATAATGATATATATTCTTCACTATGCACTTTGAATCACTTCAAACTGATTTTTCAAACAAAGTTATGCAAATTTAAAAAATACACACCTTTTCGCTTGTTGTTGGGAGCTTGATTTTGAAACTATTATATATCTATAATTTCGGATCTCCAAGTTCTGAAATTTGATGTTGTGGTAGAACTCTGAGTCTTCTTTCCAATGACACAATTCAGACCAAGATTGGATTCTTTAATATAAAGTTATTCCAAATATTCCACAATGACTTAATTATGGTCTAGTTCAGTAGATTGAACTCGTACGGGATGCCACATGTCATTGTTTCGAACTTCAGACCTGAAAATGATACACAAAAAACTACAGTTAGTGAAATTTATTTTATTTTTTACAAAATTCAAATACGATGATTAGAGAAAAAGTTATGACGATTTTCCCTAGGTCACTTATTTGAGATTGAATTCTGGAGCCTGCAAAAACCCTAACTTCTTCAGACCATATCTCAGAAAATATAGTGAACCAATAACTGAAATTTTTACATGAATCTCAACATGATTTTGGCTCTATGTGGTCGAAATCTCATCTTCTTAATCCTCGTAGAAAAAACTTATAGTGAAAATTCCAAGATGACCTATTTGAATCAATGGAATCCTAGAATCCAAAGCTCTGATACCAAATGTTATGCAACAACTCACAAAACAGTAGAAGAGATAGATCAACAACTTAAAAAGTATCATCTTAGATGGGGAAACCTCCTTTACATTACATAAATGAACAATTATTGTATGATACAAATGATAAAACCTCCTTGGTATATATAGGAGTCTAAGGGGTCACAATGTAATCAGAGCCTACATAACAATAATAATGTAAGGGCACAACAATAACAATAAGGGGGATACACTAGTATTATAGGGACCTAACATGAATGCTTCAGCATGTATATATATGTATTATAACATTGAAAGGAACGCAATTAAAAATCAATCTGGTTTTCCCATTTTCGGTTCAAGATAAAATCTTGTATATATGTTTTTATGTTATCGCCATTGTATATTTTTTTGTTTTAAGAATCTATTTGCAGGTAATTTATGTACATGGTTAAAACCTACACTAGTTATAGGTGTTCAATAATGTGGTTGAATGTGTTCATTTCCCTCTTGAGATATGCCTACAATGTTAGTTTTAAGGGGGTTTTTTTTAAGTACTAATAAATATACATTGTTTATCCCTACTTCTTGGCATTTAACAAATCATTCTTCAAATATATAAAATAAATCTAATTCATCCTAGTAAGAAAAATAAAAACAACACAAAAATGATTGTACTAATGACAGTTTCCTTGGCAATGACGCCAAAAATGATGGGTCTTTCAATTATCCTCGAATATATTGTTAGACAATGGAAATGTTGTCCATTTAATAATAAATTTGGAATATGTATAAAACTTATGAATTGACGTGCATAGTTTAGTTTAGTACAATCTTGTTTGTGTAGATGCAGTTGTAGTAATCTAGATGATTATCACATTTCAAGATTTATAATGCATCATCAAGTCACCACATAATTCCACAACAAGATGACAATTCATTCCACGATTGCAAAAAAATAAAGGACACACTTATAATCTAAATTGCAAAAAAATAAATTTTCTTTTGCATAAAATAAATCACAGATAAATCAGAAAGGTGATTTGCTGAAGTGAGAGTATAATCTTGTATGTTGTAACAAATTTGAAATTGTAGTTATGATGAAATGAAATTAAATATAAAGTATAAATTTGGTCCTTTGCTTATGAAAGAAACAAAATATAATTCAACTATTGTGAAGGAAATCATTAAACACTAATTAAATCCTAATAATAAAGTATTGAAGGTTAATGTTGAACTACAACAGTATAACTTTTGAGTTGCAAAAAAGTAAAAAGGATGAAATTGTGATAAAGAAGATCAAACAAAATTGGAACATGTAATATAATAACAATATAATCTAAAGGAATTGAGGTAGCAATGCAAACTAATTGAATTACAACAATGTAAAAACATAATTAAAGAAATAATATAAAGCTACAACTATATAATAACATAAATAGTACCTAACTAAGGAGGGGCCCCTACCCCCTAAGGTTGGAATTGGGTTAAGAAGGTAGGTAAATGTGAATGCTCATCACACCATTCAAGAAAAAAATGAAACTTCAAATTATAACAAGAACAAAATTACAACATCTTAATCTTTCTCCTCGATAACATCTCTCTATAATCTTTGATTACATAGCTCGCTCCTTCCTCTATATTTTATATAGAGTACAATCTATCTAAATGAAACAATTGAGAAGGATGGGCATTAATGAGAATTAGATTGTTTCACATTGATACATCACTTTCCCATATATAGGAAGAAATAGGTTAAATTTTGACTTCATCAACTGTACAGCAGGTGGTAATCGATTTATTTTCTTTCTTGACACCTACTTACTCATGTCACTTTCCTTTCTGGACAAAATGTGTTATACGTTTGATTGATCACAAGGTAATAACTATTCATTTTATTGTCAAGTTGGAACAACTATAGAAGAGTTGCAACATTGTTGATATGGAGTTGTAGCCATGCCATTCTAGAGTTGCAGCAATAGGAATAGTCTTGGAGTCGCAACCATAGACAAAAGTAGGAGTTGCAACAATGATCTAGAGTAGGAGTTGTAGCAGTGGCATGAATGTGAGTTACAACATTGGCTGTGCATTGAATTTTTGATGATAGCATGTTTAGTGTTGCAACAATAAGAGTTTTAGTAATATAAGTTGCAACAACAGTAGTAGCAACAATTGTGTACAAGTGTTTGTATGCTCTTATTCCCTGTTCACCATGGTCAGTACATAAAGATAACAATTTCCCAATAATGCATAAAAATAGGAATATAAATGGCATATAAAGGTTACAATCATGTCGTTGTCAAAAATATTTGTTTGTGATTGGAAAGTAAGGAAACAGGGTATAATTAGGAAAAGTTATAGGAAAAATGGTGTCAATTGGATGTAAAAAAGATGCCAAATTGAGCACCTGTCACACGCTATCACAAATCTCAAGGTAATGTGCACAATTCTTGAGGAAGAATCCATGTTATCTAACATGTATCACCCCAACCATTAATGATGAATCAAACTCTAAACAAGATGTAAGGCACCAAAAGATAGATAATCCAGGTGAGCAAAAGTAACAGAAGCTATTCTTACCAAATTTTCTAGGCAAACCATGGTGGTACAACACCATCCACTTCACACGTGTCTTTCAAGTAAGAGATAATACATCTTCCTAAGTTTCTTGGGTAGGGATAGGGAATATTTATGTACTTTGTGGAAAGTGGCTAGGGAAAACTTTTAAAATAATCTTCAAACTCACAAAGTGGAGTACTAAATTTATCTATGGTCCAACTAGTCTTTTTTTTTACTAAGAATTTTCATTTATTTGTTGCAATTTTTTAAGAGAAAATCATTTTTTATTCAACATTTTACTAATTTGGCGTCATTTTCTTCTCTTTTCTATTATTTTTCATTACTTTTTTAGTCCTGTTTTTTTTTCTTTTGATAAACATTCAACTCTAAGACTTTAGTGGTGGGGTATTTTAATGAAGTAGTGCACATTTATTTCTTTCATTTTCTTCTCTTTACCTCTTAGTGTATTGTTTTGGTCTGGTTTGATTGAGGTTTGCATGATATTTTATTTTCTTCATTCAAACCTTTTATGGTGACATTAGGAAAGTTATTAATAAGTTGGGGAATTCAAATTTTTTATAGATGAAATGAAAACATAAGGGGATTCATAGAAAGTATTAAGTATGAAGGTGATATGATTAAAATACCTATATTGATCCAGCATAGGTCAAGGCACACTTATCATAGAACAATTATGCCCCCCCATGATTAAACGAGACAAGAAGGTAATATTTTTACTTAGTTATATAAAAAAAGGTTCATATATATGTCACATCACACTTTACAAACAAGTTGGAATTAGTAACACCATTATAAGATTGAAACAACATATGGAATCATACTAGAAATCTCCAGGTAATAAAGTTTTCTAGGACATATGAAACGAAGTGTCTAGGGAGCAAAAACTGATATACCACTACAAAATGAATCTGAGTCAAACATAGGTGTACAATGTAGTGTAAAAGAGAAGCAATCTTGGATCTGAGAAACTATAATAGTAACTTTGTATACGCAACAACAACACACTACATATAATCTGTCTCTAAGGTATTAATGTAAAATATTGAGGTTCAATTTTTCTCTTGAGAAAAGTTAAGGAAAGAGAGTAATCCAAGGATAGGAAATGAGGATGAGGACACTCCAAATTCAAGGCTATGGTGTCAAATACACTATGCAAGCAGTGATCAATATTTAAAATGACCTTTTCACCACTAACCTCTTCCACAAAAGGGGAGTAACTTACTCCATGCTCTTCAAGATGTGGATATCAAAATTCTTTAAGTTAAATCCCACAAAAATACAAGTTCATTGATTATGTATTGTCCCTCAAAATCAATGTCATGAATGGGATTAGATTCAAAGTAAAAATAATTGATATCCCATTTAGATGTTATGTAGAAAAGGTCCAAAAGGATTTTAGAGTCATCATTTTGTTTATCAAATGAGGGGAGGTACGATATATGTTGTTTAAAACTATCATTTTCAAAAATATTATGGGATGTATCAAAATTTTTATATTTTTGATAAGGGAAAATAGTTATCAAGACTACAACTTCATGTGTATAAGAAAAATAATTTGGTCATTTTCATATTCTAGGTTCTCGTCCAAATATTGTTCACAAAGTTTTTCCTTGATCAATACTTGAATTTCATTAAAATTTATATTCATAAAGTGAATTTTATGCCATAAGCTTATCATTAGATGGTTTATATTCTATGTGAAAACCAACACTTAATTATTTATCTTCATCCATAATGTCATGCTCTTGATTAATTCATTCTCTAATTGTTTGATTTTATTCTTCATTTTTACTAACATCATGAAGTAACTTATATTCTTTAGGAATTTCATGGAAGAACCCTTCATCCACATACCTTTATTGTTTTTCGGTTATGGAAACATTTTCCTCATGAGTTGTAACCATAGAATCATGTTTATTATTAACTTCAAAAGGGCATTTCATTTTTCTATCCTCATACTCATTTCATACCCCAACTCCTTCCTCTGGGAAATATGGAGCAAACCATATATTTATCCTTTTATGTCATGGTAAAGCTCAATCCCATCATCTAATTTTCCATTCATATCCTCTCTGTGATCTTATTCGTAAATTTTACTTTCAATATGTTGATAAGACAATGATTATTCTTCAAGGGGATCACAAGAAAATTCTTCATCCAAACTCTCTCAAATGATTGACTCTCCATGGAAGTGTAAAGTGTTTATTCAATCTCATGATCCTTAGAGGTATTAACAACTTTATTCCTTTCATATCCTTGGAAGGATACCACACAGTCTTTGAAAACATCCCCAAAATCTTGATGACTAGAACCCCAACATTTGAAAAAGATTGTAACAATTGATAACTGGAAGATATTGTCTTGGGAGCAATAATATGTCTTATATTGTTTTGTTCCTTCCAATCCAAATAAAATGAAAAGAGACTAATAAGGAAATCCTCATGAGTTGCATCAAGGTCTAGCACATATTCCAAGAATGAAGCAATGCCTTTACTAGCATGAGATTCAATTCCATCAAACTCTAGAAGGTTGTCTACCCATTATTGAGGGTACTTATGGGGCCATCCATAAATTTCATCTAGATCAAAATAAGGAAAATTTTCACTAAAAAGTCCCAAGGTTCCTATTGAAGGTCAAAAAAACTATTCCTACAACAATAAGGGAGTATCACCCGATCAAGGTCTGAATTTGGACTATACTCATTTGGGATGGTGATATCCACTGCTATGTAGATTTGTTTGCCACCAAAAGAGAATTTGGATACAATATACTATCAATCCAAGTGAAAATAAATTTAATATAAAGCTTATTATATATTATATATTGTTATAATATCTAATAATATATATTTGTTGGTAGTGTTGGACCCACCAACATTCAGGGGATCTCCTAGATATAAAGTCCCAATTAGACCTCACACTATGTAGGAGTCCCATCGGGAGTATGGCCTAGTTGCCAAAATGGTGGGTTTGAGTGTTATGCCTTGGCTGCAATAAATCATAGAATGATGTATTTGTGACTTTGGTGAAACAAGTGTGTGACTTTGCAGAGGGTCAAGTGTGATGCATGAAAAGTTCTAACATGACAAGGGTAAAGTGAGTGAGCCCCTTAGAAGCATGTAATAGTATACAACTTGAAAGGAACACATGAGCATAAAATAGATCATAAGTTAGCTTGCAAAATAGTTCACAAGTTAACCATGATGTAAATATACAACAACTCACATTCTCCAACATTCATACTAATGGAAACACAATAGTTCATAAGTGTTAGCATAAATATAATAACATATATTGTGAACATAACAAGAATACTCCTAATATATTCATAATATATGCATGAAAATGTGTCGGCTTTGAGCTTTTATTAAAGTGAAAGTCCCAAGGATACATATACAAATGATGAACCACTAGTCCCAATAGTGGAGCATGAAGCCAACATCTACTCCTCCAAAGAACGATACTCCCTCTATGCTACAGAGAAGCCAAGGCTCTCAACAAAACTCCCAAGCTTATGATCTCAAGCTAAAATCCCGGCCAAAATCCTGTTACATGACTCATGAGGTGTTGACGGTGCTAGACCCGCCAACATTCAGGGGATCTACTCAGTATGGAGTCCCAACTAGACCTCACGTCATTTGGTGTAGGAGTACCATCTGATATGATGGCCCGATTTCCATTATCTTAAAGATTTTCCCTAGATCTTGCTTGTCGGCACATGAGAGTGGTTTACTTTGTCTTCGAACAAAGAGGTTTGCATGCCTAGCAAGTGCTAATTGTCACTTGTGTCAAGGTTCTTTCACTGCAGAGGAAGAGGGTGAGAGTGAGTCTCAAGTCGAAAGGGAATAGTCCCAACTCTATTAGAGACACACAACATAGCAGGACATGCATAGCTTTCGGCGAAGTAGTTCACGGATGCGATAGTCACAAACACAAGGTGAGCAGATAGCACGTACAACACCCAACAGAATAGTCCACACGAGTGCAACGATCGTTATAACAAGTTTACGAGAATGAGTTTGTCGAGCGTCCGGCAGAATAGTCCACATGGGAAAGACAACGTTAACAACTGATACAACACATTTCCAATAGTGTGTGTACTAAAACAACCAAAATAGTTCAACTGTCCCAATACAGGTTAAAGAAACATGCATTACAAGCATCCAAAGAATAGTCTTACAAACGCAATACATGTGTGAAAACGTGTTGGCCTATTAACAGGCTTCTGAATTAAGCGAAAGTTCCAAGACACATCCGTACACCATTACATCACTAACCCCAATAGCAGGGCGTTGAAGCCATTGCTCTCTCCTCAAAGAAAAGACTATAGACTGTCAAGGCTATGTGGGAGGAGCCAAGGTTAAAAGTATTTTTCATGTACAAATGAGTGGTATATATAGCCAAGGGTGAAACTGACCCTTGTGACTGTTTGACTTCCCTCATGACTATTTGACTTACATGACTCTTCAACTTTACATGAATCTTCAAATTTACATGTGGGTCTCTTGGACTTCCACGTTACATTACATTTATTACAACAATATGGCCCACAGTAGTGATGTGGTCAAGATTACTCATGACATGACTCGACACAACACTACTGGTATGTTCATGCTGATGGTGGTGTCCATGTTGAGCTACAGTGCTACTGAATGATGAGTGTGATCTTGGTGTATCATAGCTTCACCTCTGCATGGAAAAGTGTGTGGAGTCTTCAATGGTCTTGGTGTTCGCTTGATGTTGCACGTTCATGTATCCCCTTTGCTGGTACTTGGAATGCTTCATGTGTTCATCTGTTCATGAACAAGTCTCATAGCATGCGCTCCTTGTTCATCTCATTTGTCGTCGCGCCATGTCTCATCCATGTACATGCATCTACAATCACTCATGACAAGATGACATCAAATCCATAAATCTCCTAGTCTACCATGATGCATCATATTTCGTTTTCGGGTGTAGCTGACCGGGAGAGAGGACAAGGATTTGAAACTACGTAGAGCACGTTTCAGGCTGGGATGTGGGCTCTAGGGCACTGTAAGGAAAATTGCATAGAAGTCACTGGGAGGCTGAGGATGAATAATTCGGAACCGCAGTGACCTTATGCGAGATCTGACTCAGCTGGGAGGCATAACTGCACAATTTTTTTAGGGAGCCAATGCAGGTAGCAGGGAGGATACTCGTAGTGAAAACTGCGCATATTCTCCATGGAGGCTAGCAGCGGGGTGCGGGAGCTTGCTCGCAAAAACTGCGCAGAAATGGGAAGTTGGCCTGCAAGACATGTTTTCGCAGTTTCTGGGTTGAGCAAGGTGTCGAGCAGCTGGAGGAAAATCCAAGAAAACTATGCAGTTTTCAAGAGGATCAGTAGGCCAGCTGACAGGGGGAATGGCTAATAGAACTATGAAATTTCAGGGACAGTGCAGTGACAGACGTCGGGTGCCTGTCCTTCATGTCTGCACAATTTCTTCAGTGAGCAGAGGCAGGCATGCTAGCATCTCCTATGCAATTTTTGGAGGAGTGAAGCTCAGGGTCACTGCCCGGTCAAACTCTCCGGTTGACCAGCGGGATGCTTGATAGATTTTCCTGCAGGTAGCGTAGATAAAGATGGCTTATTAAATGAATTTTGCATTGTTCTGGGTGACATCCAATCGTGTTGATTCTAGGATTGTGCAGTGCAGACTGCTTGGGAGGCAGCCTCAAGCTCTGCACAATTCTGGACAACAGTACTTGATCACTGAGGACTGAGACTGCGCAGTGCATCTCAGCGGAGGTCTAGTTGTTGGAGGGTGGTCTGGTCAACAAATTTTTAGCAAAATGAATAAGTGTGTGAACGAGTGAACTTGTGCATGCATGAAATTTTGAACACACACTCAACACGACTCAACAACAAGACACCTTGAACCAACAAGACAACATGCTTAACGTGACTGACCAATGAGTGCAAGCGATAAGTGTGACACTTGAGATAGATCGTTGAACGACTGCAACAAGACTTGCACAACATTGCATATAACTTCGTGTGTGAGTGTGACAGATGCTTACATAGGGAATACAACTTGTACACACGAAGACACACCTTCAACATATCCAGAACATGACTGTAAGCATGACATTGTGACCAACATGCTAAAATATCTCTGGTGAACGGTCAAGCGAGGATGGTGCAAAGACTCGACACGAGCTTTTGTGATGAGTCGAAGTGTTTGCAAAAATCAAGGAAAAAACAGAGGAAGGCTCTGAAATTAGATGCAAGCCAAAATTTTGGAGGGTGTTGCAGCCGCTACAACATGAGGGTATATTTATAACAATGGGGTGACTATTCATCTCCCTTTGTGCCTCTTTGACTTCTCTCATTACTATTTGACTTCCTACAACCGTGACCTTTGGACTTCATTACAAATGGCTCTTCACATTCCATAATTTACACTTGGAATTTCATTAATTAGTTACAAAATAATATTACAATATTGCTTATACCCATATACGAAAAAATTGGGTAGAGTCACTAGACAACCTAATAAGACAAAACAAGCTAAGGCCGAGTTTGGAGAAACTCGAGCTCAACCACTTCGACTTGTAATTTCTCAGTCACATGGTGGTGCCAAGCTCTATATTGTGTGATGACTTCCCCAAACTATGTAATAGGATCAGGCTAGAAGCAAACTCTTGCCTCAGTTGGATCCAAGTAGACTGATTTGGAACCGGTCTAAATCTCCTTCTTCAGTAGGAGCAACATGGTGTTGATCTTGACAGTGCCACCAATTTAATTCTGCATATTACTCCAATTCACCTCCAGAACTTCCTTGGCAGCAATCTGTCTCAGTTGGTCCAAGTACTCTTCTACCTCATGTCTAACTTGATTTTTGTGTTTGGTCTCGTTGAGTGAGCCAACCAAAGGGATCTTGTGTTATTTCGCCATGCAATTCATGCTATTATATAATTATGCATATGAGGCTTGAGTGGTGGTAATGAATGAAGAAATTTTTTTATTACTCTGGATAATAATCTAAACCTATGCTTTCTCCAACTCAACATGTTACCTTGTTTTCTTTCCCTACTCGGACAGTGCCCCCTTGTATTGCACTGATAACTCGTGCACAACAGTTATGGCTGCGTGAACAACCTTGAGGTCTTTAGCATTTTATTTTCACTTCTGATGAAGTTTGTGCAAGTGGAAAACTACTTTATGCACAGTGACAAGCTCCTCATAAATGATCTTCATGGTCTCTGCTAATGTTGATACTTCTCCAAGTATGGTTGCCTTAAGTTCTTTGAGACATGCCATGCAGAAGTTGCCTTCTAGACCTCTGCTCAGAGTTGTTTTTCTTATTTCCTTGCATCTTATAAGTTCTTCACCATTTGTCTATTCTCGGCCATGAGATACTCTGTGTTTGACTTGGAAGTACTTGCGAAGGCCAAATTGGCTTCAGAAATGGCTACTAGATTTCTCTTAGTGTCTGTCACAATCACCCTTTCTCTGACGAATGTAGGAGACGTGAGCTCATATGCAAAACATTTATTCCTTGCTTGTACAATATTCTTCTGGAGTTCATCATAAGTTAGATTATACGTATCCATGACCATACCATCACCAAGAGGAAAAATTTCATCTTCTTCGCTCAGAAATTGCTCTGTTGTCAAAGGATGGGGAGACTAAAAAGTGATTGGCTGAGTGCTCAACATAATCTCAAAATCTTGGTTTTACAACTCTGGCTCCATCTCCATGTCTTGAATTATGATCAAGTCTTAAATCTCTTGTGCAAGTTCCTTCTCCTACAATTGTTTTCTCTCCTCTTCTAGTTGTCAGTTATGCTCTTGTTATTCATCTTGCTTTCGCGTTGCTTCTTATTCTTCTATCTTTAGCCTTTCTTCTTCTTCTTATTTTTTCTTTTATTCTTCTTATTGTTTCTAACTTTCTTCTTCTAATATTGTTTTCCCAGGTTCCTCCTTATGCTTTTTTTCTTCCTCCATATTCCTATGTTTCCTCCTCTTTTATGTTGTTATGGCCACTTTTAGGATGATTGGGTCTGCTTTTATCTTCCATCTCTACTCTTCCATTGGGCTATGTGAAACTCTCCTCTTGCCCTTCTCGCACATTGGGTTGTTCCTTCCTATTGGTTCTACCTCTGGAGAGACTTTTTTTGCGGAGTAACATGCGAGGTTCATGCGAAGTTGATTTGTTTGTGGAACTTAGAGGCATTATAACAATTCTTCATCTCTTCCTCCTTAGGCCTGTAGAATGTCCTACTTAGCCACTAGAAATGAATCCAGCATATTGTTATTTATATACGTTCCGAAGATCGTATAAAATGAAGTACAAATGACAAAATGTGAACTTATTTATCTCCTTTCCTTCGGCCTTAGCAACTTTAAAATTCTCGATCTCATACAATATGATCTGCAAAGAAAGAGTGGGCCTAGGTGATTTCTTCTTCCTTTCCAGCACTACTGACAAACCCGTGGGAGTTTATAAGAAAATTCTTGCATGACCAGCTTATCGGTGGCATACCTTAGTAATTGATGTGGAGGCTTCTGTCCACTGAATACTCTGAGGTAAGTTCCATTCAGTGAGGCTAACCAATCTGTCAGTTCTGACGCTACTTCCATTTCCTCACGTGACATGCAAGGTGGCTCTTCCTCAAATATTAACTTGTAAAATGGAATGAGGAAGTGATTAGTCAGCGTTTCCATTACTCCCCTATAGCCGCACTCTGAAAGCATCTTGCAGTAAATATGCACGACAGTTTATCGCAGTGACCAGGTCCAAATCATGTTAGGAAATGAATTATGGGTGCATATTTCATATAAGTAAGCATAGATGTGTAATCTGGCATGTTCACCCCTGGGAGGGTTCTTGGCATTCATTACATGAATTCTCAATTCACAACCTGATAAAGTACTAATGCCCAGAATTCTGGGTAGGTCTCAGTATTGTTTTGACCATAGATTCTGCAACATAATAATATCAAGTACTGATAGGCCTTGCTAAGATATTTGGTCTTGTAAGTATTGTTGGGTGTCTGGCGAAATCTTGAATGCTCTTTTACCCAACTTTTGACTACATCCTTTGTGTTCAGGTAGCTGGTGACTACATAAAAGTGTGAATCCATGTGTGACTCGGGCATTGGTAAATGATACATACTGTGAAAATCATGCACCATGAAATAAGAAAGCCTTTGTTTGCTGGCATTAATAAGAGTCATGGTCTTGTAATCTATGTGTGACAGTATCCAGCTGATGATTTCTGCACATGTGAAAACTGGGTATCTTCATGCAACCTTGTGTAGTCATGACCTTTGGACATTGACATACACATTTCGATATTCAAGATCTGATTTGGAGCTCTTTGCTGAGAAAACTTCATTTACCTTATGCCATGTAATGTATGAATCTTTCTCTATGAACAGTTGAGTGCCTAAGTAAAATGGAAAATTCACTGGATTACTCTCAACTGCCTCCCTGGTGCTGCTTTCTATGGTGTCCTTTGAGACAATTATCTTGGGAGCCATGGTGATAATAATTCATCAAGAGACGTCCTACAAAATTGCAGTACTTGTAAGAGAGAAATTCAATCATGGAAAAAATAAATTAGCTAAAGAAAATTGACTCATGAAGCAATCTGGGAAACAACCGCAAGACTGAGAGGGAAAACTACGTAATTTCTGAGCTGAGGGAAGAAAGTGGCTTCATGAAATGCACATTGTGCAGTCTTAGCAATGAAGGGGGAGGCTTGAGGTTTGAGACTGCACAATGTGCAGTCTCAGCCTGGGCAGACTAAGGGAGAGACTGCACATTGTGTAATCTGAGTGGCAAAGGGTTAGGCTTGAGACCTGGACTATGAAATGTGCAGTTGGGTTAGATAGGTATTATGCATTGTGCAGTCTCATAGGCCAAGAATGAAGCTTGAGCCTTGGACTTGCGCAATTCCCAGTTGAACATGGCAACCACAGGCCAAATGATGGGCAGATTTACCCAGGAAAGGCATGGGAAAGTGGTAGATATTAGTGATAGTGCAAGTAAGAGTGCATATTTGACTAAGTAAAGATAGACCAGTGAAAATCAAATGTAGAATACTAGGATGCAAAAGTGAAAACAATATGCATGGGAAGTCTCTCAAACAACGATCATTGATGGGAAAAAAACAAGAAGCTAATGCGACACTTGTAAAAAGCAAACGACGGACCCAACGAACACTTTTATAAGCTAATATAAGTTAAAACACTAGAAACTATGAAAATAAAAATGAAAAATAACACACACAGAAGGAAAACGACAAAAAATGACAAAAAAATCAACAAAAGATGACAAAAGTGGAACTTACCCATAAAAGCGCTACAAACTCCACCAAAATCTCCGTGATCTCCTTGGGAAATCTAGCGCTGCAAGATCGAATCTGTAAATGATCTCTAGGGGTGTCTATTATATATATCTAGGATGTCTAAGGCTTATGACGCGTATGCCTAAAATCAAGGAAAAAGTGACACTTGGAAGAATGGTCAAAAATGGAAACTTGTGCCACTCTTCAGGAAACTAGTTTATCAATCCCTATTTTCTAGGAGTTTCTTTTTTTTTTATTTTTATTTTTATTTTTTTGTTTTTCCGAGAAATCAAGTTCTCACACTGCCAAAAAGGATTGCACAATTCCCAACCACAAGGAACTAGGCTGCTCCCTGACTCAGTGGATTAAGCAGCTTTTGAGGCCAGGGGAATATTTGTGCAATTTCTGAGCTCAAGGTTGGGATGTCTCCCAAAATTGTGTAGTTTCTGAGCTAAAGGTTGGCTTGCCTATATGGATTGTGCAATTCATATCCTCAAGGCTAGCTTTCCTTCCAATATTGTACAGTTTCTAGAGGGAAGACCGATAAAGTTGAAAGGTCAAGGCAGAAGATGTCTTGTGATTGAAACGGTTCAAATCAGGATCAAAACAAGACATCACAAGGTCTGCATGAAATCATAAGTCTTGACATAGCATGAATACTTGACGAAAGTGAATGATGAGCTCCTATGGACATAAGGAAGGCTCCAAAATCAAAGCATGGGAAACATTTTGGAGGTTGGTTGTAGTATTTACAAAACTTGGTGACACACTGGTAGAACTCCAACTCTCTATATGGGTCTTAGATCATGTAAAACAGGTCTAACTCTTTAGGAAGTATTGTTCATTTCATTGATCACCATAACTTATTTACTTAGCTTGAGTTAAAGATATAGTCCCTACCATTCTCTTCATCAGTGTCACACTAACAAAGACAAGTAAAATTGAGGTCTTTCGATTGGGGACACGAAGTATATATATACACAAGTGAAAAGGATTGTCAAAGTCTTTTTTTCATCTTAGGTGTTGCTCTGCTACTAGCAGACCTAAACTATACCCTGACGGAGTCACTTCATGCACACAAACATTGCTCCTCTACTAGCGAGACTATACAATACCCCAACAGAGTTGCTTGCTTCACCTTCCTGCGCAAGAAGCATTTCTCTTCTTTCACCCTTTATTTATTTTTTTCTTATTTTGTTCATAGAATTGTGCATATGCACTTATTAATTTCATGGTTCATAAGAGGAACCTCGACTTATTGAGAGCAGAAAAGGTTTCCCCTTTAGAGAAGGATATTTATACACCTAAGAAATACAATTCACTTGTTTAAGTTTCATCCCCTACTTACTCTACTCAACTTAGTTGACAAGAAAAAATCGAGCAATTATAAAAACCAATATAGAGTAGGTTTCACTAGTTATATATTTAAGCATCGTAATTCAACCAAGGCTTCCTTCGAAAAAGAATTTATTCTCCATCAGAGTATCATTGACAAAAGATGCAAAATCCACACAAAGAGAGGGAATAAACTGATAACCAAGCATTAACAATAGCACAATTTCCTCTTGAACTTCACCATGCTTGCTTTGGGAGCCAAAAACGCTTTCATGCAGAAACTATCCTACATGGAAAAGGAAAGAAAATTGCAGGGTGAGAAGTAAATCAAAACTAAGAAACAAACAAACTACTCCTACTCCTAAACTTACCAAGAATATGCCAAGCTTACATAAAATGACACTTCCAGTGCAACCACTGATGCATAGGCTAACCTACATAGGCGAGGGAATCCACATTGAGAAAGATATTTGGGAATAACAACAGACAAGAAAGATAAATCGATACATGCCTTGACATTCGAAGAGTGAAAATGCATGTAGAAAAAATATGATAGAAAATCACATGAAAAACGATATGCGGATGCATGATGTTGTTTACACACATCACAACAAGATAACATGCAAGAACATCCTTTCGAACTTCTAAATGAGACAAACAGAAAGAAAGGCAAAAAATTACGCTTTTGCAAACAAGCTTGTCAGGTATGATTCCTCCAATGATTGAGTGATAACATCATGCAAAATAGATGGAGGGTGTGAATATTGTTAAATAGATTGATTTTCCATTTGCACGATCGAATGATGAGGATTCTAAAGAGATAAGGTAATTTCCTGAACAGGATTGGAACTAGCCTCAAGACTATGAGAACCTGACATAACCATCAGCGCGAGCTAAAGTGCCTCGAGAGCTTGCGGAAGTTCCAAGACATCACAAGATAGATCATCAAAAATTGGTGGCTTAGAAAAATCAACAATAGAAAACATAGAGTCGTGACTCGACGAGTCGATGAATAGATCACAACATCCATGATCAGAAATATCATCATCAGGGAAAAAGGCATCCTCATGATCTGATGAATCATAAAGAGGGGGAGATTGAAAACAAGAAAATTCACTCTATGTTTCGTCACAAATATCAGATAATAGATTGGAGATATGAAAAGGAAGAGAATATTTTTCCTCTCCATGTTCAGATGTAAAATTGACATTCCACAAGTCCTGAGTGTGATCAAAATTAACATCATCCGAAAGTGATTCTCTGAAATATACAACAGGTAACGAAGAATCGTGGAAGATGTCAAGGTAATGAGGGAGAGGTGAGGAAGGAGAATGATCAACTTTCAACACAGATTCTTGTTTAGAAATATAATCCCACATACAATAATCATAAATGAGATCGAAAAATGGTTGGTCAACACTAAATCCATCTTGAATTTGGTCCTCATGAACGTCAAAAGAAAGGATCAAAATAGGTGAACCAAACAACTCACAATCAGGAGGACCAAAAGAACCAACGGATGGAGGATGAGGAGATAAAAAATCATCGTAAACATCATATTCACAGTCCAAACTTATGTTTAAATTATGAATATGTTCGGTGGGATAAGATGGTGGTAAACCAGCGGATGAACTCACAAGTTCTCCCACCTCAACCTATGTAAATGGAGTTGTTTGATGAGGAGAAGGTGAAGAGTCACTTGGGATAGAAACTCCCCTCATCACAGATTTAGGAGCTCCATAACCAAGGTATGTTGGGAGACTTTCAAAAGATTCATATTCTTTTGGATTAATCAATATGAATAAGAAACTCAAATTTCTCTTTCATAAGATTCCAATTAATATCATCTCTAGAAAATTCAAAATAGAAATGAATGAAGCGATCATGAAAATCGTTAAGAGATTCATCATCTGCTTTCCGCAAATGCATGATTTTTCTATAAAAAAAAATTATGATCATACATGTAAAACATGTGATAGAAATCCTTGAAAAGATGTTCGAAAGAGTGAATGGAAGTGCTTGGCAATGTGTAACACCATTCCTTAACGTGCGCTTCGAATTTGAGAACAAACAATCTGCAAGAAATATCCTCACAAGGAATGTTGTGCTTAGTGAAAAATTCAAGAAAGTGATCGGTGTGCTTGAGAATGGTTGTTCCACCCTCGCCATAAAAATTAAGAATCATTAAATCATTAATTATTCCCATAGGCACTTTCATATTTGCAGTTCTAGAAAAACATGTTTGGGTTAAGAGATGGGAAGAATCCATTTAAAGATATGAAAAGTTAAAACAAACTTCACTAGCTCAGCTTGTCGTTTGGCCCTCCTTCTAACGCCAGAAATGTTGATGTTGCTTGACCCACCAACATTCAGGGGATCTCCCTAATATGAATCCCAATTAGACCTCACATCGTTTGGTGTAGATGTCCATCTGGAGTACGGGTCAATTGTTGAAATGGTGGGTTTGAGTGTTATTCCTTGGCTACAATAACGCATAGAATGTTGTATTCGTGACTCTGGTAAAACAAGTGTGTGACTCCGTGGAGGGTCAAGTGCGATGCATGAAATGTTCTAACACAAAAAGGGGAAAGTGTGTTATGAAACCAGCTCACAAAAAGATAGAAAAGATAGATCAACGCCTTAGAATTCAGCCTCTTCGAGGGGGCAACCTCCTTTACATTACATAAATGAACAATTCTTGGATGATACAAATGACAAGACCTCCTTTCTATATATAGGAGTCTAAGGGGTCATAATATAATCAAAGCTGACATAACAATAATAATGTAAGGGCACAATAATAACAATAGTGGGCTTCTATGGGGCACAATAATAGCAATATGGGGACTACATGGGTACAACAATATAATAAGTGGGTTGTACTAATAACAATAAGGGATTACAGTAGTAGTATAGGGGCGTAACATGCCCCTCTCCTTCAAAAAGTGTTGTCCTCAATGCTTGAGTAGTTCTTGATTCTTCTGTATAAAATTCTTGTCCTTCCATGTGAAATCTTCAACAGGTAAGTTCTTCCACTTGATGAGATGCTTTGAAATTGATCGATTCCATAGCTGTCAACTTCTTGGTTCTGTAAATGCTTCAGGTTCCAATATGCTTTTTCCTTCTTTGTCAAGTTCTGGCAATATTGTTGGAACTAGGATATTCGAAAACTTTTGAATGAGTTCCCACCCTACTTCGCCATTCTTACATTCATATCTTCCTTTGTTTATCAAATTTGGTTGGATAATTGTACCAACCTCTACCATTTCTGCAACCATATGTTCAATTTCACTCCTTTGGGCATATGGATATTTACAAGGCTTGACATTTGGAGGAACACATCCTGGAATAAAATGAATAGCATGATCATGATCACGAATACATGGGAGACCTTTGGGAGTCTCAAATACCTTGGAATGATTGTCCAAGACTTTTTGGAGATCTGGAGAAATACATGATTTCGATGTGCGAACAGTTAGCGAACATAATTGTGCAATTACGCCTCGTTGTTCTTTCTTTAGAAGCTTTGTCATTCCGTCAGAGTTGATTATCTTTCCTGGTTTCCCTATGATACCCCTTAATTCAACTTCCTTTCCTTCCGAAGAAAATTTCATAAAACGTTCTTGAAAATTAAAAGCTATTGTACCCAAGGATTGTAGCCATTGGACTCCTAGTACAACATCAGCACCACCCATTGGAACGGAAAACATTGGGCTATTCAATACATATTCTCCCATGGATAGCTTGATATTATGGCACTTTCTAGAGCAATTTATGGTTCCTCCACTTACAACCATCACTTGACACTCTGGTGTTGGATCTAGGAAGCAATTCAAGTCCTTGGCTATCTTACAATTAATAAAATTATGGGTACTACCTGAATCAATCAACACTATTACCTTTTTCTTCTTGATATGTCCTTCTATCTTTACAGTTTGAGGAGTGGTAATTCCGACGAATGCATTACAAGATATGGTCAGATTCATTTCTTCTTTCTCTGGGGTTGGTTCCTGGTGAGTATCCTTTTCTTTTGATGTTTCTTGATACTTTTCTTCCTGATATTTCACTGTTTGAACCTTCTTCTTCTTGATATGTCCTTCTATCTTGAGAGTTTGGGGAGTGGTAATTTCTTCCAATGCTTTACAAGATATGGTCAGATTCATTTCTTGATGCTTGATGTGATCTTTCACTTCTTGAACATTTTTCTTCTTGATATGTCCTTCTATCTTGATAGTTTGAGGAGTGGTAATTCTGGCCAATGCATTACAAGATATGGTTGGATTCATTTCTTCTTTCTCGATGTGATCTTTCACTTCTTGAACCTTTTTCTTCTTGATATGTTCTTCTATCTTGAGAGTTTGAGGAGTGGTAATTCTTGCCAATGCTTTACAAGATATGGTCGGATTCATTTCTTCTTTCTCGGGGGTTGGGTCCTGGCACATATCCTCTTCATTTGATGTTTCTTGATCCTTTTCTTCCTCCTCTTCATACTCTATGTAAAATAATTTCTTCTCGGCACACTTATGACCTTTAGTGCATTTTCTATCACAATTGTAACAAAGCCCTTTTTTTCTTTTTTCTTCCAATTGTTGTGGTGTAACCCTTGTAGGTTGTGGAAGGCTAGGAGAAACAACACTTCCATCTTTATAGTTGTGAGAGGTAGAATTCCTTGTTTCTATAATTTTGCTTTCCACTTTGTAACAAAGCTCTTTTTCTCTTTTTTCTTCCAATTGTTTAGGTGTTGCTCTAAAGAAGGTGTTGCTCTTTGTATTCTCATAATGTGCTATAATTTCCTTTGTGAAAATTGACCATGTAACAAGTTGTGTACGAGAACAAAGCCCTTTATACCATAAAAATTGATCTTGTTCTAAATATGAACATGCAATACATACCTTTTGTAACAGTGGTACACCATGTAGATCAAAATATTTCTCCATCTGTAGTATCCAATTTACCGAATCCTTGCCATCAAACTTCCTCATCTTGCTTTTTCTTGATTTTAGGAGCTCGATTTTTCAACAACTGTAGCTCTGTACTTTAGGATCTTTAAGTTCTAAAATTGCAACCTACAGTAGCCCTCTATGTCTTCTTTCCAATGCCACCAGTCTGATCGAATTTAGATTCTCCAAGAAAGAGTTATGCACAATCTCCCAAGATGTCCTGATTATAGACCTTTTTAGAAGAGCAAACTTGTATGAAGTGCCACGTGTCACTTTTTTGACCTTCGGATCTAAAAAATATGCACACGAAACTACAGTCCGTCCTCTTTCTGTAACTTCTTACAAAATTTCAATCCAATGCTCAAAACAAAAGTTATGACTATTTTCCCCACATCACCTGTTTGGAATGTAATTCGGAAGTCTGCAAAAAAGGCCAACTTCCTCAGATCATATCTCTGCAAATATAGCACAAAAAGCTCTGAAATTCGGACCCGAGGTTCAGAACGATTTCGGCCCAAATGGGTTTTTTTGTAGCATCTGAAATGTCGCAGAAAATAATTTATAGCGTAAATGCCACGATGACCTATTTGGAGCAGCGAAACCCTAGAATCCAAAGCTCTGATACCAAATGTTATGAAACCAGCTCACAAAAAGATAGAAAAGATAGATCAACGCCTTAGAATTCAGCCTCTTCGAGGGGGCAACCTCCTTTACATTACATAAATGAACAATTCTTGGATGATACAAATGACAAGACCTCCTTTCTATATATAGGAGTCTAAGGGGTCATAATATAATCAGAGTTGACATAACAATTATAATGTAAGGGCACAATAATAACAATAGTGGGCTTCTATGGGGAACAATAATAGCAATATGGGGACTACATGGGTACAACAATATAATAAGTGGGTTGTACTAATAACAATAAGGGGTTACACTAGTAGTATAGGGGCCTAACAAAGTGAGTGAGCCCCTTAGAAGTATGTAATAGTACACATCTTGAAAAGAACACACGAGCATAAAAGAGATCATAAGTTGTCCTGAAAAATAGTTCACAAGTTAACCATGATGTAAATATACAACAACACACATTCAACAAGATTCATACTAATGCAAATGAAACAGTCCATAAGTGTTAGCGTAAATGAAATAACATATATTGTAAAAATAACAAGAATAGTCCTACTATATTCACAAAATATGCATGAAAATGTGTTGACTTTGAACTTTTATTAAAGTGAAAGTCCTTAGCATACATATACAAATGACGAACCACTAGTCCCAATAGTGGAACATGAAGCCAACGCATGCTCCTCCAAAGAATGATACTCCCTCTACGCTACAAAGAAGCAAAGGCTCTCAAAAAAACTCCCAAGCTTCTGATCTCAAGCCAAAAGCCTGGCCAAAATCCTATTACATGAATCATGAGGGTATATTCATAATAAAAGGAAGTGACTATTCATCTCCCTATGTGCCTCTTTGACTTCTCTCATGATTGTTTGACTTCCTACAACCATGACCTTTGGAATTAATTACAAATGACTCTTCACATTCAACAATTTACACTTGGAATTTCACTAATTAATTACAAAATAATATTACAATATTTCTCATACCCATATAAGACAAAATTAGGTATAGTCGCTAGACAGCCTAACAAGAAAAAACAAGTTAATCCTGAGTTTGGGGAAACTCGAGCTCAACCACTTTGACTCATAGTTTCGGTGCCAAGCTCTATACTATGTGATGACTTCCCCAAACTATGTGATGGGATCAGGCTGGAAGAAGACTCTTGCCTCCATTGCATTCGGGTAGATTGATTTGGAATCAACCTGAATCTCCTTGCTCAACAGGAGAAAAATGGTGTTGATCTGTAAAGTACCACCAATTTATTCTACATATTACTCATGTTCACCTCCAGATCTTCCTTGGTGGTGATCTGTCTCAGTTGGTCCAAGTATTCTTCTACCTCTTTCCTGACTTGATTTATACGTTTGGCCTCAGTGAGTGAGCCAACCAAAGGGATCTTGTGCGATTTCACCATGAAATCCACGTTGTTATATAATCATGCATATGAGGCCTAAGTGTTGGAAATGAACGAGGAGATTTTTTTTTACTCTGGATTATCATCTGAGCCTGTTCTTTCTCCACCTCTACATGTTGCCTTGTTTTCTTTCCCATCTTTGATGGTGCCCCTTATTATTACATTGACCACTCATGCACGAAAGTGATGGTTTCTTGAACAACCTTGAGGTCGTTAGCATTATATTTTCTCTTATGTTGCATGTCGTGCAAGTGGATAACTGATTTATACACTGTGACAAGCTCCTCATAAAGGTTATGCATGATCTCTGCTAATGCCAATACTTCTCCAAGTATGACTACATTAAGGTCTTCTAGACATGCCTGTGGGGAAGCTGCCTTCTGGACCTATGCTCGGAGTTGTTCCGCTTATTTCCTTGCATCTTGTAACTTCTTCGCCATTTTTCTATTCTCAGCCATGAGATACTCAGTGTTTGACTTGGAAGCACCTGTGAAGGCCAATTTGGATGCAGCAATGGCTACTGGATTTCTCCTGGTGTCTATCACAATCACCCTTTCTTTGAAGAATGCAGGAGAAGTGAGCTCATCCTAAAAAAATTTCTTCCTTTCTTGTACAATCTTCTTATGGAGTTCATCGTAATTTATATTGTACGTATCCATGACGAGACCATCATCAAGAGTAACAATTTCCTCTTCTTCGCTCGAAACTTGCTTTGTTGTGGGAGGAGGGGGAGACTGAATGGTGGTTGGTTGAGTGCTCAACATAAGGTCAACATATTGGTTTTGCGGCTCCGACTCCATATCCATGTCTTGAATTATGATCAATTCTTCAATCTCTTATGCAATTTTCTTCTCTTGCAATTGTTTTCTCTCCTCTTCTAGTTGTCGGTTATGCTCTTTTTCTTCAGTTGTTTCTGTGCTACTTCTTCATCTTCTATCTTATGAAGTTCTTCTTCTTCTCATTTATGATTTTATTATCCTTCTTCTTTCTATATTTCTTCTTCTAATCTTTTATGCTTATGTTCCTCCTTCTGCTTCTATTCTTCCTCCATATTCCTTTATTTCCTCCTCTTTTTGCTGCTATGGTTGCTTTTCAGATGATTGGGTCTACTTTCATCTTGCGGCTCTACTCTTCCATTAGGATATGTACAACTTTCCTCTTGCCCTACTCGCGCACTAGGTTACACCTTGCTACTAGTTCTGCCTTTGGAGTTACTTCCTTCTAATAAGTAACTTGCGAGGTTCCTGTGTAGCTGATTGGTTCACGATAATTAGAGGAATTGTAACAATTCTCCATCTCTTCCTCCTCAGGCATGTAGAATATCCCTCTTGGCCACTGGAAATGAATCCTCACACATTGTTCTTTACATACGTTCTTAGGATCATACGACTTGAATTTCAAATGATTGAATGTGAACTTCTCTATCTCCTTGCCTTTGGTCTCAACAGCTTTCAAATTATTGATCTCGTACAATTTGATTTGCAAAGGAAGATTTGGTCAGGGTGCTTTATTCTTCCATTGAAACATTCTAAAAACCCTGTGGAGAGATGATAAGAAAATTCTTGTATGACCAGCTTATCAGTGGCACCCTCGGTAACTAATGTGGAGCCTTCTGTCAACAAATACTCTAAGATAAGTTCCATTCGATGAGGCTAACCAATCTTCCAGTTCCGACACTGCTTCCATTGCCTCACGGGACATGTAAGGTGGCTCTTCGTCAAAGATTAACTTGTACAACAGAATGAGGAATTGATCAGTCATCTTTTCCATTACTCCCTTGTAGCTTCACTCTGAAAGCGGCTTGCAGTAAACGTGCACGACAGTTTCTCATGGTGACTAGGTCCAACTCATGCCAGGAAATGCATTTTGGGCGCATATTGCATCCAACAAGTAAGAAAAAATGTAGAATATGGCTTGTTCACCCTTGGGAGGGTTCTTGGAATTCGTTACATGAATTATCAATTGTTGAGCCAACAAGTCTGACCAGTTGAACGATTTTCCTTCATTCAAAACCTGATAAAGCAAGAATGCCCAACCTTCTGGGAAGGTCTCAGTATTGCTTTGACCATAGATTCTGCAACATAAGATTATCAAGTACTGATAGGTCTTCCTAAGATATTTGGTCTTGTAAGTATTGTTGGGTGTCTAGCCAATTTTCAAGGCTCTTTCACCCAACTTTTGACTACATCATTTGTGCTCAGGTAGGTGGTGATTATATAAAAGTGTGAATCCATTTATGACTCTAACATCGATAAATTATACATACCGTGAAAATCATGCGCCATGAAAGAAGCAAGCCTTTTTCCATTGGCATTACTGAAATTCATGGTCTTGTTATCTTTGTGTGACAATATCCATCTGATGATGTCTGCACATGGGAAAATTGGGTACCTACATGCAACCTTGTGTAGTCCTGACCTTTGGACATTGACATACACATGTCAGTCTTCAAGATATGCTTTGTCTTTGCTGAGAATAATTCATTCACCTTTTTCCATGTAATTTCTGACTCTTTCTCTATGAATAGTTGAGTGTCTGAGTAAATTGGCAAGTTCACTGAAGTACTCTCAACTGCCTCTCTAGTGTTTCTTTCTGTAGTGTCCTTTGAGAAATTTATCTTGGGAGCCATGGTGATAGTAACTGATCAAGAGAATTCCTCAAAAACTACAATATCTTCAAGAGAGAGATGCACTCATGGCAAACGTAAATTAGCTCAAGTAAATTGACTCATAAAGCAAGATTCGGGCAACAACCAAAATACTGAGAGGGAAAAATATGCAATTTCTGAGCTATGGAAAGAGAGTGGCTTCATGAATTGTACATTGCACAGTCTTAGCAGTCAAGGGGGAGGCTTTAGGCTTGAGACTGCACAATGCGCAGTCTCAGCCTAGGCAGACTAAGGGAGAGACTGTGCATTGCGTAGGCTCAGTGGCCAAGGGTCAGGCTTGAGCCCTGGAACTGTGCAATGCAAATTTTGTCCAGCCAGGTACAGTGCATTTTGTACTCTCAAAGGCCAAGCATGAAGCTTGAGCCTTGCACTTATGCAATTCCCAATTGAGAATGGAAAATGTAGGCCAAGTGATGGGAAGACATGCTTGGGAAAGGGATGGGAAAGTGGTAGATTTGAGTGATAGTGCAAGTAAGAGTGCATATATGACTAATGAAAGATAGATCAGTGCAAATAAGGTGAATAAGATCAACATGCAAAAGGAAAAACAACATGCATGGGAAGTGTTGAAAAATGCAGCAAGAAATTCTCAATTTGATTTGGCCTTATTAAATTGAGAAAAGTTGAATTTCCACATTAGCAGACAACTTGGATGATGTTAACTTGAGTGACATGGCTTGTGTCACCCAATTTAATATGTAAATTCAACTTGGAGGAGTTATAGTTCAGTTTAGCATGTGTGATTGCTAATTTGTAGCAATCAAGGTCATTTATCTAAGGTTGTTTTCAATTAAACTAGTTCCAACTATTGGAAGAACTAGTGGAGGGTCAAGTTGTGCAGTGCGAATTCAGTTAAACTCAGTGATCATCTAGTTAACTAATAAATCAACCCAAAATATCTAGTGCATGCAGAGAATTCGATTTGTCTAGTTGTGATGGAGATTCCAAGGCAGTGTAACATCAGTTGTAGACTATTTCTAAGTGTACACGTGTTGCATGGAGTCAGATGAAGGAACTAGAGGAATTGCGCAATTCAATTGAGATAATTTCCTTGAAAATAGGGGTTAATTCCACCAAGGACGGTGCAAGGAAATACGATCTCAAGCCAAGGAATAATTTTACTAAGTCTAGGTCAGAGGGCTTCTGTGAATAGTGAGATAGGTTGAGCACTTGCAGGGTGAGCTCAGTTGAGAAAAGAAATTGTAATCCATCTGTTAGTGTCAGTCTTTCCAGCCTTCCTCCAGTGATCAAATATGCTCTTACAAAGTGGTCTCAGAGTGTCAAGGTCAAATTTTGTCATTTCAAAGAGTTTTCAAGCAAAATTTGGTCACTAGGCATTAGGTCTAGGGTTTGCTTTAACTCCTTCTAAAGTTGTCCAAATTTCGGTCCATGTCACCATTCAGCTGATTTTATCATCATTCATAGGGTTCTCATTATCATGCCAGTGTCAAATGAGTCATTTTACACCTTGTTCATGCTTCAGTTGCGCCTAGGCAAGGTCATTTCCCTCTCCTAGGGTTTTGAAAGCTAATTTCTCTTGGATGGTCAAATCATTAGCAAAACTTGTATCCAGATGTTCATACACCTTCCCCTATCCTTCATGTACCTTATCAAACACTTCCCATCATTGAGATTCCCCAAATTCCTCATTTTCGCACAAACCCTAGTTTCTAGCTACAACTTGGCAATTTTCTAGGTTGGGCCTGTGTTTTGCCCTTTTGTACCCCTTCCCCTCACTCAATCTCTGAGATTCCACTTTCCCCTGCTTCCTAACATTCCTCCCTACTCCCAAAAATTTCCTCAAGAATTTAGAAGCCCCTTATCCCCTTCATTTCGCTTCATTTCGGCAAAATCCCTTGTTCCACACATCGGGGTAAGTTTCACTCAAAAGATGTTTCAGAGAAATCAAAGATGAATTTTGGGAAACTGAGAGATTTTTTTGTCCACAACATGCCAAAGAAGAAAAACCTCCTTCACTTTTTGCACAGGTGTCATGGTTTGAGAGAAATGTCAAGAATACTGTTGCCTCAGGAGAATCAAAGACACCTCTGAAGTGACCTTGGGAAAATCAATTTTTCTCCTAGCTTGGTTGGCCAAATGATTTTATTGATGGGTAAAATGATAACTAGACACAAAGAGCTTTCCAATGAGCTATCATGAGCTCAATTTGAGGTTGAGGAAGGCATTCAAAAGTTGACTGCAACAGCACTCTTCCTTGAGGCAGCCTCATTTGGCACTTTTTGACCAGTCTTGGGAGATTTGATTTTTTACAGGGAAAATGAACTTCAAATTGACAAATTCTAGTTGGGTTGGAAAGTAGACTCAAAGACCTTTCCAACGAGCTATCCTGCACCTGATTCCGACACTAGGAAGGCCTCCAAAAGCCTCCTGCAAAAGCACGCGACCTGTCAGGGGGGTCTTACCAGTTGGGAAAATACACTGGCGCGACCTGTTGGGTGCGCGCGACCTGTTGGGAATTCATCCACAAAAAATTGCCAGTAAACTGAAAATTGACCCCAAATATCTTCAAGGTTGCAGGTAGGCCTCTAATCATCAAGGTTTATTGCTTGCTAAAGCTTGCATGAGCATGAAAATGTGTTTTAATGCCATCAATTTGAAAGGAGAAGTTCATGTGTATTTTGTTTAAAAATGTCAAAGTGCAAGTAAAGCTAGGGTTTTGTTTTGCTGCTCTCAAGGTCATCCCTTTCACTCCCATTTTTTCCCCACATCCCAACCATCTCCCTTGTCATTTTCACCTAATCTCCTTACCAAAAATATCAAAGTCCCTAAACCCTACCTCCTATGAAACCCCTACAAAATATGATTATGTGATGGTATATGTTTCATAATTGCTTCCCTAATTTCCCCTTTCATATGAATTTTCCCTAAATCCCTTCAAAAGTTCCCCTCCCTAACATCTCCCTTGTGTTTTTGTCCCCTTGGAGAAGCATTTAAACAGTCAAAACAGCAGGGTATCCCATGGGAGGATTTTATCTCTCGAGAGGCTATGCTTCTCCAGGTCAATGCTCATTTGGAGAGGTTGTTGGCCAAGGCACTAAAACGACGAAAAAAGGCCCGATCCCCTCCACATCTTGGCTGAGGTTTCCTTGGAGGAGCAGGATGCTAAATGACTTAACTCCAGCACAAATTTCAAAAAAAATTGAGCATTTTTGGTCACTTGTGAATTTTTGGGCAAAAAACAGGTTTTCTCCACCAACAGCGCGCGACCTATTCGATGGGCAACTCCATTTCGGGAAAACTCAGCATTTTTGGATTTTTCATGCAAAGATACACCTGCTCAGCAATTACCAAGAGATGTCATCAAGTTTTGAGCCTCCAGAAGGTCAAAAAACAAGCAAAAAATGACTTTCTGCCACCTTTTTGACACGCAGGAAGCAGTCTTGGGAGATTGCAATTTTGGAGGGGCAAATGGCCACCAAATTTAGAAATTCCACTTGGGTTGGAAAGTAGACATCTAGACCTTTCCAACAAGCCCACTTTTGCCTCATTTGGACACCTGGAAGTGCCTCAAAAGCAGCTCCAAAGTAGCGCGACCTGTTCAGGATCAGGGCGCGACCTGTTCAGCATCAGGGCGCGACCTGTTGGGAAAGTTTGCCAATTTTTCATCTACAGCTCAGGAATTCGCCCAGCTTTGACCAGTTTTGACTTGTGATGGGATTTTTCACCCTCTTTGATGTAATTAATGTATTTTCATGTTGACATGACACTTATTTACCTATTCTAGAAGATTCATTCATGAAATAGCAAACATTTAATGAATGAATTGGTTTCCTAGCTTATAGAGGCAAGTTGTTTTGACTGCCTAGATTTTAGTGCTCAGTTTAGAATTGGTTGAAACAGCTCCTAGAAGGATGAGCTCGACCCCTAGAGGCAAGGAAAGGTGTTAGCTTGCCTATATTATGTATTTTCTTAGTCATTTTCAGAGGTTGGAGGGTTGGACTCTTGAGGGAGAAAGCTTCTATTGTATTACTCATTGTATCTCTGCAATTTTGGCAAAGGAAGAAAGACCAGGGTTTTGCAGTCCTTTTTGGGATTCCTGTGGTTACATGTATTGATGGTGTGTTTCTCTTTGTACTTGTAAGTTTGTTATGTGATTCATCTTCTTACTTTTCCTTCTGCAAATTAGGCAAATGAAGTGTTAAAGTAGAATTCATGATTGCCATGCTCTGCTTTTAAGTTTTCTTAATATTTATGTTTTCATCTGTCTAAAGAGAACCCTGAAGGTTTCTTGCTCTCTTTAGCTCCTCACCGGTCATTCCTATCCATTCACTTAATTCAAAGGCATCAGTACAGTCTCCTACCATGCCCCAAAGAACCCCATGCAAAAACTGTGTCCAATCCCCGCACCCAAAATTGCCTTTTCCCAACTTTCCACCAAAACCCTAAAAATCCCAAATCAAACCTTTTATCAGTTTACTAGCCTAAAATCAGTGTTTCCTCATTGGTTATCTCGAAGATCCCTACCGAGACCGGAGAGAGCCCTCTCCTGCCCTGTAGGGCTAGCTACGAGGCTAAGTGGTTTGATGTTGCCTTGGAGTTTACCTTTCTCAGCCTGAGGTGAAATTTCAAGCGCTAACACCATCTCTATTATTCTGATTGATGCAAGAGGCATTGGGGTTTTAGCAGATTGCTTTCCCCAGATAAAAATAATTGTTGCAAATATACAACATAATTTCTACATGGTATCAGAGTTGGATTCATAGTAGAGAAAAATATTGAAGTTGTTTCTCAGAGGCTCGAATTTGGAGATCAATGTTAAAGGTTTTCTTCAAAATTGAGAAGATGGATTTCAATGGACTAAGGCTAGAGTATTCCTTGGAAGGAAACTCTAATTTTTTTGCATGGAAGGACTGTATGGAGGCAGTATTGGATGAAAATAGTTTGTTAGATTACATCAAGTTAGATGTTTCCCAACCACCTAAATCTGATTCCCAGAACTGTGCTTAGTGGAAGAAATATGTAGCCAAAGCGAGGAAAACCTTATTGGAGGGAGTACGGGATCATATTGTCTCAAATATCCACGAAAAGGAAACTTTGTTCACAATGTGGAAAGCACCGTCAGAATTGTTCGAGAATAATAGTGACCACAAGAATTTAGTGCTCAAGGATAAGCTTCGAAGTATCAAGATGCAGAATAATGACACAATTTTGCGGTATTCGAGAAGGTTCACAAAGTGTCGTGATGAACTTTCCAGAGTCGGGTTGAAGCTTCAGAGAATGGGAGGGAGAAAACACTGAATCGGGAGCGTTTATGGTCTGATTTGGTATAGGAGGAAATAAGGTGGAGTACCAAATACGGGACGTCATCTAAGGGAGAGGATCAAGAGAAATTTTCATTGGCTCGAAAGGAAAAGAAGGAAAAAGGGAAGAAATCGTAATCCAAGCCAAAATCTAGTTAAGGGGGCAAGAAGAAATATTTGTCAAAAATTAAATGCTTCAATTGTCACGAGTTCGTGCACTATCCCATGAAATGTCCACACAAGAAGATAAGAAAGAAGACCTCAGGAGGAGGAGCAGTTGAATCCTTGGCTTCACAATTCGAGTTTGAATTTACCCTCATTAAATGCATGGCCATCATAGTGATGGGGAGCGTGCAGTACTTGGATTCAGGTGTCTCATGCCATATGATGAGGAACAAATAATTTTTCAGTGACTTGGAAGAAAAGGACTTGCAGATGCACATTGAGATGGGGGATGACCGAAGGTACAATGCGACCAAGGTTAGTACAGTCACCTTTCAGAGGGAGTCGGGCTCCCCCCTCAAGCTCAAGAATGTATTGTCCATGCCAGTCCTAAAGAAAAATATAGTCTCTGTTGCAATTTTGGAAGACCATGGATATGACGTGATCTTCAACAAAGGAAATTCATTCCTAAGACACATAGCCACGGGACAGGTGAAGCATATCGGGGTTCGGGTGAAGAAGTTATACAAGCTAGATGTGGAGGATTGTTTTACATTGAGAATAAAGGCGGAGAAAGTGCAGAGTCTTGATGTCAGTGAACTTTGGCATAGAGGAATTTTTCATTTGCATCATGGAGCTTTAAATGTCATGCATCATATGACCACAGGGATCCCTAAAGGAGCACTTGAGCAGAAATATGTATGCAAAGGATGTACTTTGGGGAAGTACACAAAATCCATTTTCCATGAGCAGGAAACAAGGTGCATGCAGTCCTAGAAAGGATATGCTTTGATGCATGTGGACCTTTCTCGACAACCTCCACTACTAGGCACATGTATTTTGTCACTTTCATTGATGACTATCCACAAAAGTGTTGGATCTTCTTCATTCGGAAGAAGGAGGAGACTTTTTGAAAGTTTGTAGAGTTCAAATCACTGGTGGAGAAAGAAACAGGCAAGAAGGTGAAGGCTCTCAGGAGTGATAATGGAGGTGAGTACGTGTCGAATGGGTTTAATTTTTTTATGCAAAAGAAGGCATTCGTCGAGAGTTGACAACACCCCACAACCCACAACATAATGGGGTGGCTTAGAGGAAGAACCATAGCGTTGTGGGAGCAGCGAGGGAAATGTTGCATGACCAGGGCCTACCTATGTACTTGTGGGCCAAAGCATACAACACAACGGTCTATTTGCAGAATTGAATTTTGCATCAGATTTTGTGCATGATTACACAAGAGGAGCCTTTCTTGGGGAGGAAGCCGAATGTGTCACACTTCAGGATATTTGGAGCCTTTATCTACTGCCACGTCTCCAAATATGTCAGGAAGAATCTAGAACCAATAACAGAGTTTGGGATATTTATGGGATACATAGAAACTCTCCACAACTATCATGTGTACCTTCCATTGCTCAGAATGATAGTTGTGCAAAGGGATGTGAAATTTGATGAGGATAAATCCATGCGGTGTTATCTTGAGAGGTAGCTTCATATCCCACCAACAGAGGAGATTTTAGCTCCAAAGGAGGGACCTCACAAAGTTGTGGAACAACCACAAGTTGAGGAGCAGAGAGTGGAGATAGCCACTCAAGAAGAACCATCCAGGGAGGGAAAGAAAATGACCTGGGAAGCTGAGAGACTTGTGCAGGATGCGAGGGACAAATGTGGGTGCTCCTTCAAATCAACGAAGGAAGAGAAGGTCACCAAATCGATACACTGGCTACATGGATCTGATGATAGAGATGGTAGAGACTAAGGCATCCTCTTTTGAGGAAGCGGTATAGAAACCTATATGGATTGATGCAATGGTGGAGGAGTACAAATCCATTGCAAAGAATAGTGTTTGGGAAGTAGTCCCAAGATCAGTAGATAAATCAGTGGTTGGGTCACAATGGATCTTCAAGGTAAATCATGCAGCAGATGGAAGCATAAAAAAGTACAAGTCTAGATTTGTCGAAAATGGGTACTCTTAGGTTGAAGGGATTGACTATGAGGAGACCTTTTCTCCTGTAGAAAGGTACTCATCCATCAAATTGGTTCTTGCTCTAGTTGCACAAATGGGGTGGAAGATCCACCAGATGGATGTGAAAACAACATTCCTCAATGGAGTTATTGAGGAGGAGGTGTATATCGAGCAACCTGAAGGCTTCAAGACTTTTGATCGAGAGTCTCATGTGTGCAAACTCAAGCAAGGGTTGTATGGTCTCAGGTAATCACCCCATGCTTGGTACACCAAGATCGATAACTATCTCACCGGTTTGGGCTTCACCAAAAGTGAAGTGGATGCAAACCTATATCATATTTTGGTAGAAGGTAAATTGTTGATTATTGTCTTCTATGTTAATGATTTTATTTTAACTAGTGATGAAAATTTGATCAGATCTTGCAAGAAGGACCTTGCAGGAGAGTTTGAGATGAAGGACATGGGTCTCATGCACTACTTACTAGTATTGGAAGTGTGGTAAGGAGATGGGAATTGTTTGTCCCTTAGGGCAAGTATGCCAACGAAATACTATAGAAGTTCCACATGGATAGATCAAAACCCATGGAGACTCCTCTAGTGACCAACTGGAGTAAAGAGGATGTCACTTCAGGTGAGGAAGTGGATGTGACTTTTTACCGCTAGTTGGTGGGTTCACTCATGTCCCTTGTGAACGCATGGCTAGATATGTGGTATGCAGTCAACTATTTGAGCCAAGCCATGGTTTGACCAACCAAATTATTTTGAGGGAGGCTAAGCATGTTCTATGGTACCTCAAAGGAACCATCAAGTTTGGACTATGGTATAGATGGAAAAAGGGAGTGAAGCTGCATGGCCTCACAGATGCAGATTGGGCGGGAAGTCCATCAGACTGGAAGAGTACATCAAGTGGAATTTTTAGTGTTGGGTTTGAAGAAAGTTCTTGGTACAACAAGAACCAAAGATCAGTGGCACTCAGCTCGGCAAAATCATAATACATGGCTGCTAGTCAAACAGCTTATGAGGCTATCTGGATGAGAAAGATAATTGTTGGATTATTTGGTGAGATGATGGATCCATTAGAGAAATTTAGAGGTATAAAATGGGCCTCCTAAGAAAAATGTACAACCAAAACAAACTTTATAAGAACCAATAGGATTCAAGATGATGATGCCAACCATGGGGGATGATTCACCATTTTTGGGGTAAAAAAGTAAAACGATTAAAAAATAATAAAATATTAAAACTATTTTTTCAACTTGTATTTTCAACTTATCTCCCTAAAATTTTACTCAAATTTCGAGTGGGAGTACTCGTTGGATGCAAAATTTAATTCCTCATCCAAGGAGTACCCATGTTTGATACTTTCGATGGGCCCTGCTACACGAAAAATGAGAAATACATGAAAAAACATTATTGCAATCACATTTTTCATGTAGCAGGGTCCATCTAAAGTATGAAACATGGGTACTCATTGGATGAGGAATCAACTTATACATCCAATGAGTGTTCTCGCTCGAAATTTGAGTAAACCCATAGGGAGATAAGTCGAAAATATGAGTTGAACAAGTAGTTTTTTCTTTTTTCTTCTAAAGTTTGATGATGTAATCTAATATTATTTTATTATTTCCACTATTATTTTATTATTTCCTTAGGAGGCCCATTTTAGACCTCAAAATTACCCTAATGCAACCGTGATCTACTGTGATAATCAGAGTTGCATCAAACTATATGAGAATCTTGTTTTTCACAATCGATCCAAGCATATAGATATTTGGTACCACCATTTATGGCTTTGTGTGCAGAGGCGAATAAAGTTGTTGCAATACATTCTGATAGAGGAACAAGATGCTAACATTTTGACAAAGGCCTTGTCAATAGGGAATTTTGAGTTCCACATGTGCAGGATAGGGGTTGTTGATAATCCCTTTCTTACTGAGAGAGAGCGTTGAAAAATGCAGCAAGAAATTCTCAATTTGATTTTTCCTTGATTAAATTGAGAAAATATAAATTTCTAGATCAGCAGACAACTTGGATGATGTTAACTTGAGTGACGTGGCTTGTATCACCTAGTTTACTTAGTAAATTCAATTTTGAGGAGTTAGAGTTCAGTTTAGCATTTGTGTTTTCTAATTTGTAGCAATCAAGGTCAGTTATCTAAGGTTGTTTTTAGTTGAACTAGTTCCAACTGTTGGAAGAACTAGTGGAGGGTCAAGTTGTGTAGTGGGACTTCAGTCAAACTCAGTGATCATCCAGTTAACTAATCAATCAGAACAAAATATCTAGTGCATGATGAGAATTCGAGTTACCTAGTTGCTATGGAGATTCCAAGGCAATGTAACATCAACTGTATACTAGTTCTGAGTGTAAATGTGTTGCATGCAGTCAAAGGAAGGACCTAGAGGAATTGCACAATTCAATTGAGGGAATTTCCTTGAAAATAGGGGCTAATTCCACCAAGAAAAACACAAGGAAATAGGAGCTCAAGCCAAGGTAGAATTTCACTAAGTATGGTTTAGAGGCCTTCAGTGAGCAGTGAGATAGGTTGAGCACTTGCAGGGTGAGCTCATTTGAGAAAATCAATTGTAATCCATCTCTATTCTTCTGATTAATGCAAGAGGCAATGGGGTTTTTAGAATATTTCTTTCCCCAGATAAAAATACTTGTTGCATGTGTGTGATTTCTTATTGCATATCTAAAATTTTTACTCTATATCATGAAATAATATCCGCAGAATAGTAGAGTAGGTTTATGTCATCTGATTTTGATTAAAACTTCATGAGCAGTTACAAATCTATAACATAATTTCTACAAGAAGTCTATGAAATGGCAATCACTAATGGGAAAAAACAAGAAGTTAATTTGACACTTGTAAAAAGTGAATGACAAAAAAAACCAACACTTTTAAGAGCTAATATAAGTTAAAATCCCAACAACTATGAAAATAAACAAGAAAAACAACACTCACAGAAGTCAAACGACAAAAAAAGTAAAAAAAAAAAGCGACAAAAGACAACAAAAACGACACTTACCTAGAAAAATGGTGTAAACTCCATTAAAATATCCTTGATCTCCTTGGGAAAGCTAGAGTTCCAAGATGAAATGTGAAAATAAGCTCTAGGGGCATCTATTATATAGATCTAGGTTGGCTAGGGCTTATGACGTGCATGCCTAAAATCAAGGAAAAAGTGACACTTGGCAAAATGGTCAAAAATAGAAACGTGTGCCACTCTTCAAGAAACTAATTGATCGGTCCCTATTTTATAGGATTTGCTTTTTTCTCTTTTTCCTTTTTTCCTTTTTTTCTTTTCCAAGAAACTGGTTTCTCATGCTGCCAAGAAGGATTATGCAATTCCCAACCACAAGGAACTGAGCAACTCCTTGACTCAATGGATTTGCATAGTTTCTAAGGGCAGGGGAAGCTTTGTGTAATTTCTGAGCTCAAGATCAAGATATCTCCCAAAATTGCACAGTTTCTGAGCTCAAGGTTGGTCTACCTATCTGGATTACACAATTCCAATCCTCAAGGTTGGCTTGCCTTCCAAGATTGCAAAGTTTCTGGAGAGAATACCAACAAAGCTGAAAGGTCAAGGAAGAAGATGGCTTGTGATTGAAAAGGTTCAAATCATGATCAAAACAAGACATCACAAGGTATACATGAAATCATAAGTCTTGACATAGCATGAATTGACGAAAGTGAATGATGAGCTCTTATGTACAGAAGGGAGGCTCCAAAATCAAAGTATGGGCAAAATTTTGGAGGGTGGTATGGTAGCTACAACAATATCCTAGATAGCTAGGAGCTAGTTTATTGATCCATACACTGTTGTGGATATTCCTCTAGATAGTTTGTCACAATAGATATGATAAATTTATACTATAATATATGCTATGAGGGGTATTTTTCTTAGACTTATGGATTCATTAAGTTTCTATTTGTATTCATGCAATATAGAAAATGTAGAAAATATGTAACAAAAAAATACACTCACTCACAACCATGATAACACAATACATGATGTGGGTGCCATGTGGAAGGAAAAGTCAGATGGAATTTTTTAACTAATGAGACTTTAAAGGAGCATAACTTGAGATTTTAGAGTCTGATTTGGACAAAATTCATATCATTGCAAATGTTTCATTGAGGCAAATAAGACGAGGGTATCCAAATTGAATTTTGGAAGCTTGGAAGAAAATCATTTTTTTTATTATTACCCAATTTCTCTAACTGTACCAGGAATTTGGGTAAGTATAGTGAGCACATGCCCAAGGGTATGGAGGTTTGTTTACAAGTGGTATACAAGAATCCAGGTTCAACACTTGGAATGGAAGGGCTCTATCATGAGAAAAATAATTTAAGTGTTAAAAATTTGTCTGTAATGGATCGTTTTGTGAGCTAACAATTTGTGTTGATTGATATGTTTTGTTCACTATGCATGCACATGTACTAATGATAATGGTTTGATGTTTGATTGTTATTAAAGTACTCACATTAATTGTTTGTCTTTAGCTAGCCATAACATGGAAACTCCATAAAAGCAAGTTCATGGTCACGATTTTATCATTTATTTATATTATTATGTATCTAATAATTTTGCATGAATGACAACACATCACAAGTAGCAAAGGATAGTTAGAAACAAAGGTATGAGTAGCAGGATGGTTCAACACAGCTATGATATACCACAACATGGGCATGAAGAAGCTTCAGTGGAGAACATATGAGGAGCAAAATATCTTGATTAGATGGAATCTACTTTCACGAGCCTAAGGGTCGATATTAGGATCTTCAAGGAAGATAATAAAAGGTTGGTAAGGGCTTAGGAGAGGCAAGTTGAGGTAAATGCAGTCATACTGTAAAGCCTCTCATATTTATAGAGACAAAGACAACATGAGTTGGGGACTAATCATAGGGATAGGAAGAGCCCTTTGGAACCAAAAGGTAGAACAAATGGGGAAGATGGTAGCAAGTCCAGGAAGAGGCACAGATGGGAAAGTAAATACATCGTGACCATTGAGTACCCTAGAGGGAAGAATTAGCACTTATGGACATCACTCTAGTAGACATTCTAATTATACTACCAGGAGGCACCATCATCATTAGAGAAAGAGAAAAAGGGACTATATGCCAAAGGAATTTAAGAAGGAAAAACCATCCACATTTGATGGAGAGATGAAGAAATTTGAAGATGCAAAATATTGGTTGCTTGGAATGAAGAAATTCTTTAGAAACCACAACTATTTTTAAAACAATAAAGAAAATGTATCCACCTATAATTTGAATATAAAAGTAGACATATGGTGGGCATATTTGAAGAATGATAAAGGAATAAATGTAGAGGAGTTGACATTGAGTGAATTTGAAAGGTTGTTCAAGAATAAATGTTTATTAGAAAAGTACTATGACAACAAAGCAAAAGAATTTTATGAGCTCAAAATGGGAAAAATGTCAGACGAAGAATACATCACCAGGTTTTTGGAATTTCTAAGATACGTGCCATATATTAAGGATAAGAAAGAAAAATTACAAAGGTTGACCAGTGGGCTACCTCTAGCATTCAAGGATCGAAATTAAATTCTAAAACCTTAAACATTAGACGATGCCATCAAAAATTAAAACACTGCTATGAACAATCTAAATGTATTATAGAGTTCAAGGGTTATTGGAAATCAAAGAGAAGCGTGAAAGATAAAAATAAATGGCCCAAGAAAATTGCAGAAAAGAAAGAAAGTATGAGCATAGCCAATACAAGTCAACCACAAAAAATATTCAACCCAGTTGACAAGGGTTGTGCACATCGGTTTGTAGGAGAGAAGTGCAGATTTGAGGCCAAATAGCCCTTGTGATGTTGAACATGTGGAGATAAACATCGTAAAAGGGGTCGACCACATCATAAAAACGCATGACCATGAATTTATAATGCATAGGCGGCTCATACTATGGGAGATGTAGCACAGACCATTCCCAAAATATATGAAGTTGGTGACAATCGACAGGAAGACCACCAAGCGTATATAAATGAAATGGAAGGTAATATTTGCAATAAAATTATTTCTATTTTGATTGACCATGGATCAAACTACAACTATATTAGTCTTGGGCTTGTGGAAAGATTCCAACTAGCTAAAGAAGCACATGAAAAACCGTGGTTGGTCGAGTTAGCAACGATAAGAAAAAGAAGAACAAATCAGTGGGTGAAATAATGTGCATTTGAACTCCAAAATATGCCAATGATAACGCATTTGAACTTACTCCATTTGGGTGTGCATAACTTGTTGTTGGGCACGAACTAGTTATATGCACACAAAACTAAAGTTGATTGCTATGAGAAGGACATTGAATGCTCGGATGAAGTTGGAGAGAAGAGAACATTACAAGGGAAGCGAAAGCCCACTTTAGTGAGGTTGATCATAGTCATGCAAGCTAAATGGAGTCACTGAAAAGGTTGTCTCCTATTTTTTGTGCAAATTTCTAGCAATGAAAAAACTAGCAACAACGTTAAGAAGGAAGATAGTGAGGTGTTGAAGAAATATCTTGTCTTACTGCAGTATGAAGATGTGTTTCTAGTAGATTTTTCTGGATTACCTCCTCATAGATAGGTAAATTTTTCTATTGATTTTATGCCTGGAGAAGCAACAACATCTAAAGCACCATACATGATGAGTACTCTTGAATTAGTCGAATTAAAACTATAGCTTAAAGATATGCTAGATAAGGGCTATATAAGGCCAAGTGTGTCTCCATGCGGAGCCCCAATTCTGTTTGCAAAGAAAAAGGATGGTACACTTATACTATGCATTGATTAGAGGAAATTAAATAAGACAATCATCAAGAACCGGTATCCATTTCCATGGATTGATGATTTATTTGACCAAAAAACAGGAGTAGTAGTTTTCTCCAAGATTGATTTAAGGTCAGACTATGACCAAGTATGCATCAACGACAAAGATATCGATGAGACTGCATTCTGGACAAGATACAGGCATTACAAATTTGTGGTGGTACCCTTTGGGCTTACTAATGCCCCTTCCACCTTCATGTGTTTAATGAACAGTGTGCTACATCCTTACTTAGACAAATTTGTGATTGTCTTTTTTGATGACATATTTGTGTACACGAGGACTGAAGAAGAACATGAAAAGCACCTGGTTGCAGTCCTACAATTGCTAATGGAACACAATATCTATTTAAAGCTTAGTAAGTGTGAGTTATTGCAGTAACAAATACATTATTTGGGATGCATTGTCTCCAAGGAGGAGATATCAATTGATCCAGAAAAAAATCAAGGCCATAATGAAGTGGCCAACATTGAAAAATGTGAATGAGAATAGATCATTCATGGGGTTGGTAGGACACTATAGAAGGTTCGTCAAATACTTCTCCAAGATAGGACACCCTGTCACATATTTGTATAAGAAAGGAAATAAATTCGAGTGGACAACTAAATGCGCAACAAGCTTTGAACAATTGAAATAATTTCTCATTAATGCACTAGTGTTAAGAATTGTAGATCCAAACAAATATTTTTTGGTTTGTACAAATGTTTGCAAGGAGGGGCTCACTGGAGTCTTAATACAGGAAGGGAATGTAGTTTTCTATGAGTCACAAAAGATAAATGAACATGAGGCAAACTATGTAACTCATGATTGAGAGTTAACTGTCATAATCCATGCATTGAAAATTTGGAGAAATTACCTCTTCGACAGAAGATTTATGTTAGTTTTCACAATGCTCTATGTTGTTTCAATTAATTTTAGCCCAATTCAATACTTTAATTAGCAATATTTTCAATAGCAATTAATCGTTCCAATCATGAGCAGTAATTGAAGATATAACAATAAATGTAATTATAAAGGAGACACATAAACAGGAGACATCAGGTTTGGTCAAAGACCTAGGAAAAACCCCACAAGGGGGGAACCCTTTGAAATTATTCTTTTATTAGATTGCCATAAAATGTTCAACAAAGAGTACAATGAGCCCAATACAAAATCATCCAGAAAAATAAACTCAATAACATTTAGAAATATGTTTTCAACATCAATATATATCAAAGGAAACTTTTCCTGTGTGCGGTCAACTACGGTCATCTTCAATCAACTGTCAAAATTTTGCCCTATTTTCCAGTCTCATGGAGGAAGATACATGTTTGCGACTAAGAGCTTCCAGTCACTCCCTTGAGCCTGCAATCTTATGACTACAGTCAAATTTTTCCTTTGGAAAGCTTGCAACTGTAACCCAAAACCTTAGAAACGAGAACAAGCATCGGACCCTATAATTTGGGACCTGTGCGAACCAATTTCCTCAATCCCACCTCAGACTTGTGTGAACCAATCAATGAAGAAGATAATATGCTTGGTGATGTCCAAATGAGCTTGAGGTCACTTGTATTTATAAGCTTGCAAGGGTGACCAATTTCTTGTTAGGGCTGACCTGTCCAAATGTGCATATGTGTGATTTTCTTCATAAGATCACTTTCCCTTATCTGATTTGAGTGCTTCGATAGTCAAAATTGGTCCTCTTGAAAATATGAATCTAGTCCAATGGTTGAAATTCGTCACTGAGATGCCAAAATTAATACTCCCTCTCATTTAGGGATAAATTACAATTGCATCATGTCATGTGTATCATGTTGTCATATCATGTCCCATCTCTGCTCAACTCTATCTGCTGAAACATTCTCGAATCTAAAGAAGAATAAATTGGGGAGAATTAGCTTCCACCCTCTATAATGTCATAGAGAACATATCAATACGAAAATAAAATCAAGGAGCACATCTCAACCTAAAACCACATTGGGGAGCACATCTCAAACGGAAACCACATATCATGGGGGAGCTAAACATCTACAACCCCATATAGAGCAATAGGTGATATAGGGGAGCACATATCAAACCATCCTATTACCAAATTATATTCCCAACAATGACCCTCAAGAGTCGCGTAGTAGAAAAACTGCATAATAATCAACTTGGGTTGTACAACACCAAGTACGCTCTCAACTTGTTGGCCGGACGAGGAGCGATAATCCCAACAAGCCTAGCTTGTGGGTATGATGCCAACTGGGGTATACTCTGGAAAGAAAAATATAGGGGAGAAACATCTCCAACCATATGGGTAATATATATGGGGGAACATCTACGACCCTATTGTTTAGATATCCCTCAACCCCAGGAGCCCTTTATCGCAATTCCTCACCCTAGGAGGTCAGACAAGTGGGGAAGAGTTGGATCAATGTTCTTGATAAATGATGCCCCTTATTAGAGGGGTCATATCCATCAGTCCAAGCTACTATCTGAATACCAAGACCTTCTCTTTCATCAAATCCTTGGTAAGAATATATGCAATCTTCTCATTTGTCAATATATAACGGAGTCTAACGACTCCTCTCTGCACCATGTCTTGAATGTAATGATATTGAATATCAATCTGCTTGGACTTGTCATGAAATATGAGATTCTATAATCGACAAATCCCACATTGTTTGTTGCATTATATCATTGTAGTGTCTAAGGCCTACTCAAATATCTCTCCAAAGAGCTTCTTCAACCAAACTACTTCGCAGCTAGCCATGCTAGCGGCAGTATGCCCTACCTTAGTGGTACTCAATGCTACGAACTTATACTTCCTGCCCATATAAGATATCATGGAAGATCCAAGACCAAAAAAACATCGAGACATACTCTTCCTTTCGATAACATTTCTTGCCTAGTCAGCATCAGTATATCCCATAAGTAGAACATATCTGGTAGTATATATCAAACCAAAGGTCATCGTCCCATGTAAATATCTTAGAATGTGTTTGGAAGCGACCCAATGTGCATGGAGAGGCTCGGTCATGAATTGACTCAATGTGTTCACTGCATAGCATATGTGTGGACTATTGTTCACTAAGAACATTATAGCCTCAACCAATTGTCTATACTCGGATGGATTTGCCAAATCAGGACCTGCAACTTCTCCACATAACTTCTTGATGTTCATTTCCATTGGTGTAGGAAATTATTTGCATTAAGTCATTCCAAATCTCTCCAATAGCTTCACAACATATTTTCCTTGTGAAATGAAAATCTCACAAAGCCTTTTCCATACTTCAAGGTCTAGAAAGTAGTGCATGAGTCCAAGGTCCTTGATCTTGAATTCAAAGGATAGCTCCCTCTTACACTCAATCACCAGGGGCTCACTACCTGTCAAGAATAAATCATCAACATATAAAACAAAAATAAATGGAATACCTTGGACTACCTTGAAGTAGATGTTGGGATCAACATTTCTTCTTGTGAATCCCAGCTTCACCAAATAACTATCTATGTGGGTGTAACTGCTCTAGGGGCTTGCTTCAAACCATACAATTCCTTCTTCAACCTGCAAACATGTGTCTTTCAATCCTCTACTTCAAATACCTATGGTTGATCAATGTAAACTTCTTCATGTAACATAACATGATGGAACGTAGTCTTCACATCCATCTGATGAAGGGTCCACCCTTGACTTGCGGAAAGGGAAACTATCGAACGAATCATTGTATATCTAGCCACAGGTGCAAACATGTCATCATAATCTTCTCCCTATTTTTGGGATAATCCTCGGGCCACGAACCTTGCTTTATATTTTTCAATGTTGCCATCAAATCCATGTTTGATCTTCAATAACCGCTTTGAAGTCACCACGGATTTCCGCTTCGGACTCGGCACAACATCCCCTACGTCTTTTTTCATGATTGATTCATATTCTTCAGCCATAACATCCTTCTAAACTTATTCTTTCATAGCTTCTTCAAAGGTGGGAAGTTCAACTTGGATCATAGTTCTCATGGCTGCAACATATCCTTGGTATCTGCATGCCTTCATTCTTTCTCTAAATGATATTTGAACGGTAACTCATCTCTCATCATCCTGTAATGTGTCATGGAGCCAAAATTTCCTCTTCCTAGTAGGAGGATCACATGGAGGAGGATCTAACGGGTCCATAGGCTCCATAGGATCATCAACAATGTATGTCTCAGATTCAGGAATGGAAGGACCATCTGAAATATCCATATCATCATTATTCTTCTTAGGAGGAGGAGGCAGAGGGAGGTCCCTTGTTTTTCCAAGGGAAGCACCTTCATTGGATGTTACATCCCTGCTAATTTCAACCTTCCTTTGACCAAGAATATATATTCTAAATGCCTTAGAATTTCACAATATCTAAAAAAGTACCTTTTCTTCCCATGGATTCCAACTTGTTTCTTTTGCCCTTCGGTACATGGAAACATATGGGGCAGCCAAAGATACAAAGATGGATAACATCGAGCTTGACACTTATGAACACTTATTCGGGGGTCATGTTTTCCAATGCTTGATTAGGCACCCTATTTTGAGCATATACAACAACATTCATTGCTTCTCCCCAAAGGAACTTTAGAAACTTTTGATCATGGAGCATGGCATTAGTGGCTTCTACAATAGACTTGTTCTTTCTTTTAGCTACTCCATTTTTCTCATGAGAAGAGGACATAATAGTATCCTTCTTAATACCTTCCTTCTTGCAAAATTCAATGAAATCATTTGAATTGTACTCTCCACCATTGTCAGATTTGAATATCTTGATTTTCTTCCCTGCTTGATTTTCGACCAAAGCTTTGAACTCCTTGAACATTTCAAAAGATTCATCCTTATGATTCAAATAATATATCCATGTATTTCTTGAGAAGTCATCAATGAAGGTGATGTAATAGAGAGGGCCACCAATACAATGTACGGGCATCAGACCACATAAGTTGAAATGAATGAGATGGAGGATGTCATTTGTCTTGTTATCGGTAGAGGGGAATGGTCCCCTTGACTTCTTCCCACTGGCACAACGTGGACATACTCCATAATATTGGGCTTGAACATCAGGAATACGAGAGACTAATTTCTTCAATTTCGGAAGAAAATCATAATGTAGATGTGATCCGAATTTAAACAGGAACGCAACAAATTACAAATATAACCATAAATATAGAGATGCAATAGAAATAATACTTCATTTCATTAATGTAAAATATAGAAATATGCTTACAAACAGAAATGGAAATAAACCAGCTAGGGCGATGGTAACTTATCTCTGAGAAGAGATGTGGTGGCTACATGCCTCTCAATTGTCTTACAATGAGGCTTGAAGGCATATTTATTGTTGAGAAACAATGGAAAACCCTAAACGTCCAAAAACCTAACCCTAGGAGATGAAGTGCCAAACTATGGGCTCCGTTTTGGGTAAATTGGTACATCAACTTCCCGGGGTCGTAACTTTGGCATACGATCTTCATTTGACACGCACAATACCTCATTAGAAATATCTATCCAAGGACTACAACTTTGGGATGAGAAACATCAGTCCATGTACCCATGTTGCTCCCAGTTTTCCCAAAAAACTTCATTTAGGGCCTCAAAACAACTTCGGAAGTTCAGGACCCGAAAAATTGCTAAAAATAGTAAATTGTGCTACAATTAAGGAAACTGAAAAACTGAAAGAGATGGTTGTAGGGGTCTAAGTGGGATAGGTGGGTGGCAACAAACATCCACCTCGATCATTCCTCCCTGCTTAGGAAGCAATGGTACCCATTGCGTTGAGTTCCTCCATGAGATGAGGAAACTTATGTTGAACTTGGTCCCTAATGAGCTATTATGCAACCTCTGATGTGTCCAGTAATGGTGGGAAGCATGGTCGAGGCCGATCCACATTGAACACTTGGTGCAAGCGAAGGAATGGGGGAATGTTGTGCTCCAAAGAATTGTTTCTCACAACCTTGGTAATGGTGTAAGGACCATATCGGAGTGGCCTGAGCTTTTGATGGGCTCTTATAAGGCGTTCTTTCTGCAGATGCAACCAGACTTTGTCGCCCACCTATAACTTGTGTGGTAGTCGATGTTGATCATGTCACTGCTTGTACTTGGAATTTTCCATAATGGAGCGGCGATATATCGACCCGTTGGGTAGAGGTGCTCTAGGATTCAGATCGAATGAATGCTTGACCTGAGAGTGCAATGATACCGCTGTGGGTGAGGGGAAGATGTCTCTGTCTTATTTCATGACCGTATCCACCTGCTTCTGCTACGTGGAGGAACTCTTCCCGGGGGCCATGGATGTGGCTACGATCTTCCCCTTACTTTGAGGGCGAACTAGACAAAAAAATAAATTTCCTAGTCTGGGAGATGATCTTACTGCCTTTCTCAACAGAGATCAAAGAAGTGGCGGTAGGTGGGGCTGGTGAGCTCCAGTATTGCAGCAATAATGTTGCAACTCCTAGGGCTTCCTTCTTTACTTTTATCAACCTGGTAGTTCGTAACAAACTTGGAAGCGGCGGTGCTGTATGCACAAGTACTAGCTCTTACTGCAGGCTGTCACTTGATCAGCTGGCGCAAGTTCGCTAGGAGCTTAAGCCAACTTCTATGAGTTCTCAGAAGAAGCTTTAACTGTGATGAAAGGAAACTACCTCTACAGGGGCTATTCTACTTGCAGAAAGAGAAGGAAAACTGAAATGAACCGCAAACCCTAGCAAACCCTAGTTTACCCACTAACCCTACTTTTGCAAAAAGAGATGGAAACTACTGAAATGGGTGCCATTAACTACTGAAAAGGTAAATTGCATTTATTCAGGCTACTTCTAAAGAGAAATGAGAAGAAATCATCTTTTTGTACTTTTGAGTATTTTTATGTGGAATTATTATGCTTATGATTTGATTGGTTGTGACTATGCAGAGATTTGGTGGCAAAGGAAGATGAAGTTGGCTTTTGCAGATGGTGAGGAAGGTGTGGAGGGGTCCTAAGAAGTCCCTAGTACCCTTCTAAAGACTTCCATTGTGATCAGACTTCGAAAAATCACTCACAGGAACTTCTACAGGAGGCTGCAGGGGATCTACAAGAGGTTCTACAGGAGGAGGCCGAAAGTGGTTTTTGGAGGTTTGAAGGTGGAAAAATGATGGGAAAGGGGAAATGAAGGTTGGATGAAGGTGTTGAGGGGTCTATAACTTGTCAAGGAGGATCAGGGACAAAGGAGATGGTTGGATTTGTTCAAATGGTGAGAAAACAACTTTATGGAAGAAAAAATTAGGGCAGATTGGCGAAATGTGACGGATGAGCTAGGGGATCTATTAGAGGTGAGTTAGTATTGATTGTTTTATGGAGGAATGATGAGCTGGAATGTTCTACAAGAAAGCTGCACACTTACTTCTCAAAACTGACCAAAGCAAGAATCGAAAAACAGAGTTTTGTCTATTTTAACCTAAATTCTGACCTAAAACCAGAAAAATGTTGAACAGTACTTTATGAACAGAAAAGCATGCAAGATAACTATGGTAAAAGGGGCATAAAATGATCTAGCAATTAAATCTGAACCAATCTCAACTTTCCCAAATCAAAGTATCACACTAGTAATTGCATGAAAGAGCAAAAACTGTGTTTTTGGTGGCAGCAGTAGTGCCTTGACCTCAAATCATGGTCCCAAGGAGGGAGAAAGGAGATCAAGACCTGTTGGTAGCCTTTTTGGATCTTTTTCTATCACTGCAACAACTTACTTAAGCAACTTGAAGCAAAAACAACTATTCTAACCATCAAAAGCAACCTAATCTAATGAAGTAAAATGAGTATATGCAGCATAAATTAACTCATGAATGGAAACAAAAACATATAAGTACACAAAGGAGGTGCTAGGAAACTTGGGTTGGGCCCTAACCCAAGAGCTTCAGCCCTCTGGAAAAAAATCAGTGCTGGCTCAAAACTTCATTCATCTTCATTATCAAAAATAGCAGTTACATCACATAAAAACTGTCTCAAAAAGAGCTCAAAAATGAGCTGAGTACAATGCTGCACCAAAGTGCGAAAATAGACTAAGAAATGGCTAACCTACTGAGGCTTGAAGCCTTCTTATTTATAAAAATGGGGACTCCCAACAGTCCTCCTAAACTTAAGGAACTCGGCTGCCTAGAACTGAAGATAACAGCAGCCCTACTTGACTTGCTCAGCTGCCCCTTGGAATCATCAATGTGGGCCTGTGTACTCTGAGTTACTGGTGGAGAATTCATGATAAGGGTCATTAATGAAGGAGACACCCCTCCTACAAGTCCTCTCCCCTGTTTCCTCGAGTTTGGCTGCCATTTGCTCATGATTTCCTTGTCTTTGTCCAAAATTGTCCCAAAAAATCTGCAATAAACATTCATTAGACTACATGGCAAAGTGACTATCCCCATTCACTCTATTGACATAAATATATTCAAAAACATGCACAAAACTATTGAGAATGGTGGATTAAATGAAAATAATAGGCAGAATGAGCCCATATAGTTACCCATTTATGGGGCTCATCATCACCCCCCTGCTGAATGGGTTGCTCATCCTCTGAGCAACTAATCTAGCTCTTCATCTTTAATAGCTCTAATAGATTCCCTGACATCCCAAGCCTCTGATGTGATGTCTTCCTCTCTATCATGGAAACCTGCTTTCCTGTCCACTTCCTCCTTTCTTCTTTCGATGTTGTTTCCTTCTATGCCTTAGGTTCAACTGTGGCTGTGTCATTTTTCTCTTCTTCTCTCTATTTTTCCTCCTTTTCTTCTTCTACTTGAATATCTTGTGCTTCCTCATGGATTTCCTTTTCAAGTTCCTCTGTCTGCTCCTCCTCTTCACTGTTGGATGGACTAAGTTCATCTGTGAGAGTTTTTATGTTGTCTTCCCTAGTCATATTCCTGAAAATTTCCCAGGCTATAGGGATGGTGTATGTGTGGAGGGCATCCTCTACCAACAATTTAATGAGCCCATGGTGGGCCAGCTGGTCTGGGACCCCTGCATTCAATTTGGTGCCACACTCTATCAAAGACTGGAGGAGAAAATATGGCAGACTGAGTTTTCTAGCTGCAGGTAAGTCCATTCCATATCTCAATTCATGCAATAATCTGAAGTGATAACCATAAACTATATTGAATCTTCCTTCACAAGAGATATATTTCATGATCTGGTAGCTGACCTCACCCCATGGATGAGGTAAACTTGTCCTTCTGATCCCATTCTTATCCTCTACAGGATGTTCATCAGGCTGAAAAAATGTCTTTTTAGCAACCTGTCCTAGTGGTTTTTCTTCTTTGCTCCAAGGGAGCCCAAGTGGAAGACCTGTGATTCTGCTGATAAATTCTGGTGTAAGCTCTAGGGTCAGACCCCTGAAACTGACTGTAGCATGTGTTTTTGAATGGGGTCTTAAGGACATTAAGAATTCCTCGATCACCTCCTCATCATATCCATGAATTCTCTCAAAGAAAAGCATCCAGTTTGCCCTGGTGAAGAGGGCTACCACCTCGGGGTGTTCATGCAATTTGTTGGAGTTCAAAGGCTCCTTTCTCATAAAACCTCCTAGCATGGTGTTTAATGACTTCTGAAAATGCTTAGGTGAGGAAGAAGGCAACAACTTTCAAAACCAGAAATAGAGGAATAGCTGATGTTTGTCTTTCTGAAACCAGAGAGGGAATTTCTCGTGTTCTTCTTTTTTCACAACATCAATTTGCAATTTTTCCCTCCCTTCAACTATTTTCGACCTGAATTTACTTCTCGGGCTTTTGGAGGAACTCAATATTTTGATAGAACAGAGAATATATAAAACAATGTTTTTTCTTCTCACAGAGTAAACAGACTTGCAAATTTGTTTCTTTCCCAGGCTTGATTTTCTATGGTTGCATCTCTTTTTTAGAGAAGAATACGAGGAAGAAAAAGACAAATTTTGAGTGCAGAGAAGAAAACGGAGACTCAGTATAGAATTTATAAAAACACATGTAGACTTTTGTGCTCACATTCCTTGCCTTTTTCAACCCAATACTTTGCTTCTAATTCCACCACCTTGTATAGATATATCACATGCAGAGTGGGTTTCTGAGCCTACCTCTTTTCGAGCTTGAATTTGGAAAAAAATTCTGAATTTTTCCTCTGCAGAGCTGCTCTCTGGCCTTCCTATAGAAAACCTCCTGTAGACGGTGTTCCTGCTCCTATAGAATGCAATAATGCTCCTGTAGAGCCCGATAAGTAGGAGGGTTTTGAAAACTGGCAGAGAACGACTGGTTCGCTGTTCTGAAGGTGGTAGGTGAGTGTTGCAGTCGAGAACTCATCGACTCAAATGAAAACAAAAGGTGGTGGAGGCTTCGACCGCAGTGTACTTAAGCTGATGGCATGATCTACGGTGATGAGGTGAGGTGGCAGGATGTGTATGTTATCCCCATCCAAACCGTTGGCCCTACTCCAGTTCCATAATGGTATTTCATGTCGCTTGCCGCCATCACTTACATTATTCCCGTTATACGCTGCCACCACTACCGGTTCTAAGTTTTTTCTTCCCGAGTTGACGGGCCACACGTGCTGACTGCGTATCTAAACTGCCATTTGAATGGGACGAAGCTTGTTTGAACTCAATGAGGGTGATTTGAACTGAACGAGGGTGGTTTGAACTGAACGAGGGTGATTTGAACTGAACGAGGGTGGTTTGAACTGAACGAGGGTGGCCAATTAGCTGGCCACCGATTTCATTTGATCACGACCATCTCAATGTTCATGCAGTTCCTAAATAATATTCATGCAACAGAGGAACAGGTTTAGCCACTTACCTGTTAGTCGCTACCGTGCTCTGCATGCTCGGACTTGGCACTTTTTTTTTTTTTTTTTTGCTGGTGCTCGTGGCCTCTGAACTGGTGGCTTCTGCTGGCGATTTTCAATCAGGCACTGCTCCTCGTATGTTGTATACATCTTCGCTGCACTGACCCTGCCTCTAGAGCTTGTTTTTTTAAAGGGATCAGCTGTTACAGGAATCCTGCAGGATTTCCTGTAGCTGCTTCTCCCTCTAAAATTCCTGGCTGATGCTTGAGCAGGGACTGAAGAGACAGTTGCACAAGGTTCTGAAGGAAAGGAGTAACAGCTGGAATACATCAGGTAAGAAACAAGTGAAGAATGTTGTTGTTTTATTCATCATCATCATTTTTTTGTTTGTTTAAAAACGAAAGAAACAGAATTTATGTGTTTTCTGTGCAGGGAAGGAAAAGCGAGTGGAAGTGTGGGTGTGCAGGGATGGAATGGAGAATTAGGTGGATGAATGGTGGCAGGGAGGTCCACAGGCCTTCTGGACAAATTTTTAGCCCTCGGATTCTTCTCTGAACTTGATTTTGAGCTCTTTGTAGTTTCTACAAGAGCCTCCTGTAGAATGCACAGAGTTTCCTGTAGGATGCAAAATTTTCAGAACAAATGAGACCAAGGCCTGGGAAAAGACAATGGCGATGGAGGAATGAGTCATCAAGGGTGTATGCGGCCTGGCCATGTTTTTCTTTTGTGTGACCCTCCTGCAACCTGCAATGCATTCAAAAAGAAGTTAGGTTTTTCTGTTTTTTCCTTTCCATCCTTTTCTTTTTCTCTTTTTTTTTTTTATGAGACAATTGGGGCACCTCCAGGAGGTTTTCACCCTCACTGCCTGCCCTGGGCGCCTTCAAGAGGTTTTCACCCAGGGATATTTTATTCTTTTTATGTTTTTTTTCTTTTTTCTCTTTTGTTGTTGTTGTTGTTGTTTTTTTTTTTTTTTTTTTTAGCTCAAGGTGTGGGTGGAGTGGAGGCAAAGACCTACTCCACTACCAACACAGTTTTACTCAGATTCTCAATGAATTTCTGCTTGGAAAGGGGCTTCCTATACATCTTCAACCGATGCCCATTGACAGGCATGGGGATGGCTTTTTCATCAATGGTCCGGATCAGGACTTAACCATTGTCATTGAATTTTTCTACTGTGTATGGTCCCAGCCATCTTGTCCTCAGTTTGCCCTTGAAATATTTATATCTTGAATCATACAGCAGCGGCCAATCTCCTTCTTGGAATTGTTTTTCTTTGAGGTGTCTGTCATGCCATATTTTTCTTTGAAGTTGGACTACCTCTGAGTGGAGAAGGGCCTGCAATCTCTACTCATCCAATCCATTTAGCTGAAGTAACCTTTCCTTTTGTGCATGGCTGAGATCTAGGTCCAACTGAGTTGCCATCCTCAATGTGTTATATTCAAATTCTATTGATAGCAAAGCCTTATTCCCGTAGACCAGCTCATAGGGTGTGAACACTGTGGTGGTTTTCCATGTGGTGTTATAGGCCCAAGTGGCCTCAACCAATCGATCTGCCCAATCTTTTCTACTGCCGCTCACTGCCTTAGTCAAAATCCCTTCCAAAGCTCTGTTAGTGACTTCCACCTGGCCATTTGCTTGCAGAAGATAAGGGGTGGAAGTTTTGTGCTTAATCTTTTGATGTGTGAGCAAGTCTTCAATCAGATTGGAGGTAAACTGACTCCCTTGATCTGTAACTAATTCTCTTGGATAGCCAAATTTGTAAAATATATTTTCCCTCAAAAACTCAGCTACTTTTTCTTCTGTTGCTACCTTGATCGCCTTTCTTTCTACCCATTTTGTCAGATAATCAGTACACACAATGATGTAAGATTTCTATTTTGAATGAGGGTTGATGGGACCCACAAATTCCATGCCCCACTTCTCAAATGGCTCGAAAGTCACTTGAGGTTGCAGGGGAATCTCATCCCTTGGAGTAGTTTTCCCCATCCTTTGACATCAGTCACATTGGCTGATATGTTTTTTGACATCTTGATGAAGAGTGGGCCAATAGTAACCTGCTTGCAGAATTTTGAAGGCAGTCCTTTTTGCTGCAAAATGGCCCCCACAGGGCCCATCGTGACAGGTTAGGAGAATGTCAAAAACTTCCTCCTCCCTGACACATCGCCTCAAAATCTGATCTGGGCCAAGTTTAAAAAGATTGCCCCCAATCCAGGTGAATGGGGCACTTTTCCTCACGATCTTGCTTTTCTCTTTTGAGGACAGGTGTGGCAGAAACTGTGCTGAAACCAAGTAATTTGCTATATCAGCAAACCATGGAGAGAGTACTGAAATAGAAAATAGGTGTTCATCTGGCATTTGATCATCCACCATTCCTTCTTCACCTGCAAGCAGATCTAATCTAGACAGAAAATCAGCAACAACATTTTCCTTACCCAGCTTATCAACAATGGTCAAATCAAATTGCTGCAATAAAAGTAACCATCTAATAATACGAGCATTTACATCTGGTTTATTCATCAAATACCTAATTGCAGCATGATCGGTGTGTACGAATGTTTGATAGCCGGTGATGTAGTGTCTGAACTTATTTAGGGAATGGACTATAGCTAGGAGCTCCTTTTCGGTTACAGTGTAGTTTAATTCTGCCTTGGATAGGTTTTTACTGACAAAATATATGGCATAAGGCAACTTCTCATCAACTTGCCCTAAGGCTACTCCTATTGCTTTGTTCGAGGCATCTGTGTGAATGTGGAAAGGTAGGGCCCAGTTTGGACCTCTCAAAATTGGGGCAATTACCAGTTTACCTTTCAAGGTATCCAGAGCCTCTTGACAGTTGTCAGTCCATATGAACTCAGCATCTTTTCCCAAAAGACCAAACAATGGAGAGGCTAGCTTACTAAAATCCTTAATGAATCTTTTATAATACCCTGCTAAGCCTAGGAAACTTCGAACATCTCTTACCTTTTGAGGAGGTGGGACCCTTTGGATGACAGCAATCTTGTTGGGATCCACCTGTAATCCTTGCTGAGAAATTGTATGACCTAGCATGGTCCCTTCAGTCATCAGGAATTCACATTTTTCAGGGCTGAGGTACAAGTTTATTTCAATGCATTTGGCTAAAACTTTTCCCAGGTTAGTCAGAGCTTCCTGGAAGTTAGAACAATAAGGGGTAAAGTCATCCATAGAGATTTCCACTAAATCATGAACCAACTTAGCAAATATGCTCAGTACTGCTCTCTGGAAAGTGGCGGGTGGTGGGCTCCAGTATTGTAGCAATAATGCTACAACTCCTGGAACTCCCTTCTTTAATTTTATCAACCCGGTAGTTCGTAACAAACTTGGAAGCGACGGTGCTATATGCACAAGTACTAGCTCTTACCGCAGCTGTCACTTGGTCAGCTGGCACAAGTCTGCTAGGAGCTTAAGCCAACTTCTATGAGCTCTTAGAAGAAGCTTTTTAATTGATGGATGAAAGCTAACTCGAAGGAAGCTAATCTAATTGCAAAGAGAAACTGAGAGCCAAAAAGAAACGCAAACCCTAGCAAACCCTAATTCTACCAGCTAGTCCTACTGACGCAAAGGAGAGCATGCAAACTACTAAAAGAGATGCCATTACTTCTATGAAGGTAAAATACATGTGTCTAGACTACCTCTATCTGAAGAAAACATCTTTTTGTATTTTTTTTTTAAGTTGTTGGAATTATCATGCATGTGCTTCTAACTATTTTTGACTGTGCAGAGGTGGATCAAGGAGGAGAAATGCTTGGGAAAGGTTGGGAAGGGTCATAGAGGGTCTAAGGGGTCCCTAACACCCTTCCAGAGAGTCTCACAAAGTTTGGCTGCCAAGAAACCGTGTTTATGAGCTTCTACAGGAAGTCTGCAGGGGTTCTACAGGATGTTCAGGATTTCTACAGGATGTTCTGTAATTCTTCTACAGGATGTTTCGAAATGGGATTTTGGAGCATGGATGGAGGGAAAAAGATGGAGGAATGAGTATGGAGGTGAAATAGGGGTGTGAAGAGGTCTAGGACTTGGTGGATGAGGCTAAGGAGCGATTGGATTTGTTCAAGGATGGAGGAAGCGATGATGCACAAGAATGTAGGAATTAGGGCAAGGTGGGGAAGGTATGGCAAATGAAGGGTACGAATCATGGACTAAGGGTTGGAGAAGATTATCTAATGGATTATGGGTAGATAGAGAAGGATAACAGGTGCTCTGCAAGTTATTTTTCGAATTTAACAAATGAAGACTTGGAAAATCGAGAACCTAATGACCTTGACCTAATCTGACCTAGATAATAGCAAAAGAAATGGAACAGAAGTTTATTTGCGCAAAATCAGATGAACTAACTATGCAACTAAGCAATCATAACCCTAAGCATGCAGTCAAAACTGATATCAAGTTTGACAACTAAAAATCCAACACTAATACTTGCATGGTGAAGCAAAACAGCGTTTTTGTGGGCAGCAAGGTCACCTTTGTCCCAACTCACGATCCCACTGAGGGAGAGGTAAGATCAGAGGTGCTTGAGCCCCTTTTTCCAAGGATCCTTTATGTTATTAATCTATCCAAATCAATCTGAACATGGAAATCTACTTTAATCATCAAAAGCAACCTAAATAACACAACAAGTTTTAAATCTAAATAGCAGATTTTACTCTAAGAATGCAGCAAAGACACATAAAGGTAAACAAAGGAGGTACTGGGCGCTTGAGATGGGCCCAACCCCAAGAGCTACAGCCTCCTAAGAGAGATTTAGAGCTGGTGCAAAGCTGGATTCATCTTTATTGATCAAGAAATAAAGAGTTACATCAAAATTGTCCACAAGGAGAACTTGAAAATGAGCTGACAGCAAAACTAATCTATTGCCTAAAAATCGAACTACAAAATGACTACAACAAGACTATGAAATGACTAACTACCAACTAACCAAAATGAGGCCCTAAGCCTTCTTATTTATACAAATTGAGGACCCAACAGTCCTCCTAAACTTTAGGGACTCGGCTGCCCAAAACTTGTAGTTAACAGCAGTCCTACTTGACTTGCTTGGCTGCCCTTGTGCTAATTGATTCGGTGGCCCTTGAACTCCGAGCTGATGGTGGAGAATTCGAGGTAAGGGCCCATAAATGAAGGGGACACCTTCCTACAAATCCTCTCCCTTGTTCTCCCACGAATCTGGCTGCAAAGTGCTCATTAAGACCTTCAATTTTGTCTCCAAGTTGACCAAAAAGGCTACACAAAGCACCCATTAGACTTGTTGGCATAATGACTAACCAAATTCACTCTATTCGCATAAATATAATCAAAAACATGCAATAAACTAATGAGAATGGTGGATTAAGTCAAATTAGGAGGTTGAATGAGCCCAAATAATTATCCATTTTTGGGGCTCATCATCACCCCCCTACTGAAAGTGTTGCTCATCCTCTGAGCAACCAATCTCTCTCCTCATCTTTGATGGCCCTGGTGGCCTCCTTAGCTAAAAGCTCGGCCAATTTCTCCTTTTGCTGCCCTTTTTCCAAACTTCCTGTAGAAAGTCCTCTAGCTGAGTTCTGGCTTCCTGTAGAAACAGTCAGCACCACTGTATCCTGCTTAGCTATGGGTGATTTTCCTTTCAGCTTGGATGTGGCAGACTTCATCTTCTCCCCCTTTCTGCTCTTCTTCCTCACTGTTAGAAGGACTGATATCATAGGTGAGGGCTTTTATGTCACTTTCTGCTATCAAGTCCCTGAAGACTTCCCAATTTTCTTTCTAACTGCATGGTGTTGACCAAAAGATTCATTATTAGGATCATATTCAGCAATGGAAGAAGCATGCAAATTCCCTTCTGGTGTATTCTTTCTTTTCTTTCTGGCAGCTTGTTTGAGGAAGGGCAATGCCTGTGGGAGCAACACCATTATCATCGACTTTGCAAATTCCTATCCCATGGAATCTGAATCTACCTTGCCTAAATTTCCATCCAGTGATTGGGTGGTATCACATTGTCTATTCTGTTCTGAGGAACTCAAACTACACTCATTAGAAAGTATCTGACCTTTCCCAGATATCTCAGGGACAGACTGCAAAGGAATAGCACTAGCTTGAGGAATAAACTGATTATATTTCTCAACTTTCAGTTGTCCCTCATCATCCTTTCTGTCTTGTAATACTTCTTCACAATCTCCAATAGAGGACTCAAGCATGGAACCATCCTGTAATTTATCCAGTAGTGTGCATTGCTGTGGGCAATATGACTCTACTTGAGAACCTAAAAGTATGCCCTTGCCAACATTAGCTATTGCTGAATGGTTTTCCATGCGTGGTCCTGCATTTATGATTTCAGCTACAGTCCCGCCATGCCCAAAATGTGAAATTTCCATTCTCTTTAGATGAGAAGGTTGATCTGAAATGAATAGCCTGCTAGCAGTGCCTTTGTTATTTATCAGAATACCAGGACAAGTATTTGCATCCTTGTCAAGGGAATCTGGCACAAACAATCCAGTTTTCCCGACAATATCAAAGCTTTCAGAAGGCTGATTTTTGTTATTGTCATTCTCAATTACCATTGCAGGAATACCACAATCCATGTTAAGTTTAGGAGAGTTTAGACATGCTACACGAACAGCCTTCTGTTTATCAAGCCTGAAGCATTTCCTTCTTATTGATCCTTCTATTGTTGTAGTCGGCAGTTTCTGACTGCAGAGTGTCTCCATTCAGATGAATGTCTTCAATGTTCTGATTTGCTGTCCCATTTTCATTTGCAACAAGTTCACGGAATAAGCGTTGAACCAATGGATTTGTAAATCCAAAAAGCTCAGCACCGTCAATTATCGAGAACTGATCTCTATGAAACTTTTGAATTCGCATGTTATTTTTCTTCTGGATTTTTTCCCAGGCAATGGTAGGAGTTTCCCCGTGGCACGAAATCCCTTTGTCGGATACAATCACAAACACAGGCCCTTTGGCACCTTCCTGAATCTCCATTTCATATATGTGTCCAGCATAATTGCGCAGAGCTTGATATCCAATGGGATAGGGATATTTGTCCTTCCCCTCGTTTTGAGCTTGAAATTTTCTAAAACTCCCTAGTTTTCTTTCTGCAGGGCTGTTTTCTGCCTTTCTTGTAGAAGTCTCTCGTTTTCTGTAGAACGAAACAGTGCTTCCTGTAGAATGTCGATAAGCAGGAGGGTTTTGAAAAATGGACGAGAAAGACTGGTTTGCTTCTATGGAGGTGGTATGGAGCTTGTTGCAGCTGCAGGGACGATGATAAAATAGAAACAATAGCTGTGAGAGTTCAATTGGATGTTTATGAAGATTTTCGTTGATGAAGGGTGAGCTGGCCAACTACACGTTGGCCCCATGCAGACCATTGGTCTCCACTGCAGTGTTATTATGAACTGTAGTCCTCTGCCTGTAATTACTTCCATCAATTACGTTGGATTTTAAACAACCAACACTACCTGTTCTCAGTTTTCTTCCTGATATGGCTGAGAACACGTGTCGATTTCACCCACCGAGCGCTGTTTGAACTGGACAAGGGTGGCCAGTTAGCTGGCCACCGATTTTTTTAATCCCAACCATCTCATTGCTCATGCTGTTTACGAATTACATTCATGCAAACAAAGGAACAAGTTTAGTCACGTACCTGCAAGTCGTGCGTGGTTGCTGTGAAGTGCTGAGATCTTTCATTTGCTACATGCATTTGTTTTTGTGATTGCATGTGGCTTGGCTACTGATTTTTTTGGTTGTTTTCCTTGTGCAGGTGTCCTCTAGCCAGATGCATGCTGCAGGAGTCCATTTCCACGCTCAGATCTGCACCTTGAAGCTGTTGCTGCTGAATTTTCACCAAACCAGAACTTATTTTCACCATTGCTCCCAAACGGTAAACCGGATCGATCTGAAACTTACTGAGCATGTTCCTATCATCATTATGCACCTCCCATAGCAAAATCATGATCAATGGATGCACGGATTTCGATAAAAATGGAAAATGGTTGAAGATTTCAGAGATCGATTTCTTGGAAACCGTGCATCGGAATCGGTTGAAACTGCTTGGGTAGGTTACCATCACTCATATGCATATCCCCATGAAACAGGTTTTGAAATGGATGCACGGATATGGAGAAAATGCAAAAATGGCTGATGGCGATGGAGGCTAATTTCTTGGAAACCGTGCACCGAAATTGGCTGAAACTGCTTAGGCATGTTGCCATCACCCTTGTACAATTCCCCATAAAACGGTTTTTCAAATGGATGCATGGTTTTCAAGTTATGGCAAAAACAAATTTTGTTCTAGGTATTTTTGCTTCAAGGCATTTTGCATTTTTGTTGCATGGTATGAAAAATGAATTTGGGTTGTGATGCAGGTATGGAGATGATGGAGGAGGAGTTGGAAGATTGCATGAGGACTTCTGAACCCTTGAGGAAGCTACCATGTTCACCAAACCATTTTTTCAATCCATTTTTAACTTCTTGTAGTTCCTACAGGAACTTCCTGTAGAAAACACAGTTTTGAGGAAAGAAGCATAATGACATGAAAAAAATGATGGAAAATGGGTGAGGGATGGAAACATGGATGCTTGCAGGCATAACCAATAGATTCCAAGCTTTATATTCCCTTCCAAAATCGAATCTGGCTCGCTTGAAGGTTCTACAGGATGTTTCCTGTATAAATATAGAACCTCCTCTAGAAGGCACAAAAACTCCTTTGTCTTTGTTTTGAGTGATCCTCCTGACCTGCAATGTCATTGCTGCAACCTGAAATTATTCAATGGGAATTAGATTTATTTTTCTTTTTCTTTTTCTTTTTTTTTTTGAAAAACAACTAGGGCGCCTCATGGAGGTTTTCACCCTAATTGCCTGCCCTGGGCGCCTCCAAGGGAGGTTTTCACCCAGAGATCTTATTCTCTTTTCTCTTTTTTCCCAACCCATTGACCGCCTCATGGAGGTTTTCAATCAATGAGCCAATCTAAGGCGCCTCCGAGGAGGTTTTCACCTTAGATTTTTATTCTCTTCTTATTTTCATTTTTTTTTCTCTTTTTTTCTTTTTTCTTTTTTTCTACCCTACCCTACTTGAAAAACAAAATCATTCTCAAGTATAAGAATACTTCCAATGGAGCCATGTGCACATCGAGATTAGAGACAAAATGATGTGAAGGCTTGAAATGCATGCTTTGACAGGTATTCGGATTTCAGAGACCAAATGATCTGACTTTGAAGGGATCAAACATAGCTGAGGAAGAGAGTACTGCTGCAACTTAGTGACTGTCTGGAACCATGTCTCAATATAGCTTTGATATCCTTGGTCCTTTTGCTGATCTGGATCATTCTTCATGTCACCTTCTATCATGACCTTCGCATCTTCCTCTTTTTGCTGATCTTTCTCTTGAGTACATGGAGGATTTGATAGTAACCATGAGGGAACTCTCTCAATCTCTGATTCTGATTTCTTCTCTTCATCAAGTGCAACCCATGGTTCTTTGATCTCCTCTCTTGAATCTTCTTTTGCTGGATGTGATCCTTCAATGCTTTCAATATAGTCTCTTTTTTGCAATACTTTTCCTGAGCTATGGTGAATATCCTTGAGCTCAAGAGGAATCGTTTGGACATGTTGTGCCTCAGCTTTGCCATTGGGTTGAGCGACTGCAACGGGCAGGTGTGGAAATGGTGGTACGGATAGTTGGGTGGGGGTGTATATTTGAGATGGATGTGGATGGGGTTGTGGCTGGGTAGGCATTTGGGGTTGCCTTGGTGGAGCAAGAGGCAATGGTTGTGGATGAGCAGGTGGTGGAGGAAAAGAAGTGGGAGGAGAGTTGTACTGGGGCCTCCACCCCTGATGAGGTGCATTCCACTGAGGCTGTGGTTTAGCATAAGAGTGAAACGAATGAGCACCTGGTTGGGCATAATATGGATTTATGAAGGAACAAGGAGGAGGTGTGAACCAGGAAGGATGGGCAGGGGGACCCCAAGAAGACATGAAAGTGGCTTGATAGGGGTCATAATAGGTCTCGGACACCCCTTGCAGTTCCTGCTGATAAGATCTAGGTTCATGTGGCCTCCTTTGGTTCATATAATAGAGTGATTCAGTGGCTCCTTTGGCTCTTTGATATGCAGCTTTGATTCTGGGTAAGGAAGGGCACTGATCTGTAGGATGGTATTCTTCACAGATGAAACACACTTCTAGGGAGTGCATTGGACATTCGTTCCTAGGATGCTTTCTAGTGCACCTAGGACAGAAGATGTTCAAAGCCCTCTTGGCTTCCTCTTGCTTCCTTTGGATCTATAAGGTATCCAGTTGCATGGCAAGAAACTGCCTCATATCACTCTTGAAATCTTCCATATGATTTTCAAATTCATCTTTGGACAAGGTGCTACTCCCAACATTTCTACTTGTAGCCATTTGCTCCAGAGGAATGTTTTCTTCTTCTTCTCCCCTAGAGGTTCTTCAGATATGTCTTGATGTCCACCCAGGGGTTCTTCTTAGTCACAGCCATCGAAGAAGAGAGAAGGTTGGCTGTGTGAAGCAAAGGGGGGTGTTGTGAAAATATTTTTCTAACTTATCTCTACTCCTACAAGGCATGAAATGAAATCTTTTTGGTTGATTTTTGATTTTTTTCTACTTGTACCTGCAAAACTAAAATAAATTGAACTGCAACTAACTATCTTGCTGAAATGGAAATGCGGAATTGAAACGAAAGCAGGAAAGGCCTGATCTATTTTGCTCAAAGGAAATTGCAGGAATGAAATGCTAATCTACGCTTGCAGAAATGAAATTGCAGAATTGAAATGCTAATCTATGAAAGCAGGAAATGCTAATCTACTTTTGCATAAACGAAATTGCATAATGGAAATGAAATAAACTACTTAGCAGAAGATTGTAGTGGAAAATAGAAGAAAAGAGATAATCACCAATACTCTGACGCTTCCCCGGCAACGGCGCTAAAAAGATGGTGGGCTCCAGTATTGTAGCAATAATGCTACAACTCCTGGAACTCCCTTCTTTAATTTTATCAACCCGGTAGTTCGTAACAAACTTGGAAGCGACGGTGTTGTATGCACAAGTACTAGCTCTTGCCGCAGCTGTCACTTGGTCAGCTGGCACAAGTCCGCTAGGAGCTTAAGCCAACTTCTATGAGCTCTTAGAAGAAGCTTTTTAATTGATGGATGAAAGCTAACTCGAAGGAAGCTAATCTAATTGCAAAGAGAAACTGAGAGCCAAAAAGAAACGCAAACCCTAGCAAACCCTAATTCTACCAACTAGTCCTACTGACGCAAAGGAGAGCATGCAAACTACTAAAAGAGATGCCATTACTTCTATGAAGGTAAAATACATGTGTCTAGACTACCTCTATCTGAAGAAAACATCTTTTTTTATTTTTGTTTAAGTTGTTGGAATTATCATGCATGTGCTTCTAACTATTTTTGACTGTGCAGAGGTGGATCAAGGAGGAGAAATGCTTGGGAAAGGTTGGGAAGGGTCATAGAGGGTCTAAGGGGTCCCTAACACCCTTCCAGAGAGTCTCACAAAGTTTGGCTGCCAAGAAACCGTGTTTATGAGCTTCTACAGGAAGTCTGCAGGGGTTCTACAGGATGTTCAGGATTTCTACAGGATGTTCTGTAATTCTTCTACAGGATGTTTCGAAATGGGATTTTGGAGCATGTGTTATCACTGAAAATGCTGTTGTCAAAATTTTTGGTCTAGCTTAAAGACCGGGTGTTTTCGCAGCGCCTGAATTCTTTTAGCAGTTTCGCAGCGTCATCTATTTTAGTGATTTCGTAGCAAAAGCACTAACTTTGCACTGGCTGCGCTACGAAATTAGGGATTTGCTCGAAGGTTTCAGTGAAGGCCCAAATTCTAAGAACGCCTATGGTATACTGGCTACAACTGCTGTGGATGAGGGTGAGGTGTTTAAAGGTCTAGTGTTGACTAAAGGATATAACTCTGGTGTTGTTGCATACAAAACTCTGGAGCTGCATCACTTAATAAAAAATAAGAGGGACATGTGGCAGGCAGCGTTTCTCTTAATGCCTTGATTCAAGGGCTTTGCACCACAGGTAGAATAATGGAAACAGAGTATGTTTTACAAAAATGTCAAAAAGGAGTTTCATTCCAAATGATGTCAGTTGTAATCTCTTAATTAAATAATATTGCAGACATAAAATTTGGGTAGAGCAGAATCCTAATGCTTGGCCATCTAGTCCCAGTCTACAGATCTTTCGGAGGACGATGATAAGTGTCAAGGATATGTTGAGTATGGCAGATGTCTATCTTATCTCATTTCTTTATCTAGCAGTCACATTGCAATATTTCCGAGGAATTGAAATTAGTCCAGTGCATTCTTATCCGCTGAGTTATTGTAGACAAATGCTGGCCTTTGGGTGTCTGACATTGACAGTTCTGCAACTTATGAGTATTTTGTATTACATGGAGATGATTGTTCTCTCTGCGGCCAAGAAGCACATCCTTGATTGGCTGAGGGCATTTGGTGAATTTGAGATCATAGGAAACATCATCATTCTTGAAGAAACAACGATGAAGTGGCCAATTTGTGATTGCTTTTTATTAAACCAGCTACCCTTTTGAGAAAGTTGAAGCTTGCTACTCTTTGGAAGCCTTTCCTCGTGAATGAGCTTAGAGCTTAACATCTTCTCCGTGATAGTCGAAAGGTATATGAGCGCCTTCAAAAATTTCGCATTCATACTCCAAGGGGATCACATTTTTTCTAGACTGGGATACACAGCGCCTCCTTCTTGGTATTACTCTCTGAAACAAAAATGTTTTGGAGCTATCGTAATTACCTGGCTTATGCGAAATGCGTTGCAGCCGTTTCTTCAAGGCACATGGGTTTTTAAGATGACCGATATAAATGCAAGTGTCATGAATATTATAAAGCATGTTGGTTCATAATTAATGCGCATATTAAAGATATGAAAGTGCTCTTATGAAATACAGTGATTAATGCCATGTGTCAAATGGTCTTTATAAAGGTTTGATTGCCACAAGATCGCCATTGACACCGGGATTGAGATGTGGCACTTCTGATGGCCACCTGCATTAGCAAAATCACCAGAATCACAACGACAGATGCTACTTATAAGGATGATGTGCTGAGCGATGTTTTTCGTTTAGCTCACCGCGGTTTAGATAATGGCGTTATTCCAAATAAGACACAGAGGTGCGCCTGCCACTGAAAAGATATTTCCATGGATGCTCATCCCTCGGCTATCGAGCAGCATAAGAATTGGATCCGTTTCTGGTGAAACGAATGGGACAGGCTTTCCCGGAATTGGTATTCTTGGAACAGAGAAACGGATTCGTTCGTTTTAGAATCTCCAGTTGGTGTGGGATTTTCATATACCAAGATCACTTCTGATTTGCTGGTGCCGGATGATCAATTTACTGCTGAGGGTTCATACGAATTCCTTCTGAGATGGTTACAGAGTTTCCCACAGTATAAAACCCGTGATTTCTACATAGGAGGAGAAAGTTATGCAGGCCATTGTGTACTTCAACTTGCAGAGCTTATTCAGGACCGAAGCCACAAACACTCAAAATACACTTCTATCAATTTGAAAGGAAGTTCATTTGTTCATGATATATTACAGAGCAGATCGAGGTTGCTTCCAGAAGAAACAAATGAATCCTCGCGTCTACTTAATTCACCGGTTCATATCACAGCTTTGAAATTTGAGAATAAGATTAACCAAGATCTTCATGGCCTAAAAAACAAAATCTCAAGAAGCAGAATATAAGTTTGTCCAAGAAAAACTATATTCTTAGAAAGATTTTCCATTGTTCCTCTTTCAGGAGCTAGACATAGCAAACAGTGAATTTACAAATGTTTCATCATCATCCTCTTTGGAAAACTTTGATGATTTGTTTGTAGGTGTTTCAGATTGAGTTGGAAGACTGAAGAAAGAAAGCCGGGACTAAATTCTAAATTAGTAAACTATGTTCCAGCCAAAGTATCTCCAGAAAGCAGAGGAATCCGGGCATGCTGTTTGAGTTTGTTTTTAGGAAAAGCTATTGACATTGAAGCCTGGCAGCTAAAGAGGATTATTTGCAAATTGTTGTTCATTTGTTGGAATGAGGAAGATCATTAATAAATGTAGCACAGTGTTAGCAGAAAACCAGTGAGGGGGACTGTGTTTTTAAATCACACAGCAGTTTCGTAGCGCGCTATGAAACTGCTGTAGGTGATGATTTAAAGCGCAGGGCAGCTAGTGTGATACTGTGAGCAGCTAGTCTGACACGGTGAGCGGGAGTTGAGGAAGAAGAACAGCTGTCTATCAAATACCACCTACAGCACATCAGAAGCCTGGCATCATTCCATACTTGGGGTTATTAAAAGATTTGGGAGCAGGCTGCTATACTTTAGGAGAATGTTGGGAGACAGAAACCGATAAATAGGAGCACACCTTCTGGTCATTAAATGAGCCATCAGTGCTTTCAAGCATCCCAAGTCAGCATCCATTGCATCTGTAGCTCAGCCATATCAGATTAATCGAAGGAGGACAGCTGTCAAAGCATTCAAGAAAGCATCCAGCATACGAGGAGAATGGAATTAATATTTTAGTTTGATTAGGATTGTGTGTAATTATAGTTCAGCATGTTTGTAATTAATTCATTAGTTAGAAGCATGTAGGAGTAGTTAATAGGGCATTCGAGCTCATTCTAGAGAGGAGGAATGTATTCCTATATATGGTGAAAACTAGGATGTAATAGGGGTTGGACTTTTTATATACAAAAACAGAGTTTTATGAGCTTATGTAAAGACTGTTACAGTAATGGTAAAACAGGTTATTTCTTCTCAAGATTCTCAATGGATTGTGTTGTTCGAGTATGATAGTGGTTTAGTTTCTTAATGTTCTTTTTACAGCCTTGTTATAGCACAATCACTCAGAATTCATATTATATGCTCTAACTTCCTGTGTGTTTGACAAGCTGTGGGTTTTGGTGAAGCATGCTTGAACAGCTAATGCAAAGAGCCTTGACTTCCATGAAATGACTGTGCTTTTGTCTATTAGATGTGAGAGACTCCATAGCCCAATGAATACTTATTTGATATGTATCCAACCAGCTATATTTATATAAATGTATGAAGAGTTAGCCCTCTGTTGTTGTGATTAATTTCCTATCAAAAGCCTGTGAGAGAGCCCTCTCTGATTAGGAAGGCTAATTCCTAGTCTAAAGTCTGGTCTGAAACAGTTACACGAAGCCTTGCTTGGTTGCAGCCCCTAGTACTGGTTTTGTGATAACATTTTGGTGCGTCTGCCGGGAGCTTAAGATTGAATTTCTGAAGGTAGCAGGAGTTCAAATGATTTTCAAGGCTGCAAAACTACCTTGGCGACTCCATTGTTGAAGAATTCAAAGTTATATATTCATGGTGATTCCACTGGAGTTATGAAAGACCCAGAAGCTGCTCATCTTTGTTCAAGGTATGCATGCATTGATTTCTCAGGAATTCATGGTTTCCCAAATCATTGTCCCAAGGATGCATATTTTCTAAGGAATGGTCCAAAATTCAACGGTGAAGATTTGAGTTTAACCTTGGATCATATTTCAGATTTCTGTCATTTTGCTGAGCTTCTTAGAGTTAAACATGAGGATGTTTGCATAAGGTTATTTTATGATTCACTCCAAGGGAAATGCAAACAGTGGGTTGAATGCTTGCCTGCCAAGTCCATTAAGTCATTGCCAGACTTTTGGCTTATGTTCTTGGAGGAATGGATAGATAGGTCAGAGGTGGAAGTAAACTCTCCTTCAGTTGAAGGTTTTAAACAGTGGAATGATGATCATAATAAAGAAGAAACAAATGAATCTTTTTCTTTGTCCCTGTCCTCATATCTGAAATCTTTTGACTGCAAGTCAGAGGATAAGATGAAATTTTTTGATGAATTTGCCAAAGACATTGAGAAAGAAATTGAAGGTTTAGAAGGACAAATTCAGGCATACAATTTTCATGATCATGATCATTATTCCCAGAAATTTTTTATGACTGAACGCAAGGAGACTATGCTGGTTCCCCTCTCTTTTACGATTGAGGAACTGAACACTGTGGTTGAAGATCAGTTTGCACAGCTGGAAAGTGTCGTGGAAGGACAAGCTGATCATGTGTTCTGGGATCCTGTAGCTGATTATATGGAAGAGTTTTACTCTCCAGTGTTTCAGTTTACCTATGAAGATCGGAGAGTACTTCAGTGGCAGCGGTCTTTACACTATCACATTAGTTCTGAAATCCGATACAGTGAGAGAGAATTTCAGTGGCAGCGGTCATTACACTGTCATATTGGTTCTGAACTCCGGGACAGGCAAAGAAATCAAATGTCAGATAAAGCAAATGATTGGCTGCATTGGAAGTTTCATATTGATTGAGCTGAGGGAAGTTTGAATTGTTAGGGTAGGTAGGTAGGTAAATTGCAAATAAGCTCAAAGTTGGCTGAGCATTTATTTTTCAGTAGATATAATTTTCTTTCTCCCACAATCATGTTGGTCAGGCAAATTTTTGTTTGTCAAATCAATGGGTAAGGCACTGGAGCTGCATGTTCTTAGCGCACCACAAGGGCACACTATCCCAAGTGGAGCCACTGTTATCACTGAAAATGTTGTTGTCAAAATTTTTGGTCTAGCTTAAAGACCGGGTGTTTTCGCAGCGCCTGAATTCTTTTAGCAGTTTCGCAGCGTCATCTATTTTAGTGATTTCGTAGCAAAAGCACTAACTTTGCACTGGCTGCGCTACGAAATTAGGGATTTGCTCGAAGGTTTCAGTGAAGGCCCAAATTCTAAGAACGCCTATGGTATACTGGCTACAACTGCTGTGGATGAGGGTGAGGTGCTTAAAGGTCTAGTGTTGACTAAAGGATATAACTCTGGTGTTGTTGCATACAAAACTCTGGAGCTGCATCACTTAATAAAAAATAAGAGGGCCATGTGGCAGGCAGCGTTTCTCTTAATGCCTTGATTCAAGGGCTTTGCACCACAGGCAGAATAATGGAAACAGAGTATGTTTTACAAAAATGTCAAAAAGGAGTTTCATTCCAAATGATGTCAGTTGTAATCTCTTAATTAAATAATATTGCAAACATAAAATTTGGGTAGAGCAGAATCCTAATGCTTGGCCATCTAGTCCCAGTCTACAGATCTTTCGGAGGACGATGATAAGTGTCAAGGTTATGTTGAGTATGGCAGATGTCTATCTTATCTCATTTCTTTATCTAGCAGTCACATTGCAATATTTCCGAGGAATTGAAATTAGTCCAGTGCATTCTTATCCGCTGAGTTATTGTAGACAAATGCTGGCCTTTGGGTGTCTGACATTGACAGTTCTGCAACTTATGAGTTTTTTGTATTACATGGAGATGATTGTTCTCTCTGCGGCCAAGAAGCACATCCTTGATTGGCTGAGGGCATTTGGTGAATTTGAGATCATAGGAAACATCATCATTCTTGAAGAAACAACGATGAAGTGGCCAATTTGTGATTGCTTTTTATTAAACCAGCTACCCTTTTGAGAAAGTTGAAGCTTGCTACTCTTTGGAAGCCTTTCCTCGTGAATGAGCTTAGAGCTTAACATCTTCTCCGTGATAGTCGAAAGGTATATGAGCGCCTTCAAAAATTTCGCATTCATACTCCAAGGGGATCACATTTTTTCTAGACTGGGATACACAGTGCCTCCTTCTTGGTATTACTCTCTGAAACAAAAATGTTTTGGAGCTATCGTAATTACCTGGCTTATGCGAAATGCGTTGCAGCCGTTTCTTCAAGGCACATGGGTTTTTAAGATGACCGATATAAATGCAAGTGTCATGAATATTATAAAGCATGTTGGTTCATAATTAATGCGCATATTAAAGATATGAAAGTGCTCTTATGAAATACAGTGATTAATGCCATGTGTCAAATGGTCTTTATAAAGGTTTGATTGCCACAAGATCGCCATTGACACCGGGATTGAGATGTGGCACTTCTGATGGCCACCTGCATTAGCAAAATCACCAGAATCACAACGACAGATGCTACTTATAAGGATGATGTGCTGAGCGATGTTTTTCGTTTAGCTCACCGCGGTTTAGATAATGGCGTTATTCCAAATAAGACACAGAGGTGCGCCTGCCACTGAAAAGATATTTCCATGGATGCTCATCCCTCGGCTATCGAGCAGCATAAGAATTGGATCCGTTTCTGGTGAAACGAATGGGACAGGCTTTCCCGGAATTGGTATTCTTGGAACAGAGAAACGGATTCGTTCGTTTTAGAATCTCCAGTTGGTGTGGGATTTTCATATACCAAGATCACTTCTGATTTGCTGGCGCCGGATGATCAATTTACTGCTGAGGGTTCATACGAATTCCTTCTGAGATGGTTACAGAGTTTCCCACAGTATAAAACCCGTGATTTCTACATAGGAGGAGAAAGTTATGCAGGCCATTGTGTACTTCAACTTGCAGAGCTTATTCAGGACCGAAGCCACAAACACTCAAAATACACTTCTATCAATTTGAAAGGAAGTTCATTTGTTCATGATATATTACAGAGCAGATCGAGGTTGCTTCCAGAAGAAACAAATGAATCCTCGCGTCTACTTAATTCACCGGTTCATATCACAGCTTTGAAATTTGAGAATAAGATTAACCAAGATCTTCATGGCCTAAAAAACAAAATCTCAAGAAGCAGAATATAAGTTTGTCCAAGAAAAACTATATTCTTAGAAAGATTTTCCATTGTTCCTCTTTCAGGAGCTAGACATAGCAAACAGTGAATTTACAAATGTTTCATCATCATCCTCTTTGGAAAACTTTGATGATTTGTTTGTAGGTGTTTCAGATTGAGTTGGAAGACTGAAGAAAGAAAGCCGGGACTAAATGCTAAATTAGTAAACTATGTTCCAGCCAAAGTATCTCCAGAAAGCAGAGGAATCCGGGCATGCTGTTTGAGTTTGTTTTTAGGAAAAGCTATTGACATTGAAGCCTGGCAGCTAAAGAGGATTATTTGCAAATTGTTGTTCATTTGTTGGAATGAGGAAGATCATTAATAAATGTAGCACAGTGTTAGCAGAAAACCAGTGAGGGGGACTGTGTTTTTAAATCACACAGCAGTTTCGTAGCGCGCTACGAAACTGCTGTAGGTGATGATTTAAAGCGCAGGGCAGCTAGTGTGATACTGTGAGCAGCTAGTCTGACACGGTGAGCGGGAGTTGAGGAAGAAGAACAGCTGTCTATCAAATACCACCTACAGCACATCAGAAGCCTGGCATCATTCCATACTTGGGGTTATTAAAAGATTTGGGAGCAGGCTGCTATACTTTAGGAGAATGTTGGGAGACAGAAACCGATAAATAGGAGCACACCTTCTGGTCATTAAATGAGCCATCAGCGCTTTCAAGCATCCCAAGTCAGCATCCATTGCATCTGTAGCTCAGCCATATCAGATTAATCGAAGGAGGACAGCTGTCAAAGCATTCAAGAAAGCATCCAGCATACGAGGAGAATGGAATTAATATTTTAGTTTGATTAGGATTGTGTGTAATTATAGTTCAGCATGTTTGTAATTAATGCATTAGTTAGAAGCATGTAGGAGTAGTTAATAGGGCATTCGAGCTCATTCTAGAGAGGAGGAATGTATTCCTATATATGGTGAAAACTAGGATGTAATAGGGGTTGGACTTTTTATATACAAAAACAGAGTTTTATGAGCTTATGTAAAGACTGTTACAGTAATGGTAAAACAGGTTATTTCTTCTCAAGATTCTCAATGGATTGTGTTGTTCGAGTGTGATAGTGGTTTAGTTTCTTAATGTTCTTTTTACAGCCTTGTTATAGCACAATCACTCAGAATTCATATTATATGCTCTGACTTCCTGTGTGTTTGACAAGCTGTGGGTTTTGGTGAAGCATGCTTGAACAGCTAATGCAAAGAGCCTTGACTTCCATGAAATGACTGTGCTTTTGTCTATTAGATGTGAGAGACTCCATAGCCCAATGAATACTTATTTGATATGTATCCAACCAGCTATATTTATATAAATGTATGAAGAGTTAGCCCTCTGTTGTTGTGATTAATTTCCTATCAAAAACCTGTGAGAGAGCCCTCTCTGATTAGGAAGGCTAATTCCTAGTCTAAAGTCTGGTCTGAAACAGTTACACGAAGCCTTGCTTGGTTGCAGCCCCTAGTACTGGTTTTGTGATAACAGCATGGATGGAGGGAAAAAGATGGAGGAATGAGTATGGAGGTGAAATAGAGGTGTGAAGAGGTCTAGGACTTGGTGGATGAGGCTAAGGAGCGATTGGATTTGTTCAAGGATGGAGGAAGCGATGATGCACAAGAATGTAGGAATTAGGGCAAGGTGGGGAAGGTATGGCAAATGAAGGGTACGAATCATGGACTAAGGGTTGGAGCAGATTATCTGATGGATTATGGGTAGATAGAGAAGGATAACAGGTGCTCTGCAAGTTATTTTTCGAATTTAACAAATGAAGACTTGGAAAATCGAGAACCTAATTACCTTGACCTAATCTGACCTAGATAATAGCAAAAGAAATGGAACAGAAGTTTATTTGCGCAAAATCAGATGAACTAACTATGCAACTAAGCAATCATAACCCTAAGCATGCAGTCAAAACTGATATCAAGTTTGACAACTAAAAATCCAACATATACTTGCATGGTGAAGCAAAACAGCGTTTTTGTGGGCAGCAAGGTCACCTTTGTCCCAACTCACGATCCCACTGAGGGAGAGGTAAGATCAGAGGTGCTTGAGCCCCTTTTTCCAAGGATCCTTTATGTTATTTATCTATCCAAATCAATCTGAACATGGAAATCTACTTTAATCATCAAAAGCAACCTAAATAACACAACAAGTTTTAAATCTAAATAGCAGATTTTACTCTAAGAATGCAGCAAAGACACATAAAGGTAAACAAAGGAGGTACTAGGCGCTTGAGATGGGCCCAACCCCAAGATCTACAGCCTCCTAAGAGAGATTTAGAGCTGGTGCAAAGCTGGATTCATCTTTATTGATCAAGAAATGAAGAGTTACATCAAAACTGTCCACAAGGAGAACTTGAAAATGAGCTGACAGCAAAACTAATCTATTGCCTAAAAATCGAACTACAAAATGACTACAACAAGACTATGAAATGACTAACTACCAGCTAACCAAAATGAGGCCCTAAGCCTTCTTATTTATACAAATTGAGGACCCAACAGTCCTCCTAAACTTTAGGGACTCGGCTGCCCAAAACTTGTAGTTAACAGCAGTCCTACTTGACTTGCTTAGCTGCCCTTGTGCTAATTGATTCGGTGGCCCTTGAACTACAAGCTGATGGTGGAGAATTCGAGGTAAGGGCCCATAAATGAAGGGGACACCTTCCTACAAATCCTCTCCCTTGTTCTCCCACGAATTTGGCTACCAAGTGCTCATTAAGACCTTCAATTTTGTCTCCAAGTTGACCAAAAAGGCTACACAAAGCACCCATTAGACTTGTTGGCATAATGACTAACCAAATTCACTCTATTAGCATAAATATAATCCAAAACATGCAATAAACTAATGAGAATGGTGGATTAAGTCAAATTAGGAGGTTGAATGAGCCCAAATAATTATCCATTTTTGGGGCTCATCAGCGGGAGCATTGCACAACTCAAAAGGAAGGACCCGGTATGCAAGAGTACCCCAAGGACAAGTGAAAGTGGTCTTATCTTGGTCTTCCGGGCTTATTTGGATCTGGTTGTACCCACTAAACCCATCTAGGAAGGAGAAGAACTTCTTCCCTACCAGGCCATCTAACACTTGAACTATGAAAGGAAAAGGGAAATGGTCCTTCTTGGTGGCCTTGCTCAGTTCCTGATAGTCTACACAAATTCTCCACTTCCTGTTTTTCTTTGGCACTGGCACCAAAGGAGAGACCCATTCGCTGTCAAAGATGGGGTAGATGAATCCTGCATCTAGCGACTTTTGCAGTTCTTCTTTGACAATGTCCTTAAGGGCTAGATTCATCCTCCTTTGAGGCTGCCTGACTGGTTTACAATCTTCTTTAATGTAAATGTGATGAGTACAGACTGAAGGGTGGACTCCCTTCATCTCCTTATAGTTCCAAGCAAAAGCATCCAAGTGGTTTTCCAATAAGTTACACAGTTCTTTCTCCTGAGAGGTGGATAGGGATGAGTTGATCCTCAAGGTTCTTTCTAGGCCGAATTCCACATTCTTCACTCGGGGAGAGGTCGGATCAGCCACACAGAGATCAACTACAGGATTGGCCTGGGTTTCTTCCACCAACTCTTCTAATGGAAACACATTGGGGGGTGGATTTTGAATCAATTTTTCAATAAGGTCATCCTCGGTTTGTGGTCCCCCCATGGTAGCCTCTACTGTACACAATGGTGTGGAATAGACTTCATCCTCATCTTCCTCCTCCAACCAGAGGGGTAAATCATGTTCTAACAGAGGTTGGGCAGGAGGATATAGGACTAGCTGTTTGGACATATGCCCATTCTTGATTGTCATGTTCCCAGCTCGACAACTGATGTAGGCATCTGCAGTAGCCAACCAAGGTCTTCCCAGGATGAGAGGATACCCGGTGAGCTTTGCCTTTGGCTGGAGAACCAGGAAATCAGCAGGGTCCTCCCAGGAATCAATAGAGACCATTACATCTTCCACAATCCCCTCAGGGGTCACGATGGAGTAGTCTGCTAACTGCAGGTCTGTTGTTGTGGTCTTTCTCAGGGAACCCTGAAGGTTGAGTTTGAGCATAGTGTCCCTGGTCATCACATTAATGGCAGTCCCTAGATCAATCAAGGTGTTGGCCGGATAAATTGATCTTGCAGACAAGACCAATCTCCCTAGTATCAAAAGATAGTCTAGCAACAAACAGACAAACAAATCTATCTTTCTCTAGACATATGTGATTTATAAATAAATACTATAAAGGTGTTAAGACCCTACCTTAGATCCAATGCTTGTTTGTAGTAGTCATCCTTCAATCGTTCGAAAGAGTTACCTTTGAGAACCTACAATCACAAACAAGCAAACATTAAATAGCACCTGCATAGCAAATATCATAAATCATGTCTATTATGGTGATCAAGGAATCCATAAAATAAACCATGAATCAACAGCTTATTGAGAAAAACAAACTTATTTGTATTAACTTTGAAGTAGAAGAACCTTACAACCTTTTCAGCCTTGATGTTGAACAAGCTCTTCCTGGGGTTCGAAACAGGAATTTCCTTTACTTTGACAAGCCTTGCACTCTTCCAAATGAGATCATAGAGGTATGTAATCTCTCCTCATAAAAACTCAACTAAGAAGACTAAGTTCCAACAACATTTCACCTCAAGAATATTCATCTTATAACCTTTCCAATAACCAGCCCAATGCTTCTTTTTATAGTGCAGAGGAGGAGGTTACAGGTCCACCTATGAAGGGATAGAATCCTCCTTCAAAGGGATAAGCTCCTCACATCAAGGGGTTAGATCCTTAAGGTATGGGATGCATGAACCTCAAGAGAGCGAACTTGCCACCTCAAGATTCCTTCCAAAAGCTTCTAGGAATGACTGAAAGTGAGTTTTTCATAATATACTCATGCCTTTTTAACTTTTACAGAGGTCCGCACCTTTAGCATAGAGACAGAGCAGTCAAGTACGCAGGAGACATGACCATTATGTGCGGGACCGTAGTGTTGTGTGTGGAGCATGATTGTTCAGAGGTCTTTGTTTCAGCCAGATGTATACCCCAGGAAGTTTGTAAACCCCTCCACGCGGGGGGGTGCGGGGGCTCGGGGGCAGTGCCTCCGAAGCTAAAAACAAATGTAAAATTGCCTTGTAAAAGTATAGTAATTTCTAGTCAATCTAGGCCGTTCATTAGGCAGATGATCTGACGGTAGAACTTATGTTTAGTTTAGGGTTTTTTGCCCTAGAAGGCAACCCCTCTCTTTGTATGAGGGCATTGTATTGGAGGCTGAGATATAGAGGTGATTCTGTGAGCGAGAAACAGTGAGGTGAGACTGTGAGAGAAAACAGAGGATATTACAGCGGATTTGCTGTAGGTTGTGTCTCTTCATTTTGTTGGATAATAGAAAGGAAGGACTGGCTGTTCGAGGTGGACGTAGCCCAAACTGGGTAAACCACATATATTTGTGTCTCTCTTGTTTTGTGCGTTTTCTGTGTTTATATTTCTGCAATATTTTATGTGTTCCATTGCTCCGTAATATATAATTTTCTAACAACTGGTATCAGAGCCGAAGGTCTATTTGGCTGATAAACTCGCAGGAAAGAAGGGTTCCTGGTTCGAGTGGGAGCAATGGCGGAAGATGGTAAGTTTAGGGTCGAGAAATTTAACGGCCAAAACTTCTCGCTGTGGAAGATGCAGATGGAAGATTATCTGTATCAGAAAGATCTATACCTACCATTGGGCGGAAAAACAAAGATGCCGACAGGTATGAAAGACGAAGAATGGAACCTTCTCGATAGAAAGGCACTCGGAACAATACAGTTGTGCCTTGCTGCGTCAGTCGCCTTCAACATTTCGAAGGAAACCACGACAGAGGGTTTGATGCAGACGTTGTTGAAACTATATGAAAAACCCTCGGCCTCAAACAAGGTATTTCTTATGAAACGGTTATTTAATATGAATATGTCGGAAGGTGGATCTGTTGCAAACCATTTAAATGATTTTAATACAGTTACAAGTCAGTTAAGTTCTATAGGGGTAAACTTTGATGATGAAGTTAGAGCTCTGTTATTCTTGTGCTCATTACCAGAAAGTTGGAATGGTTTGGTAATGGCCATTAGTAACTCCGTTTCTGGATCTAGTACTTTAAAGTTTGATGATGTTGTCGGTGCTATCCTTAGCGAGGAAATGCGACGGAAAAGCTCCGGTGAGACATCGGGAAATGCTTTGAGTGCAGAGTCTAGAGGAAGAAAAATGGAAAGAGGAAAGAGCTCAGGATATCGCAGTAAATCAAGGAAAGGCATATCCAAGTCCAGATCGGGGATATTGTGCTGGAAATGTGGAAAGAAAAGACACCTAAAGAAAGGCTGTAGATCTCGGAAGGGAAAAGAAGGAGATGCACAGCAAGAAAACAATCATGAAGCAAATGTGACAGATGAGGTGTTAGAAGATGCTTTGATTCTTTCTTTCGAAAATATTACTGATTCTTGGGTGGTAGATTCAGGGGCTTCATTCCATGCCACACCTGATAAGAAATACTTTCATGACTATGTTCAAGGAGATTTTGGACAAGTTCGTCTGGGTGATGATAAACCCTGTAAAATCGTTGGAATGGGTAAGGTTCTTGTAAAACAGCAGAATAGAAACCAATGGCTATTAAAGGAGGTAAGGCATGTTCCAGATCTAAAGAAAAATCTGATTTCAACAGGGCAGTTAGGCGGTGAAGGTTGTGTGACAACTTTCACAGATAAAGCTTGGAAGGTCACCAAAGGAGCCCTGGTAATAGCAAAAGGCGAAAAGGTTGGTACATTGTATTTATGCAATAGTATTACTAACTCTGTTAATGCTTTAACTTCCAAAGGAGCAGATGCAGCATTATGGCATCATAGGCTCGGACACATGAGTGAAAAGGGGATGAAGATTCTTCACTCAAGGAATTTGTTGCCGGGTTTGAAGAATGTTGATTTGGACTTCTGTGAGAATTGCATTTATGGAAAACAGAAGAGAGTCAGATTTCTTAGAGTTGGGAAAGAAAAGAAGAATGAAAAATTAGAGCTTGTGCATACAGATGTATGGGGACCTGCTCAGGTATCATCTCTCGGTGGCTCTTGTTATTATGTTACTTTTATTGATGATGCAACTAGAAAAACTTGGATTTATTGTATTAAGAATAAATCTGATGTATTTGATACTTTCAAGAAATGGAAAGCTTTGGTTGAGATTGAGACAGGAAAGAAATTGAAGTGTCTTAGATCAGACAATGGAGGTGAATATTGCAGCAAAGAATTTGATAGGTACTGTTCAAAACCTGGAATTCGCAGAGAGAAGACATTTCCAAGAACACCACAAGAAAATGGTGTATCAGAAAGGATGAACAGAACAATCATGGAGCGTGCAAGGTGCATGAGATTGCATGCAGGATTGCCTTTACAGTTTTGGGCAGATGTTGTAGATACTGTTGTTTATCTAATAAACAGAGGGCCTTCAAGTTCCTTGGATGGTGGTGTTCCGGAGGAAGCATGGACGGGTAAAAAGGTAAACTACTCCTTTTTAAAGCCTTTTGGTTGTGAGGCCTTTGTCCATATTGATAAAGAAAATAGAACAAAGCTTGAGGCAAAGTCAAAGAAATGTACCTTTATTGGATATGGTGTTAATGATTTTGGTTATCGCTTATATGATTATGAAAATCACAAAATCATTAGGAGCAGAGATGTAATATTCAATGAAAAGGTCTTGTATAAGAATCAGTTGCAGGAAAAGAAACAGGAAAAAGAAAACAAGGAATACGCAGTTCTTGACGAAATCACTGAAAAGGTAAAGGTGCCTGAAAATAATAATAATCAACAACAACAACCACCACAACAGCAACAGGCACCCCAAGCACCTGAAAGTGGTGTTAGAAGATCTACCAGGATAAGTAGACCCCCTGAACGATACTCTCCTTCATTATATTATTTATTGTTGACTGATTCTAGTGAACCCGAATGTTATGAAGAAGCAATGCAGGTTGAAAGCAGGAAGAAGTGGGAGGTAGCCATGGAAGAAGAGATGGACTCCTTAATGCATAACTAGACTTGGGATTTAGTCAGGTTGCCTGCAGGAAAAACTACATTGAAGAATAAATGGGTTTACAGGCTGAAGGAAGAAGATGGAGGAAAACAGAGGTACAAAGCTAGACTTGTGGTGAAGGGGTTTGCACAGAAGAAAGGTATTGATTTTGATGAAATATTTTCTCCTGTTGTTAAAATGACTTCAATCAAAACTATTTTAAGTCTTGTAGCAGCTGAAGATTTGCATCTTAAGCAGTTAGATGTAAAGACAGCCTTTCTCCATGGGGATTTGGAGGAAGAGATATATATGCAGCAGCCACAAGGATATGAGGTGAAAGGGAAGGAGAAACTAGTGTGCAGGTTGAAGAAGAGCATGTATGGCTTAAAACAGGGTCTAAGGTAGTGGTATCTAAAATTTGACAAGTTTATGTCTGAACAAGGTTATACTAGATGTCACTCTGATCATTGTGTTTATCTGAAAAAGCAAAATGATGGTAGCTATATTATATTGTTATTGTATGTGGATGACATGCTTGTTGCAGGATCTAACATGCAGGAAATAAATGTACTCAAAAGAAAATTGGCAAATTCATTTGCAATGAAGGATTTGGGAGCTGCAAAACAAATCCTTGGTATGAGAATCACTAGAGACAGGAAAAATTGCAAATTAACATTGTCTCAGAATGAGTACATACAAAAGGTGTTGAAAAGATTTAACATGCACAATGCAAAACCAGTTAGTACACCTTTTGCTAGCCATTTCAAACTTAGCAAGGAAATGTGCCCAAAGACCCAAGAAGACATGGATTATATGTCTAAAGTTCCATATGCATCAGCAGTTGGAAGCTTAATGTATGCAATGGTCTGCACAAGGCCTGACATTGCACATGCAGTGGGAGTTGTAAGCAAGTACATGAACAATCCAGGAAAGGAACATTGGATGGCAGTGAAATGGATTCTCAGATATTTGAAAGGTACCACAAATCAAGCATTATTCTTTGGTGGTGCAAACATTTCTCTACAGGGATACGTTGATGCAGATATGGCAGGTGACAGAGATAACAGGAGGAGCACTACAGGATATGTATTTACTGTTGGAGGAACAGCTGTCAGTTGGGTTTCAAAAATCCAAAGTGTTGTTGCACTTTCAACAACAGAAGCAGAGTATGTTGCTGCTACAGAGGCTAGTAAAGAAATGATTTGGTTACAAAGGTTTATGGGTGAATTGGGTAAGGAGCATGATAAGGGCACGTTATACAGTGATAGCCAAAGTGCCATTCATCTTGCAAAGAACTCAGCATTTCATTCCAGGACTAAACACATACAGCTCAAGTACCATTTCATACGATCAGTGTTGGAAGATGGAGAGTTGAAGCTGGAAAAGATACGCACTAGCCAGAATCCTGCAGATATGCTAACAAAAGTTGTAACCAGGGAGAAACTGGGAATATGCTCAGTTTCAATTGGTCTTCAAGGATGACGATGAAGATGAGGAATAGCCAGGTCCAAAGAGGAGTCATTGTCCAGCAAATGAAGCAGCGGTGGAGTTTCTACAATCATTCTCCAAGTGGGAGATTGTTGTGTGTGGAGCATGATTGTTCAGAGGTCTTTGTTTCAGCCAGATGTATACCCCAGGAAGTTTGTAAACCCCTCCACGCGGGGGGGTGCGGGGGCTCAGGGGTAGCGCCCCCAAAGCTAAAAACAAATGTAAAATTGTCTTGTAAAAGTATAGTAATTTCTAGTCAATCTGGGTCGTTCATTAGGCAGATGATCTGACGGTAGAACTTATGTTTAGTTTAGGGTTTTTTGCCCTAGAAGGCAACCCCTCTCTTTGTATGAGGGCATTGTATTGGAGGCTGAGATATAGAGGTGATTCTGTGAGCGAGAAACAGTGAGGTGAGACTGTGAGAGAAAACAGAGGATATTACAACGGATTTGTTGTAGGTTGTGTCTCTTCATTTTGCTGGATAATAGAAAGGAAGGACTGGCTGTTCGAGGTGGACGTAGCCCAAGCTGGATGAACCACGTATATCTGTGTCTCTCTTGTTTTGTGCATTTTCTATGTTTATATTTCTGCAATATTTTATGTGTTCCATTACTCCGTAATATATAATTTTCTAACACGCAGGTAAGACAAAGAGAAAGTGCGGAACCAGAGTTCATGTTGCTGATGGTATGATTGGTTCAGTCAGTACTAAAAGCAAGAAGAAATCTTCAAAGAATTCTTCTCCTACAATAACTTTACCTGATTCCCCGAAAGGAGATTCTTCCGCTAAAGTTCTGCCGACGTCCATGTCGTAGATTCATCTACGACCAAATCCGGTAGTAAAGAGAAGGGGAAGAACAAAAACAACAAAAAAATCAACTTCCTGCAGAACTTCTGCTGAGATGGTCATAGAAGGTAGTTTGAACTCTTCTGCCTGATCATTGATCCAAGGTGGCTCAAACAAATGTGAAGTACATCTACTCCACAAAACTTTCATTTGTACCTGTTTGAAAAGTTGTCAACAACAACTATTAGCAACAAGAGAAACACAGACAACAACTGGATGGCCTAAACTCCTGCTTCAACAAAAGAAACAGATTTTCACATCTTGTGAACACCTCCATGTCTTACATCTACATACAAATGATGGACTATATAACAAGCCCACAAAACATGCCTTTAAACAAATGACTCTTCAATTCAAGCATGTAGAAAAAGACCATTAGGACTCTTTTCAAAAGATGAAACACTTCATTACTATCTCCATCTTGGAGACCAAGTTAACTTCTCCCAAGTCAACATTGCATCACATGCATGTCAAAGCAATCAACCCTACAAGTTAATTACACATACATGTTCAAAACAAGGAAAACATCAACATCCCTGTGTCCATGCACATCATGCTCATGCATGCATTTCATCCTTCAACTTTCACTTAAGTACACTATACTTTCGAAGCTGAAATGAAATATATTGTTGCAACAATAAAGTGTGTCTTCTACTCAACTTTTCCATTCAACTTCTTGGTAAGATCCTGCAACTTGCATCTCATTAACTAAGAAATGCAAATAGATGCATCAATATACATGCAACCTTAATTGGATAAGAACTCTAGCCATTTCTCACCAATCCCTTTCAAAGGTACTACCTTTGTCTGCACATCAGCATCAACATGTGAATCATCCTGAGACACATCAGTCATGGAATCTTCCTTTCCATTTCTGCCATCTTCTCTTTCCACTTTCTTCAGCTTTTGTGGAAGCATTGCTAGATTCAGAGTCCAACATCTTTCAGCAAGATTCCCTTGCTTATGGTAGTAAGTGCAACACATGTGCATCCTCTTGACAGCATGATTTTCCTTATCCAATGGACCTTTGGATTTTTGCTTCTTTTCCTTCAAAAGTTTCCTGTATGTGGCCATTCTCTTCCAACATCTAGAAACATGATGGTTATCCAAACCACAAAAGGAACATGCAATTCTTTTCCCATGCTTATGTGGAAATTTATCATGCTTTGCAAAATCAAAAGGAAGATGATTAGAACCAGATTTATACCTTTCTCTTTCACCTTTATTGCCTTCATGAGGAGGTGAAGCAAATGAAGAAGTGGCTCCCTTTGGAACCCCATCAATCTCTTCAAGGCTGTTAGAGTCTCCCCAACTCTCTGGTTCAAGTGTGTGCTTTTGAACACTTGCATCCTGCAAATGATGTTTCAAGCTATTGCATTCCTCCTGAATACAACCTTCACACTCTTGAAGACCTACAATGCAACTCCTTCTTGGAGTTGTTTTAATGGTCTTCATGGCAACTTTGGAACTTTCTCCATAAGCTTGTCCATAGCCAAGACCCAAATACTTAGGCCTTTCCTCAATTATTATTGGCTCAACAATACCTTGTGCATGTCTACCCAAGCCTTTTCCTTCATAGCCCATCTTGGACATTAGCTTGGAACCTATGCCTTTAGTATGTTTTTCAAAAGAACCAATATAAGCATTCTTAGAGGAATTTGAAGACAAACTAGAATGGTTTACCTCTTCTTCAAGTTGATACTTGACCAAGGCTTCTTTGGCGACAAAGAGTTGTGACTCCAACTCATGCATGATTTTCAGGTTCATATTTGCAATATGAAGTTGCTTCTCCATTTCTTGCAGTCTGTCGGAAAGCAACTGCTTCTCTTCCTTCATGGAATTCAACTGCTCTCTAAGTATGCTGATCTTTCTTCCATCCTCATACATTTCTCTCACCTTGTCCATCATGATGAACAAGTCTTGCTTCAAGTCTCCATCATAGAGTCTTGTGATGAATGAGGAATTTGAGGATTCACTTGTAGAAGTTTTCATTATACCAATGAACAAAAGAACTCCAAACAAGATTAATAAAGAGCTTGTTTAAGCAACCTTTTGCAACAAACCCCTTTTGCTTCAAGGATTGCTTCAAGGTCCTTTGGGATAGAAGAATGCCTTCAACCCTTCTTCCTTCTTGTCCTTCCTGGACTGAGCTATCAACAACTTTCCCTTCACCTCTACAAACTCAAACAATAGTCAATCTGCAACAAGCATACAATCAACCTCTGACTATTTTCAACACCTTTTAGACAAGCAATCTTTGCTCTGTCAATCAAGCATTTTGATATAGCCTTCTTTGAAGGTGGGGCTAATCAATCTCAGGCTCTGATACCACCCGATATGAAAATGGGGCACTTAGGCTTCTTGTCTAACTTACAAGAACCTCTCCCACTTCCAAAGCTTATTTATTCCCAAGTCCTTATGATTAACCAATGCGGAATTAATAATGTGCTTCAAAATAAGGTGCATGCTTATGGTTGTTTTAAGTTGTTTATGTGTTGTAAATTGATTTGCTTAGACTAATATAAAACCTATAACAGTGAAACAATGCAGCAAATAACAAACACACATAAGACAACAATTTAATTAGGAGTTCACCCAAAACTCTTAGGCTACGTCTCCGTGAGATCTAGTCAACTCGACTAGGCTCTCTGAGGTTATGACAAAGTCCTTTTTACAAGCTCTTGGATCAACTCCATTGTTTTACACAGAAACAATGGGTTTAGACACCATTTTATCCCTGGCTCTTGAAGCTCTCGGCTTTTTGGCTCTCGTCTCTCGCTTTGGCTCTCGGCTCTGACTCTGGCTCTTGGCTCTGGCTCCTGGCTCTTGGCTCTGGCTCTGGCTCTTCACTTTCTTTGCCTCTGCTTCCTGCTTTGGCTTAGCTTTCTTCACTCTTGTCTCAGCGCTGCTCTAGCACTGCCTCTGTCTCTATCATTCTGTGGCTTTTAAGCCAATCAGCATTGTCCGTTCGTTTCCTCTTCTGGGCTCTCTGGCTCCCGACCTCTGTCCGCTCAAATCCCCCTTTGAGCGTTAGCAATCATTGCTAAACGCCTTCAGGGATGGTGGCCACCTGTTCTGTAATGGAAGGAACCATCGGCGCTTGAAATCCCCAGAAACAGTCGTTCCCTGTTTACACAGAGAAACACTGTAAAACACGGGAAAATATGCCAAAATGCAGCCTATCGGACTTCAAATTATATCGCATCCACCCTAATATTGCAGCAGGTTCGCCTTTGGTCGCTATCGCACTCTCCATCGTCGATCTATAGGATCTTTGATCCAACGGTCACCATGCATTTTCGGGCGGCTTAGGAGTACGAGGGTTACCCACCCAAAAAGGCGGTTTCCATGTTCCTCCACCAAGCCACGCGTTGTTTATTGTGTGGGATAAGGCGAAGCCAACCCAAAACCATTTACTGCTTGAGGCCTGCCCGAAATCCGTCTTTACAGAACTCAAACTATATAGATCGCGCCTAAATTCCCCTTCGGGTCCGGTTTTATTGCTTTCGGGCGTTTTCCTTTGTATTTGTAAGAATACATTAAAACACTGAAATACCGTCGAATGGCTTTATGGTGGACTTCAAACAATATACATTTGCATTTATAAACCCTTTCGGGTCCAGATTCATCGCTTATCGCATCGCATATGTGTTTTGGGTAAAATCCCAAATACACAGGAAATACGTGAAAATCTGAATTCCCGGACCTGAAATTTTATACAATCGGGCTTTGAAAACTTATCGGGTCTGGCCTTTTTATCGGCATCGGGGGTCGTCGATCGCCGATCGCCGATTTCGGCGATTGCAATGTCGCTCGGCCCGGGGTTCTGTGCATCGCCAATGCCGATTCACCGATCCGATCATCGGCGATCGGCGTATCGCATGATCGCAATCGCCAAGTCCAGGGTCCCGATATCGCACATATGTCTTCCTCTGATCCGATACATCGGATCGGCAGATCGGAGTTTCTTCCGCCTCTGCTTAAGTTCGACCCTTTGCCTTTTTCTGATGTGATTTCCCTTTATAAGGGTTTTTTGACATTTTTAGGGGATTTTGCCTCTCTTTCTAAGGAACAAAGGGCATCTTCTTTGAGCGATAACTTCTGCATCTTAAGTCCATTTTAGCCCATTCAAGTTGCAGTAGATTCAGAAGGAGAAGATCTCTGCAATGGGGCTATTTCTAGGAACTTCCTTGGACTTTCATTTTCCTCTGTGAGGAACACTTAGACTTAGGAGACTTAGGAGTTTATCCAAAATCCATTTTGGATCAATCCACTATATATATATATATACACACATATATATATATATATATGTATATATATACATATACACACATATATATATATATATATATATATATATATATATATATATATATATATCCACAGAAAAGTAATCAATAAATAAAACAAGGTCAATAATAAAATATGGGGCTGAGGCCCATTAAACAAATAACATAAATACTAAGAGGAATTAAGAACGAATGGGATGATAAAATACATGAAAAATACGAAGGATCAAGAAAATAAACTCTAATGAATAATAAATCAACAACAAATACTATAAAAAGGATGCCAATACCTACATAGGTAAACAAACAAACAAAATAAATCCCAAAAAGAAGCCTAAAAACTAGGAGGACAAGACAGGGACCCAACTTCTACTAATATTCCAACCATCATCTTTATTCAAATTATTGGCCTTTTTTCAATTTCTAGGGCCTCCCTCAATTTACGATGATGGAAATGACTAACCCTAATAATGACTTGGGCCTCCTTAATGCAGATGTGATGCTTAGATTTATCTGCATGCTCCGCCAAAGCAGAGGAGTGGATTCTGCCATGCTTGATGTGAGAAGCATGCTCACGAATCCTTTGATTAATTGAGCGACCAGTCTCACCAATGTAGGGAGTCCCGCAAGAGCATGGGATAGCGTAAACACCCTTCATATTGTTTGGGTCCACTAGGTCTTTTACAAATCTAAGGGAGCTCCGGATGGTATTTAAAGTCTTAAAGGTTGAAGGCACCTTATGCTTCCTTAGGATCCTCGCAATCTTGTCAGTGGTCCCTTGGATAAAAGGAAGATGAACACCAGAAAACCTATCCTTGGTATCTTTCTTAGCCTTAGGACCTTTTTTCATCTCTGAGGAAAGCCTTAGTACATTGGTGTCTACTATACCCATTATTAAAGAAAACACTTAGGAGATGTGCTTTCACTTCATTGAGATGGTTGACATCATAAACTCTTAAAGCTCTAGTCGCTAAGGTGTTGAGAAAACCAAGCTTTTGTGATGGGAAATGATGAGAATTAGCATGAAGAGATTGTTCCGTATGAGTTTTCTTACGAAATACCTGATGAGAAAAAGAGCCATCATCTTTCCTTGAGAGGAGGATGTCAAGGAAGAGCAAACTACCATTACATTCAAATTCCATGGTGAACTTTATAGAACTAGATTGATTGTTAAGATGGAGGAAAAATAGTTCCAACTTTTCTTTACCATGGGACCAAATGACACAAGTGTCATCCACAAACCTTTTCCACATCTTAGGCAAAAGACAAGAAGAAGCTAAGGCCTTTGATTCAAAATCCTCCATGAATAGATTAGCTACCATAGGGGAGAGGGGGGAACCCATGGCGACACCACAATTTTGCTCATAGAATTCCCCATCGAATGAAAAGAAAGTAGAAGTAAGACAAATACCAACTAAATAAGCCGTATCAGGATCTGTGATGCTTAACTACTATACTATTACATTTGCATGTAAGCATTTCTTCAAACACTTTACATGCAAACTAATATAGCAAACTATTTGCATACAAGTAAGCATATATCAACTACAAGAATATTATTACACATCAATACTATCCCCAACCACAAACAACATACTCATTGGGGAATTTTATCAAACAGTTTATATGCAATTAATCATTGAGCCATTTAAGCATTTCATCAAATACTTTGCATGCAAACTAATATAGCGAATGATTCAATGCATATATCCTAAAATGTAGTAGTACAAGTTATGGAAACTGAACCATATGATCAATGTTATTTTCCCTCACTATGGTTCAAGTTTCAACTTCTGAGATTTCATAAATGAAAAGTTATAACAAAAATACCAATACAATCATATTTGGTGCACAATTCTAGGAGTATCCAGAAATCTCGACTTCCATTGGTCATATATCCTAAAATATAGTGAATGAATATCTGAAATTTTTATCACAATATCAATGGGTTTTCCCCTCATTGTACAAAAAATTTCAGCTCCTAAGAGTGCCCAGAAGAAAAGTTATAACAAAAATGGCAGCATGACCTGTTTGAGGCCTGATTTTAGGAGCATTCAAAAGGCTTGACTCCCTCTACTCATATCTCCTAAAATATTGCGACCCAATATCTGAAATTTCTACCGCACAATCACTGGTATGTCCCCTCAATGTGGAAACTTTTTCAGCTTCTTAAAGCCTACAGAATATGAGTTATTGCAGAAATTCCAACATGACCTGTTTAAAGGTGCATTCTAGAAGGTCATCTTCCTTAGATCATAATTCCTAAAGTATTGTGAACCAATATCTGAAATTTTGGCCACATTATCAGTGGGATTTACCTTCGATATGGACAATATTTCAACTTCTAATATGCCATAGAAGAAAAGTTATAACAAATATGAAAGAAAGTCTAAAATTTAAACCTTTATTCTTCATTTCACCTATGATAAAGCCCATCTACTCCAAGTGCTTGAACCATGCTCTAATACCACTTTGCAATGAATCCTATTGTAGTTGTTTGATCCTGCCTTTCCTTGCTTGATCTTTTCTTCCTCTCGCCCTCTTTTCCTTTCTTGCTCCAATGCCAAAGTGCTCCAAGAAAACTCTAAGTATCCAAGAGTATGAAAGAGAGAGAGAGAGAGAGAAAGAATAATGAGAGATCTCCAAAGCTAAACTGACCAAGTCTTGCCCACTGATCCTTAGAAGCCTTTTTATTAATGAGGCCTCTATTTTCTTCATTTTCCATTATTTTCCTTCAATTTCCTCCTCACATGCAACCTGTGACCTTATATCTTTCTTTTTTCCTAATTTCCATTATTTTCCTTCAATTTCCTCCTCACATGCAACCTGTGACCTTTCACCTTCCTTTTCTCATAATTTCCATTATTTTCATAAATAAATGTGCCAAAATACATTTTTACCTCTTTAATGCCTTAGTCATTGCCTTTTCCAATTTCCTTAGCCGTAAAAAACCAAATGAACACCCCCTAGGATGTCTTTCCCACCATTCAGCTTGGAATACATGTCCCATCATCCATGGTATTTATATATTTTTACATGGACTTTTCACTAGGGCTGTTACAAGTGGGATTCTATGGGACACAAAAATCACAATATGGGGACAATATGGGCACAACAATAACAATAAGGGGCTACAATGACAATAATAATAAGGGAATACACTAGTATTATAGGGGCCTAACATGCCCCTCTCCTTCAGAAAGGTGTTGTCCTCAATTCTTGAGTAGTTCTAAATGTTTCTGTATAAAATTCTCATCCTCCCATGTGGAACCTTCAGCGGGTAAGTTCTTTCACTTGATGAGATACTCTGAAATTGATCGATTTCGTAGCTATCGAGTTCTTGTTTCTGTGACTTCTTCAGGTTCCAATATGATTTTTCTTTCCTTGTCAAGGTTCGGCAATATTGTTTGAATTGGGAGCTTGTCACCTATAACCTTGTTTAAGCATGAAACATGGAAAACTGGGTGCACTCAGGAAGCTGTAGGAAGCTCCAATTTGTATTCCATAGTACCAATCTTTTGCAACACCTTGTATGGACCATAATACTTTGGTGATAATTTATTATCCTTGTTATTTTGCTTGAGGGACATTTGTTTGTCTAGTTGTAGCCATAGAAATACCCAGTCACCTACATCAAAACTTTTTTAGCTACAATGTTGATATGCACGTTGTTTCATTCTATTTTGCGCCAAAGTGAGGTTATCCTTTAAGTGTTGGAGAACTTGTTGTTGATGCTTGATGTGATCTTCCACTGCTTGAACCTTAGAATTTTCTCTTAAATATGATGTGATGGACGGTGGATGATATCCATAAAGTGCCATAAATGGGGTCATTTTTGCTGCAGTATGGAAGGAAATGTTATACCACCACTCAGCCTGAGGCAACCATTTGACCCGTTATGTCTGTTTATCATATACAAAGCAACAAAGATATCCTTCCAAACATTTGTTCACTATCTCAGTTTCCCCATCAGATTGAGGACGATACAATGAGCTATGAGCTAACTGAGTACCCATACAAGAAAATAATTCTATCCAAAAATTTCCAGTGAAAATGGGATCTCTGTCGCTTACAATAATCTTTGGGTTTCCATGTAGCTTTTGAATTGTTTCCATAAATGCAGTAGCAACTGTACTGGCTTTAAAGGGATGAGATAATGCACAAAAGTGTGAATACTTGGTAATTCTATCAATTACCACCATGATGACACTCTTTCCTTCGGGCTTGGGTAAACCTGTGATAAAATCCATTGAAACCTCCTCCCAACGTTGACTTGGAATGGATAAAGGTTGTAATAGACCTGGGGTCTTAATTGTTTCAACTTTATTTGGTTGGCAAACCAAACATTTTGCCACAAAATTTTGAATATCAGATTTAAGGCCATCCCAATAAAAATCCTTCTTAACCCTATGGTAAGTTTTTAAAAATCCCGAGTGCCCTCCTAAGGGAGAGGTGTGCAATTCCATAAGAATATTTTGTTTGAGTTGGGCATTCTTACAGAGGTATAAGTGATCTTTGTACCATAACGAATCCTTTTTCCAACTAAATGTATCAGATGTATTGGGGTGTTGTTGTAACTTTTGAATGAGTACCCACACTTCTTCGTCATTCTTCCATTCATCCCTTGCTTTGTCTATCCAATCTGGTTGGATAGTAGAAATGGCGCAAAGCAATGCTTCCACATCCTCATCCTTTCTTGAGAGTGCATCTACGACAACATTTTGCTTCCCTTTTTTGTAGATGATTTCAAAGTCATAACCTAACATATTTGTGACCCATTTTTGTTGCTCTTCTGAAGATAATATTTGTTCTAAAAACTATTTAAGACTATCATGATCTGTTTTTACCTTGAAGTGTCTTCCCATTAGGTAAGGTCGCCATTTCTTAAGTGCATGTAGTATTGCCAACATTTCCTTTTCATAAATAACTTTGTGTAAATACTTTCCTTTGATTGGAAAACTTTCGAAAGCAATGGGTCTTTCTTCTTGCATTAAAACAACACCAATTCCATTTCCTGAGGCATCACATTCCATAGTAAAGTTTTTGTGAAGTCTGGCGTAGCTAAGACTAGTGCTTGGCACATTGCCTCTTTAAGATGTTCAAAGGCTTTCGTTGCTTCTGGAGTCCAATAAAAAGCATCTTTCTTCAGTAATGTTGTTAGAGGTGCTTCTATTCTCCCATAATTGTTAACAAACTTGCGATAATACCCTGTCAACCCGAGAAATTTTCGCAAATGCTTTATGGATGTGGGGATTTTCCATTCCTTAATGGCTTTAATTTTGCTACGGTCTACCTTAACACCTTCATGAGATACAATATGACCCAAATATTCCACCTCTTGTACTCCAAAGGAACATTTGGAGGCTTTTGCATATAATTGTTTCTCCTCCAATAGTTTGATCACTCTATCAACATGTTGAAAATGATCCTTCTAAGACTTCTTGTAGATTAGTATATCATCAAAAAATACTAACACAAATTTTCTAAGGAAGGGTTTGAAAATGGAATTCATCAAACCTTGAAATGTAGAAGGTGGATTGGTAAGGCCAAAAGGCATGACCAAAAATTCATAATAACCCTCATGAGTTATACATGTTGTTTTCAGAATGCCTTAAGTCTTCATTCTGATTTGATGATATCCTGAACGAAGGTCCAACTTGGTGAAGTAAACAGCTCCATGCAATTCATCCAATAATTCATCAATGACAGGAATGGGAAATTTATCTTTAATAGTGAGCTTGTTGATATCCCTATACTCCGGACACATGCGCCATGATCCATCCTTCTTGTGCACCAATACTACTGGAGCAGAGAAACAACTTTGACTAGGTTGAATTATACCAACCTCTAGCATTTCGGCAACCATACGTTCAACTTCACTCTTTTGGGCACAGGGATATCTATAAGGCATGATGTTTGGAGGAACACTTCCTAGAATCAAATGAATAGCATGATCATGGTCACGAATAGGTGGGAGGCCTTTGAGAGTCTCAAATACCTTGGAATGATTTTCCAAGACTTTTTTGGAGATTTGAAGAAATAGATGATTTCAACGTGGGAACCTCTGGCAAACATAATTCTGCAATTACACCGCATTGTTCTTTCTTTAGAAGCTTTGTCATGTCGTTAGAGATGATTATCTTTCTCAGTTTCCCTGTAATACCCCTTAATTCAACTTCCTTTCCTTCTGAATTTTTTTTTTTCAAGAAAAGTTCTTGAAAACTAAAAGATATCATACCCAAATATTGTAGCCATTGGACTCCTAGAACAACATCAACACCACCCATTGGAATGGAAAGCATTGGACTATATAACACATATTCTCCCATGGATAGCTTGATATTATGGCACTTTCCAGAGCAATTTATGGTTCTTCCATTTGCAACCATCACTTGACACTCTAGTGTTGGATATAGGAAGCAATTCAATTCCTTCGCTATCTTGCAATGAATAAAATTATGGGTACTGCCCGAATCAAACAACACTATTACATTTTTATTCTTGATATGTCCTTCTATCTTGATAGTTTGAGGAGTGGTTATTCCGGCCAATGCATTAAAAGATATGGTCAGATTCATTTCTTCTTTCTCTAGGCTTTGTTCATGGTTTGTATCTTCTTCTTTTGATGTTTCTTGTTCCTTTTCTTCTTCCTCTTCACAATCTATGTAAAATAAATTCTTCTCAGCACACTTATGCCCTTTAGTGTATTTTCTATCACAACTATAACAAAGCCTTTTGCTCTTTTTTCTTCCAATTGTTGTGGAGTCAACCTTGTAGGTTGTGGAAGGTTAGGGGCAACAACACTTCCATATTTATAGTTGTGATTGGTAGGCTTCCTTATTGCCATATTTTTGCTTTCAATTTTTCTTGCCAACCAGAATGCCTTCTCCAATGAATCAGGTTACCAAATGTGAACCTCATGTTGGATGTTATCCTTTAATGTTCCTATGAACACATCAATCCTATGCTCCTCTGGAATATCTTTTACCCTTTTATTCAATTTTTGGAAGCCCTCAATGTGCTTCACCATTGAACCTTTTTGTTTGAGATTTATCAATTGTCTAAAAAAAGTGTTGCTTTTTGTATCTTCATAATGTGCTATCATTTCTTCCGTAAAAATTGCCCAAGTAACAATTTGTTTATGAGAGAAAAGCCATCGATACCATACAAACTGATTGGGTTCCAAATATAAAGTTGCAATGCGTACCTTTTGTGTGTTTTTCACATTATGGAGATCGAAATATTGCTCCATCTGTAGTATCCATGGTACGAGATCCTTGCCATCAAACTTCCTCATATCAATATTTGGAACATGGTGGGTCTTCAATCCAACATCAGAGTCTATGAAATCATGATTAACATTTATTTTGTTCTTTCGCCATCAATAAGCATTTCTTGTAGCAATTTTGTCAAATCTATCTTCAAATATTCCATGTTGCCTTTAAGTTTTGCTTCTATACCATCCATCTTAGCTTCCATGAAATCCATCTTAGCTTCCATGAAATCCATCTTAGCTTCCATGCCATCCACCTTAGACTCCACGCCATTCATCTTAGCTTCCATGCCATTCTTTAAACTATCCATCTTAACTTCCATGCCTTTCTTTAAACCATCCATCTTAACTTCTGTTACTTTTTGTGAGGGTGGAATTTGTTGCACTTGGTCTCGTAATTTTGATATATCATGTTGCATTTCTTCCTCTTCTTCATGAGTCATGCTAGAGCTTTTAGGTTTCTTACTAGGTGTTTCCATTTTCTTTCTTAGGGGCATCAATTAATGATAATTATGCTTCACTGTGTCCTTTGAATTCCTTCAAACTAATTTTTCAAACCAGACTCATGCAAAATTTTAAAAAGACTACACAACTTTTTTGGCTTCGTAGGAGCTCGATATTGAATTAGTTGTATATTTGTAATTTTGGATCCCCAAGGTCTAAAATTTTGTCATGTGGTATCCCTCAGAGTCTTCATTCCAACCCCACAAGTCTGATCAAGATTGGATTCTCCAAGAAAGAGTTATTCCAAATATCCCATGATGACTTGATTATAGACTAGTTCAGTAGAGCAAACTTGTACAAAGTGCCACGTGTCATTGTTTCGACCTTCAGACCTGAAATCGATACACAGAAAACTGCAGTCCGTCCTCTTTCTGTATTGTCTTACGAAATTTCAATCTGATGCTCAGAGAGAAAGTTATGATGATTTTTCCCGGGTCACCTATTTGAGATATAATTCGGGAGTCTGCAAAAACCCTAACTTCCTTGGATCATATCTCCGAAATATAGCGATACAGATCTAAAATTTGTACCCAAGGTTCATCAAGATTTCTGCTCAAATGGGTTTTAATTTTAGCTTCTTAAACGTTGTAGAAAAAAAATTATAGTGAAAATGCCACGATGATCTGTTTGAAGCAGTGAAACCCTAGAATCCAAAGCTCTGATACCAATTGTTATGCAACCAACTCACAAAATAGAATAAAAGATAGAGCAACGGCTTAAAAATCAACCTGTTCAAGGGCGAAACCTCCTTTACATTACACAAATGAACAATTCTTGGATGATACAAATGACAAGACCTCCTTTCTATATATAGGAGTCTAAGGGGTTACAATATAGTCAAAACGGACATAACAATAATAATGTAAGGGCACAACAATAACAATAGTGGGCTTCTATGGGGCACAATAATCACAATATGGGGACAACATGGGCACAACAATAACAATAAGGGGCTACAATGACAATAATAATAAGGGAATACACTAGTATTATAGGGGCCTAATAGACCCCTTCAGATTGTATTTATAAAACTCTTCAAAAACCCTTGGGGAGTTTTGTACTTGCTTCCATTTCAACTGGTAAACGTGTATGTAAGCATACATAATGAAGTATTTCTTGAGAGAAATATTTTGTGTAGTGATTATGTGATGTGATGATGTTTAATGTTTGTTTTAATGCTCTTAATGTTAAAAAAAATCTAACCAGTTAGATAAAAAGAGTGAAATATTGATTCATCCCCCTCTTAGTATTTCCAACAGTTACAACTTATTCCGAGGAGATGATAATTACCATCTTGAAGCTAGTAATTCCTCTAATCTAGTTCCCCCACTAAAACAAGCTTCGCCAAGGCCACTAATGCCCAAATTCCTGGAGGAATCAACAGATAACCAACAAAGGCAATATGAAAATATATTCGACTACATGAGGGAGTACCAGGTAATGGGAGAAGAGTTCCAAGCCTAAATGTTACTACATGGTTACTGTGTTATCAACCATAGGAGTAAATAAAGAGATCACCAAAAGTAACGGATGAATAAGGATGTGCCGAAGAAGGAAAGGAAAATAAATATACCAACTTTTAATGGGACTTCCAATGGCACAGTTGGAGCATGGATACAAAAGATGGATGCATATTTCCATCTTAACCCCATGAGGGAGTCAGAGGCAATCCAATATGCCACACTACATTTGGAGTGTAAATCACATGAATTGTGGTATCACTGGTTGTCCACACTTGGTCACACCAACATCACCTCCTATTTGGAGTTTAGTGATAGATCAATCCAAAGATTTGATAGGAGGAATTTGGAGTTGCATTTCAAGTATCTAACACAACTTAAGCGGACAAGGAGCCTAGAAAACTATATCATAGACTTCCAAATATTAGCAGTGACAGTGACAAATATATCCCAAGATCATTAATGATGTTATTATTGAAGGGGCTAAGTGATCCATTGTGTAGCTAGGTAAAGGATTTTAAGCCTAATACACTTCAAGACACTATTTCCAAAACTAGGGATATGGAAGATGTAGTGCCCATGAAGGAACCGACTAAATTCACCACCCCACAAAAGAATCAGGAGAAGAAGCCCTTACAAGAGATGAATCCAGTGGAAGAAACTAGAGAAAAATTAAGAAGAAAAAAACTTTGTTACAATTGCAAAGAACCTTGGATTCCATGACACAAATACATGGGCAAAGGGAAGGCTCACTACATAGAGTTGATGTCAAACAAAAAAGAGGAGGAAGGATATTCTTAGTCCCTGAGTCACAACTCAAGGAGATTATCATGAGGGCTATGCATGACTCACACCTAGTTGAACACTAGGGGTTCTTCAAAACATATAGGAAGGTGTGAGAGAGATTTGCATGGAAAGGCCCTCAAGGGGGGTGTTTAAATACATGTGGTTGAATGTGCCATCTTCTAGCAGAATAAAATAAAGTAAACCCATCCAATATTGGGACTACTACAACCACTATCAATCCTAGACAAGAAATGGGAGAGAATTTCTATATATTTCATCACAAGGCTTCCGAAGGTGTAAGGGAAGGATTGCATCTTCATGGTGGTACATAGATTAACAAAATTTGCCCATGCCATAGCCATATCTTCCAATTATTCAATGGCACAAGTGGCAGAGATATTCTTTCAGGAGGTGTTCAAATTACATGGGGTCCCTAAGTATATTTTCAGCGAAAGAGATAACAGATTCCTTAGTGCATTTTGGCATGAGCTATTTAGATTAGCCAACATGGAGCTAACTTTGAGTACCAGTTATCACCCACAGATGGATGGATAGACAAAAATAGTTAACAAACGAGTTGAAGGATACTTAAGGAACTATGTGGCAGGGTAGCAAAAGACTTGGATCAGGTGGTTACACTTGGGTGAATAATGTTATAACACCACCTGTCGTATGTCTATAAGGATGATTCCTTTCAAGGAACTGTATAGGTATGATGCTCTCATGTTCTTAGAAATGGCATTAGGAGGCAACGGTGCACCAATAACCGGGGATTGGTTGTAGGAGAACCATAATATTCTTATAGTCATCAAGGAGAACCTATAGGTAGCCCAAAATCAACAGAAGATGTATGCAGATCGCAATAGGGTGGAGCACAATTTTTAGAAGGGGGAATCTTGTATTCCTAAGACTTCAAAAATACAAGAAATGATCCTTAAAGAAGAGTGGCTATGGGAAATTGAAACCATAATTCTATGGGATTTATAGGGTGATTAGGAAGATTGTGGAGGTTGTTTATGAATTAGAATTCTCGAAAGACAACAATATCCACAATGTTTTCCGTGTGTTTTACTTAAAAAGGGTACTTGGGAAACAAGGTAGAGCCACAACATAACTTCCACCATTAGACGAGGAAGGACAATTGACCCTCATTCCAGAGGAGTTCATGGACATGAGGGAGAAGAAGTTGAGGAGTAGAGTCATCCAAAAGTACTTAATTCGATGGAAGGGGTAGCTGGTAGAAGGTGTTATATCGAGAGGTGAGCAGGTGTTGTTGTTGCTTGAGGAAAATCGAGCTCGAGAAAGGAGGATTGTGATGTCCCTTTCCAATCCATAAAAGCATGAAAGAGTTTTATTTGTAGTCTAATTGGATCTCATGGGCTATTGATAGAAAATAAAGCAGTCATGAGATAAAATAAATAATAATTAAATAAAGGTGGTAAAAGTCACTTCACGAAAAATTTAATGACCCATGGTTTTTGAAGGAAAATAATATTAAAAGGAGAATGAGACTCAAGGGAAGGATGGGAAGAAATTATTTATGAATTGTTGAGGAGCTTGAGCAACTTTCTAAGTGAGGGAGAAACCCTCATTATTTCCTAGTTTTGGTGTTGAGAAACACACCCTAGCTAGTGGTGGTTGGGTTTGGTGGTTGTAAAGCCACCCTAGCTAGCCATTGCAATATTTTGCAGAGAATTGAATCAAATCCATCAAGAGGTCAAATTGTCAAAGAAGGGGCCAAAATCCTTGAGTAGCAGTGAATTCATTTATAATTGGGTGGAGGTCGAATCTATTTGATTATGAGAGGTTGAATTGCATATTTTCCAGGAATGAATTTGTGGTGCTTCAGGGGACCATCAAATTCTTCAAGGCCAAATTATTTTTGCATTTGCCATAATTAATTGAGGGATGAAATACCAGGGCGAGTGAAATGTTGGAGGACAAGTTGTTGAGATTTTTGGGAGGTTGAGAGCGTGATATTTAGAGTCCGAGTTTGCAATCCTTTTAGAGGACAAGTTCTCTTCTCATAGGGGTTGAATTGAATTTTTTTGGGACGATTGAATTTGACTGTAGTAGGGGGTTCAAAATATTCAGCGAAGCCGAAATTATCAAGGAGATCAAGTGAATATATTTTTAGGAATTAACTCCCCATGTTTTACTTCAAGTATTCATGTAAATTTCCTCTTGATAATTCCAGTAATAAATATTTTAGAAGTTTCAACATTCATTTAATTTTTGGGTTTTACAATATTTAAATTGCTAGCAATTATATTGGGTGAATTTGTGAAATTTTTATGGTGTCTTTCGAATGGAAATCCATGGTATAATTTTTTGAAGTAAATTCCCTAATAATTTAGTGAAAATAATATCAAGGTATATTACAGGCTACCAAACCAAGGAGATGTTCTCGCTTAAGGAATCCTACTCCCTGCTAGCCGGTCACAAGGATATCCATCGGGATCCTCTATGAAGAGAAATTTGGATGAATGACCATTGGCCTAAGGTTGCACAATTTTTGTGGCTGATAGGAAGACAAAATATTCTCTCATGGGATCAAATTAGAAAGAAGGGATATTGGGGCCCTTCGATATGCCCCTATGTTGGAATTAGGATGAGACCATGGAACATCTCTTAAATGTCTATCCTTTTTCCAGCCATGTTTGAGTGAAAATATTACTCCTTTTTGGATACTCAAACCACAATTACAACATCTTGGGGGAAACTTTGGAGTAATGGAGAACATGCATATTCACTAACCTTGATTTTACTCAAGAATGTATTCTTGTTCTTGGCTTATGTGACGTGTTTGACTTGGAAAGAAATAAATAAGAGGATATTCAAACAAAAGAAAAATGAATATGGGAAGATCTAGCAAATTATTAAGCAAAATGTCAGAGAGACCATCCTCTTAGAGGCATGGACTCACGAGGACTGGAAAGCTAATCAATATGAAATAGAGATATTATCAAAACCTTAGATTTCACCTTCAATGATCTCAAATCTTCCTTCCAAACCTTCTACCCCCGGAAGTGTCTCTCCTATTATCTACACCCCCCCGATGGGTTTTATGAAGTTAAATTTTGATTGTGCTTCTATGACAAGCTGCTTATGGAGGGATCTTTCATGATTGGGAAGGTTGAGTCTTAAATCTGTATGTCGAAAACTATGGTATCACAAGTAATAATGTGGCAGAGTTCCTAGCCTTGGAGAGAGGTCTGAGCTTGATGATTAACGAAAGACATTCAAAAATGAAAATAAATGGTGATTCCCAGTTGGTTATTTCTTTCAACTATCAAGAAAATAATCAACAAGGCCTCTATAGAAAAACTATCCAAGACCTGATGATTGGAACATGTTATCTCGCGCACTCAAAAGTCGCTCTAATGTATTCCCTTATTTGACAACCTCTCACTCTCCGTGAACTAGAAACATAGTTGATGACTTCTTGGCCAACTTGGGGTGCCATGATCGAGAGACATCTGTCTTACAACATCATGGTATAAGGAGGTGTGGTCTAGTTAGAAGGAACCACTACAACTTATCTTAGATGCAGATTAAGGGCCCCTGATCAAGGTGTTGGAAGTCACCACACCACCACATCCCATTGCATTTAAGATGGGGGTTGGCATGGCTTACCTACCCCACACAACACACATGTGACTACATTTACCACTCTTAATGCATATGCCAAAAAACACTATGTTTGAATGCTCTGAGACAAGAGACCTTGCTCTCTATCTTTTTTGTTATGTCGGGGCTCCTCCTCCACCATAGGTGGTACAATTCCCTCATGTGATTGACATTATAAGGCTTGTATTTGACGACAAACTCGCTGAGTGAGGGCATAGTTGGGTGGCTTTCTCTTGGGATTGAGTGTTGGATTTTTACCTTGGACATGAACCAACATGCACCTGCATTATATGCAACCTAGATTAAGGAAGTGAAGCTCTTTGACTCATGCATTGTCCACTGAGCAATGGAAAAGGGAAAGGCTTGGGACAAACATGGGACACCTTACTTAGGACAATGACAATAACCTTGGAGCTCAATGTTGTGGGTGCGAGAGGCATCAATCTTCATCTAGTTTTCACATCCCCACTAGTTTAGGTATGGAGGGATTACTAGCACCACGTAATTTTCTATATATCAAATCTTTTTGGTTTAGCCATTTCAATTCCTCGTTACATTGTTCGTTGATAGATGTTAGCTTGTTATGGCCTAAGATCAACTAAAGTGTGTAGCAGAACAAACACTGGTCTCTCCCGATGGTTATTAGCTCTGCTAGGAACCATTCATCTGCCATCCCTTCCCATCTGTCTTCCTGTTATCACAAATTGCTATGGAAATCCAAAGATCCATAGTTTTTTTGCCTTAGGTATTTGGGTGTTGTGGGTAAGATTTATAGGTTGGTTATTTCTTATTTGTTGCATGATGACCCGGTAGAAAATGAGTTGTCGCCGAGGGTTTGGGGCCAAGGGTCCTTGTTACAGCTCAAACTAGCAAGGGTCCTAGGAAGGGATCCTAAAGGGCAACTACTAGGTCAAGGGCAACAATGGAGCTATAGCCCATTGTCACCTCAGCTAAGGCTCCCTGCTCTTTACATACCTTCATCGATGGGAGGAGACTCAGTATAAAGTGGAATCACAAGATGAATAAGATGATGAGGAGTGATTCCCAATACCTATTCACAAGAGAGGCTCAATTATATGGCTTCCTTGCTTAGGAAGCAAGGTGATAGGCTCTCTAGGAAGGGCTAGAAGGATTTTTAAGGCTAGGGTTTTGGAATGTATCTTGAAAATATGATTCTTAAGCCTAGAAACCCTTATGGAGACTTGGTCTTTGTGTGATCTTTTTGGAATTGGAGTTATAAAGTTGCGGGACCATACAGACCAAGTGGACCCAAAATTAAGTCAAGGAAGTAGAATTGATCATTCAAGGAGGGGGATTGCCCTAATTGTGGAAGAGAAGAGGAACAATGGAAAAATATTCTTAAAATAGAATGCAATGATCCAAATGAGGTCATTAGCCAAGGGAAACCTAGGGAAAGAGATGATCCTTGGGATAGGGATTGAAATATCTCGAGATCCCACCGTCAGAATTTTGTGAAAATTGGAGAGCCTGTAGAGAAAACCCTAACGCAGTAGAGGACAAGAGATAGAAGGCTTTGATGGCTAGAATGTGAGATAATTGATGCCTTAAGTGGCCTATGGAGGTTAGGCCTAGAAAGAGAAGGGGAGGTGAGAGAAATAAGCTCTAAAAGTGACCACCTATGGAGGAATAGTGCCTTGTCCTTTGGAAGAGATGGAGTCACGGAAATTTTATTGTTAAAAAATAATTCACCCTTTCAAGGAGCATTCAAGCAACTTCACATGGCATTAGGGCATGAGATTAGTTACTTCAAGGACTTTATACTTCGATTTGCAATAATTTATGACTTATAAAGATGTAATTAGCAAAAATTATCTCTAGGAACTGTAACACCCTCCTCCCACATCTACCCAAGCAACTGGCCAGCCGGGGTAAACATGCGACGAGAGGCCACTATGATAAGATTCAACCTCCTTAGCGACTTTAAAGAAATGTAATCGATGAAACATCACATAAAGTCATCCAACATCATCCAAATAACCTTCAGGAGACAAGCCAGCCACTCAGACTGCCTATCCCTGGCTCCCACTGCTGTTTGAGAGACTTAAGGGCAAGGTAACGCTCCCTAGACACTGCCAAGGCGAGTTAGTTTCAGGACTAACACTGCCCAGGTGCTTTATAACGCTTCCCAGACGCTGCCCAGGCGAGTTAGTCTCAGCACTAATGCTAGTATTTCGGGATTTGAGCCACCTTTTTCGGCCCAGAGCCATGGACACTACCTAGAATGGATTGATCACTTAGAATTAGTAAGGATGCAAGGAAACAATGATGCAAAAGAAATAATATGAACAAGATCATCACCATACCCCTACTAGCCATGGCAAGCATTTCATCAAACATATCATCAACATGTAACCTACAAGTGTAAATAACATAATTAAGTGTAGGGATCTCATACTTATCTGAGAATCGCTATGAACCATTGTTCCCTCATGCCATTTGCTATATTATCCTCCATTAACTCATAAACACATTATCCATTCACATACAAGTAAAAACATGCTGAGAGCCATACATAGCTGTTGTCATGAAATGTGCATATAACCAGCATAATAGGAACAGAAATACAATAAACATATTAGCCATCAAATCCATAAATACATCAATACCTTTACACATGAAAATCAAGGGAATGGATTTCTCATTAATGAATGCAATGAACCAACCAGAGATGGGACTACCACGTTCCACCCAACCGTAGAATGGCTGAGCCAAATCTCTCTTCAGCCATTCACCCCCATGCCATATTCCAAGCATGAATGTGGGATCTCATAGAACACATCAATCAAAACTCATCCAGGGCTTCCAGAGGCCATCCACCTCAACCCATCAAATAGTGATTCCACCTCACAGTCGAACATCACCAAAACCATCATCAGATTGGTCTCCATCCAAGCCTTCCAGGGCTTCCAGAGCATTTGTCCAACCAAGGCTTCCAGAACTAGTAACTCAACCCACAGCTTATACAGGGCTTCTAGAGTGTTTGTCCAACCAAGGCTTCCAAGACTAGTAACTCAACCCACCAAGGGCTTCTAGAGCATTTGTCCAACTAGGGTTTCCAGGACTAGTAACTCAACCCAAGTTGTTACAGGGCTTCCAGAGCGTTTGTTCAACCAGGGCTTCCAGGACTAGTAACTCAACCCAAGCTATGGAAACATGAGAACCAACAAAAACAAAGCAATGAAAGTAAACCCACAATCACCATGGTTATCCAGGAAATGGAAAGGCTAGGAAATCCACTGTCAATCCCAGCCATCCTCCATGCTAATGACAGATCATAACCAAGAAACCACATGCATGTGCCATGCATGCCAAAACTAGTGAATAAATCATACATGCAACTCGATACCTGCAAGAAAATATGATGTAGCTGCTGATGTCGATGCCTTCTTGCACTTTCCTGCTCTTCCTTTGCCTTCTTGCTCCAAGAATCCAAGTATGCCACACCCTCCAAGAGTGCTCCAATAAAACTCTAAGTATCCAAGAGTATTAGAGAGAGAGATAATAATGAGAGAGCTCCAAAACTAAACTGATCATTCCTTCACTGACCAAACTTGCCAACTGATCCTCAAAAGCCTTTTCATTAATGAGGCCTTTATTTTCTTCATTTTCCATTATTTTCCTTCAATTTCCTCCTCACATGTAACCTATGACCTTTCACCTCGTTTTTCTCCTAATTTCCATTATTTTCATAAATAAATGTGCCAAAATGCATTTTAATGCCTTAGCCATTGCCTTTGCCAATTTTCTTAGCCATAAACAATCAAATGAACACCCTCTGTGATGTCTTGCCCAACATTCAGCTTTGAATACGTGTCCCATCATCCGTGGTATTTATATATATTTTACATGGAATTTTCGCCAGGGTTGTTACAAAACCCTCCCCCTTTGGGGAACACCATCCTCGGTGTTCAATGACACCTATAACCAACATGACTATTGAAAACAAAACATATTGCCCATGGAGCTTTATAACACAGCTCGTTGCAGTATTTACAATGAAAGACCTGCTCAAAATCAAAACGTCATGAAAACATGACAACATACCGGATATTGGAGCTTTATAACATACCTCATTATGGCATTTACAATAACCACATATACATATACACATATGTACATGTTATCAACCAGGAAATAAAATAATATGATTCCTGCATCCGCAACAAGGGAATCTAGAGGCTCAAACCTCCACCCTCAAAGTAATACTAGGATCCACCTCCTTCCCAAGAAGTCTAGAATCCACTGCAAAATCAAATTTGCATCCAATGTCCAACGCTATAATCCCACACCACTTGTCCTCTCAGCGAATAGTTACTGGCTCATTGTCCCAGGGCGTACTCCTAATGTACATTTGATTCCATCTGGAAATGCTAATGACCAAACCAAATCCATCCACAAACTTCCCTTCTCTATTACACAGTCCCTCGGGAATCCGGTCACCTCTTCTGTGTAGTCACTCACCTTCCAAGTTCCACTGGCACCCCCATCCCGGGCAATCCATCCCTTGGCAAGGCTTCCTCGCATCGGAAGATACGGAAAACAAGGCATATACCTACCTCAACACATCATATCGGTCATAGCATGCTCATGGAAATCAATGGACACTATTGGGTACTAGTGTCCCACAATGGCCCTGCTCCTGAAGTGCTTTACCAACATACTGCTAAAAGTTTCAATTCCTTTGTTGCTGCTACTAATTCTTGCAGTTGATTTCAATCACCCAACCAGGCATTTCCTGCATTCCTGTACCAAACACATAACTTCCATTAGATTTGAAATAAATTCACATCATAACTCATTGGTAGCTCATCAATAAGGTACATTTGCAATCATGTTCGCTTCCTGTCACAACAAGTCAAACTAGCATATTTGACCAAATCAACATGTATAAAAATATCACATCAAGTTAGCTCAAAACATAACCATCAAAATCATAAATGACATGTAACCATCATAAATCAAAATCATAGATCACATGTAATCATCATAGACCAGAATCATAAATCACATGCATACTAAAACCGAAATACAATACCGATACTTATCCTTCATCGATCCTTACTTCTGCCTTTGTTCTTTCTGTACACACACCAGATCGGTTGCCACACCCAACAAACACCCAATGCCTTCTCCTCCACCAGGTGCACATATGCATAGTGTGCATCACACACATTCAACCACATGGAATACCACACCATGCAATACATGCATTTACACCTGACATACAACACATACACCTACACCTAGTGTATACAATACAATGCATCCATCTATACTCGATGTGAAATACCACCCAATACATGTACCTACATAGAGTACAACACAACGAGTACACACGCCACAATACCAAGACTACATGATGCACATACGTAATACTCGATGCCCTTAACATAACATGTATGACATGCACACAATACCACACGTGCACGAGTACCATATGTACAACATGTACACAGTACCACTGGTACACTGTACCACCTGCACAATGTGTGCACAGAATCACATGTACACGGCGCCACCTGCACAACGTGTACACTACACCACTATACAATGTGTACACAATACCACATGTACACAGTACCACAGGCACGATGTGTACACGACACCATATGTACATATCATCACATGCACGACATGTACACAACACCGCATGCTCATAACACCCTATGTACAACATGTACATGGCGCCACATGCTCACAACACCACTGGTACAATCATGCACACAACACCATATGTACATAGCACCATATGTACAACATGCACGCAACACCACGTGTACATAGCACTGCATATCCAACATGCACATAACATCATCCGAAAATAGCATTGCATATCCGACATGCACAGAGCACCATATGCACACACACTGCATATACATCATGAAGACAATACAATATGTATACAACACCCCATATGCAATATTCGCACAACCCTATTTGTACCATCCTGTACATAACATTGCATAAATAACATGTACACATGCTATGTATACACAACACCACAAGTGCACACATCATAGATGCAACATGTACAACATATACAACGTATGCTCAACAATAGTACCACACATCCAAAACCACACTGTCCTTACCAAGAAACCTTGCTTCCGGTATCTCATCCATGCTTATCCTAGCATGTCGCAGACCACACTACTTTCACTTTGCTGATGTATCCTTCAACATTACCTGTCATAACATAAACATAGGCATAATACAAGTATACAATACCAAATCATATCCACATGATACTAACCTCGTATATTTGTTGTGACTACTCTTCCCAATTGATTCCTCGTAAGACCAGGAACCTCTTCATGTCGTTCTCCTACATAAGCAATCATTCCTCCACAAGAATGATCCCTGACAACCCTGTTAGATAGTAACATAGATACATGGATACATACATACATATATAAATGTTAGCATAAAACAATCATGATCCTGTCAGACAACGACATACATACATACATGTATACATATATAAACTTCAACATAATCATGATCATAAAATAATTACCAGATAACATAAGGTCTAGGTTAAGAGAACTTCCTTATTTATGCATAGGCATTGAGAGAAACAATTCCCAACATAGCCAAATCATGTGACATCTCTAATCCATTTACTTTGCCTTTTCTAGTTACATTTCTTGTGTTTGCACTGCTACTGTCCATTTACCACAATCGACCCAACCAATGCAACCAACTGTCATAATCTTACCTTTCGCTGCGCTTACTTATGCACAAAGGTTCATTTGGGTCTTATATCATCGGTTGGGTACCACACATCTCTCCCAGTTTCCATCAACTTTCCTCTTTTCCAACCCATTCCCAAGACTCAAAACATAAAAGGAAAGACAAGAAACAAACAAGAAGAAGACCTAAAAACCAATAACAACATGACTCTGCAAACAAAGTGGCATAGTTATGCACCAGACACAATCAAAATTCCAAATCAAGCGCAACAATCGCAAAAGACCAAAAGCATAAGGCTAACAACAAACACCATGACTCAATCCCCATGGTTCCTAGGGAAAGCTCAACCTCAGCCTTCTTTGAGATATCACGGCAATCTCTCTTGCCATGCAACTCCCTGCATTATATTGTCATTAACACATAACTATTAGTGCATAATTTAACATAACATTACACCATTTAGCTCATCTTTTTGTGCCAAGAACGTTGCTTGCAACTGAACACATCCACGCCATCCCTCAAGGGACTCCAATCCTTTAACAGATCCACCTGTAGCTAAAGACTAGCTAATATACCTATCAAGTAAATGTCATGAATATAGCACATATCCACATAATGTCAGACAAAATCAAGGTTACGAAGGATTTCTGTGTGCAAAGCACTCATTTGTTCGAAATTAGGGTTTCCAAACATAGTCAAAGGAATTTTTTTCCCAATTCCTTTCTTTTACCTTTTTACCTTGTTGGAATCGAGGCTTACTATGTGTTGGCACATCACTCAACTGTTAGTTATGTATAGGCACATCAACTATTACCTTGTCATGCTAATACCAAGCACGTTACCCTGCAACTACTCACACATGTCAACCACATGTTCCAAATATCAAGGCAATCATATCTATCAATTTGAAATCAACCTTTACCAAGACTAACCATCATGTCATAATCCATAGTCAACTCAGAGTCATCATTCATGATACTACAACTATCTCCTACTATACTCAAGTACATATCAACAATCTCAACACGTATATTTTAGTATAATCATCTTAAAACAAGATCATTTGAACACATACTCATATTATGCAATTCATCAAACATTCAACCAACTCGCAAACATACCATGTTAAATAAATCAATTAGACGAAATAATAGGCACCAAACACTCAAATACCAAATATACGACATAATCAACTATGAAACACCAAGTATAATACATAGGCAAACTCATACCTTAGTGTACCTCAGGGGAGGCTATCTTGTCTACACAATCAATCTAAGTTAACACGATACAAGTTCACAACATATCAATTTAAACATAAATCACGATATCCATATTAGTAACTAACTAACATGTTCACATCATAAGTTCATAAGCATTTGTCATTCATGCATAACAATCACATATGTACGATCAATCTAGATTAGTACGACACCATATCAAAAATATGTTGACCCATACCTGAATATCACAACCATAACCATCTGCATAGATCAAACCAAGTTAACACAATACATATAACATCAATATCTTCAATGCAATGAGCATAACCATCATGCATATGACCAATCCAAATTAAAACATCCAGATCTCAATGAAATAACCCTAATCATCAATTTAATAGCATATAACAACAATAAGCAATGCATATGGTCACATGTTACTATCATTCATGACTATCCGACACATGTGCATATAACTATACTAATCAACTATCATCTATCATGTATGTAACCATAACATCAAAAGACATGTACATAAACCTAATGTATATAACCCTAATGCATATAACAATCCATTAACTAATATACCTGGATGTCGAACATACAATACTTGTATGATGATCTGATCTTACCCAAAAGTCCAATGTTGCAACCTCATTATGATGATCTGCATCTCCTGCTCTATCTCAGCCAAAACATTAGCATCATAACAACCAATAGCATCATGATGACCTAAATTGCATACAATGACTTCACAAGGCATGTTTGACCTACTATACATGCATAATCATAACCAAGACCATACATGCATAACAACTACATATACACACATAAAAAATGAGTACCAAACCATATACACATCATTATAGCTAGAGTATAGTCATCAATGCATGACAATATCAACCACACAAGCCATGACCTCATGCATGACAACAACAACCACATCACGTGCACTTGATAACATGTGAACACTAACGTGCATAACAATGCATAATCAATCATACACACATGACAAAATACTCCACGACAACACCTTCAACCTTCACATGGCTACATCACTACAACCATGATCAAAACCATGCAAGGGAAACAAGCACATGGACTACAACACAAGAGACACACATGAAATTGACATGAATGCATGAGACGCAACCACACTCTGATACCACTCTGTAACGCCCTCCTCCCACATCTACCCAAGCAACCGGCCATCCAGGTAAACATGCGACAAGAGGCCACTATGATAAGATTCAACCTCCTTGGTGACTTTAAGGAAATGGAATCGACGGAACATCACATACAGTCATCCAACATCATCCAAATAACCTTCAGGAGACAAGCCAACCACTCATACTGCGTATCCCTGGGTCCCACTACTATTTGAGAGACTCAAGGGCAGGGAAACGTTCCCTAGACACTGCCCAGGTGAGTTAGTTTTAGGACTAACACTCCCCAAACACTACCCAGGTGCTTTATAACGCTTCCTAGACACTGCCCAGGCGAGTTAGTCTCAGCACTAATGCTAGCATTCTGGGATTTGAGCCACCTTTTTCGGCCCAAAGCCCGGGACACTGCCCAGAATGGAATGATCACTTAGAATTAGTAAGGATGCAAGGAAACAATGATGCAAAAGAAATAATATGAACAAGATCATCACCAGACCCCTACTAGCCATGACAGACATTTCATCAAACATATCATCAACATGTAACCTACAGGTGTAAATAACAAAATTAAGTGTAGGGATCTCATACTTATCTGAGAATCGCTATGAACCATTGTTCCCTCATGCCATTTGCTGTATTATCCTCCATTAACTCATAAACACATTATCCATTCATATACAAGTAAAAACATGTTGAGAGCCATACATAGCTGCTGTCATGAAATGTGCATATAACTAGCATAATAGGAACATAAATACAATAAACATATTAGCCATCAAATCCATAAATACATCAGTACCTTTACACATCAAAATCAAGGGAATAGATTTCTCATTAATGAATGCAATGAACCAACCGAAGATGGGACTACCACGTTCCACCCAACTGGAGAATGGCTGAGCCAAATCTCTCTTCAGCCATTCACCCCCTTGCCATATTCTAATCATGAATGTGGGATCTCATAGAACACATCAATCAAAACTCATCAAGGGCTTCCAAAGGCCATCCACCTCAACCCATCAAATAGTGATTCCACCTCACGGTTGGACATCACCAAAACCATCATCACATTGGTCTCCATCCAAGCCTTCTAGAGCTTCCATATCGTTTGTCCAACCAAGGATTCCAGAACTAGTAACTCAACCCACAGCTTATACAGGGCTTCCAGAGTGATTGTCCAACCAAGGCTTCTGAGACTAGTAACTCAACCCACCAAGGGCTTCCAGAGCGTTTGTCCAACCAGGGCTTCCAGGAGTAGTAACTTAACCCAAGCTGTTACAGGGCTTCCAGAGCGTTTGTTCAACCATGGCTTTCAGGACTAGTAACTCAACCCAAGCTATGGAAACATGAGAACCAACCAAAACAAAGCAATGAAAGTAAACCCACAATCACCATGGTTATCTAGGAAATGGCAAGGCTAGGCAATCCACTGTCAATCCCGGCCATCCTCCATGCCAATGACATATCATAACCAAGAAACCACATGCATGTGCCATGCATGCCAAAACTAGTGAATAAATCATACATGCAACTCGATACCTGCAAGAAAATATGATGTGGCTGCTGATGCCGATGCCTTCTTGCACTTTCCTGCTCTTCCTTTGCCTTCTTGCTCTAAGAATTTAAGTATGCCACACCCTCTAGGAGTGCTCCAACAAAACTCTAAGTATCCAATAGTATGAGAGAGAGAGATAATAATGAGAGAGCCCCAAAACTAAACTAATCAAGCCTTCACTAACCAAACTTGCCAACTGATCCTCAAAAGCCTTTTTATTAATGAGGCCTCTATTTTCTTCATTTTCCATTATTTTCCTTCAATTTCCTCCTCACATGCAACTTGTGACCTTTCACCTCGTTTTTCTCCTAATTTCCATTATTTTCATAAATAAATGTGCCAAAATGCATTTTAATGCCTTTGCCAATTTCCTTATCCATAAACAATCAAATGAACACCTCCTAGGATGTCTTGCCCAACATTCAGCTTGGAATACGTGTCCCATCATCTGTGATATTTATATATTTTTACATGGAATTTTCACCAAGGCTGTTATAGGAACATTCACCCATTCATACATGGCCCGTGACATGATGCAATGCTATAAAATATTAATATTTCCACCAATTTGTACAAGAAAGAAATAAATTTCATACTTGTATAATGAAAATCCCAACAACATTCATATGACAAAGTAAATAACAAGAATAAGCATGAAAAGAGCACTTACATGTGCAAAAGAGTATATCCAATCATCAAATTATCCCAATAATGAAGCTCCAAGACAAGAGAGAGAGGTCCAAACATCAAAATTCATCCATATCATCCAAACGCGTCTTCTAAAAGGGATAGAGAAAATCTCACAAGAGCTAATAACCCAATCCAAGTGATGATGATCAAAATGAATCATCTCACTTCTATTTGTATGATCACTAAGGAAATCCATTTGCCTATTTTGGTCTAATTGAGCCCTAAATAATAAAATAATGTGCAATAATAACATCCCTTGGTGACAAGCCCAACAAGATAGCTCAATAATACAATAATAAGCCTCTCAAGAGGGTCGAATGATTAATAAAGTGAGTTTTTGAGCCTTTGAAGAGGCCTAACTAGGTCCAAAGGGTGCCATGATGTGAAACTGGACTACCAACATAGTGGATATGGGGTTGGCCCCTTGTTTTCCAAGCAAGAACCTGTGGTGCTCCCAAGTGGGTGTGGGGGCACAGGGACATCCTGATGGGTCTCCAAGTGGATCGAAAAGTGCGTGTAGACCATCTATGAGGGCTAGGATGATGGTATAAGCCCTCCCTCTGCAGCGAGAGACATCCTTTGTATCCTGGAACATCTACCAAGTGTATGGTGCAAGTGTGGAGCCAACTGGGCATAATGAACCATATGCATCATCCTCATCCAAAAATATGGAACATGAGTAACCAATGGGTAGTGTTGGGGATCCATTTAGTAATCTCTGTTATGGTGGAGGCCCATGGCTCTCAACGCTCACCCTACAAGTTCCCATGTGGCCCTATGGAGGGCTAGGACCCCGTATAGGGAGACCAAGCCCCAAATAGAGAACCACCTGCAATCCTACATCAGAACCAATGTGTCTCCTTGCCCTTTAATACAACAAATCATTAGCATAATCAAGTAAAAGAGTTTACAAATCATGGAATCAATGGGGCATTTCATGGTTGATCCAGGAGGATCTTGTCAGTCCAGCATGAGCGGAGTCTTCAGTGGTTCAACATCAAAGTGATCGTCAAATGATCATTGGTCGATGAGGTCTTGAACTTTATCAGCTTCACCAGTGTTCATCGTCAGCATTCTGTGTCCGACGTCTTCAGCTTCGATAGTGATGTTTATGGTTCAGGTTGTCCGATGATGTCAATGGTTTTCATGGTGTTCAAAGGATAGGGTTTTGTAGATTAGTTGTTGACATGTGATTGTTGTTAGTTCCGTAGGGGTTTGGTTTTCAACTCATGTTTGTCGTCAGTTCCGCCGGGGTTTGCTTGTCAATTTTGGTCCATGGTTATCATCATGTGGGTTTGAATGTCACTTTGTGACAATTTGTTGTAAATGGGTTGTTAGAACAAAATGATGTAAATACTAAAACCTAAACCTAAGTTCTAGTCCTAAAAATCTAAGGAACAAACCTAATGTAAAACCTAATACACCTAAACCCTAACCTATTCCTAAAGCCATGCATTAAAATGCATTAACCCTAACATTAAACCCTCTCGGGCCATGTAAAACATTGCTAAACCACATAAAACATTACCATACAGTTAAACAGCAGGTCCCTAACTGTTGGTCATAACTGCAACAGGACTGTAGTGTGTGAACACCGAGCAGTCACAGTTGTGTAGACTGCGTGGAGATATCAACTATAACCGCGACTGTAACCGTTGTCATGTGAGCGGTGGAGATAGCCGCCACGATGTCGGAATTGCCAGGTTAAATGCAGCGCCGAAACAATCATCGAAACCTTAGCATGTGAACGCAGTGCAGCTGACCACGTAGTCAACAGAATCGACGGAGCCATAACCGTGGGTTATCAACCTGTTCATATGCCCTGTCAGTGCCTCCACCCGGTTAGCTAACCGTTAACGGATTCGGGCTAATCCAATGTGCAAAGTGGGTTTTATGTGTTATTTTGGGTATTCGAAATTACACCTAGGCCATGTGACATTAACTCATAACCAAAAACCCTAATTTAAACCCAAAAGTCAGCTTGTTCACTCCTAAACTTAGTATGAAGGAGTTTGAATGCATATAGGGGGTTATAAAGGTAGTTTTGCTCATTGAAGATTGGGAGAGAGTGGTTTTGAGTTTTATATGTAGATTTTGGAGGATATATGCTGTTTTGTTTTCAGTGTAACAGGAGCATCCAGAGTCAGAATTGGGAACCGTGATAGGCATTGGAAAGCTATTTCAGAGAGATTTCTTGTGACAGTGACTAGAAGTGCCTGCGTGCACATTCAGTTTGGTTAATTTTTTGTGTAATCGACCTCCTCAAATTCAATCCTAATAAAGCGATCGCCCATCTTGAAAGCGGACCCGGAGACGTAGTCCATCAAGGACGAACTCCATAATCAATATTATGGTCTGGTATCGTTGTGTTTTTGCTGATTTTCACTTCTATTTTACATATTTCTTATGTTTCTCATCTGTCGTAAAGTCTTTCTTCTCAAACAGTTCTCACAGTTAAAGCACTTAACATTCAGTTCACTGTTGGCATTAATAAATTCTACTTCAGTTTAACATATGATCATTTCATATCATATAATTTGGTATCAGAGCAGGTTGCATTTGTAGAATTTTGCCAGTGAATGTTAACCAGGTCAAAGTCACAACGTGGAGAAGGAATCCTCGAGGAGATTGATCCAGAGATTGGAAAGTGAAGAGTCGCTCATAAGTTGACCATGACAGGATCTGATGCAGGTGAAAATCCAGAAACTAAGATGAGTGAGGAACAGTTTCAGCAAGCATTCTTGAGTATGCAATAGATGTTGGGAGAAATTTACGAAGATAAGAAGGTGAGAGATGCAGCTTCTTCTTCAAAGGCATTGAAGAAGGACAAAGGTAAAGGAAAGGCTGATAAACCTCCTTCACCTCCATCATCTCCATCATCATCTTCTTCTTCTTCTTATTCTTCTAGTTCAGAACCTGAAACAGAAAAGAAACCTAAGAAAAAATCTCTTTTGAAACTTGATGTAAAATTTGAGTTACCTATTTATGATGGCGAAATGAATCCTGAAAAGCTAGATAACTGGATTAAGTAGTTAGAAGTGTATTGTCGTATTCAGAACATTTATGACGATAAAACGAAAATTTAGTTAGCTACACTTAGAATGGGGGGAACAACTTTAATCTGGTGGGAAAGTAAAACTCAGATAGATGTAAAGCGGAAAGGTAAAGTCATCTCTTCATGGTCTAAGTTTTTAAAAGCTCTTAGGAAACAATTCTATCCTTTAGGATACATACAACAAGTTGTTATTGATTGGCAGAATTTAAGGCAAGGTAAAGGGCGGAGTGTTCAAGAGTTTACTCAGGAGTTCATAAAGAAAGCATTGGCGCTTGGTATTTCATTGGATACACGTGAAACTTTATTAAAATACATCAACAGTTTACATTCATATTTGCAGCATACATTATTGATGTTTAATCCTGATGATTTTGATGAAGTGTGTGTTCAAGCCACACATATTGAATCAGGTGGCAGACCATTAAAGTTTTCATCGCAATCATCCAAAGAGTTGGAAATCAAGGATTTCAATGACAATAAAGGGAAGAACAATTCGAAGAGAAAGAAATTAGCGACAACTCAGAAGGAAATACCTACTTGTTCTCATTGCCAGAGAATCGATCATGATGAATCTAGGTGTTGGAAACTTCATCCCAAACTTAAGCCCAAAAAGTTCCTTAAAGAGAAGGATGAAAAGAAAGCAATTGCAACAATCCAACAAGATCTAGGTTCCGATTCAGGTGATGAAAGGAGGATAACTGCCATAGTTTCGACAGGTAAAACTTTTGACACTGGTTCAAGTTCGAATACTATTGCATCTTCATCAAACATAAATCCTTCAAATGAGGATAAAAGAGTTGAACTATTTAACATAAGGATAACTTCTAAGCACACAAAAATAGATACAATGTTTGACAGTGGATCATAGGCAAATTTAATATCTGAATATTTAGTTAAGAACTTGGGTTTGGAAACACGGAATCATCCAAGACCTTACCCATTAGGATGGCTAAATAAATCAACTCAGATAAAAGTCACAAAACAGTGTTGATTAAATTTTTCCATTACAGCTAATTACATTGATGAAGTGGAATTAGATGTGGTTCCAGTAGACATATGTGGAGTTGTCTTAGGAAGTCCTTATCTTTATGATCATGATGCAGTATTTTATAGAAGAGAGCATAAATATCACCTTAAGAAAGATGGGGTTGAATTTATTGTTAGGGCACATCAAAGTAAAAATCACTTGAATTTAGTTGTTGCTAATCAAATGAAGCAATTAATAAGTTCAAATAAGAGATTTGTACTCATGTGTGTAATGGAACAACATAAGAGTCGACATGATGTTTGTTCAAGTTATGAATCTCAGCTTAAAGATAGTTTGATTGAAGAGGTAGAAACTTTTCCAGTTCTATTTAAAGAAACCAAACATCTTACTCATAAGCAGGGAATACAACATGAGTTACAGTTGATGTCCAAATCTCCTCTTCCTAATGTCAGAATGAATCAATTCAGTCAAAGTTTGGAAGTTATCAGTGACAGGGATGCAGGTTAGTATTGGGGAAAGTCAATGTTAAATTTCTCTTGTATTGTGTCACCATTTCATGTTGCAAATAGTTTGGAAGCCTCTTTTCAAGTGGAGAGGAAGCCCATTTGTTTTCATATCAAAGCCTTTTCTAAAGCAGTGTCAAAGTATCCAATACATCTAAGGGCAACTTATGCATCAGGGGAAAGTGCTAATCAATGGAAACATCATTTAATGAATAACGAAACAATGATTCAAATAAATCATTCGATATTTCAATACTTTCAAAATCAAACTAAGTTGCAGCAGTTTTCACCTTACAGTTTGATGATTTTATTGCATCAAGTTCACTTAGTACTCAGGAATCAAGAAAGTATATCAAGTCAAGTAGCTGGTTTGATGTCAAAAATGTCTTTGATTGTCTTTGTCATTCCACAATATAGATTGTTAATACATGTCAATGGTATTGAACAATATCCTGTAGAGACTATTTTCAAAGATGTTTATGAACCACTAATTCATGATACTTCGTGGAAAGAAGTCAATTGCCATGTTCATAACAAGTTGTTTAGCCATCTTTGCAAGTTGTGCATACTTCAGATGGATGGAACAATTCACAGATTCAAAATGTGCCATGATTAGTATCATCAGGGTCATCACTTTCAGGTGGTTGATCGAATGTATTGGTACATCATCAGGGCAAGGTGGAAAGTGAGGGAGCTCTACCCTCATCTACTATTTGTCTAGTCAAACTTTTGTGGTCCAAAAGCTTTCAAGTGGAGAGGATTGATCCAGGAGGATCTTGTCAGTCCAACATGAGCGGAGTCTTCAGTGGTTCAACATCAAAGTGATTGTCAAATGATCATTGGTCGATGAGGTCTTGAACTGTATCAGCTTCGCCAGTATTCGTCGTCAGCATTCTGTGTCCAGTGTCTTCAGCTTCGACAAAGATGTTTATGGTTCAGGTTATCCGGTGATGTCAATGGTTTTCATGGTGTTCGAAGGATAGGGTTTTGTACACTGGTTATCGACATGTGATTGTCGTCAGTTCCGTCGGTGTTTGGTTGTCGACTCATGTTTGTCGTCAGTTCCGCCAGGGTTTGCTTGTCAATTTTGGTCCATGGTTATTGTCATGTGGGTTTAAATGTCACTTTGTGACAATTTGTTGTAAATGGGTTTTTAGAACAAAATGATGTAAATAATAAAACCTAAACCTAAGTTCTAGTCCTAAAAAGCTAAGGAACAAACCTAATACACCTAAACCCTAACCTATTCCTAAATCCATGCATTAAAATGCATTAACCCTAACACTAAACCCTCTCGGGCCATGTAAAACATTGCGAAACCACATAAAACATTACCATACAGTTAAACCGTGGGTCCCTAATCGCTGGTCATAACCGTAGCGGGACCGTAGTGTGTGAACACCGAGCAGTCACCGCCATGTGAATCGAGCAGAGATATCAACTGTAACCGCGACTGTAACCATTGTCATGTGAGCGGTGGAGATAGCCGCCACGTGTCGGAATCGTCGGGTTAAACACAATGCCGAAACAATCATCAGAACCTTGGCATGTGAACGTAGTGCAGCTGACAGCGCAGTCAGCGGAACCACCGGAGCCATAACCGTGGGTTATCAACCTGTTCACATGCGCTCTCAGCGCCTCCGCTCAGTTAGCTAACTGCTAATGGATTCAGGCTAATCCAAGGTGCAAAGTGGGTTTTTATGTGTTATTTTGGGTATTTGTAATTACACCTAGGCCATGTGACATTAACTCATAACCAAAAACCCTAATTTAACCCCAAAAGTCAGCTAGTTCACTCCTAAACTTAGTATGAAGGAGTTCGAATGCATCTAGGGGGTTATAAAGGCAGTTTTGCTCATTGAAGATTGGGAGAGAGTGGTTTTGAGTTTTGTGTGTGTAGATTTTGGAGGATATAGGCTGTTTTGCTTTAAGTATAACAGGAGCATCCGGAGTCAGAATTGGGAACCGTGACAGGCGTTGGAAAGCTATTTCAGAGAGATTTCTTATGACAGTGACCAAAGGTGCCTGCGTGCACATTCAGTTTGGTTAATTTGATGTGTAATCGACCTCCTCAAATTCAATCCTAATAAAGCAGACCCAGAGACATAGTCCTTCAGGGATGAACTCTGTAATCAATCTTGTTGTCTGGTATCGTTGTGTTTTTGTTGCTTTTCACTTCTATTTTACATCTTGCTTATGTTTCTCATCTGTCGTAAAGTCTTTCTTCTCAAACAGTTCTCACGGTTAAAGTACTTTAAGTTAACATTCAGTTCACTGTTGGCATTAATAAATTCTACTTTAGTTTAACATATGATCATTTCATATCAATGGTGGCATGCCCTTCCATAGTGAGAATTGACATGTAAAAGTGTCTCCATGCTCAATAAGGGGGTTAGCCATGGATCCTTTTAGGTGGTTTCATCTTTTAAAGGGAGTGACATGCCCATGGTACATCCTTCAAGCGGTAGGTCGCAAATGATAAAGTAATTGAACAAAGTGGGGATTAGGGGAATCATCCAGATCACATGTTATGGTACAAGGATAGCTATAATAAGGGAAGCCCACACCTAGGTATATGAGTGTAAGAGGGAGAAAATCATGGTACATGAGTTACCTCGACCTTTGTTTTTCCACCCTTATTGATATGCCTTTTGCCTTTGATTGATTTTTCTTCATAACTGCCCGAGGCTCTAGGGGATGAGAGCATGCTGTGTAACATATAGCGGTGGTTGCCCCCTTAAGGTGGGGCAGTTCATTGCCCACCAAGGGTTGGTACAATCATGGGTTCCTTAACGAAGGATGGGGCTCATCTAGGGCCCATAGGAACCAGGTTGATGGCCATGAAAAAGGGGTAGAGCTCATGTTTTGGACTTTGCCCATGTGCTAAATTTGTATGTCCCAACCATCTTTTGCATTTTGTGGTACATTTCTTATTGAAAGTGGCCAAACTATGCTTTTTCTTTTCTTTTTAGTTGCATCAACCTCCGGGCATTGTTCCAAGCTTGACCCAAGGTGTGGATAAGGGGAGAGGGAGGCTACCCTATGTGGACCCAATGGAAACATGTGGACTCGAATAGGAAAAATGATGAATGGGGTCAAAATGAAAGAAAGGGGGCGATGTATATGGTGTCGGGAAACGAGACCACGCAACCAATATCAAGATTTCCCATGTAATTCCAGCCCTAAAGCTAGTGGCCAGTAAAAGAGATCCCACAGGACTAGGATACAAGGCTAAACACTAAAATCTTGCATAAGAGACAAGAGCACATACCTAGCCCACTCTTTTTGCCAAACCCCCCCACAATCCATGCCCAAAAGTGTCCATGAAAATTAAAAAATTTTACTCAACTAAACCAATGAAAAGTCATACCTTTGGGGTTGGAAGGCCCACCTTCAAACATACTTTCATAACAGATGGGCGAGGGACCACATGGTTGGCTCAGGTGGCAGAGAAAATGGCACATCGAGCTATCTGGTCGCTGCAAGGGGTTGTTAGATTCCAATTGGGGACCATCTAGGAGAATTTTTTTCTCCTATATACACTACCCACAGGTGGTGGATAACATCTGGCTCCAACTGGGTCATGAGCTCTCGAAAGGGTATGCAAAGCCACTCGGATGGGAGGTCATGAGAACACCAACAATCTCTTGGTACCTTAAACTTGTTACCTGCACATATCAAAGATCAAGCACATGGGGCATCATGTTTTTGTGGTGTCTTATGATCACCCATGCTTAGTATTAGGCCATAAACAATTAACAAGAAAGAAAAATTATTTTTAGTGAAAGTTTAATCTAAATGCAACTAATCTATAATGATAATATCATATGATGTTACTTCTAATGAGAAAATAAACATGCAATGAATCCTACCCTAACATGCATATAGTACAATGTCAAGTGTCAAGGAAAGGGGTGATACGACTCAACTTGATTAGTTTCAACCAAAGTTTGTCATTGAGTTTGGAAATATAATAATAATCTTATCCAACCTTCCCATGAATCTTGACGGGTATTGGATTTTTATCTACCAAGACACATCCCCAATCTTGTATTCCTTTTTAGTCTTCCAATTTTTGCTTGCTTTGTGATTTGGTCACTTGAGAATACATACTTATTGTGAAGGGAGAATGGGATATGGGGTTGGTCCTGGCTTGACCACATGAGTAGGGTAGGAAGGTTCTCTATAAAGAATGAAGGGGGCTCCATCAGATTGCAGAATAGTGGCATATGACAAGTCCATTTGGAGATGACCTCCAACGGTGGCTCCCCACTTCCTAGATAAAAGCATTCCCCATATATCAGGGAAATGTATGACCACCACATCCATAGGTAGTGATACATAGGGGTTCATAGCCAAAAAAAGCTTTAGATGCTTAATGAGGCCTTCTACCTTCACAAGTTTTCCATTGAAACCACACACACTTTTGTACCTTTGAGTGATGCTAAGACCCAATTGGTCCATGAATTTTAGAGGCATGATGTTTGCAAAAGCCCCTCAGTATAACATGTAGTTATGTAATAGAAGGTCATTGATAATTAATGTGAGAAGAAACGGCTCATGCCCTGGGTTTTGGTCAGGAAGGTGAATATTTTGCAATGCTTTGGGCAATTCTTCTTCAACAAAACCCAGGGACTTTTTGACTTGCCATTCCTGTCGGGGAAGTTTCACAATCTCCTTTAATGGAACTTGTACGATCATCTTTCCTACAACAGTCTCGAGATCGATGTCAAGTTCAACCTCTTTACCCTTGTCTTTTGAGGATCCTTTTTGGGATTGGCTCTCTTCAGAGGACCCTTCTTGGGGGAATCTTTTGAGGGAGGCTCTTTGTGAGAGACCTGCTTAGGGATTGACTCATTCTTGTTGGTTTCCTTGGAGTTTGTGGGATTATCATTGTTGTTCTTTCGTGAATATTGGACCCCTTTGAATCTTCCACCATCATTGGAATTTAGGATAGGCTCGGTCTTTTCTTCCTTGAGGGCCACCTCACTAATGGGTATACGAATCCCCAAGGAAAATATTGAAGTGTCAGATTCTAAAAGATTAGCCTGCTTATTTACTTCTTCATCACCACTCTCATCTTCATCACTTTGTTCACCTTCGGAGGATGAATATTGCTCCATAACACTAGTTGGAGCCAAAGTGTTGGGGACTTGAGATGAGCTTGGTTTATCCTCCTCATTTTTTCTTCCTAGGGAAAGGCTTCCCTTTAGGGATATAACTTGTTTTTTGGGCCCTTTCCAAGGTAGTGAGTTTGTTCATGTAGAGCCTATCTCGTGAGTTCATTTCTTCGGAAAGCTTTTCCATTTTCTTAAGGATCACTAGAAGGGTTTCCTCGTGTTGGTCTTTCGATTTTCCCTTTTTGACTTCAACCTTAGCTTTAGGGTGTTCATCTACACCCATTTTTGAAATTCAGAGATTTTTCAACTTCCGTGAATATTTTTTTAGCCTTATCCAAGGTTTCAAGTTTCTTATCCCTCGATGTATAAGTAAAGTGACCACCCACAACCTTGATGAATTTTTCAAGTATGTTAGCATCAGGGGGCCTTAAATGCTCGAGAATATCCCTAACTACCCTATCAAATTTTTGGATGAACTCTTTGATGTCTTCCCTTCCCCTACTTATTTGGTAAAATTTATCAATGTTGAAGATTGCTTGTGCATCACATGACCATCTCCTCATGAACACATCCTCAAGTTGGTCAGAATCATCTATGCACCTTGGGGGAAGACTTAGGTACCATTCCCTAGCCTATCCTTTGAGGGATAATGCGAAGAGCATCATGATCCTATCTTCATCAAATATCATTCCAGGGGAAATGTTCCAATAGAATTATTCAACATGATCATAAGCACTTATGGTATCGTCACCCTTAAACTTGGGTAACCAGTTATTGTATTTCTCTGGTAATGGCTTGGGGTCATTACTCAAGTTTAAAGGGGCAAAGACACTAACCAAAAGCATTTCACTTCTTGTCATTTTAGGTTGGTCTTGGTTTTGGTTAGTGTCAGAGTTTGTTGCCATCTTGGGGGTAGGATCCCAGACCTTTTCAAATTTTGGGAGAAGAGTAGTTCTAATAGGTGATGGAGTTTGTTCTCCCCTTCTAGCAACAACCCTAGTTAAAGGAGGAATGTTGTCACCTTCAAGCAAACTAGGGGTTTGGACAATGAATGGAGTCGCTAAAGGAAATTTTAATTGTCGTTAATGAATTAGTTCCTCAATGATTCACTAGGGAGGTAGACTTACTTCATCCCTGAAAATGACGCCAAAATGTTACCGCTCAAACTAGCAAGGGTCCTAGGAAGGGATCCTAAAGGGAAACTACTAGGTCAAGGGAAATAATGGAGCGATAGCCCATTGTCACCTCAGCTAAGGCTCCCTACGCTTTATGGAATTTCACTTATGGGAGAAGACCTGGTATAAAGAGGAATCACTAGATGAATAAGAGGATGAGGAGTGATTCCCAGGGTCTATTCCCAAGAGAGGTTCGATTGTATGGCTTTCTTGCTTAGGAAGCAAGGTGATAGGATCTCTAGGAAGGTCTAGAAGGATTCTTAAGGCTAAGGTTTGGGAACATACCTTGAAAAGATGATTCCTAAGCCTAAAAACCCTTATGGAGGATTGGTCTTTGTGTGATGTTTGTGGAATTGGAGTTATAAAGTTGCGGGACTAACATGACCAAGTGGACCCAAAATTAAATCAAGGAAGTGGAATTGATCATTCAAAGAGGGGACTTGACCTAATTATGGAAGAGAAGAGGATCAATGGAAAAATCTTCTTAGAATAGAATGCAATGATCCAAATGAGGTCACTAGCCAAGGGAAACCTAGGGCAAGATACAATCCTTGGGCTAGGGCTTGCAATATCTCGAGATCCCACCATCGGAATTTCGTGAAATTTGGAGAGCCTCTAGAGAAAATCATAACACAATGGGGGACAATAGATCAAAGTCTTTTGATGGCTAGAACATGAGATAATTAATGCCCTATGTGACCTATGGAGGCTAGCCCTAGAAAGAGATGGGGAGGTGAGAGAAATAAGCTTTGAAAGTGACCACCTATGGAGTATTAGTGCATTGTCCTTTGGAAGAGATGGAGTTAAGGAGATTTTAATGTTCATAAACAAATCACCCTTTCAAGGGGCCATCAAGCAACTTCACATGGCATTATGGCATGAGAGAAACTACTTCAAGGACTTTATACTTTGATTTGCAATAATTGATGACTTATCGAGATGTAATTAACACAAATTATCTCTATGAACATTCACCCATTTATACATGGCCCATGATATGATGCAACACTATAAAAGATCAAAATTTCCACCAATTCGTACAAGAAAGCAATAAATTTCAGACTTGTATAGCAAAAATCCCAGCAACATTCATGTGACAAAGTAAATAACAAGAATAAGCATGAAAATAGCACTTACATGTACAAAAGAGTATATCCAATCATCAAATTATGCCAATAATGAAGCTCCAAGACAAGAGAGAGAGATCCAAACATCAAAATTCATCCATATCATCCAAACACGTCCTCCAAAAGGGATAGCGAAAATCTCACAAGAGTTAATAACCCAATCCAAGTGATGATGATCAAAATGAATCATCTCACTTCTATTTATACAATCACTAAGGAGTTTGATTTGCCTAATTTGGCCTAATTGAGCCCCAAATAATAAAATAATGTGCAATAATAACATCCCTTGGTGACAAGCCCACTAACATAGCTCAATAATACAATAATAAGCCTCTTAAGAGGGTCGAATGATCAATAAAGTGAGTCATTGAGCCTTTGAGGGGGCCTAATGAAGTCTAAAGGGTGTCATGATGTGAAACTCGATTCCTAACATAGTGGACAAGGGGGTGGTCCCTTGTTTTCCAAGCAAGAACATGTGGTGCTCCCAAGTGGGTGTGGGGGCACAAGGACATCATCATGGGTCTCCAAGTGGATCGAAAAATGCATGTAGACCGTCTATAAGGGCTAGGATGATGATATAAGCCTTCCCTCTACAGTGGGAGACATCATCTATATCCTGGAACATTTGCCAAGTGTATGGTGCAAGTGTGGAGCCGACTGGGCATAGTGAACCAGGTGCACCATCCTCATCCAAAGAGGTGGAACACGAGTAATCAAAGGGCAGTGTTGGGGATCCATTAAGTAATCTCTGCTATGGTGGAGGCCCATGGCTCTCAACGCTCACCCTACAAGTGCCCATGTGGCCCTATGGAGGGCTAGGACCCTGTATAGGGAGACCAAGCCCCAAATGGAGACCCACCTGCAATCCTGCATAAGATCCAATGTGTCCCCTTGCCCTTTAATACAACAAATAACATAATCAAGTAAAGAGTTTACAAATGATGGAATCAATGGGGCATTACATGGTGGCCTGCCCTTCCATAGTAGGCTTTGGCATGTACGAGTGTCTCCACGCTCAATAAGGGGGCTAACCAAGGATCCTTTTAGGTGGTTTCATCTTTGATAGGGGGTGACATGTCAATGGTACATCCTTCAAGTGGTACGTGGAAAATGATAAAGTAATGGAACAAAGTGGGGATTAGGGGAATCATCCAGATTACATGATATGGTACAAGGGTAACTATAATAAGGGAAACTCACACTTGGGTATATGAGAGTAGGAGGGAACAAATCGTGGTACATGTGTTACCCCGACCTTTGTTTTTCCACCCTTCTTCATATGCCTTTGATTATTTTTCGTCATAATTACCCGGGCCTCTAGGGGATGAGGGCATGTTGTGTAATATATAGCAGTGGATACCCCCTTAAGGTGGGGCAGTTCATTGCCCACTAGGGGTTGGGACAATCATGGGTTTCTTAATGATGGAGGGGGGATCATCTAAGGCCCATAGGAATCAGGGTGATGGTCATGGAAAAGGGGTAGAACGCATGTTTTGGCTTTTGCCCACGTGCTAAATTTGTATGTCTTGGTCATCTTTTGCATTTTGTGTTACATTTCTGGTTGAAAGTGGCCAAACTATGCTTTTTCTTTTCTTTTTAGCTGCATCAACCTCCAGACATCGTTCCAGGCCTGATCGAAGGTGTGGACAAGGGGAGGGGGAGGCTAACCCTATGTGGACCCAGATGGGGGAAATGATGAACGAGGTCAAAATGAGCGGAAGGGGATGATGTATATGGTGTCGGGAAATGGGACTACGCAACCAATATCGAGATTTCCCATGTAGTGCCAGCCCTAAAGCTAGTGGCTAGTAAAAGAGATCCCATGGGACTATGATACAAGGCTAAATACCAAAATTGGGTAGAGAAGACAAGAGCACAAACCTAACCCACTCTTTCTGCCAAACCCCCCCACCAATCCATGCCTAAAAGTGTCCATGAAAAGTAAACAAAATTACTCAACTAAACCAATGAAAAGTCATACCTTTGGGATTGGAAGGCCCACCTTCAAACATATATTCATAACAGATGGGCGAGGGACCACGTGGCTGGCACTGGTGGCAGAGAAAATGGCACATCAAGTTATCTGATGGTTGCAAGGAGGTGCTGGCTGTCGGCTCAGGACCATCTAGGAGAAAATTTTTCTCCTATATACATTACCCATAAGTGGTGGGTAATAGTTGCCAAGGTAGGCCGCATGACCAAGCCTAGGATGACATAGCTATCTTCCACTCCACCACCCGCCCTGAAATTCATGAGGAAATTTGTTAGCTTTAAGCTTTGACTACAAGTGACTAACAAACTTATTCTGATTCAGAAATCCAAGCAGAGGCAGTCAATTGGGTTCGTGTCCCTTGACACACTAGGGGAAGACGAGCCAATAGCTAAACTTCATCACTCTTCATTAGCAAATGAAGATTCTTCTGGGCATGGTTCTGAAGGAGAAACATGAAGACCACAATGATATAATATTTTCTCTGAATGAAATGAAGCAGGCACAACGTTATCAACACTTCTGTCTTGCTAGTTTGGAGGCTTGGCTTGCTTACCTTGAAAGCCATCTTCAGTGTGAACTTAAACCTCCTGCTCCAGCTGGAAAAAGTGCTCAAGACCTAGCCCGAGTCACTTCATCACACTCTTAATGTCATGCTTAGCCACTTGGTAGTTGTTTTTATTTTATATAGTTCAATTTATGGTAGATATTAGTAGCTTCTCAACCATAGTTGCTTTTAGTTTGAATTATCAAAATTCTGATCAATTGTCAACAAAGCTGGTTTCATAGATGTAAATTAAGACCAAACTTTACAGGAACAATGATATTTTTATTGGTGTATAATGGAATTTTAAGACAATATCACCTAAATTCACACAATTTTTTTTTCTCATTTATATAATTAATTCACTTTAAAAAAATTTATAAAAAATACCTATTAACTCAAAAATAATGAAATCTATGAACACCTTAAAATTTAAAAACACTTCCTTTTAATTTCACAAAGTCATATTTAATCTTTTTAATGGATATTATATTAACAACCGTTACCGTGAAGATGCATCTATATTAATTCAAATAACCACACAAAGACACAAAAAACCCAGTGAAGTATAAAATTGCCATGTCAACGCACTTGTTCGGGAGATGCGGGACGAGATGCCATCCCACAGGAACAAGAAAACAATGTTAACCACGGCGAGAAGCGAAGGATTTGTTCCTTGTTCTGAGATTACTTAGCAGTGCAGATATTCTCAAGAGTCGTACAATAAACAAGTAAATATCTACACATATAATTTGACGTGCCTGCATATGAGTTTCGGGTTGTATGAGGGGAGGCGGAATTTATTGAAGAAGCCAAGAAAACAGAGAGACAGGATGAGCAGAAGCCGAGGCAGAGGCCGTAACAGTGTTACGTTATCTCTTCTACTTTTGCATGTCGGTTCTCACTATTCTCAGCTGGACAGGAAGCCCCCGGTCACAGCGGGCTTAATTGCAGCCAACACTCTGGTCTATCTAAGGCCTGGGCCGCTGGATTCCATGCTTCCTTCTTTTTCCGAAGTCTCTCTCAGTCCATATATGGTAGTTCAGGTAAGCTGCAAAACCCCAATATTTTAAATTAGGGTTTATTTTAAGAGTTTTCTTAATTAATTTAAGGATTAGCGAGCATATAATATCTTGATTATTGCTTTCCTGTGGAAGAGTTTTAATATCTAAGCTAATTTCAATCCAACATCTCATAGATAATCTCACAAGTTAAAAAGACATCCCACAAGGCATGACACATAAATTTTGGGCAATGTTAAAACTTAATAGTATCCGAGTGAGGAATGATGCTGCTATATTGACTCACGAGTATTGCCACCGAAACTTTGGTAATGCTAGTATGCTGCTATATTGACTCACAAGTAATGCCGCCTAAACTTTGGTAATGCGTACTAGAGTTGGGGAGGGTGCTATCTTATCAACCCTCAAGGCATATCTCTTAAACTTTAGGCAATGCTAGTAACAGAGTGAGGGAGGACACTCTCATATCAATTGTAATGTCCCCATTTTCAGTTTCCTCTATAGTACACCGAGGATGGATTTTCATGGTACATGATGGCTAGGTCAGAGGAGCAGGATTATGTTGTTAGGAGTCCTAGATGGGTTTTGAGGGGTTTTTATAGGATCTAAAGGGCGTTCGCTTGGCATATTGATCATCATGAGTAGTTCTATACAACTTGTTTTTGGTTCCGTTGCTTTTTGATAATTCCCGTAAAACAGGGTTATGATTGAGCATAACTTGATTAATCACGTTTAAGGGGGCATTCCGGGAGGAATATTTAACGGAACACGTTAGTGTAATAGCTTGTTGGAAGTTTGGAACTAGAACGAGAAGATCTACAGGAGCAGATGCTGAGAAGTGATTTCCAATGGCCAAAGAGAGTATGGTGGGCGATTTACCATTTTCCCAAATTAAGGATGACTTTAATTAGTTACTTAATTAAAAAGGGAAAATAATAAAGATTAATTAAGGGGAAAGGCCAAATGTGACTTAAATAAATTAAAAAGTCACTTAAGATGAAGTCAAGGAAGAGCTTTTAGAATAATAATAGAATAATAAAATAAAATACTTCTAGAAGATTGGAGATCTATCTATCGGGCCTTTAAAAGGAGGAGGAGGAGATCATTTGGGGACATCTTGGATTGGAGCATTTGTCTTTGGTGTGGTTTGGATAACCTAGTTCTCTGCTTTTGTAGTCCCAAGACAAAAACCCTCGAGTGATTTAATGAGAGTGGGCGAGAGCCCATCTCTTCCTTTGGTGAATTCATTTATAATTCATAGGTTTTACTTATCAATTCTAGTTTATGGATTTGAGGAGCTATTGTCAGCGATTGCTTTTGTTGTAAGCAACTATTATATTAATATAATAAGGCTGAATCTAGTTGAGTTTGCGGTTATCTATCTTGTGTATTTTGTGATTGCAGTATTTTCGAGTTATTTTTGTGCTATTCTTGTTAAGAAAATTTTATAGCAAAGTTTTTCATGAAACTCCACCTAAAATAATCCGAGATATTACAAGTGGTATAAGAGCTGGTTTTCCTGCAGTGTGAGGGTTTCTTATATGCAGATCAATTTGGAGCTAAGTTCACGGGATTATTTTGGAAGTGACAAAGAGAGCTTAGTTTCGATGCTTCTCCATAATCACCCTAACTAGAATCTTGTCAATTTCGGTGGTTTTGTATAGCCACCCTAGTTGGCTTATAATTGTGAAGATTTTCCTCGGATAGAAGGAAGGATTATTCTTAGAGTTGTATTTAATTACAAAAGATCGATCTATTGTTTCTTTCGTATCCAAATTAATTTATCCCATCAATGGTTCGAATTGCTTATACAGGGATCAATTTATTGATCCAGTGATTGAGTCTACTGTGTATATTGGTGCCAAAACTCTCATGACCATGGACATTGTTAACAATGCAAAGAAGGTTGGTTTATCTCTTGGCCAGAAGGTCGATTTACCCTCTAGGGACAGTCTCATGCTCAAAATTTTTAGAAAGGCCAAAATACGTTTACTGTGAATTAATTTCATTGGTAGGTCGACTTTATATTTGTTAAATTTAGATAACAATGGTATGTTCTATGCTTAGCACAATTACTTCAATGTACTTTAAGCAACCCAATGACAACTTCCAAATTACTTTCCAATAACAATTACATCAACTATAATTCACATTGATAATACCTGTAGATAGTACATAAAATAAAATGCAGAAGACAAGCCAAGACAAGAGGACACCAGATTTTGGCAGATGCCAGGGAAAATCCCCAATGTGGGGAAAACCATTTGATCAATTCTTCTTATTATTATATCAAATGTTCAATAGAGAGAGAGTACAATAATACAAAGTCAAAGTCAAAATTGAGCTCCCAAATCACTGTCCAAAACAACCTTGAAAAATCTGCAATACTGCTCTCAGTCAACATCAGTGGAATTAGCCCTAACCAGGAAGTCAATGGTGGTCAATGTAACAACAAACAGTCCTCTTGGAGCTCGGTCAAACCCAATCAAATTCGGCCTTTCTTGCTGGTCAAATTCAACCCAAAACTGTCAACAAAACTACATTCAAACTTGGTCAACCTGAAGTCAACCTTGCAGTCAAACAAGCTTGTGGTCAACGCATGTCAAACAACCCAAAATTTCTCGATTTCTATGTCAATTAATGTGGCTTTGTCTAACAGAGCCAAACCCTCCAAAATTGCAGTCAAACTTGGTCAAACAACCCATGGTCAACGCTGGTCAAACCTCCGCAACAGTCCTGAAATTTGGTCCTGCAATCTGTTTAGAAAATTCATCCTCCTTGCCACGTGTGTGAGAGAAAGAGAATGCCCAATAGCTGTATGAACCAATGAGAGAAGGAGAGAGAAGAATGTGTGTGTGATGATGATGCCAAATGAGGTGAGAGGTCACTTGTATTTATACAAGTCGTTGAGGGTGAAGTGACACGTCCATTGGGTTTCATGAGCCTACATGATGATGTGGCCGACCTGAACAATTTGCACACGTGTGGGCATAAATTCAAAAACACACTTCCGCTTGTCCAAATTAGATGATCTTTATATCAATTTTGGTCCTCTCAAAAAGAGGAATTTAATGCAATCATCATCTCCATCAAATGAGCTGTCCCAAGGTGGAATTTGGCTCTAGTTGCCAATTTTAACACTCCCTCTCAACTAGGGAGAATTCCACCCGCCAATCCATCCATCATCATCGATCACCATGCCATTCCCTCGTCATGAACCATCTCTGTATCTCATCTCATCTTTGCTATGCTAAACACTGATATGAATAATGAAGAAGAATCGATTGAGAGTGAGTCACAAGACCTTACCACTCTCCACTGACAAAAGTCAGTCTAGAGGTAGAACCTCAATTAGACTTGATCCCAGATCAAGTTGTTGAACACCATGCATCCTAGACATAGGGAGTACGACAGTACACGATGCGTCCATCGGTAGTGCTATGGTCCCTATCCACTTTTCCCAACTCATTGGCTAGATGAGAGGTACTTCCCATGAGTCTTGGACTACATGGGTAGGATGTATGCTGGGGCATCAACAGGAGAAGGTGAACCACTCATCCTGCTCATATGCCATAGGAGAAGGTGAACCACTCATCCTATGCATATGTCAATCGTAGGGGAAGGTGAACCACTCACCCTACACACATGTCAACCATCATGGGGTATCACAGGGGAAGGTGAACCACTCACCTTGTACACAACGCACTAATAGGGGAAGGTGAACCACTCACCCTATGGTCGCTCATAGCTCCAAGAAGTACCCCAAGCCCCCAGGAGCTCCTAGAGCTCAATGTCCAACTCAAGCGGGACCCTCATGGGAGGGTCTTTCCACGACTCCAAGTCTCTCTCGGAAGGCTAAGAATTTGACCTTCCCTAAGGGCTTCATGAGGATGTCTGCGACCTGCTCATCAGTCTTGATGTGTTGGAGCCTTATTGCTCCCCATTGTACCATATCTCGGATAAAGTGGTACCTGATATCAATGTGCTTGGAGTGGTCGTGGAACACAGGATTCTCTGAAAGGCGAATCCCACTCTGGTTGTCGCAGAAGATCATAGTGGTATCTAGCACATGCTTAAATAGCTCACTGAAGAGCTTCTTCAACCAAACAACTTCACGACAAGCCATATTAGCTACAATGTATTCGACCTCGGCAGGGGAAGGTGAACCACTAACCCTACACACATGTCAACCATCATGGGGTATCACAGGGGAAGGTGAACCACTCACCCTGTACACAACACACCAATAGGGGAAGGTGAACCACTCACCCTATGGTTGCTCATAGCTCCAAGAAGTACCCCAAGCCCCCAGGAGCTCCTAGAGCTCAATGTCCAACTCAAGCGGGACCCTCATGGGAGGGTCTTTCCACGACTCCAAGTCTCTCTCGGAAGGCTAAGAATTTGACCTTCCCTAAGGGCTTCGTGAGGATGTCTACGACCTGCTCATCAGTCTTGATGTGTTGGAGCCTTATTTCTCCCCGTTGTACCATATCCTGGATAAAGTGGTATCTGATATCAATGTGCTTGGAGTGGTCGTGGAACATGGGATTCTCTAAAAGTTGAATCCCACTCTAGTTGTTGCAAAAGATCACAGTGGTATCCAACACGTGCTCAAATAGCTCACTGAAGAGCTTCTTCAACCAAACAGCTTCACAATAGGTCATATTAGCTGCAATATATTTGACCTCGGCAGTGCTCAAAGTAACCGATTTCTGCTTCCTGCTCATCCAAGAAATTGAAGCAAATCCTAATGAGAAGCAACATCCTGATGTGCTTTTTCTATCTACCACATTGCCAGGCCAGTTAGCATCAGCATATCCATGTAAGCTCAAATTCCCAACAGTATATCTCAGTTCATAGTTGATTGTGCCATGGATATATCTCCAGAGATTCTTAGCAGCAATCCAATGTATGTGATGAGGCTCGATCATAAATTGACTCAACGTATTAGAGCGAAGCATATGTTCGGACGAGAGTTTACCAAGAACATCAGGGCCCCCACAAGTTGTCGATACCCAGAAGGGTTTGCCAATTTGGGCCCAACAACACTACCACACAACTTCTTGAAGTTGAGTTCCATCAGAGTAGACACAAAATTACAATCCACCATCCCACATCTCTCGAGCAACTTCACAATGTATTTTCCTTGCGAAAGGAAAATCTCACCTGGCTTTTGCCAGACCTCCAGGCCGAGGAAGTAGTGCATCAGTCCTAGGTCCTTCATCTCGAACTCATAAGCCAACTCCCTCTTGCATTGATAAATGTGAGGGTTTGTACCTGTCGGAAAGAGATCATCTACATAAAGGACCAAAATGAGAGGCTTCTCCTTTTCAACCTTGAAGTATAGGTTAGGATCAACTTCGCTCCTTGTAAATCCCAGCTTCGCTCCTTGTAAATCCCAGCTTTGTAAGATAGCTATCAATCTTCTCATACCAAGCCCTAGGGGCTTGCTTCAACCCATAGAGGGCTTTCTTCAACCTGCATACGTGTCTTTTAATCTTGTACTTCGAACCCTTGAGGTTGTTCCAAGTAGACTTCCTCTTTAAGCGAGCCATGCAAGGAAGCAATCTTAACGTCTATTTGATGTAGGCTCCATCCTTTAGTGGCAACAAGAGCAATAATAGATCGGATAGTAGTATATCGGGCAATCGGTGAAAATATCTCGTCATAGTCCACTCCTTCTTTTTGAGAGAAGCCTCGAACAAGGAACCTGGCCTTGTATTTCTCAGCACTCCCATCTGCTCCATGTTTGATTTTGTATAGACATTTTGAAGTGACTATGGACTTGTCCTTTGGTCTAGGCACCACATCCGAGACATCATTTTTCATGATAGATTCATACTCTTCATTCATTGCATCCTTCCATACTTGGTGCTTTACAGCTTCTTCGAATGTACATGGTTCAATTTGAACAGTAGTACTCATAGAACCTAAGTACCCTTGATACCTGTTCAGCTTCTTACTTTCACGGAATGTCCCTCTTGGAGCAATATGTCTTTCAACATCTTCAAGAGTATCTTTGAGCCACAAAGGTCTTTTCCTTGAGGTAGAGGGATCACCAGGAGGTGGATCAATGGGATCCATTGGGCCTTCAACATCGGGCATAGGCTCATCTGTCGAAGGTTCATCCTGTTTTTCTACAGCATCATCATTGTCCTTCCTTGGAATGGGGAGATCTCTGGCTTTCCCAAGGGAAGTGTCTTCATCGAAGGTGACATCATGGCTTATTTCCACATCTCTTTGACCAGGCACATAAACTCTATATGCCTTTGAATTTTATTTGTAAGCCCACAAATATACCTTTCTTCTCAGATGCTTCCAACTTATTTCTTCTCTTTAGGCACATGAAAATACATGGGATAACCAAATATTCTAAAATGAGAAGCATTAGGTTTCTTACCAGTGAAAACTTCTTTGGGTGTCTTGAAATCCAGTGCTTGATGCAGGCTCCTATTTTGAATATACACGATAGTGTTGGCAACTTCGCCCCATAAGAACTTTGGTAGACCTTGATCATGGAGCATGGCATAGGTGGCTTCCATAATTGTTTGATTCTTCCTTTCAACAACTCCATTTTGCTCAGGAGTGTATGGAACAATTGTCTCCCTCTAAATGCCAACCTCTCTGCAAAAATAATTGAATTCATTTGATTCTTATTTGGTTCCATTGTCGGTCCTCAATATTTTGATCTTCTTCTCTGTTTGATTCTCCACCAAAGCTTTGAAAGAACGAAACCATTTGAGCACTTCATCCTTCTTCTTCAAGAAATAGATCCATGTTTTGCGAGAGAAGTCAGCATCAAAATTTGCATAGTATAAGTATCCTCCCAATGATGTTAAAGGCAACACACCAGATAGGTCAGAATGGACCAATTGAAGAATATCGGTAGTTTGACTTTCACTTGAAGGGAATGGTCCCCTTGTAAGTTTCCCAGCTGCACAACCCTGACAAACTCCTTCATGATTCATGTTGAAATCGGGCATACCTGTGACCATCTTCCTTACCCCAGGTAAGGCTTTGTAATGTAAGTGGGCGAACCTTCGGTGCCATAGCTCAGATTGAAGTGAAGCATCACAAGTCAAGGCTCCCAAAGGACTTCCTCCAACTTGATAGAGACCATCAACCCTAAATCCAAGTGTGAATGCATCTTTAGGGTTTCTTTGCCAAATACGTACCTTTCCATCAATGAATGCTACCTTGAAGCCTTTATCTTCCATCACAGAAATATACACCAGGTTCTTCTTCAAATCGGGCACATACAATACTTCTTGTAGATGAATGGTTTGACCTTGATTCAAGTGAAGAGTGACAATACCTATCCCTTTCACAGGGTAGGTGGCATTATCTCCAAGTATGATCTCCAAATTAGTCTTCTTTTCAATCAAATTTGAGAGGGCCTCTTTGTACCCAGTGAAGTGCCTTGAGGCTCCACTATCAATCAACCAATGATCCAAAGTATTCAGAGGAGAGGCAATAGATAGAGTGGAAATAAGATAAAATTCTTTTTGTTTTTCTACAACATTACTTTCCTCATACTTGGAGTTTCTCGATCTTTTGGGAGGTCGACCATTTCCATATCGAGTAGTGGGAGCATTCTTTTTTCCTTTATTGTTGAACTTGTTGTTCCTTTGATTTCCATTCCCTTTGTTGTTGTTATTATTGTCATCATCCCTTGGAGAATTCTTCTTATGAGGACACTCTGTACCATAGTGGACAAACCTGTTACAATTGAAGCACCTTTCTTTTCTTCCTTGCTTGAACCCTTAACCTTGTTTCCTTGGACCAATATTATTTTTCTTCTTTGCATGAGTAGAGAAAACAGTAGGTTCATTTCCATTTGCAGGCTTGTCTCTCTCCATCATCCTCGTCTCCTCTTGAGTGCATCTAGCTAATAATTCATCGAAACTAGGAATCCTGTCATTGTTGAGAATGGTGGTGTTAAACACATCCCATGCTCTTGAAAGATCCCCAAGTGCAATGAGAGTGAGCTCCCTGTTAGCAATAACTTCTCCAATAGATAGAAGGTGATTCTTAATTTGTGTGATCTTCATGAAGTAGGATTGGATAGATTCCCCTTTATCCATCTTGATGTTCTTTAGCTTGTTTTTGAGAAAGAGGATTTGATTTGCATTGTTCACTTTGAACATCCCAACCAGCTTATCATTTATCTCTTTAGAAGTTCCAAAATAAAAAAATATAGGCAACCAAATGCTTTTGAATAGAGGCAAGTGGCAACCAAAATTTTCTTTGCTTTGACCTCAACTTTTCTATACTTCATCTTAGCAACAACTGGGGCATTTGAAGGAGGGTCCACCAATTTTCCCTGCACATATTCCAATACTTAATGCTCCTTCAAAGTCAGGTCCAAAGTCATCTTCCATGCATGATAGTTAGATTTGTCATTGAGCTTGTCCTTAGTCTTGAAGTAAGATGAAGAAGCCATTGAAACTTGTTCAATAAATCTGTCTTGGTGATTGCTTTTCTCTTTCTTGCTTGGGCTTTGTCTTCACCTGGGCTCCGATACCATGTAAAATTTAGATAACAATGGTATGTTCTATGCTTAGCACAATTACTTCAATGCACTTTAAGTAGCCCAATGACAATTTTCAAATTAGTTTGCAATAGCAATCACATCAACCATAATTCACATTGACAGTAACTGTAGATAGAACATAAAATAAAATGCAGAAGACAAGCCAAAACAAGAGGACACCAGATTTGGTGGATTCCAGGGAAAAACCCCAATGTGGTGAAAACCCTTTGATCAATTATTCTTATTATTATATCAAATGTTCAACAAAGAGAGAGTACAATAATACAAAGTCAAAGTCAAAATTGACTTGCCAAATCACTGTTCAAAACAGCCATGAAAAATCAGCAGTACTGCTCTCAGTCAATAATAGTCAAATTAGCCCTAACTAGGAAGTCAACGATGGTCAACGCAGTAGCAAACAGTCCTCTCGGAGCTCAATCAAACCCAGTCAAATTCGGCCTAATTTGCTGGTCAAATTCAACCCAAAATAGTCAACAAAACTGTGGTCAAACTGAAGTCAACCCTGCGGTCAAACATGCTTGCAGTCAACACAGGTCAAACAACCTAGATTTTCTCAAATTTTGTGCCAATTAATGCAGCTTGGTCAAATAGAGTCAAACCCTCCAAAATCGTAGTCAAACTTGATCAAACAACTCCTGGTCAACGCTGGTCAAACCCATGCAACTGTCCTAAAATTCGGTCCTGCAATTTGTCCAAAAAATTCGTCCTTCTTGCGACACGTGTGAGAGAAGTAGAAAGCCCAATAGCTGTACGAACCAATGAGAGAAGGAAAGAGAAGAATGTGTGGGTGATGATGATGCCAAATGAGGTGAGAGGTCACTTGTATTTATACAAGTCGTTGAGGGTAAAGTGACACATCCATTGGGCTTCATGAGCCTACATGATGATGTGGCTGCCCTGAACTATTTGCACGTGTGGGCATAAATTCAAAAACACACTTCTGCTTGTCCAAATTAGATGATCTTTATATCAATTTTGGTTCTCTCAAAAAGAGGAATTTAATGTAATCATGATATTTATATCAATTTTGGTTCTCTCGAAAAGAGGAATTTAATGCAATCATCATCTCCGTCAAATGAGCTGTCCCAAGGTAGAATTTGGCCATAGTTGCCAATTTTAACAATATTCCTCTGAGAGCCATGCTTAACTCTTAGGAGGCTGAGTCCCTATGCAAGCAGTAGTTGTAATAGTCCGAATGTCAAATTCCCCTGATCCTTTTTCTTGAAGTTGAATTTGTGGATGTTGTTTATCACTGATCTTGTGGTTACATGAGTTCAATTGACAGCACGAGGGATGAAATATCAGTTTTCCTATCACCGATTAATTCTTCTCGAGCTGCCATGATTGAGTAAGTGTCGTGCTGTCACAAAGTTTGTTGAAAGGTCGTAGCATGGATTGATTTGGAATGTGAACAAATAAATTAAATTGTGAATTGGGCATGTTGTGTGCACCTCTCAAGTTTTTGGTCAAACATATTACTTGCCAAGGGTATTATTGGTCGAATTGGATCAAGTGAACAACAAATTCAAGGATCAATTGTCAAGTTTGCTGAATGCGGAGGATGGAGGCTAAGTATTGTTCTTGGATGTTGGAGGAGTAATATGGTAGTGAAGCGATTGGCAGCTGAAGTCAGATATTGTTGACCATGCTTTGCAATTGGAATTATGGAGCTGTCACACACAATTTGAGGCTAGGGAATACTGTGCATAATGCATGCTTTGAGTATAATGTGATAAGCTTGTATGTGTGTATTGGCTGCGCATTGGTTATATCAGAGACAGAGGAGACAGAGTATGTATAAAGGTTTGATAAATCACAAACTGGTTTTGGTACCGTTGCATGCATTTTAACGTGCTGTAGGGTGCTATTGGAAGAATACACCTATATAGAAGGAGTGTGAAGAGGATTGACTGATTAGGACCCGGTGCACCTGTTTGACGAGCTACCAACATAGTTTTGCAGTATGGATTTGGCATAGGCTGAAGGAGTTGTTGAGTGAGGTAAATCATAAATGTGGCTACCCAGATGCGATTAAGCCTGTGGTTGTGGTGCGTACATAGACATAAAATAGTATACCCCGTAGCTAACGCAAGTTGTGAATGTATATGTTGAGGGTGGCTTATTAGAAATCTGATAACAGTGTTGATATGGTGAGCAATTTGCAGTATAGGAGCTCAATCTATATACAGTACATGTGTATCAGCAGTGTGCCAACAAAAACTTTCACCGAGTTTTCCTTCATTCTCAGCTGAGCATGAATTCTATTGCTGGAGCGTGAACCATAGTTGAATTAAGGGCGTGAATTTCTGTAGCAGAGTCCACTGGTCACACATTTCCAAGCTGACAGAACGCTGATGTTACATCTTTGTTCCAGGTTCCACTACTGCCTTGTATTTCTTAGTATCAGATTGTGTGAGGACTGATCATTTCCAGTTTATGTTAAATGCATGAACTAGTTGTAAGTTGGATTTTTTGTGTCCTCATGCTTAAACAAATAAATAATAATATGTTGAGAAATGTAACTAGTATCGGTCTTCATAATTGTATTTGAGTCATGATGTAATATATTTGTTAGAAGAAAGAAAAAGAAAGAAAAAGAAAGAAAAAGAAAAATTATTTAAGCACGGGTTTCATGCTTTGTTTATTTTGTTTCTAGGTCAAAGCACCCATTGAGTGCTCTTAGGGTTTGTGTCATGAGTCATTGTCCATGTCACCACTTTGTTATAGACCCTTCTTGGGCTTTGTACATCAAGAAATAAGTTTATAATTGAGTCAAAATTGTTAGAATAGCCCCCTCCACCAAGTTGGCCTGTCCACTATTCATGTCGGCCTTGTTGAAGATGATTCGACCTTTAAAGAAGACTATATAAAAGAACATTCGACCTATTGTGAAGACATCCATCAATCAATTCGATTTGCAGTTTCTAAGGGAGATTAGAAGTGCGAAAAAGCTAGAGATGAAGGCCTTATATTTGCAAGAAGAAATGAATACAAGTAAAGTAGAAAGAGACCATAATTCTGTTCCTTTTTGTCACACGTGCAAGTAATTCTGAAGCAGAAAAGCGAAGGTGTAGGACAAGGGAAGAAAGGGCCGAGACCCTAATTAACTTACCTTGATGAAGCTGACTTGTGTTTGACTTGTGAAGAGATGGGCTAAAAGTTTACTTGTTTTCATGGGAGGCTGACTTGGTGGATGGAGGGAAGTCTTTGTCATGGTCAAAGGGTCTTGGTTGTCTCATTTGATTTGGTTCAACTATGGAAGAAGAGTGGACTGGGTTTTCCTCTTGAAAGGGGTTTTGCCTTGGTTGAGAGCCTACATTGTGTGTCCTTGATCTCCATGAATTAATGTTTTGATAGTTGCTTGATGAATAGAAGTTAAAGAAGAAATAAAGAAGTAAATAAGAATTCAAGAACATCACAAATAATTATCAAAGAAAAGAAAATCTTTCTACCTTTATGATTTTCCAACAGAATACACCTACAAGGAGCTATATACCCACTGCTTGTAAAAATTCCACAGAGGATAGAATTTATTTCCCAAGTTTTCTCAGGAGTTTTTGTGCAGCTAGTACATCCCACTGACATATTGCTATGCCAAAGGCCTGTAACTTCTCATGCTATGTAATGCTGTTGTTGAGAAATCTAGGGCAAAGAGATGAGGTGATTTCTGTTGCAATGATAACTGTTTGTGATGCAATTTTACTTAATCTTTATTAGCTTCTTTCTTCCATTTGATTATATTAATGTTTTCTATCATTAAACAACTACCAATAAATAATCATGAGACAAAGGACACAAAATGTAGGTGATCAGCCAGGGCCAAAACTTCTCCAACTTGAGAGGAAAACCCAAACAAATTCTTCTTCTTATAGAATCTTCAATTCATGGATTCCAAGATCAAGATCCTTGACCTAAAAACCTCTCCAAGACCAAGTCACAAGACCTTTTGAACAGTTCCTCTTCTTGTCCTAGTCAACGTTTGTCACACTGACTTCTTGCACTTCTATTTTCAGCTCCCCTGAAGTTCAGCCTCTTTCCACAATCCAGCAATTTTCGGCCTGCCTGAAACCACTGCAATTTTGCACGTGTGAGTTAGGATTTTCTTCCTCGCTTGACTTGGAGACTTCCCTTTGTGATCTCGGCGAGCAAGAATGCTTGTTTTGTGACCCCTTTCTTGGCTTCTTCAAGGACTGATGTGACCTCACTGCATAAACCCAAATTTCAGTCACACGTGTGAGGAAGATGACCCAAAAAATATGCCAAAACACTTCGATCTTCTTCTTTTTCCCTTTGCTAGATGAGGCACTTCTTTCTACCCTTTACTCACACTTCTTCTTCTATTTCAGATGCTTGATGGATGCTCTCCAAGTGAGGCAGAGTCCTCCTTTATATAGTGATCTGCCCATGAAAATAAGTCGACTTGTCCTTGTTGTCGCTCAAACTAGTAGGGGTCCTAAAAGGGGATCCTTGAAGGGCTACTACTAGGCTAAGGGCAACAATGGAGCAATAGCCCACTGTCACCTCGGCTAAGGCTCCCTGCTCTTTACAGACTTTCACCGATGGGAGGAGACCCGTTATGATGAGGATCACGAAATGGATAGACCAATGATAGGGTGAGGGGTGATCCTGGAAGCCTATTCACAAGAGAGGCTCAAATATGTGGCTTGCTTGCTTTGGAAGGCAAGGTTGAAAGCTCTCAAGGAAGGGCTTAAGGGGAATTTCAAGGTTTAGGTTTAGGGTATATATCTTATAATGGAGGTTCCTAGGCCTTAAAATTCTTGTGAAAGCTTGGATTCCAAGTGATCCTTGAAGAATTATCCTTAATAGTGTATGGGACCACACGGGACCAAGTGGACCCGGGGTTAGGTCAAGGGGGTAGGGTTTAGCAACCAATGATATGCTTAACCTATTCCAGAGGGAGAAAGGGACCAAAGAAAGAATTTTTGTGCAAGACAATGTGAGGGTCCTAATGAGGTCTCTAGCCTAAGGAAACCAAGGGAAAGATTCAATCTCGAGGCTAGGGCTTGAGATATCTCAAAATCCCACTGTCAGAATTTCTTCAAAATTGGAGGGCACCTAGGAGACACACCAGCGCAGTAGGGGCCAAGAGATCGAATTTTTTTGATGGGTGGTTTGCAAGATAAATGATGCCCTAGGAGACCTAATGGGCTAGGCCTAGAAAAGAAGAGGGAGTAGAATGAATAAGGTTTAAGGTGATCACCTTTGGGTGGACCAGTGCCTAATCCTTTGGGGAGATTGGAGTCAGGTAGAATTATGACTATGGACTTTTGGATTTTCTAGGTCAAGGAGGCCTTAAAGACAACTTTGCTTAGCATTAGGGTAGCAACAAAAGCAACTTCAAAGACTTTATACTTCATTTTGCAAGATATATGGCTTATCAAGATGAATTTCAGTAATGAAACATCCCTAGGAACATTCATTCATTATACATGGCCCATACATGAAGCATTCACTATCTAGAAACAAAATTTCCACAACTTCGCATAAAGAGATGCAACAAATAAGCCCTAGTATAGAGAAATCCCAGCAACAATGTATGTGACAAAAATAGAGAGAAAGAATAACATTAAATTGTACTTACATGTATAATAATATATCCAACCATCCAAAATCTTGCCATTCAAGAAGCTCCAAGACATGAGAAAATAACCCAAACATCAAAATTCATTCCATGCTCCAAAAATTCGTCCTCCAAGAAGGATAGTGAAAATCTCTATCCAATGAATTAACATCACTTGTATTTATGCACTTCTAATGAGTTCGATTTAGCTAATTAGGCCTACATTAACCCCTATAATAAAATAATGTGCAAATAACTAACTTTTTGTGACAAGCCCACCAAACTAGCTCATAAACAAAAGAAAAAGGCTCTCAAGAGGTCGAATGATCAATAGTACATATCGTTGGGCCTTCTAAGAGGTCTGTGTTGAAAGAAAACTAACTAAGCTAGTTCTTCATAAATGTAATTTTGATATTTGTACTTATTCAAGAAAAGAGAAATTATTTTTGTATTATTTGTCAATGAGTTTTTTGCTCGTTGAAAATAGGTCAAGCACATTTTGAAGTGCTTCTAGAGAGTCAAATTCAAAATGTAATTATGATAAGACCCTTTGAGGGCATGTAAGTCATCATACAAGGTCATGGGAACTCCTCCAAGCATGGTCAAATCCTCTCCTAGCACCAACTAAGTCTACAAGTAGCAAAGAGAAATCACTGAGATTTGTTAGACAAGGACAAGATTCAATGGCCTCCGCATCTTACTTCAAATCTGATGACAAACTCAATGATAAATCTGATTATCTTGCGTGGAAGATGTCTCTTGTCTTAACTTTGGAAGAGCAAGATGCTATGGACTATGTGCAGGGAAATATTGCTGAACCTCCTTCAAATGCACTGGCTGCCGCTAAGACAAAGTACAAGAAAGGTGAAGTCAAAGTTAAGAAGATCATCAAGGATTCTATTAATAAGCATTTGGTTGCATACATCTCCGATTTGAACACATCTAAGGAGATGTATGACAGGTTGGTTGGCATGTTCAAAGTTAGCAATGCAAACCAAGTCCCCTTTCTCAAAAACAGGTTGAAGGACATAAAGAAGGGAAGAGGTGAAGATATCAAAATCTACTTCATGAGGATTACCGAGATAAAAAATGATCTTCTTTCAATTGGAGGAGTTATTGTTGATAGGGAGCTCACTCTCATTGCCCTTGGAGGTCTACCTCGTGAATGGCATGTGTTCAACACTACTATCCTCAACAATGACAAGATTCTAAGTTTTGATGAATTGTTGACTAGATGTACTCAAGAAGAAACAAGAATGATGGAGAGAGACATGCCTTCAAATATGAATGATCCTACTGCATTCTCCGCTCATGCTAAAAAGAAGAACAATGTTGGTTCAAAGAAGCAATGTCAAGGAAGACCGAGATTTAAAGATGGAAGGAAGGGAAGATGCTTCATTTGTAACAGGTTTGGCCACTATGCGAGGGAGTGTCCTAATAGAAGGAATACACCTCGGATGATGACAACAACTACCACAACAATTTCTGGGGCAACAACAATCAAAGGAATGGCAGGTTCAACAACAAAGGAAAAAGGAATGCTCTCGCTACTCAACATGGAAATAGTCGACCTCCCAAAAGATCAAGAAACTCCAGGTATGATGAATCTAATGTTGTAGATAACAAGCAAAAATAATTTCATCTTATATCTGCTCTCTATTGCCTCCCCTCCAAATACCTTGGGAAATTGGTTGATTGATTGGGTGCCTCAAGGCACTTCACTGGGTATAAGGAAGCTCTTTCAAATCTGATAGAAAATGATACAAATTTGGAAATCATTCTTGGAGACAATGCCACCTATCCCGTGAAGGGAGTTGGGAATGTTACTCTTCAATTGAATCAACGTAACACCATTCATCTACAAGAAGTACTATATGTACCCGATCTAAAGAAGAACTTGGTATCTATCTCAGCAATGGAGGAAAAAGGATTCAAGGTAGCATTCATTGATGGAAAGGTACGTGTTAGGAAGAGAAATTTCAAAGAAGCATTTACTCTTGGATTCAGGGCTGATAGCCTATATCAAGTTGGAAGAAGTCCCTTGGGAGCTATGTCTTGCGACACATCTCTTCAATCCGAATTATGGCACCAGAGGTTTTCTCATCTACATTATAAAGCCCTACTCGATGCAAGGAAGATGGTGACAGGTATGCCCGAATTTAAAGTAGAACATGAAGGTGTTTGTCTGGGGTGTGCCGAAGGAAAACATACAAGGGGACCATTCCCCTCAAGTGATAGCAAGACTACCAATATTTTGCAATTGGTTCATTTTGATTTATCAGGTATGTTGCCTGTGACATCTTTGGGAGGATATTTATATTATGCTATCTTTGTGGATGACTTCTCTTGCAAAACTTGGATATATTTCTTAAAAAAGAAGGACGAAGTGTTCACATGGTTCCGCTCTTCAAAGCCTTGGTTGAAAATCAAATAGGGAAGAAGATCAAAATATTGAGGACCGATAATGGAATCGAATATGAATTAAATGAGTTCAATGACTATTGTAGAGAAGCTGGCATTAAGAGGGAGACTACTACCGCATATACTCCTGATCAAAATGGTGTTTCTAAAAAAAAGAATTGTTCCATTATAGAAGCCACCCATGCCATGCTTCATGATCAAAGCCTTCCGAAGTTCCTATGCGCAGAAGCTGCCAAAACTGTCGTGTATGTTCAAAATAGATGCCCTCATCAAGCCTTGGACTCACAAACTCTCGAATAAGTTTTCACTGATAAGAAACCTGATGATTCTCACTTTAGAATTTTTGGTAGCCTCGTGTATTTTCATGTGCCGAAAGAAAAGAGCAACAAATTGGATGCATCTGGGAAGAAAGGAACATTTGTGGGTTACAGTGAAACTTCTAAGGCATATAGAATCTATGTGCTTGGTCGAAGAGAAGTGGAAATAAGTCTTGATGTCACCTTTGATGAAGATGCCGCCCTTGGGAAGATTAAGAACCTTCCTATTCCAAGGAAGGACAAAGAAGCAAATACAGGAAAACATGGAGAACCGTAGGATGAGCCGATGCGTGATGTTGAAGAACCGATGGATCCCATTGATCCACCTGCTCAGGAGCCCTCCTCCACAAAAAGGAGGCCCTCATGGCTCAAGGACACTCTCGAAGATGCCGAGAGACATATTGCACGAAGGGGGACATTTCGTGAAAGTAAGAAGTGGAGTAGGTACCAAGGGTACTTAGTTGCCATGAGCACCATTGTTCAAATTGAGCCTTGCATATTTGAAGAAGCTGTGAAGCACCAAGTATGGAAGGATGCTATGAACAAAGAGTATGAGCCGATTATGAAGAATGATGTCTGGGATGTCCCTAGACCCAAGGACAAATGTGTTGTCACCTCTAAATGGCTCTACAATATCAAGCATGGAGCTGATGGAAGTGTTGAAAAGTTCAAGGCCAGGTTTGTTGCTCAAGGCTTCTCTCAAAAGGAAGGTGTGGACTATGATGAGATATTTACACCAGTTGCCCGATATATCACCATCCGTATGATTATAGCCCTTGCTGCCTCACAAGGATGGAATTTATATCAAATGGATGTCCAAACCGCCTTCTTGCATGGTTCACTTAAGGAGGAAGTCTATGTTGAACAACTTGAGGGGTTCGAAGTCCTAGACCAAAAGACACATGTATGCAGGTTGAAGAAAGCCCTCTATGGGTTGAAGCAAGCTCCCCGGGCTTGGTATGAAGGGATCGACAACTATCTAATGAAGCTAGGTTTTACAAGAAGTGAAGCTGATTTGAACCTTTACTTTAAGGTTGAAAATGATAGACCTCTCATCCTAGTACGTTATGTGGACGATCTCTTTCTGATAGGTGCAAACCCTCTTATTCATCAAAGCAAGAGGGAGTTGGCTTCCGAAGTCGTGATGAAGGACCTAGGACTGATGCATTATTTCTTAGGGTTGGAGGTCTGGCCAAAGCCAGGTGAGATTTTCCTTTCTCGTGAAGCTACTTGAAAGATTTGGGACGATTGATTATAAGTGGATGGTGGATGTTGCAGGAGTGATCTAAAGATCATCTCATTCTGACAAGTAGAAATGGAATTATGAATTTATTTTTTCTATGGACAAATTGTCAAGGTCGGCCAGAAGTCTAATGTAGGCTCATGAAGCCCAACAAAAGTGTCTCTTCATCCTCGACGTTGTGTATATATAGAGGAGTCATTTTCCTCATTTGGTCACTCACCACTCACACATCTTTCTCTCTCTTCATCTAATTGGGTTGTACGAATTTCAGCGCAGGCTGCTCCTCCCCACAGATGCGAAGGTTTGACTGGGTTTTCTAATTTCTGCGTTGCAGCCAGATTTGACCAGCGTTGACTGGGCAGTGTTTGACTTCGTTTGACTATGATTTTTGTGGGAATATCTCTGTTTGGGCAGGCCGCATATTTGGACACAGAAACTGATATTTTCTGGGCTGTTTGACCAGCATTGATTGCAGCAAGTTTGACCGCAGTGTTGACCTGCGTTGACCATCTTTGACCGAGAATTTCCAGACTGTTTTGGGTTGATTTGGACTGTCCCTGAAGGCCGAGTTGACTGGGTTTGACCGAGCTGATTTGGAGGAGGATTTCTGCTGGTTTGACTAGCGTTGACTTTCTGGTTAGGGCATCCTGTTGACTACTGTTTGGCTGGACTGTTTTGACAGTGTTTGGGCAAGTGAATTTTGTATGATGTGCTCTCTCTCTCTGCTGAACTTTTGAAGAATAATAAGAAGATTTGATCAAAGGGTTTTCCCCACATTGGGGTTTTTCCTTGGCATCTGCCAAATATTGTGTCCTCTTGTCTTGGCTTGTCTTCTGCTTATTATTTATGTTCTATCTGCATTTACTGTCATGTTAATGTGATTGCTAATCTGGAAATTGATATTAGGCTAACACGAAAAATTGAAGTAAATTGCTCTAAAGCATAGAACATACCATCGTTATCTAAAATTAACAACAATTCATGTTACGAAGACACCTTATTGACATCCTAATCACAAGAGTCAAACCAATCAACATATGAACATTTCTCTGAAAAAAGGCATTGTTTGATCTATAGTTTGAAGAAGACCAATTCCAGTACAATTTTGTCTCAAAAAGTAATCGTTCTTGGAATCACAATATGAAAAGTTATATCCAAGAATCTTATTAGCATCACAATTCCATAGAAGATCAAAATAGGATGCACTGACTTGTCAACAATATGATAATTATGTTCATTACTTAAAAGATATCTTACTTTGTTTCTTCGACTATGACAGCATCAAGAATATAGCATCAAGGGAAAACATTACAAGAAATCATGAAAACATAACCTTTTTAAGCTTTGAGGACATCCTTGAAGGGGGAGGCAATGTAATACACATAAAGTACACATAATAATAATAAAATAGTAATAAGATTCAAAGGATACATTTGTAAAAGGCATGTCTATTCATGTATGTTCAAACTTCAATGTATATCTAAACACACATCACATATGCTATTGTACATCATCTCATTCACTTATTATCAATTATAACTGTAAGTAATTTAATTTTTATCCTGTATGGATTTCAATTTATTGTCCTTGTGTTGGACATTTTTTCATATTTGAACTGCTGTTCATTACAACATGAATGGAGCTAGATAATGAAACTTGTTGAGCCAGCTGAATTTTTTTTTTAGAAAATGCAAAACTTACAATACTCTTTTAATCCATTCAATATACAAAAGAAGAGAAGAAGAACATATAAACAATATCCATCTGGTAAAACCTTCAAACAATTTGTACTGTTTTCAATATGGTGGAGAGAACTTTGAGTGGAAAACCTTGAAAATAATCTTGAGAGACATTATGAAACAAGTTTTAGTACTTTTGTCTCATTGATAAGAGTAATTCCATTTCCATGTCTAGTGTGTGTTGGGTCTTTGTAGATATTACCTTGTCATGCTTTAGACCTACAAATATTTTATGCCTGATAGAGTTGCACTTGCATGAACCTAGGTTTGGGTAATGGTAAGTGGAAATTTTTTGTTGTTTACTTCATCTGATAATCTGCTATCCATGGTCATTATTCAATTTGACTTTAATGAGAGAATATATACTTTTTATCGAAGGGAAACTATGTTACAATTATTTCGGGCACAGTACATTACCATTGTTATCTTGTACAGTATTTTTCTGTGTGTCTTCTTTAACCAGAGTTGATTATTTGGATGTCTGTTGCAGAACAGGGATTTGAAGCGGTTATTTTTATCAGCTTTCTACCATGAGGATGAGTCACACCTTGTATACAACATCTTTTCCTTTTTCTCGAAGGGAATACAATTGGAAACGATGATGGGAAGCACTGAATTTGCTTCCATGGTTGCTGTGTTGCTCGGTTTGTCACATGGGATTGCGGTGGTCCTAGCAAAGGTGCTGGCAACCTTCTTTGATAACCCATTTCCATGGACCTCAGAATGTATAACTGGATTTTCACCCGTGCTGTTTGCATCGAATGTGGTTCTTAATTCCAACTCCTCAGGTTCTACCAGTGAATATGGAGTGCTTCTTCCTAAACGATATGCTGCATGGGCAGAGTTGCTACTTATTCAGATGATTGTTCCTAAAGTTTCCTTACTTGGGAACCTTAGTGGCATATTTGCAGGATTCTTGTACCTCTGGTTAAGAAGAATTTTCTCTTGGAGTGATTCTCTGTCCCCAATTATCAGGAAATTAACTTGGATTATGGGCTGGCCTCGGAGATTCTTTCGAGATCATTTCACTATCTCCAGAAGCGACACTTTTGGTCATGGAATGGCAGGTGGTAGAGTTACTGGGAGATCTGGAAACGTTAATTTAGTATGGCACTGTCCACAGTGTTATTTTGACAACAACATACATATAGAAATATGTGAGGTATGTGGTACAAGGCGGGCTTCAGGTCCACCATTGTACCCAACAGCACCTGCTGGTGTCTCTCAGGAGATGCCTTTAGAGGAACTACGGCGTCTACGTCTTAGACATTTTGATAGACAATAACATGTGGTTGTTTTCAATTGTATTATGAATTTTCACCCGGTAACCTGTTGTATTTTTCTCCTCTTCAAAAATCATCAATTTCTTACGAGGTAGTTTTGCAAAAGGTATGGTTTGTATTTGTTTTTATTCACCAAGAACCTGAGTTGGAAGAGGCATCAAATGTGGTAATAAACCAAAATGTGGAAAAAGGCAGAGAGATGAAGCTTAATGTCAAAAAAACCAGAAAACTTAAAAATTACTATAAAGCTTTTATGTAAATAAGCATAGATCCATCTTAACCCTGGGAAATCCAAAGGCTAATGTCAAAAGAAACAAAGAAATGTAAATATTACTGTAAGTTTGCATATCCATCTTAACCCCTGGATCTTCTAGTGTCAAGAGGGTTGCACCTGAGTTTTTTTATCACTTTTGGTGCTTAATAGGTCCGGGGTTAAGATGGATCCATTCTAGTTTCTACTTTTCCTCAGATCACTCCTGCAATGAGGAATGCATTGGCTGAGTTAAGAGTTTAAGCTTGTCTTTGGATCATTCTTTCATTAACAAATTGAAATGCATCTATTTAGTAATTTCTATGCTATGTTGCAATCTATGTAGTGCGCTTTGCAGGGCATGCGATAATGTATTCATCTGAAAGAAAAGGGTTAAGGTGAAATGCAGGTCAATAGTTGGATCTAAGGGATTTGAATATATCCCAAATTGAGAAAACCCTGGAAGAAAAGGGTCAAGATAGCTGAAGTTAATTAAGCCCAAGAAAGCAAAAATTGGGCAAGCCCCTTTCAGAGAACTGAGTGGAGTAGATGGGTTGCAATCCCAAACTACTCTAGCCAAGCATGTGAAATGAATTAAAAGTTGGGCATATCAAGGTACAGTTATGACAAATAAGCCTAACAGCCAAGCATGTGAAATGGATTAGAAGTTGGGCATATCAAGGGACAGTTAGGGAAAATGAGCATACATCTTATTGGCTATAACTGCTGTGTAAGTTTAAGCTGAATTGTGTCGGAGACAGTTTGGATTGTTGGAGTTCACTACTTTTCTGAAGAGCAGATGAGACAGACAAGCCTTGGTCAAGCACATAATAGGCTTCTGCGCCCTTGGGCTAATTGTTAATTGTGCCTGGAGTAAATGAAGGATTACAACCCCTCTGTAAAGAACAGGGACGTTGAATGTACTTGCTGTGAATATTTTTAATATAGGGTGGAGTTTCTATGCCCCATGAGGATTTTCTCTAGTTAACCTGTATTTGGTTTTCTCTAGGATTTTGTTTTATTACTATAAATCTGTACATGAGATTAGTCTGTAAAGTTTCAATGGAAAACCATGTTAGTTAGTGCCATCAGGAGATTCTGACTTGCCCAGTAGATAAAACTGATCAATGGTATCAAAGCTTCAATACTCTTTGGATCAAATTGGTATTAGCATCAATATCATGAATAGTTAAGCAAAGGGTTCTTGAACTTCTTGAAGTCTATGCATCCTAGACAATTTGCAGTAGGAGAACATCTGCAAGCATCTTTGGGAACCCATAGGAGATCGAACTGCCAGAAAATGGGGCTGACAAACTGAAAATGCCCATGAGGCCAAGAAACAAGAATTTCAAACCAGTTTTTGATAACTTGTATAAAAGGTTCTCCCCGCTGCTCCTCCCCGCGTCCCAACTCCTGCTTCGACTCCCTGCTCCGACGCGGCCAAACCCCGCTGCTGCTCCTCCCCGCGTCCCGACTCCTGTTTCGACTTCCTGCTCCGACGCCGCCAAACCCCATTGCTGCTGCATCCCCGCGTCCCTGCGATTTCCACCAATCGCCGCCCCTGTCGCCCCTGTCTCTGTCTGATTGAACCCTGTCCGCACAACAAAACCACGATCCCTGAGTTAAGGGCTTGGTGTTTACAGAGTTAAGGGTTCGGTCTTGCCACAGTGATCAGGGCTCGAAGCAACGATAGAAAGAACAACCCTGTGCTATCACTTCGGTCAAATAACAGTCACAGTGAGACCACTGTTTGGGTATCACAAAGGTGAGGTCTCGGTAATCGAGGCAATATTTCAAAATGGGGGCCGGAAACATTGTTTCTGATGATGAAGAGCAGCAACACAACAAAGATCTCGGGGAAGCCGAAACGCCACTGTCCAAAGATTTCAACAACAGAGGTCCACTGAAGTACTTACAACTGTGTCACAATAAAGAGGAGAATGTATATAGCCCCACCAATATTGCATTAGAAACAGATTTTTCTTTCTGGACATCCCAAATTAGACAACTTATGAGGAAAATGGAACACCTAGAGGCGGAAAATCACGCGCCGCGGGCCGACATTGGCACCTTGTCAAACAAAATTCTATTGGTAGAGGGAGACAATGCATCTATCAGAAAACACTGCAGGAATACCGAGAACAAAGTGCGGGGCAGAATTCCGACGAGATTTTACAGGCGGAGATCAGAGATCTTAAAAACAAACAGGAGGAAACTAGATCCCAACAAATGTCCTTTAAACAGGAAACAGAGTCGCATATCAGCACATGGGCACAGGTGGTCAAAGGAAAAGACAAGGCCCCTCTGCTCATAGCAGTGGAGGAAGTAGTGCAAGGAAAGCTCGTGGAGGAAAGAACCCGACGAGCAAGAGAATTAAATCTTAAGGTAAGAGGACTCCCTACACCTCCCCCCTCAGCGAACCCAAAGGAATTGGGGAACAGGTTTCTAGGCGACACTCTCGACATAACAGACATAACCTTGGACAAAGCCTGGATAGGGCAGGACTCTACCCTCTTCCTCAGGTTCCGTGACTCCTCGGATAGACTTCGGGTACTCCGAGCCAAGCGGAAGCTATTCTCTCTTCCGAATAAAGTGTTTTTGGATGAAGACCTCACAAGAGCTCAAGTAGCTGAATTGAAACAGGCCAGGGAACAGGTTGCAGCAGCAAGACAGGAAGGGAAATGGGCAGTGATTAGAAACCTTCGGGCAGTTATTCGGGACACCTTTCCCCCAAGATGGACATTCCATTCAGATAGCTCCAAATGACGGGCCTGAGCGGAGAGGAGGCGAGGCACGGATCTCTCGGTTCACTGCTGGAATGGCAATGGCTCCATCTGGTCTTCACCAAGCCTACTTTATGAAGCCTTTAGCTCAACAGACATTCTCCTGGTTATCGAGACTCATACGAGCCCAGTCCGACCTCTCCCCGACATTACAGGATACCAGTGGACCGTAGTTTGCAGACAGGAGACACGGAGTTAAGGAGGTGTAAGGGGATCAGGGGGTGTTACTTGCCTCGTCTGTGATAGCCTTAGGAGCAGAGTATCGGTGGTCGTGACCGATAAGTATGCCAGATTCATGTGGATTCAGATCAGAGCCAGAACATCACCTCCGAGAGACATTTATGTTGCAGTCTGTTACTTCCCACCTATCTCGTCTTCCTATGCTATTCACAATAGCTCAGACGGAGACCCTTTTACAGACCTGTACTCTGACATCACCAGGTTTTCGGCAGTAGGGGACGTCATTCTCATGGGGGACTTCAATGCCCGGACCAAAGACCTCCAGACGCCTATGCACGACCGGACAGAGGATATATTTTGCACTCGGGGGATTGACTCGACCACGATCAGCATGCACCGGACCTCCGAGGATTACTTGGGACCCACCACAGCCTATGGGAGATATCTACTACAGTTGGGAGAATCTCATGAGTTGGTAATTCTGAATGGCCTACCATGCTTCCCATCCTCGCACTTCTTTACCTGCAGACCATTTGGAGGCGGAGCAAGTGTGGTTGACTACGCTATTGCAAACCCAGATCTCCTCCCTTACATAAAAAATTTCTCGATCACCCCCATCCCTCTCGCAGATCATGCACTTCTCTCTCTTTCTGCAGTTTAACCTCCCGAATCCATCTCCTACTCTTCCTCGTAGCCCTCCCAGGACCACCTTCCGATTTGAGGAGGGTGACCCTGATCTCTTCTCCTCTATCCTCAGACAGATACTCCCATCGGAGTCCCAGTTCGCCTCTCTCAGCTCCGCCAAGGACAAATACCAGTGCCTCTCATATGCAATCCGGGAAGCTACGCTCCAATCCTTCCCCCATTCTACCCATACCACCACCACCTCTCGCAAACCGGGAAATTGCCCTATGAATAAATGGTATGACCAGGAATGCAAGTCTATGCACCAGGACCTCCGACACACATTCCGGAACTCCTTACCAACATACCTAGACCTCTGTTCAGCCTACCATTGCCTCCTTCGCCGCAAGAAACGCCTTTTCATTGCCCATAGGAGACAGGTTCTTTCTACTCTCCTCCTTCGCTCCCCTAAAGATTTCTGGGGGACCATCCTTTCTTGGCGCTCACCTACCCCAGTCGACCTTGATCTTGCCTCAATGTTCTCTCACTCCCAGCCGTATGACATTCGTGGGCAACCTCTAATTCAGGTTACTTCCCCCCACACCTCCTGCCACCTTTTCTCCGACAAAGATATCAGAGAGGCAATATGGACAATGAATAACAGCAGGGCAGCAGACGAAGAAGGCTTCCAGGCAAAATTCTTCAAGCATGGACTTCGCCCCCTAGTAGGATATCTGGTGGACCTTTTCAACCAGGTGGTTCGAGATGGATTTCCGGATGGTTGGTCACACCACATTATCTACCCGATCCACAAGTCAGGGCCTACTTCCGACCCCAACAACTACAGGACAATCATGGTTGGGCACACATTCTCCAAGCTATATGCTACAACACTCCACAGGACACTCTCCCATTTCCTTGAGCAGAGACAACTCAGGGCCAAGGGCCAAGCAGGATTCCACCCAGACCACCAGACGATCGACCACATCCTTACTCTTCGTGCGGTGATCGAGGAGGCTAGGCATCGATCCTCTAAAGTGTACTGTTGCTTTGTAGACTTCCGGAAGGCCTTTGACTCAGTCCCGAGGGAAGATCTTTTCCAGAGGCTAAGAGAGGTTGGCATTTCCTCGACTCTCCTGACAGCTATCATGTGCCTCTATGAGGCCATCCTTGGCCGTCTCCGCATAGTCGGAGGAATGTTGGATTTCATCCGAAGCACCATTGGAGTCAAGCAAGGATGCCCCCTTTCTCCTACTTTATTCAGGATTTATATCGATGAGCTTGAGTCCTTCCTCCGGGAACATATCCAGGATACAGATGGATGTCTTCTTTACCAGGTCCTGATTTCCATCCTCCTCTTTGCAGACGATATTGCCCTTATTGCGTCCTCCCAAGAAGGCCTTCAGAGACAGCTGGATGCTCTTGCAACTTTTTGTGACGGAGGCATCTAACTGTGAACTTGGGTAAAACCAAAGTGATTGTCTTCAATGGAGTCAAGAAAACCTTGGACTTCCACTTCCTATTTAAAGGAGAAGAGATCGAGATTGTCAGCACCTACACATATTTGGGAGTTCAGTTCTCAGGGCCTCGCTTCAGCCCGCGGCCAGCCCTTCAGCCTTGGATCAACAAAGGGTATGGCTCCCTAGCCCTTTTGGAGAGGCAGTGTTTTCGACACATTTCCAGGACATCTCGTCCAAAATGAGCATCATGGACACTTTGATTCGCCCCACAGTCAGCTCAGAGATTTGGGGTCCCTCTCTCCTAGAGTCAGATTGGGCCTTAGCAGAGCGGGTCTAGACCCTCCTTTTGCGCCGTTTCATTAGGTGTAAGCAGACAGTTCCTCAGCACATCATTCTAGCAGAGTTCAGGGCTCAACCTTTTCGCCTAGAGGTGATATTTAGGTTAGTGTCGCTCCTGCACAAGCTCCAAGGCTTGGCAGACACGGGGAAGAGTTGTGACAGATACCCATATTTAGCATATTGCTCCTCGGAGAACATCGCCCGTATGCAGACATGCCGATCCAAATGTTGGTACATTGGTGTGACAGAGCTTCTGGAGGCTTCAGGAATCCAGATTGACCATCTCTCTCCTTTTTCAGTACTCTCTGAATGCTCCAGGCCACCTCCTCCCCAATCAACAAGAGTTGAATAAAATCATTAAGGAGGATATTTATAGATGATACATTCAGATTACATGGACCAATCCTCCCAATGGGTTGCGTCCAAAAATGGCCTTCTACGCGGAGCATTGCCTGGAAATTAGGGATGGGCTCATCATCAGACCCCAATACACGTTCCAACATTAGATGCATGCCCTTAGAATCCCCCTCGGTCAGTTTAGAGTTGGATCTCACAGACTCCAGGTGGAGACAGATCACTACATCGATAGGGTAGATAGGATTTGCCAGCTCTGTCACTTACAAGAGATAGAGACAGAGACACACTTCATCTTTCGATGCCCTGCTTACTTCGAGATTCGAGGTCGTTTCCATTGTCTCTTCAGGTCTTCTCAGACTTTGACTAGCTTCCTCAGATATGTTGATCTGAGATGCCTTGCACTTTATCTCCAGGAGGCCTTCAGATTTCAGGCCCGTTTTCTTCAGCCCCCCACCAGATCGGACACCACGCAGAAGATCACAGACTTCTTTAGGGTGCTACCATCAGCGCGGGGCACCAAAAGAACCATTGACCGATCCACAGACACTGAGACTAGATCAGTTCGGTCTCGGGGGGGGGGCGACCCAGCAGACTGCACAAGCGCTCCAGGATTGGATCCACCCCTGGGAGGCGCCTTAGAACCTCAAGGCGACAACCCAGTATGCCCACAGGACAGCAGACTTTGACATGCTTCTCTCAGTGTTCTTCTCTCGACCTCGGATGTTAGGAGGAGGATCTGGACAGGAGACCCCTGCCTTTTCTTCTCCTTCTCTGCTTCATCGTAGTGCTTTGTTTCGAGGCCAAGAGCTTCTAGCTTCTACATTTACATTTACTTAGATTATAGATGTATTTTCTGCTTTTTAAAAGAAATGTTAAAGGGGACCGTTTGGTCCATCGACTTGGCATGATGTAATCATTGTAATTGACAGTCTCGTTGACCTCTTATGGTCATTTGTTGGACATTAATAAATTATCTTATCTTATCTTATCTTATCTAGGATGGAGCTAAACTGCCAAAAAGTGGGGCTGACAGAAATTGAAAATGCCCATGAGGCCAAGAAACAAGAGTTTCAAACCAGGTTCTCTAGGATGGAGCTAAACATGACGGACTTGCTAGCCTTGCTTTAAAATCCTTTGACTTTCATGTTGAAGTCAAATTCTCTGGTAAACAACCAATGGATGAGGAGGCTGAACCTTCAAGTCCCCATCACCTTGAGATGCATGAGAATACAGATGGGTTTAGTCCTAAGGCAGAATAAAAGGTATCCTAGCATGTAAGGGCTCCATCAATTGAGTATTGCTTGGAACTCATAGAGGAGAATCATTTGAAAAATGGTTATTAACCATCTCTAAATTATCCAAGAAGAGAATGGTTTACACTTGCCCCTAATGTAGTACAACTCTAACAAGTAACCTAAAGCATATGTTGTCGAAACATATAAATACATGGCTAGAGGGTAGCTTTGATGGATGGATTAATGTAGGGAAATTTGTGGGGATAAAGGGTTATTCACTGAGACAGAGACTAAGCTATTAGTATATAGGGTGTTCATGATGGCCACATATGTTGATCCAAAACCCAAACAAGTTAGTGCCTTTGTGATGAAGGACCAACCTACCAGATCATAATCTGTCAAAATAAAAAGGCATCATTAACTAGTCTCTCGGGCCCACCCTAAAGCTTCCGAAGCTAGAATCACGAGTGTCAAGAATGAACAACCCTGGCACAAAAGTTGTATGCTCCCATGAAACCATCTGATGTGCCACTGAATGAATCCTTAGGTTTGATACCTCGACCTAATTTTGTAGGCAACATTGAGCAAAGCGATAGGCTTGTAGTCCCCAATGATGTTGATTTTCTTAGTGTAGTTAGGGTTAGCACAATATTTTTGAAATTCTGATAATTACTTTTGATGTAGATCTTCTTTTAGCTTATTCCAATATATCATTTAGCGATTATACTTTAGAAATTCAACCATAAAGAACAATAGCACAGTAGAGATCACAACACATAAGATTTACCTTGGGAAAACCCACTATGGGGAAAAACCCAACAACCTTTTCAATAGAGAAATTCTTGTTCAGTGAGGGATACACCTAGACGTATGGTCAAACCTGGTCTTCTCCTCCAAGTCAAGTCACCCAATCTAATCTTGCGTTTCCAGAATTTGCCCTCTTGCAATAGCCAGTTGCCTCAGAATTTCGGTTCCACAACAATTTCCCCAGAAAAATACGAACCAAAGAGAGAGATATTACTCCACATGTGCAAGTTGCTAGATGGAGAGAGAAGAGAGAAAACTCAGCCTTCTTTTTCGTCCTATCGCGTTCTTCTTGTCCTTCACTGACTTGCCCAAAAACTGTCTTGTGTGAGGGAATGCAAATGTGCCAATGGAGAAGGTTGAGCTGCCGTTATATAGTAGTCTGTCTTGGGTGAATGGATGTGTCTCTTGGCTCGGGCCAACTTGACTTGGAGGGAAGCTGACTTGTCACTTTTGGAGCCAAAATTTACATTTAAAAAAAAACCAAATTTTCATCTTTTAAAAGTTGCAATGGGACTTTGACTCAAAATAATTTTTCTTTTGACTCAAGCATTTATAAATATGTTTTACAATGATAAATACAGTTACATCAATTGACCAAATGTACATTATGAAGACCGACCATAGTTACAAATTCAACACTCCCTCTTAACTAGTGAAGTATTCATAATCACTGTCATAAATGTTCTCAAATTGAACAAATTTATCTAAAAAAAGGTTATCCATTATTACCAACATCATCATCTATCATCATCATCTGCTAGTGGCCATATTTGGGGCAGTACTAAATCCATTGCAATTTCACAACATATCAGGACTCTTCTAGAGTGATTGGTCCTCGAATACCTTGGCCTCTACCTAGGCCAGAAAAATGCTGAGACCCTCAACTAGCAAGCACTCACTCACCCTTCCTGGTGAGCTCTTTGGGCTAAGACCTCACTCAACCCCTTCCTGGTTGGTGATCGGGTGAAAGGACCTCACTCGACCCTTCTCGGTGTGTAAGCATGGTCTAGGACCTCACTCCACCCTTTCGGCGTGTAATCAGGGTCCAGATGTTGAAGAACCTCACTCCACCATGTCTGGTATGTGATCAGGGTCTAGGACCTCACTCCACCGTTCCAGGTGTGTGATCAGGGTCCACCTCCAAGAGATGCTCACTCAACATTCCCTGTTGAGCCTTCTAGGTCTCTTGGATCCATTCTCCCTTCCGGGAGAATGTCCATCTGTGTTGTAGACATATCAACACTCCCTCTGAACGAGCCCCTGCTTGTCTCTGAAGTACATAAACTTGTCTCTTGGAAACGTCTTCGTGACAACATCAACTTTCTGCTCATCGATGGAGATGTACCGGTGGAGATGTACTTGAGCCTTATTACTCTCCTCTGCACCATGTCACAGATGTAGTGGTACTTGATCTCAATATGCTTCAACCTGTCATGGAACACGAGATTTTCTAAAAGCTTCACACAACTTTGATTGTCGCAATGTATCACTATCGGTTCCAACGCTTGGCCGAACAATCTTGCAAACAATTTCCAGAGCCATACTGCTTTAGTACAAGCCTCATTGGCTTCAATGTACTTTACTTCAACAATGTTGAGTGTGATCGACCTTTGTTTCCTGCTCATCCATGATATCATAGCGGATCCCAAACTGAAGCATACTCTCGAGGTACCCTTTTTATCCTTAGCACTTTTGCCCAATCAACGTCTGTATATCCCTGAAGTTGTACATCCTTGTTTGCAACATACCTCAAGCCATAGTTCATTGTACCATGCAAATATCTCAAGATGTGCTTTGCTGCAATCCAATGCTCGTGTCTCAGTTCTACCTAGAACTGGCTCAAGGTGTTCACAACAAAGTAGATGTCCGACCTGGTGTTAACCAAATACATCAACACACCAATTAGCCGCCGGTACATAGATGGATCTACCAATATGGAGTTGGAGCCTCTTAACTTCTTTAAGTTAGTCTCCATGGATTTGCAATCCAACATACCGAATCTCTGAAGGATCTCTAATACATATTTTCCTTGATCAAGGAAGACTTTGCCAGGTTTCTGCCATACTTATAATCCCAAGTAATAATGCATCAACCCAATATCCTTCATGTCGAACTCAGAAGCCAACTTCTTCTTGCACTAAATGATAAGAGGCTCGACACATGTTAGAAACAAGTCATCAACATATAATAATAAGATCACATGTGTATTCTTCACAACCTTAAAGTAAAGGTTTGGATGAACTTCACTCTTGGTAAATCCTAGTGTCGTTAGATAGTTGTCAATATGAGCGTACCAAGCTCTTGGAGCTTTCTTGAGTCCATACAATGCCTTTCTTAACGTGCAAACATGAGACTCCTTTCCATATACCTCAAATCCTTCAGGTTTCTCTATGTACACCTCTTCTTCAATCACTCCATTGAGGAAAGCAGTCTTTACATCCATTTGGTGCAATTCCCATCCCATAGAAGCAACAAGTGAGATGATGGATCTAATGGAGGTGTACCTGGAAACTGGAGCAAAAGTCTCATCATAGTCTTCCCCCTTTCTCGGAGAATCCTCTAGCCACGAACCGTGCATTGTATTTGTCAATACTCCCATCTGTAGTGTGCTTAATCTTGTATATCCACTTGGAAGTCACCACTGACTTCCCTTCAAGACTTGGCATGATTTCCCAAACATCATTCTTCATGATTGATTGGTACTACAAGACCTCTTACCTCTCACAGAGATAAATGACACAGCAAGCTTGCGGAAATATGAACTGGTGGAATTTTATTATATGGATGCAGATTTTACATAAAGATGTTTTCTTTATAGAGATCGACTGTCATTGCATTTACCGGACTTCCTACCGTCCGCAAGGAACAAGTATTACCGGAGGCTACCTGACAATAAACAGACTCTGCCTTAGAAATTTCACAAACTCACAAATTTACAGACTTTTCCTATTGGTTGAACCACTTTAGGTTCTCACCAGAGCCGAGCACACTGATGCGCAGGCTTCCAAACCAAACCTATAAGACCTGAGTGAATATTTTGTGATTCAAGCAGATCAGACACTATGGTCCGCAGATGCAGAGAAGGAAAAATCACTCGACACAAAACTCAAGACTCAAGAACTCTCTCCAAACACGAATGAATCTTACTTCGCAGTTATCTCTTATTTATAAGGCTGGAAGGGAACAAGCATCCGTGAATGGACTGTGTCCAGACTGATGACTCAGAAATAAAGTACCGGACAGATCTGGGCAGATCGCCGAAAGCAAGATTCGGGCATAGGACAATATTGTCCTATGTTATCTCGTCCCTACTCTTTTTCAGAGAGCCTGAGGCATGTGGGGACCGAATCTTGGTACATACAGTAATTTACACAGAGGATATTCATAAAAGAGAACCCTCGGAAGACTGAAATGACTAAAAAGACGAGATATGCAAATCTCAAGACATACAAAGTGGAGATTCCAGGACGAGGGAATCCACGAAAGCTCATCCAACACCATAGTCGGCTAAAAAGACGTCAACCAAAGGTGTAATAATCAATTTGTGGGTAAGTGTAGTACTGGTAATTCCATCTTTCAATCAAGTAATTGGAATAATATTGTACCCACACTTCTTTTTCAGTTTCCCAAGTTGAATTATCATGAGGATCTGGTAAATCTAATTCATTAAGGTTCATGAATGGGTTTAATTCTGGATCAGCTTGTTGATGGAATTCTTCGTAGCTGGTACTCGGAATTATTTTCCTGCACTTGTAGTGATTCATTACGAACCATCTCACATGGCCGCACCTTCTGACACCATTCAGAAAATCTGTACTGTTAATATTTACCAAATCTCCTATTGTTTTATCCAAAACCAAAATCATCATCGTGCTGTTAGGACTGAAATTTGGTATTCTCAACATGCCCATGGAGTATGGTTTCATGATAAGTGGGGATAAGCCATATTTCTCCCACCAATCCATGAACCATCCTGGAACAGGGTCATCTTCTTCCATGTCTTCTACTGGAGTATCTTCAAACAAAAAAGAAAACTGCAAGGAATAAAACATATTAGTGGAAAAATTCTGCAGATTCATCGCTGTGTAGAAAGCCTCTTGCTGCCGATCCAAATCATAATTTTCCCTGTGAAGATGATTGTCAAACCTTCTGAATGTTATGTGACAACTGGTGATCCTGTTATCATCTTCATGATCTCTCTCAATTACATAGGCAATGCTCCCAATTTGCCTTAGATAATCTAGGGCTTCAAGAGCTTCATTATTTGCTTCATCTTGATGAGGATCTGTCCAAAGGAAATCAATGCCTGTCCTGTACCTGACTTCTTTTATTGGTCGCCAATCTTCATCATGGTCTAGAAGACTTGTTTCCAAATCATATGAAATCCATCCAGATGAAGTCTCAATTTCTACAGTATCTTCATGTCTTCTGATGAAATTGCATTGCAGACTCATTATTGAATGTTCAGATAAAAACTCTCTGCTCAACATATCTGCAAAACTGTTCTTATCTCCTTTGACAAATTCAATATCAAAGTTATATTGACTGAGTTGCATAATCCATCTTACCATAGCAGCGTCTTCAAAATCACATTTGTGAATGGCATATTTTAATGCTTGGCAGTCTGTTTTGATGGTGAATTTGGTGTAGATGACAAAATCTCTGAATTTTTCTATTCCCAAACAAACTGCTCTAAGCTCTTTCTTCAGACTTGACCAATTCAATTGATTTTTGGCCCATAATCCAGATGCATATTGACATATCTCAATCTCATTTTTGCTGCTGGGGTTCTTTTGGCACAAGACTGCTCCCCAACCTTCATAACTAGCATCTGTCATAATGATTTTCTCCCATTCTTCTCTGATAGGGGAGAGAGGCTGAATATTTCTGACTTTCTCTTTTATTGCTCTGACTGCCTGTGTGCAGTCACCATTCCATGGAATTGGATCCTTCTGAAGCCTTTTATTCAACAATTTTCTTTCTTGTGCACAATGCTTCAGAAACTTAGAAATGTAATTCAGACTTCCCAAAAATCTTTGCAACTGTGTTTTATCCTTAATTTCATCAGGGAAGTGATCAACAAAATTCAAACTCCTTTGGATTACAGTATAGGATCCATACTGTATATTGTAACCCAAGAAGTCTATCATTGGCCGAAATAACTTCATCTTGGATTCTGATAATACTATACCCATTTCTTTGACCCTGCGGAGAAAGATTTTCAAATGTTTAACATGGTTAGCAATATGATCATAATGAATCAGTAAATCATCAATATACTTTTTCAGGAATCCCTCCATTCCTTCAAAAGTTTCATCCATTATTCTCTGGAAGGCTGAAGGAGCGTTAATTAGGCCGAATGGCATGATATTCCATTCATAATGCCCTTCAGGTACAGAGAATGCTGTCTTCCATTTGTCTTCCTCTTTGATTCCTACTTGCCAAAAACCAGATTTGAGATCAAATTTGGAGAATATTTTTGACTTTGATATCTGGGCAAGTATGGAGGATGGCTTTGGCAAAGGGTATGCATCATAATCCAAAATACTATTCAGAGGTTTGTAATTCACAACTAACCTTGGCTTTCCTCTGGCAATTTCAGCATGCTTATTAACATAAAATGCAAAACATGCTATGGGGCTCTTACTTTTCCTGATAAGCCCTTTCTTTAAGAGATCCTTTATTTCTTCTCTGCAAAGCTTCATCTGTTCTTCATTCATTGCCACTGCTTTGGATCTCCTTAATTTTCCGCTGAAGTCTTTTTTGAGAGGAAGCTCTACTTCCTGTTTCTTAATATGCCAAAAAGCATTTGGATCGTCTGAAAAACACTCTTTGAATTTAGCAGTGAGATTTGCTATTTCAGAGGCATATTTTCCATTTTCCAAATGTTCTTCTATTTTTAATACTTCTCTTTTTACTTCCATTTTTGCCAGAAGATTTTCCATTCTCTCCAGTCTTTTAATCCTAATTGGAGAATTAAAATTAATAAATGGAAAAAAGACTTCCTTATTCTCAAGGTTGATAAAATATCCATACCTCTGGGTTTTTGTATCAAATTTTGCTCCATGCATGCTAAAATTATGAAAAAATGGGGTCCCAAGGTACATTGCACAATCTAGTCCTGGAACAACGGGACAAACCAAATGAACTCCGATCTTTTCTGTAAGCAGAACATCTATTTCTGCTTCATACTTGGTGGGGATATCACCACTTGTAGTAATCACTCTTGGACATGTTGTTGGCCTTCGATGATGCATACCAACTACAGTGTCACTTACAATATTTAATCTGGAACCAGTGTCCATAAGAACTTTCCAGAACTCATACTGGTTTCCAATCTTTACCTTCATTTTGACACAATACATGACATCTCTATTCATGCTATTGCATCCAAAATCTGTTCTTGCCTTTTCCTCTTCTTCTCCTTCTTCCCGGCTGTACTGCTGCTGAACTTGTCCTAGATGATAAGTCCAATTTTCTGTTTTTCCTGAAACAGGGCCTTGTGATGAAGAGGCAAGAGATACCTGTGCATTCAATATCCTTAGACTTAGTTCATTGTGTTTTTCAACACACAGTCTCCTGTTCTCCTTGATTGTTTTTCTCAATTCCTTAATTGCCTGATGAACTGCAGGCAAAGTCTGTGGCAGATCTTCTCCAAAATCTTCATTTCTAAACTGTTTGGTTAAGGCCTCTACTGAGAAAAGAGTAGCAGGAGGTACATACCCTTTATTTGGAGAATTCTTCAGATTAGAAGGTGTTTTCTTCAAATGTTCTGTTAGCAAAGATCTGTACATATCTTTCATCTGTGGATCAGTAGCAGCCATCATCTGTGCAAAAATATTTTTGCTGGTCTCATCATAATCAGTGTTCATCATTCTGACTGTATTACATGTACAAACATCAGGATCATCACAGTCACAATATTTACATTCTGTATAGTGTGGGTCATTACAAAATTTTTCATCAGATGACTCTTCTGAGTCAACAAAGTTAAAATCATTTTCAGACCCAGAATCAGAAGATACAAGCTCATCACAGCTGCTAGGAAGATCAAAAGAATTTATCTTTCCTTTCTTATTTCTATACTGAACTTTCTTCTTAGATGAATCCTTCTTTTTGTTTGGACAGTTTGGAGCTGTGTGGCCTTTTTTGTTACAATTGTAACAAATTATTTCTCTGTCTTTGGAAAACATTTTGGTATGTTTATAAGGTTTTGCTTTGTGATGTTTTCCTTTTGGTTTTTCTTGGGAAATCTGGTAATTCTTTTTGAAATGTCTTTTCTTTCTTCTCTTATGCCCCTCAGAATTGCCAGCTTTACCAAGGTGCCATTGCTTACAGAGTTGCTGGTAACCATGAGGCTTTTTAGGATTAGTAGCTACTCTAACAATCTTCATTTGTGAACATAATTCAACAATGATAGCCTTTACAGCCTGTCTGATTATACCAAATTTATAATCACCAACCTTCCCTGGTAATTTATTGACAATAGCAGAAGAAACCCATTGGGGAAGGGATGCAACAAAAATTTCTTTCCATTTTGGCTCAAGAATGAGATCTGGAGTCAATGTGTGCAATCTGTGAAGGAATTCATTAAAGTATTCATCAAAGTGCTGCATATTATGCAATTTCATGGCCAGCAGAGTAATGGTCGTAATATCATTGGTTATCTGAGGGAAACCAATGAAATTGACAGTAATGGCATAGAGGAGTTTTCCTATCATATTTCTGACAGGCATATGAGTAACAGGGTCTATGTGAGTAGTGCCATCCTCATTTAAGGCAACAACTTGTTCCCAATCTGCAAGGAGGCTTGGCTCTTTCAATGTCTCAGCTTTTAGCCAAGAATCTAATGTTCCCTCAAATCCTCCAGTTATTCTTCTTGTAGCATTAGTAGGACCTATGTCATCTGCAAGATAAGTCCTATAACAAACAAGCATGAAATGTAAAACAGACATGATTTGAGCCTCAGTGCAATTGTCAATATTCCATGAGTAAGTAGAATTTGCAGACCAATCCTTATGATATTAAGATTTCATAAGGTCTCTGCGATCACGAGCAGGTTTCCAAGTAGTCTCCCATCTTGATCTGGAAGATGTAGCATTGACCTGATCTTTATCATCATCAGATTGTTCTTGGTCTGTCACAGAGAAGTTATTGATACAGTTTTCAAGATATTCAATTTGTGGTTCTGCTTCTATCTTGTGAAGGCTCATGTCAAATAATGATGCTTCTATCTTATGAATACTTGTATCAAAACTTTCTTCTTCATCTTTAGTGGATGAATCTTCAAACATGAAATTAGAGGATTCAGGCTTGCTTGGTTCTTCAGTTTCTTTGGATTGTTTTATGGCAGGATGTGGGCTAAAGAAACTGGGATTTGCAAAAAAAGAGTATGGATGAGAGGAAGTAGGAGGTGGAAAGGTTATAGAACTGGGTGTCCTGATGAGGCTTTCCACAGAAGGAGTAATAGAATATGGAATAGAAGTCTTGGGTTCTAAAAATATAGTTGCAGATTTATAAGCTTCGACCCTAGGCTTCTTTTTCAAGGATTCTATCCCTTGAGATACTTCCCAAACTTGTTTTTTGACAATATCTAGGGAATTACTGATCTTCACTATTTCTTTTCCATGAGCAGAGGTAGCTTCATGGGTCTTTTTTTCTATCTGTCCTGTCTGTAAAGATAATCTGTCAAGACTCTTAGCAAGAGCCTTATCATTTTCTGCTAGAGTAGTTACACTGCTATTCAGACAAACTGTGTTATAATCCTGTTTTCTCAGAATACTTTCAAGCATGGTCTTCATTTCAGAATTAGCAGTTTCAATACTCTCAAATTTAGAACTGACAAATTTCTCAAGACTAGACAGAGCTAAATTAGTCCAATTAGTAGCAGCAACAACATCTCTTGCTACTAGGTTAGGATCATCAGCATGAGATGGAAGCAATTTGTACAATTTTCCATCTTGACTTCTTATCACAAAATTTTTCCAAGGGGGAAACTCTGTGTCTGTTTCCAAAAGGCTTCCATCAAGGAGTTCCCACTTGTGTTTATTTGGAGTTCCAGTCCGTATCATGTTTACTTGGAGCTGGGAACAAATCTTTCTTAGTAATTTTTCTCCTTCAATTTGAACAGTAATCAGAGATCTAGGAATATTTGGCTTGTTTAACATGCTCTGAATCTTTGGCTGAAAAACATGGGCTTTCAAAGGAGGAGGAATTACTACAGGATTTTCTTTCAGCTTTTCTTCTACAAATTTCTCTGGATCCTTGATTCTCTTTTGCTTTGCTTGGTTTCTGAATTGTTTCATCAAGGATTGTTCTATTATATTTGCAGAAGGGTAATACCATTCATAGAATGATATCCACTGATTTTCTGCCTTCATCCATTCTTTCCATTTCTCAACATTCTGTCTGTTGAAGGCAGGGCGATCATCTCTTGGAAGAAGCATTACTTCTTCGAAGTACAAATGTTCTTTTTCATGTGTAAACATATCCCAATTGAACATTTTCTTTTTCCATTGATCTTCTGGATCATATGGACTGATACCTTTAAAAATCTTTAAAAAGGCAACTATCTCTGAATCAGAAGGGATTTCTACATGCTTTGGAATCCTATCAATAGGATTTCTTCCGTATTCAGGAATAGGTGAAGAATCAACATAACCCAAATCATAAGTTGAAGAACTAGAAACTGTATGTACAAGTAGTTCTTCTTGTGGGTTAAAGAATACCACTTTTTTGCCAATTCTCCTCAGAGCCGCCTACACTACATGGTGAATCATTAGACCGTCACAGAATCAATATGATCAGATTCACTCCTCCGTCTGATTCCTCCGAGGAAAGCTACTCTTCTTTCATTGCCTCCTTCCAAACCTGCTAATTAACTAATTCTTCATATGTGGAAGGTTCTTGATCAATGAGTTTTGTCATGAGCGCTGCATAGCTGGAGAACCTTTGAGGTTTCTTCACCTCTATAGATGGCCATAAGGAATTGCATGCCATTCTGCCTCTTCCAATGTGGATATAAGCCATGCTGGTCTCTTCTTGATCTCTGGAACTATGATTGGTTTTGCTGGATCTTAAGGCCCTTTTGGTCTTCCAGTACATTCTGTAGAAATTGAATGCTCCTCCCTTGAGGCCTCCTGCTTTACTTCATCCAAGGAATCTACAAAGACTTCCTTAGACCTCCAATATGCCACTTTCTCATTGAAGGTGACATCTCGGCTGACCTCAATCCATCGTTACTCTAGAATGTATATTTTTTAGGCCTTTGAAGATTCACTATATCCAACAAATATGTCTTTCTTTTCTGAAGGTTCAAGCTTGTTCCTCTTATCCTTAGGAACATGAATATATATAGGACAACCAAAGATTCTCATGTGCTCAACCTCTGTCTTCCTTTTAGAGAAGGCTTCTTCAGGAGTCATACCTTCCAGAACTCTATGAGGACTTCAATTTTGAATGTACATAGCTGTCTGTGATGCGTCACCCCATAAGAACAACGACAAGTCCAAGTCATGCATCATGGCCTTGATAGATTCTTCAATGAACCTATTCTTCCATTTTTCTACACCATCCTATTATGGATTATATGGGACAATCAACTCCCTCTTAATCCCAACTTGCTTGTAGAAAGCAACAAGCTCCTTTGAGGTGTATTATCCTCCATTGTCAAATCTCAATATCTTGATCTTTTTCCTGTCAAGTTTTCCACTTCAACTTTGAATTCCTGGAACTTGTCAAAAACTTCGTCCTTAGTTTTCAAGAGAGGTCTCCATGTCTTATGAGAGAAGTCATCAATAAATGTCACTTAGTACAACAAACCACCAAGCGATTTTATGGGCATTGGACCACATACATAAGAACGAATCAAGCCCAAAGCTTCCTTAGATATGTTGTCACTATTTTCCAAATGGTTTCTTGATGTTCTTCCCAAGAGCACAACCTTTGCATACACCATCATTCTTTTTTATAGTTCAGGAACCCCTGACACTATTTGACTAAATTCAGGTAATGCTCTAAAATGAAGATGTCCATACCTTCGATGTCATAACTCACTTAGATTTATTTCGTCATGTATGAGTGCTTGATTTGGTTGTCTTAAAAGTCTATACAATCTTCCATCACGAATCCCAATAACCCTAGCATCATCTATACTAGATCGCTTGGACCAAATGAGTACTTTTCCATCCACAAAAGCAACTCTATCTCCTTTATCTTCTAAACAAGAAACAAAGACAAGATTCTTTTTCAAACCTAGTACATAGAGAACATCGTTGAGATGTACATTGTTAGCAGATTCCAACTCTATGGATGCCTTTCCAACTCCTTTTACTGCATCACTGTTATTATTTCCCCCTTCAACCCTTTGAGACAATTTCTTTTCTGTCATGCTTGAGAGATTCTCATGCTATCCTGTCATGTGCCTTGATGCTCCATTATCTACCAGTGACATGTCATCATCATCTGCAAAGGAACATGTCAAAGAAGAATAGTAGAAGACATCCTTTTCACCTTTGGTCTTCTTTGGTTTTTCATCTTTCTCAACTTCTGTTGCGGATGCATGTTGTTTCCCTTTCTTTTCTAGTTATTCATATTAGGACAATTTCTCGTGAAATGTCCATATTCTTGACAACCATACCATTGTATCTTTGATAAGTCTTTGTTCTTCTTAGAAACTTCTTTTTTCCTTTGTTCTTGAAACGAGCTGCAAGGGCTTGAACTTCCTCATCTTGACGATCTCTAGTCATCAATCTTGCTTCTTCTTCAGCACACGATGTCCATAGTTTTTCAAATGTTGGCGCTTCCTTCCAATTGCTTATACCTGTTGCAAAAGCATCCCATGATCTAGGAAGACCATTGAGTGATGTAATTACTAGTTCTTGATTAGGGATGGATTCTCCAATTGCTTGAATCTGATCTCTTATTTGGGAAATCCTTACGAAGTAAGAAGCCACAATATTGTCATTAGTCATCCTTGCATTTCAAAGTTCATTCTTCAAGCTCATTGATTGACCACCATTGTTGACTGTGTGGAGATTCATTAGGGCATTGTACATCTTATTTGAGGTATCAAGTTTTCCAATGTAGGGAACCAAATGATCCCTAATGGAGTCCAATATGATGCTCATAGCATTGATGCCATTCTCCTTGAACTTTTCTTTTCCTGCATCATCCTCTGGTTCTAACTTTCCAAGCTTTGAAATTAGATGCTCCCTCTAGCTTGTTTTCAGATTTCATAGAGGAAGCCATAGAAACCAATCTACAATAACTTGAATAAAATGCTCTCTAGGGTTTTGTTTGTTGAAATATGACTAGGTTGAATGTTCATAATGACATGTAATCATGATTTTATGTATTTGATGTAAAGAGAAAAATAAATTTATTACTATTATTCTTGACGCATGTGTTTCATATAGGTTAGGCACCCATTGAGTGCTTCTAGGGCTTTTTATTGAGTCTACAAGTCAATTTAGTCATTGTCATGCATGGAAGACCCTTTAGGCATGTTACATATTGTAAAAAAAATATTATTTGAGTCGAAAATAGAGTCAAAGACCCTCCAAGACCTTGTCATAGTGCTACTAACAAGTCAACCTTCAAAAGGAGGAAGTCGGCCTATCTATAAGGACATGTCACCGTATTAGGGAACCCAAGGAAGCCTATATAAAGGAGTGCTCGACCTCATTCAAGGATCATCCATTCAACTCTCAAGAAGATCGATCTAGGAGAAGAAGAAAGCGAAGGTTTTGGGATAGTTTTTGGGCTAGTATCCTTTAGAGGTGGCATCACTTGCAGCAGGAAATTGCAACTACCTTAGGAGACCGAAATTAAGTGTGAAAAGACTAAGATTGATGGCCAAGTACTCAAGAAGGAGAAGGCTATTCAATCAAATAAGGAAAGAAAGCAAGTTCATCTCACAAGTGCAACCTGTTGGAAATAATACTGAGAGGGTTGCCATCAAGTACAACACATGCATCATAATGCCAACAATCTCCCCCTTTGGACTTGATGGCAACAACACCAAATCACTCTCCCCCTTTGACATCAAGGGCAAAGGGTGGACCAAGATATTCTCTTCCTTTGCTGAATCATTCCACTGTCCATACTCCCCCTGAGTACCTGCTGAAATCTCTGAATAATCTCCCCCTTTGTATATGCCAAGGTGTACCAATCTGTCAATACTCCCCCTGAGTACATGCCAAGTCTCTGTACTGCTGAAGTGTGCTGTTCATGCTCTTCCTGACTGTAGGCAAGATCTGCAAAAGATGTTCTTCAAGAAGAACATGACTCTATACATCATAAAAGACCTTCCTATCACCAAAGACTCATACATACATCCATCTCTCAACTAAGTGAGGATATACAAAAATTGACTCATCCACCCAACCAAGTGGGGATACATCAAAAGTTTACATATGACAACCAATCATATTGCATCAATCATCCCAGGCATAGTGGGGAAACCAAAATAGGCCGTTACATGACCTTGACACCATGAAAGAGATACCACAAAAGAGATATATGACATAGAGACGAAATAACTAGACCAAGACTTATGAAAGTCACTGATAATCACCATTCAGATCAACAACCAAGAGATCCTTCTGTTCTCCTTTCGCCTTTGTTCCTCCTGAAATCAACACCAAATGTGAACTAGAACCAAAAGCTTTAAGATAATGCCAACAATGCATCATTGGAAGATTATCTGCTCCCCCTGAACCTGTGCCAGATGATCTCTGTCAGACCTATATCAGACTTTCTGCAACCAAAATCTGTCCCTGCTGATTTCCTTCAAATCTCCATATACGCGTCTGTATACACATAAACAGGCGTATATACGCAGATATCCCTTACGCAACACGCGTACACCATATACGCGACTATCCCCTTGTAAAACGGCGTATGCACGCGGATATCCTTTAAACAACACGCGTACACAAATTTCCATATCAGCAACCTGTAAATGTCCTGTAGAGAATAGGTCATCAACCTATAACAAGGTATGTCTGCATCAATTCATCCCTTTGAACAGAATTCAGAGTCATTCACATTGTATCATGTGTGAAACCACCATAGCCATTTCATCAAGCTCTACATGATCCAAGTATCATTACTTGGGAACATCTGCATCAATTAACATATGTAAGTATAAACCTATCATCATATAGATAAGAACTCATCACCATGTCTCCAATAAAGCAACTTTGAGTAGTCATCCATGTATCAACACTATGTATCTTGAGCTCAAATTCTTTTGACAAAGATTCTTGATATCATCATCAGCAACAATCCTTATCCGCATGAGTGCCTGCATCATAACTGTATGATATTTATGCATATGACAACAGCAGTATATAAGTGACTCATCATCAAGTGAGGAAGATGTGTATTCAAGCTTTGTACTTCTCCTTGTTCTTATGAAGATCACCATGTAAGCACCATATATGCATCATCAAAGAATCAACCATAAATCTGATTTGAACATCTTCTATGTAACTCCAAGAATCATATGAGAGTTTATCATAGACAACTCACAATAGCAAGATATATCATTTAGCCATATAAGAATCATCACCAAGGATTATTAACCATAATGCCAACATTGAATTGCTAAAGGCATATGCTCCCCCTCAACCTGTGCCATCTGTTAGATCTGATCATGCATATATCAGCAATAAGCATCAAAACATCATCATCCTCAAGTTAGGATCAAAAACACTTCTAGACATCATACAAGTAACAAAACATTTCCACACATCCTCAGCAGACTGTAACCAATAGAGCAAATAACAGACTGAATCATATCATATCCTTTTTCTGATCCTGTCCCCACTGCTTTTCCTCAGACTGACATATACGCGACTTTGCAGTGTCTAACTCGCGTATATACGCGACTTCCCTTTAAGGAACTTGCGTATGAGATTCAGAACACTGAAGGTTTACACTTTCAGCTCCCCCTGAGTCTGATATGTCTGTGCTGTGCTGTGTCTCAGTACATTGTGCTGACTGTACTTCCTTCTTCCTCCATATCTTCAAGTGTGATGAGGTTTTCTCCTTTTGGTGTGATGTCCATCCTTTGTTCCTGCATTCCTTTGCTATATGTCCAAGCTTGTTACATGCATAACATCTAACATGTTTCATGTTCCTTCTGTAGCAATCAGCAGCTTTGTGACCATACATATTGCAAGTAAAGCAATATCCATTAAAGTACCTTGATTGAGATGACCTGTCCGCATAATAGTCTTGAACTCTTCTTCTTCTACATCTAGCTGCAACATGTCCAAGATTATGACATACATAACATTCAACATTATTCATAGGAGGAGTAAAAGATTTTCTTTGAAGACTTTCTTTCCTTGGTTGACCTTTCATCTCCTTGTTGATCATTTTGGATTTCTCTTTAGAGTTCCTTGCCTCACCTTGTGAACTAGATTCACCTTCAACAGATTCATGAAAACCAAGCCCAGTCTTGATAGCAGGAGACCTTTGACTACTAAGAATATCATCCAAGGCTTTAGTACTATCTTGAAATCTCAAAAGTTTATCCTTTTCTTCTAATTTACCTTTCAAGATATTTACCTCAACTTGAAGTTGTTCCTCCTTTTCTAGACATTGTTTCTTCATGTCTTCTCCATCTTTCCTTCCTTCTTCCAACTGATGCCTTAGTTTGAGAATCTCCTTTTCTTGTTCTTCATTCAGATCCAGCTGCATTTGACGAACTCGGAAGGCACATTCTAGTTGAGATTTTAAGCTGGTGACTTCGTTTTCTTGTTTTGCAATAGCTTGGAGTAGATCTGTATTCTGCTTCTTTGATTCTTCAAGATCTCCTTTTAGTGAGAGGATTGTAGCTTCAAGATTTTCATAGTAGCTGGATCTATCTTTGAGTTTCTTGATGGTTGTGTTTTTGTCATTGACTTCATTTCTTAGAGAAGTTGCTTCACCCTGCAACTTTTGATATTTCTCCTTGAATAACTCTCGTTGAGCCTTAGCAGTATCATCCTTTATGTTCAGAAGATCTTCTTGAGTTCTAATTTTGCTTCTTAGTCTTCTAAATTCTGCTTCTATCTCATTTCCTTCTTGTTCACCCATAAGAGCAAGTTCAGTAGTTTCACTATCACTTCCATCTGTCTCACAAGGAAATATGGCTGGAACATCAGAGGATAACACATTCATACCTGATAATGATTCTGAATCTGATTCTGAATATGAAGAGCTTCTTATACCTAATCCCCAATCGACTCTCCCACTGTCATAGATCTTCTGAGATGTCTTCTTCTTCTTATGAGCTTTCTTCTTAAGCTTCTTTCCCATTGTTCCACGGATCTCCTTCAAGCGATCAAGCTTCTACCAAAGGACCTGCTCTGATACCAATTGTTGGAAATAATACTGAGAGGGTTGCCATCAAGTACAACACATGCATCATAATGCCAACACAACCTAAGGTTTTTGTAGAAGAATTTGTTGGGGGTCGAAATTGCAGAAGAATCTGTTGGGGATCGAAATTGTAGAAGCATAACCAACAGCTAGGGGTCGAAGTTACAAACGTAGCTGGGGTCAAGTTGTTGGAAAAAATCTCATGAAGGAGAGGCATTGAATTGGTCTTGGATGGGTCTTGGTCAACGGTAATAGGTCTTTAAATTCGTCAATTGAAGTTCTATAAGAAGAGAAGAATTCTTATGGGTTTTCCTCTCAAGAGGGGAGGTTTTGGCTCTCGTTGATCGCCTATATCTTGTGTCCTCTTGTCTTATTGTTCCTTATGGTTTGGTAGCTATTTGATGATAAGAACATTAAATATAATCAATTGAAAGAAGAAGCAAGTTAAGCAAAATACATCACAAGCAGTTAACAAAGTAAGAGAAATCGTCTAATTAAGTTTCACCTAGATTTCTCAACATGGTATCAGAGCATAGGTGACAGGACAAGGAAAGGTAGCTTGTAGAAGGACCATCAAAATAAATATCAAGAAAGGTCAAGGCATCAAAGAGGACATCGAACCATCAAGAAGGAATACATAAGGGCCGAGCAATCTAAGGAACATCGAGGAGGACCATTCATCACATCTCAAGGATCATCACAACTCAAAGAGAAGAAGACCTCAAAACCCTAGCTCATTTAAAGAAGGGTTATACACTTGAAGCATTCCTGGGAAGCTCACAGTTATCATCACAAAGAATAGAAGACCTCAAGGACCCTACCTCCACTCACAGAAGATCTACATTGAAGCATGTTGAAGTCTCTACAGCCAAGGGAAGCAGGAAGAAATATTGCCATCATCATCATCTAGGTGACCCCCCTCTCTTTAAGGAAAGGATCACATTTCAAGCATATTTGAAAGGCATCTCTAAGAAGAAGAAGTGTTGTCATCTGTAAATTTCATCATCATCAAGAAAGGCATCAAGTTGAAGATTCCATCATCTAGGAGTATCTTCACTTGAAAAGTAAGTATCTTTATCTATGTCTAAATCTATAAAAATGACTTCATTTTGCAAGGAGAGTAATAAATCGGTTGGGTCATCAAAATTTCTTGCATGGAAGAAGAGGACAAATTTGATCGTCATAGAAAATGAAGTCATTGGGCATGTTAGGGGTTCAATCACCAAACCTCCAAACGAAGAAGCTCAAGCTCTAGCAAAGTATATGAAAGGGGAAATAAGGGCTCAAAGGATCCTTATAGAATCCATCAAGGATCCCCTTATCCCTTATGTAGCAAAGTTGGAAACATAAAAAAGAAATCTATGAGAAGTTAGTAGAATTATTCTCTGTAAGCATTGCAGGAGAAGTAATATCTTTGAGAATCGAGCTATATAAGATGAAGGTATAAAAAGAAGAAGGAATAACCTCATATCTTATGAGGGTGTTAGAAATACGAGATTAAATACAAGAGTTGGGCGAAGTAATGCCCGATAAAGAAATTACCACAGTTGTGCTCAATGCATTACCGGAGGAATGGGGAAACTTTATATCAAGCATCTATGGAAAGAAGGAATCTACCCCATTCAGTGAACTTTGGTCATTGTGTAAGACTGAAGAAACCAGGTTAAAAGAAAAGAGTGATGTTGGACTAAGCGAACAAGTTCAAGCATTTGCTGCCATGGCTAGGAGAAAAGGAAAGTTTGGGAAGTTTGGTCCACAAAATAAGAAGAAGATCGATATGTCAAAGATCCAATGCTATGGATGTCAGGATATGGGCATTTCAAGAGAGATTGTCTGAAATTCAAGAAGGACAACAAGAAAATGAAAGAAATAATTGAAGCCCATATCACCGAAGAGAAGAACTTGATGAGAAGAAATCCAAGAAAGAAGGGATATATTTTCAGTGTTAAGGTTTCCCAGATATATAGCAAGGAGAAGTAGGAGGTGAAAAGACCTCTACCATGGTTGAAGGATTAGTGTTAGATAAAAAACATTGTAAGTATGATAGGATGCATCATATTAGGAGATGACATCATATTAGAAGAATACAATGAACCAAGAGCTCATGACATCATTATAGAAGCTTGAAAGGATAGTTGAAGTAAAAGTTTACATGGATGTAGCAATCATCATAGAAAGGAAGTAGCTCTTGGAAACCACATTGAAAGCATAAATAGTATATATGGTTGAAACAATGTCATTTAACATGATAGAAGCTAAAAATAATTCATCATACATCATCATCAGTAGAGAGGAGCATTTGCAAGATGAGGTTAATCAATATCCTCCGTTGGAATCTTCATTAGAAGGTTCACCTTTACTTGGAAGAAGCGTCTCGTTGATTATTCCACCGTGTGTGGGATCTATTGTTTAGAAGGATTATGGTATGATGACATAGGAGTGCAACATCACTGAAGTACTTTAAAGAAAGGAAAGGAAGCTGCCGATGGAAGTCTAGATGACCAAAAGGAGAAAAGAGGTATGTTTGCATGTATTTGATAAATTAAGTCATGTCATAGTTGCATAAAACATGGTTGAATGCTCTATCTTATAGCATGATGGAAAAATAAGAATCTCTTCTTGATTCATGAAGGTATACACCTTGAACTAGTTCACATATTGATAAGTTGAAATCAACATAATATGTCCTCATAGGAATATGAGGTGGTTAACAGGATGAAGGAACTATATATATAAGTTCCCAGGGTACAATATGTGAGGAAAGAAAGAAGGATTCATGAAAAAGTTGTAAATATGGTCACATAAGATAAGGAATCAACATCCGATGACTAGAAGGACCTGGTATGATATCTCCATGGGAAAGGTATGAAAACCTTGATAAAGTCTGAAAAAGAAGAAGACCCTTGACATTGGAAATCTTGGAGATATGTTTATGAATGTGCAGGGTGTTGATGTTGTATGAAGTAGATGTCATGATGAAAGGTCATCCTAAAAGGTAACTTTGATTTGATTTTTGATTTTTGAATAACATTTGGTTAGGTTAAAACAGGGCTATTGTAAGAGAGTCGTAGATGGCACCTACAACTACTACTCATGGGAATGGATGGAAGATCCTTAAAGAAACATGATGTGGAAAAGGTGGTTATGTGAAGAAAATATAGATGTGGACTAAAAGATCACTTTTTGATGAAAAGAAGGATGACATGACTAATGGTTCAACCCTGTGGTTCGTTGAAGGAAAGTGATGGATAGATGATGCCCTACGAAGAAAACCTTGAAGATGGAGGCTCCATAATGATAAAGATGAAATTCATGACATTGAAAGGAGGAGCTCTACAAGAAGTTGAAGGTAGCATGATCTCCACCAAAGAGCAAAGAGATACTGTTAGAAACAAGTCCCATGTTGAGATGGAGCTTGGGTACTGCTGCTGTTGCTTCCATAGCTTTCACTATCTGTGGAGCATCTTGTGAAGTCCTATCTATACTGACTGGATCATTGAGTCTGGACGCATTGTAGCAGTGCCTCCAAGGATCCTCCTCTAGCCAATGAAATGACCTGCCGATACACAAAAAGTAAACTCTCGTACAGTGGTCCTTGAAAACACTGTGGGGATCATACAGATTAAAGTCCTTAGTTCCGAATTTAAATCTCACTATCTCCTTAGCCTCGACATCTATGATTTTCAAGTTCTTTAACTTGTGTAATCCAATATGCAAAGGAAGAGTGGGCCATAGTTCTTTATTCTTCCTGTGTAGTGCTACTGAAAAACCTGTAGTGAGATGGTATGATACTTCTTGCATGATTAGTTCGTCAGTGGCATACCTTGGTAAGACATGTGAAGGCTTCTTTCTGCCAAACACTCTAATGAAGGTTCCACCTGGTGAGGCATACCAATCTGCAATGTCTACTATCGCCTCCATTGCTTCTCGTGACATGCAAGGTGGATCTTGTTCAAAGATAAGCTTGTACAATGAGATGATAAAGTGGTCAGTTAGTCATTCCATTACTCCTCGATAGCTGCATTCTGAAAGCAACTTTCAATAGATGTTCACGATGGTCTCTCGTGAGGTCCATGTCCAACTCATGCCAGAGAACCGCTACTGTGCACAGATTGCATCCAATAAGTATGGAGACATATAGAACCTTGTTTGGTCACCATTGAGAGAATTTACATGGGCCTTTAATTGTTGAGCCAACAAATATAACCAGTTGAATGACCTCCCATCGTTCACTAACTAGTGCAATAAGGCTGCCCACCCTTCAAGAAAGGTGTCAGTACTCTCTTGACCATAGATTCTGCAAGAAAAAATAACCAAGATTTGGTAAGCCTTCACGAGGGACTTTGTCTTGTACACATGGGTGGGTGTCTATTGAAACTTCGATTTCTCTTTCACCCAATGTTTGATAATGTCTCCTGTGTTCACATAGATGTGGGTGGCATAAAGGAGTGAGTCCATGTGCTCTAATGGCTTGGGAAAGTGATACATTTGTTGAAAATCTTCTGCTCGGAAGGTGGCAAGCTTCTGACCACTGACACTGCTCAATGTCATAGTATTCTCATCCATGTGAGAGACAATCTAGCTGATGATATATGCACACGGGAAGGCGGGATACCTGCATGCATCCTTGTATAGCCCTGACTGCCAGATGCTGAGATAAATCTTCTGTCCTCTTAAGTCTACCTCAAATTATTTTGCAAAATAATATTTAATCTGTTGCCATGTCAATGATGATCCCTTCTCTATAAACAACTAAGTATCTGCATACACCGAAAATCAAATGATGTTTGCTCAACTACTTCCCCATTAATTCTCTCAGTGGTTTCCTTTGATGCAACTCTCTTAGATTCCATGGTAACAGTGATTGCTGGAGAGGTTCTCAACAACTATTGTACCTATGGGATAGAAAGGACACTCATGGCAAGAAAATGTCAGTTTTAAGAAAAACAACTTACAAGGCAAGTTCAAGCAGCAAACCGGGCACTAGATGGGAAGGATTGCGCAATTTTTTGCTGATATGGGAGATCGACTTCTTGTGGGAACTATGCACTGCGCAGTCCCAAAATCCAAGGTGGAAGCCTAATGGTTGAAACTGTGCAATGCACAGTTCAGCCTAGGTAGAGGCCTGGGAGAGACTACGCATTGCACAGTCTGAGTGGCCGAGTTGAGAGGCTGGATCCTGAAACTACATAGTGCACAGTTGGAGCCAACTTGCACTGTAGAATGCACAAGTCCAGAGACCAAGCTTGTGGCTTGAGCCTGAGGATTGCGTAGTGCCAGCTGGGAAAAGTGAAATATGGCCAAGGGAAACCCAAATATGCCCAAGGGAAGTGTGGAAATCAAGAAAATATGAGAGATAGTGTGAAGCTGAGTCCATATATGACTAAGTGTAGATAAATGCATGTGAATCAAGTGCATCAATTGATCAAATAGAAGGAAAACGAAGTATGTGAGGAGAGTTGCCGCAATGACGACCATTGGTGAAAAAACGAGAAAACTAATGTGACACTTGGGAAAGATGATCTAAAACTTAAAACAACACTTCTACAAGTTAAAACAAGTTAGAACGCCAACAACCATGAAGAGAAACAAGTGAAAAAACACTCACACAAGCCAAACAACAAAAAGCGACACGAAAAGCGGCAAAAGATGCCAAAAGCAAAACTCACCCGTAAAAGAGACGACGATCATACCGAAGGTTCCTTGATCTCCTCGGGAATTCCAAAGCTCGAAGATCGAATGTGATAATGAGCTCTAGAAGCGTCGATTAAATATATTTGGACAAATTAAGGTTTATGACGTGCATGCCTAAAATCAAGGAAAAAACGACACTTGGTGGAAGTTTCTAAAAATAGTGCAAGTGCCTCCTTTTGGATATTAAAAATAGATCCCTATGTTTAGGGATGATTTTCACTTTTTTCTTTTTTTAATTTTTCTGGGGAAACTTTCCATGCACACTGCCGAGAAAGACTACGTAGTTCTGGGAATTGGGCAACTCTTCGACTCAGTGCACTGCGCAGTTTCTAAGCTCAGTGAGGGTTGTGCAATTTTCAGGTTTAGTGCTAGGCTGCCTCCCATGACTATGCATTTTCTGAACTCAATGCTCACTGGCAGCGAGGATTGTGCAATTCCCATCATCAATGTTGCTTGCCCTCAAGGATTGCGCAGTTTCTGGAGACAAGTGCAGAATTGTTGTGAGACCAAGTTGGGAGATCAACTTGTGACTTAGAAGAATCAACTAAGTAAGAAAACACAAGCAAAAATGAAAATACCAGTCTCAGTGAAAGCATGAATACCTGGATTAGTGCGAGATGAGCTGCTGTGGATGGTAAGGAAGGCTCCAAAATCGAAGCATAGGAAGAGTTTTGGAGGGTGGTTGTAGCCGCTACAACATTGGCGACACATTGGTAGAACTCCATCTCTATATGGACCTTGTCTCATGCAAAGTGAGTCTAACTCTTCCGGAAGTATTGTTCAGTTCTTTGATTATAATAGATCCTTCACTTAGATTGAGTTAAAGATGTAGTCCCTACCATTCTCTTCATCAACAATACACATACTAAGCCAAGTCGGACTAAGGTGATTCGATTGGGGATGAAGAGTATATAAATGCAGAAGTAAAATAGACTGTGAGAGTTTTAATTTCATCTCTGGTGTTGCTGCGCTGCTAGTAGGCCTGGACAGTACCCCAATGTAGTCACTTTAGGAATACAAGAATTTCTCCGCTGTCAGCGAGCTTGGACAGTACCTCAATGGAGTTACTTGCTTCACCTCTCTGTGCAGAAAGCCTTTCTCTTCTTTCGCCCTTTATTTCATTTTCATTTTTTTCATTTTATTTGTTCAAAGAACTGTGCATAGGAACTTATTTATTTCATGAGTTGGAAGAGGGATCCTGACTTATTGAGAGTAGAAGAGGTTGTCCTTTTAGAGAAGGATATTTATATATACCTCTGACATACTTGTTAAGGTTTTCTCCCTCTCCTTACTTTGCTCGACTAAGATGACAAGGGTTAACCGAAAATGTAAGACCGATTAGAGTAGGTGGTACTAGTTAAAAGTGAAAGCATCGTGACTTCACCATGACTCTCTCTGAAAGGAACGTATTTTCCATCATGGTATCATCGACCAAAAGAAATGCAAGACTCACATAAAGAGAGGGAATATATAGATAACCAAGCATTGATAGAAGTACAACTTCCTATTGGATCTCACCCTACTTGTCTAAGAAGCCAAACAAAGTTTCATGCGAAACTAATTTATAGCTGCAAAGAAAAACAAACAAACAGAGAGAAGTGGAGTAAAAGAGAAAAAAAGGTAAAGTAGATCAAGGAAACAAAAAAGAAAATCAAAACTACTCCTACTCCTATCCTAAGTAGAGCATATGCCAACTTACGTAAAGTGATACTTCTAATGCATGTCAAGAAAGATATACGAGCAAACCAACAAACAAGAAATATAAGATAATACAAACCAAAATGTTCGAAGCTTGAATGCACCAGCAGCGAAGTAAAAACAAAAAGTGCATGGAAGGCACTCTGTGGATGTACCATGGTGTCCAGACAAATTGCAAGTCAAAGACAAGTAGACACACACTTTTGAACTTGAAAAACGAGCAAACATGAAGAAAGAAGAAAAATTCCATTTTGCAATAGCGCTTGCTCCGTACGACTCCTCCAATGACTGGGCAATAGGATTGTGTGATACAGATGGAGGATGGGAATATTGTAAGATAGATTGATTTTTAATGTGAACAACAGAGTGATGAGGAGCTTGGAAGGATTCAACACATTTCTGATCAGAAGTGGAACTTCCCTCAAGGCTTTGAGAACCTGACATAACCATTAGTTTGGGCTGAAGTGACTAAATAGCTTGGGGAGATTACAATTCATCAGAAGATGGATCATCGAAGACCGGTGGCTTAGAAATATCAATAGTGGAAGATTCATAATCATGATTGAATTAATCAATGAAAATATCACGACAACCACGATCAGAAAGTTCAAGATCATGAATAGGGGCATCCTCATGATTTGAAGAATCATAGAGAAGGGATGATGGAAAACGAGAACTTTCACCCTCTATGTTCCCAGAAAGGTAAAATTAGAAATTGGGAGGATCAGGCAGAAAATATTTGTCCTCTTCGTATTCAAATGAAAAACTGGAATTCCACGAGTTCTTCCAATTATCCAAAGTAGTAACATCGACAAATGAATTTTCACAAGATTTAACAGAAATGACAGAATCATAGAAAATGTCAGGATAATGTGAAAGAGATGCAGACGGAAGGAGGTCATCCTTCACCGCAGATTCTTGTTCAAACTCCCAAACATACTCATCAAAAATGATATTGCAGGTTCGCTGTTCAACACCAACTCCATCCATAACTTGATCCTCGTGAACATCACAAGAGAGATTTGAAACTGGTGAACACAACACACCAAAATATGGAGGATTAAAGGGACCAAAGGATGGAGGATGAGGAAATAGCACTTCATCACAACCATCAGAGTCACAGTCCAAATCTGTGCTGAAATTATGAGTAAGTGGGGTAGGGGGAGATGGAGGTAGATCAACATGTGAACTCACAACTTCCCCCACCTCAGCTTGCAGAACTAGAGCTATTTGATGAGAAGGGGACGGAGGGTCACTTAGAACAGAAACCTTGTCTGCCTCAGATTTAGAATCTCTAACACCGAGGTATGTTGGGAGAGGTTCAAAAGGTTCTAACTCGTGTGGATTTTCTGAAATGTGACCAAGATATAGAAATATATCCACCAAGAAAGACCAATCAACTTCATCTTCAGGAAATTCAAAGCAGTACTGAATGAAACGATCGTGAAAATCCTAAAAGAGATTTACGATCATAGAGATCGAAAATATGACATGATTCTACAAAAAGATGTTCGAAAGAGTGTATGGATGCTTTAGGCAATGTGTAACACCATTCCTTCATGCGCCCTTTGAATGCGAGAGTGAACAACCTAAAGGCATCATCCTCAAATTGAATGCCATGGATGTCACAAAAACCAAGAAAAGTAACTGTGTTCTTGAATAAGGTTGTTCCACCCTCGCCATCAAACCTGAAATTGGACAAGTCATTTAAAATGCTCATCGACACTTTTAGATTTGCAGAGTTAGAAAAACATGCCGGGGTTATGATTTAGTGAGAAGTCATCAAATGAATGTAGAAATTTAAAACAAACTTCAAGGGCTCAACTTATCATCTGGCCCTCCTTCTAGCACCAGAAATGTTGACGGTACTGGACCCGCCAACATTCAAGGTATATTCTCGATATGAAGTCCCAACTAGACCTCACACCATTTGGAGTAGGAGTCCCAACAATTGGTGGTAATGTTATGCTTTGACCACGGAAACAGGAAGAGGGAAGTATGATAACTTTGGGTGAGAGCAAGTGTGTGACCCTGCGGAGATTTAAGTGCGGTGCATGAAGGTTCCAACACATGAAGGGAAGAGGAAGTGCGCCCCTTGGAAGCCTGTAATAGTACACAGCTTGAAAGGAACACATGAGCGAAATGACATCACAAGCTAAGATGAGGAATAGTTCACAAGTTAAAGTGATGATTTAATACAACAACACACATTCAACAAGATTCATACAAATGCAAACGAAATAGTTCATAATCGTATGCGTAAGTTAAATAACATACATTACTAATACAACAAGAATAGTCCTACTATATTAACAACATATGCATGAAAGCGTGTTGGATCTGATTTTATTATTATAAGTGAAATTTCCATTCATACATACACCATTGACGACAATTAGCCCCAATAGTGGAACATTACAGTCAAGAATACTTGCTCCTACAAAGAAGTATACTCACTCTACGCTATGGAGAAGCCAAGGCTCTTCACAATACTCCCAAGCTTTTTTTAAGCCTAAGCCTAGCCAAAAGCTTGGCTTCCAATGATCTGATTTAGAATATTAGTTTGTAGTAATAAGATCTTGCTCAGATTATTAACAAAATGCTTTCATTGTGCTTAAGGATTCATGAATTTTTGCAAGTGAAATGAAGAGTTTTTATGTTAATTTTATGAGAAATTTAACATACACTAGAAAATGAATAACAACATAAACATATACAGAACATCATCAAAAACAAATTACAACAAGCACATGATAAATGAGTTCACCCCTCCTGGGCTACGTCTCCTTGGTCTAGCTTCCAATAGCTTAGGCCTCCCTATTATGCTCAAAAGTGTAAAAATATGTGTTTACAATGCTCAAATGCTTCTGAAACCTGCTCTAGTGAGTCCAAAATGTCCAAAAATGGTTATCTAGCCTCCTTTTGCATCCAATTTGGTGGAAAATTGAAGAAGTTATGACTTCTCCTAGTTCTACCAATATTCGCTCCACAAATTGCTCCACATCCGACAGGAACCCACAATTTCACTCCAAAAATTTGCTAACCGAACGATAATTTTTTTGTGCAGCGGGCCATAATCCGTCGGCACCAATTGTCCATCACAAATCACAATCGGTAGAGTCCCGCAGTCTTATGGACTATGAACCAGGCGGGTGATATGTGATTGCGATTCGGTGGACCCAACGAAACTCTTAACTGGAGCATATAAATGTATCGCGTCTGAGATCCTTTCGCAATCGACGAAGTATCAGGATCTTGTATATGTAGGACTTTACACCATGTTGCTATTTTTGATTGCGATATCACATCGAAACCCAAACCTATCGGGATGATTCTGTAGTGTCATGCGAGATTTGCGATCACATCGCAACCCGGTACCTGTCGGGGCCGATTCTGTAGTGCCATGCGAGATTTGCGATCACATTGCAACCCACTACCTGTCGGGGCCGATTCTATAACACCTCCCTTCACCGATGTGTGATTGTGATACATTGCATCGCGCCTCCAACTGATTCTTGAATTCCTTCATGCCTGCCTTATTGCATCACAACCCTTCCCTGCTCGGGGGCCAATTTTTAATGCTGACCCGCCTGCGATTGCGTTTTGCGATATGAGGGGGCCAATGGAAGCCTGCCACTTGGTGCCTCCTCATTCGCTGAAGGGCCTTTCCACATCATCCAATCCTGCCATGTGTCCAAGTCAAACCTAAACTTTTACTTGCTCTAACTTTTGCATATGAGCTTGGATTTGAGTGCCGTTCGCATCATTGGAATTATAATGACGAGCTCTTCGATCTTAAACCAAGTTTATCAAGATTCTAACACTTTGATTTTTGAGCCTAATTTTGAGCACCTGATCACTCGTCCCCACTGGAAGTCTTTTGGACCCCAAAAGATCACTTTCAATTGTCCAACAGGTGAGGGTACAATTCCCTGACCTTTCTAATCTTGATCCATTGATCACTCAATTGGAACTTGTGATATCCACGATTCTTGTCGTGCCTTGCTGTGTACTTTCCTTTGCCCTTTTCAAGTTGTTCTTGCACTGTTTGATGTACCATTTCGAGTCGTTCAATAAAATCTTTGGATTTTTCCATGTTATTATCAGTAGCAACATCCTTCTTACCAATATGATACAATACATTATGATGTAATTGGTAAACAAATTCCTCCACTTGATTCCTTTGACTTAAGCTTGAATATACATCTTGAAAGTATGTATTTTTTTGAACATAACGTTCATGTAAAACAAAATGATGCTTGAGGAAAGTAGTTATACAAACTATAGGCCTATAAAGTACATCAACAAACTTGTCGCTTATATCTTTCTTGTACCTTTTGACCAAGTAGAATAGTAGAAGAAAACCCATCCACTGGAAGTGCCTTTGTCGCTGCAACTTAAACACTTTATCATTGAAAATTTCTGAATGAAAAGAAATGGGCTTACCACATTGAAAAACGACTGCGCCCATGGCATGGTCACATACATTAACCTGAAACTTAAATGACTATCTCATTTCTGGAAAATAAAGTACTGGAGTTGTACTGATCTTTTGTTTTAAAGCATCAAATTCCTCTTGTTGTTTGCCTCCCCATTGGACGACCTTTTGCACAAATGCCAATGAATGCAAATGAACTACAATAGAAGAAAAATTAAAAAAATTTCTTCTACAACATTGGGCTGCTCCCAAAAAGCCTCTTATCCAAATGACTATCTTGAGCCTGCCTGCATAAATTACGAGCAAAGAAAAGGCATCCGTGGCTTCACAGGGATGTATGATTCTTTTACCTGTGTCTGCAGGAATGGAGTCAATACCACCACATAATCTTATGACATCAATCTTGGAGAGTTCTAATTTCATCTCACCTTCTCTACATCCCACGCAGACTGCGAAAAATCCTTTGGGAACCTAAACACGCTTGGAAGAACCAATTTCATGGCTCAAGTACATCAAAGAAGTTTTATCCAACATATACTTTGACATCTTCAGAAACAAATGTTCTTGACATACAACATCAAGTATTTTTATTTTTATTTTATTTATTTATTTATTTATTTTTTTCTTCTGACACATGACATGTTCATAATGAAATTTTCTGAAGATGAAAATGTCATCCAAATAGAGTATCCTGTCTAGAAATGGCTTCAACACATCTTTCTTCACATGCTTAAAAGTAGTAGGAGCATGGAAAAGACCGAAAAGCATAACAAGCCATTCTGTTGAAGTATGGCAACAAGAATATTCCAATTTAATTTGTCATTGAATTAAAATCGAATTTAGTCTTAACAGCTGCTTGGAAATAATTAATTAATTTATTTTGAATTCATTAGTTGGAGAAATTCAAGTTAGAAGTATTTCTGAAGTCATGCAAGAGTTATCCCTTAAATTAAGGAGATAAGATTGAGTTATATTTGAGTTGTAATTAGTTAACTCATTCCACTAAGTTAAGTCCAGTTAAATTAGTTCCAAACTGTTTGAGAAACTAATAGTGAGTTAACAGTCAATTGATGCATTAATGCACTCAACTAGTGCTACTCTAGTTAACTGAAGATTCCCTCATCAAAAATTCATGCATGTCTGTTCTGAGAAAGACCCAGTTGAGATTAATGTTGAAGGACAGTGTACTATCAGTTGCATGTGTTTTCTCATGGAGAAAAATCATGCATGTAGTCAAGGATTCATCCTTGAGGATTGCACAGTTTTGAAGGCTTTTTTTTCCACTTGGTAAGAGGCTAATCATCCACAAGGAACAACACAAGGAAATAGGAGCTTGGAAGGCAGAGAGGAAGGCTGGAGAGAAGCCAAGATTTCCTGTGAGCATCTATGAGGATTGTACTGAGAGCTGGCTAGCTGTGAGAGCTAAGGCTTTGTATAATTCCGATGTATTTTCACCATGTATGATAATATAATAGTATGGGGTTTTTATCTGAGGCTTTCCCCAAAGTATTTTCATGTGTATTGTGCCATTGATTCTTCTTCTTCTGGTTATATTGTTCAGCTCGATCTTTAAGCTTCAAAAAATTGTTAGTAGAAGTAGGTTATAGTATTCTGCTTTGATTTATATTGAATTATCAGGTTAACCTATCATAGATTTTCTACATGGTCTCGAAGCTGTGAACAGTATACTGGGAAGAGAATTCAAAGTTTGAAGTTCGGGGTTGCAGGTGCAAATCAAATTCATATCATACTTCAAGGTTGGACAATGGCATTCTGTGGCTTGAGACTCAAGTATGCCTTGGAAGGTAGCTCGAATTACATAGCATGGAAAGATAGAATGGAGGCTATATTAGAGGACAATGGCTTGAAGGAATTAATTGATCAAGAAATCCCAAAGCCAAGTTAAACTAATGCACAAGAGTTGGCTGAGTGGAAGAAGTGTGTGGCGAAGGCGAGATGGATCATCCTTGAGGGAGTTCGAGACCATATTGTCTTGAGTCTCCATGGGAAGGATACTCCATTTTCAATGTGGAAGACATTGAAGGACCTCTGCCAGAACAGTAGCAACCAGAGGAAATTGGCGCTCAAGGATAATCTTCGAAGAATCAAGATGGAGAAGGGTGATACTATTTCCACATATCTGAACAAGCTCACTACTTGCAGAGATCAACTTGGCAGTGTGGGAATAACTACTGCCGATGATGATATGGTGAGTCTCGCTCTCCTTGGCCTTCTAAAGAGTTGGAATAGCTACCAGGACTTTGTGAATGGAAGGGAGAAAATGCCAGATTGGGAATGACTGTGGTCGAATCTTATGGAGGAGGAGATCAGGAGGAGCACACGAGATGGTTCTTCATTCAAGAATGAAGATGAAGAAAATCTGGTCTTAGCAAGTAAGGCAATGATCCAGGTGGATGTTGGTGGCCACCCACCAACCCATTTGGACCCTCACAACTGTCTCTTTCAGTCTTTTCAGTTTCCTAAATTGTAGCACAGTTTACTATTTTTAGCAGTTTTTCGGGTCCTGAACTTCCGGAGCCGTTTTGAGGCCCTAAACGACGTTTTTTTGGGATTCTGGGGCAACATGGGTCTATGGATCGATGTTGCCTCCCAAAGTGGTAGTACTCGGATAGATCTTTCTAACGAGCTATCGTACACGTCAAACGGAGATCGTATGCCAAAGTTACGACCCCGGGAAATTGATGTACCAATTTATCCAAACGGGGCCCACAATTTGGCGTTTCATCTTCTAGGGTTAGGTTTCAGGATGTGAAGGGTTTTTCATTGTTTCTCAACAATAAATAGGTCTTCAAGCCTCATTGTAATACAGTTCGGAACAGTTCAGAGGCATGTAGCCGCCACATCTCTTCTCAGAGATAAGCTACCATCGCCCTAGCTGGTTTCTTTCCATTTCTGTTTGTAAGCACATTTCAGTATTTTACAGTAATGAAATGAAGTATTATTTCCGCTGCATCTCAGTATTTATGGTTATCTCATCTTTGTATTTATGATTATCTCTGTAATTTGTTGCGTTCCTGTTTAAATCCGGATCAGTGGTATCAGAGCAGTCTGCTTTTTCTCTGTTTTTCTTTGCATGTCCCCAACGAGGTCGGATATAAGGAGTTAGGGCTTGAACTGGTCGAACCTTTGCAAGACCAGCCTCACAAATCCCGACGGCCTCCCATGGCGGATGAGAAGAAAGACGAGGGGGCAGGAGATCCTATCAAAATCTTGCTCGAAAAAGCGCTCGAGCGGCAAAGGAACGCGATGATGGATAGCTTTGCGCAGATCCTTCAGCGGCTACCCAGAGGCGACGCATCGGCTTCCAACAGCTACTCTGGAAATGCCACACCGTTTAAGGTACAAGTTAATTTTGAAATCCCCATATTCGAGGGTCAAATAGACGCAGATGCCGTAGATAAATGGTTAAATCTGCTAGATGGGTATTTTTCTGTTCATGAATTTTCAAATCGGGAAAAGATTGTTTTTGCTCTTCTCAAAGCAACCCCCCACATCAAGGACTAGTGGGAAACCTACTGCGAGCAGAAGGATGAAAGTACAAGCTCACTATTTTCAGCCGCACCCACTTGGAATGACTTCTGGGATGTCATCAAGGAGCAGTACTACCCTGTCGGAAGTTATGAGGACAAATACATCAAATGGACCACACTGTGGCAGGGACGAGACCAAGATGTGCCGGAGTTCACAAACATTTTTCATACCCTTCGCACATAGTTGGGTATCAAAGATTCTGAGCTGCATCTGGTACTCAAATACCGCGGCTGCCTACACAGATACATCCAGGAAGAGATGGGGTTCTTGAACATCTCCTCACTCGGCACAGCATACCGATACGCTGTCAAAATCGAACAAAAGTTCAAACAGAAGAAGCGAGACTTTGGATCTGCAAATCCGAAGCCCAAAGGACAAAGCCAAGGCGGGGTGACCCCAGACAACCCGTCGAAGCCGCAAGAAAAGAACAATACCACGAAGCCGAAGAAGGACACAGGGAAGTGGTGTGAGTTCCACAAGAGTCCCACTCATAACACAAGTGAGTGTCGAACCAAGCAGTCGCTGGTGGCTGAATTGAAGGCTTCCGAATCAGGTGCATGTTCCGACCCTGAGCCAGAACCTGACAAGGGGAATGGCAAAGGGAAGCAGATCATTGATGCGGATCCCAGTGCCACTGTTGCCACCGCCAAGATCAAGAAAAATGAGCCCAAAGATCTAGAGGAGGGGGAGCGTCTTTTCCACTCACAGATGTGGGTGAGGGGTTCACCGCTGCGATTCATTGTCGACAGTGGTAGCCAAAAGAACTTGGTTTCAGCAGAGCTCGTGAAGCGGTCGGGCCTACCGACTACACCACACCCGCAGCCATACAGTATCGGGTGGCTTCATGAAGGACGAGATCTCAAAGTTCGCCAGCATTGTCGCCTTCCCTACAACATCAAACCCTTCACCGACGAGGTATTATGTGATGTTACACCTCTGTATGTTTGTGATGTATTATTAGGCCAACCATACTTGTGGAGGCGACATGCTGTGTATGAGTCAAGGCCTCGTGCTGTCATTATTTCTTTGGATAATTCATTATACAGGATACCAGAGGTAGCCCCACCTACTGCCACATCCTTGATCACTACCAAGAAAGGCAGCAAGCTCATATCACAGACCAGGAAATTTATCTGTCCGGTTCACTCCCAAAATAAGGGGAAGATCGTTGCTACATCCATGACCCCTGCAAAGGGTTCCTCCACGCAGCAGCAGCAACAAAGGGATACGATCATGACAGAACACAGGAAAAACTTCTCCTTACCCACAGGGGTACCACATAAGTTTCAGGTGGGCAACAAAGTTTGGTTACATCTGCAGAAAGAACGCCTTACAAGAGCCCATCAGAAGCTCCGACCACTCCGACATGGTCCTCAGAGCAGTACCAAGGCTATGGGCAACAATGCTTTGAAGCACAACATTCCTCCATTCCTTCACTTGCACCGAGTGTTCAATGGGTACCGTCATCGACCATGCTTCCCACCATTACTGGACACATCAGAGATTGCAGAACAGCTCACCAAAGACCTAGCTCAGCAGAAGCTTCCTCATCTCAGGGAGGAACTCAACGCAATGGGGACCATTGCTTCCTAAGGGGGGAGGAATGATCTAGGTGGATGTTGGTGGCCACCCACCAACCCATTTGGACCCTCACAACTGTCTCTTTCAGTCTTTTCAGTTTCCTAAATTGTAGCACAGTTTACTATTTTTAGCAGTTTTTCGGGTCCTGAACTTCCGGAACCGTTTTGAGGCCCTAAACGACGTTTTTTTTGGGATTCTGGGGCAACATGGGTCCATGGACTGATGTTGCCTCCCAAAGTGGTAGTACTCGGATAGATCTTTCTAACGAGCTATCGTACACGTCAAACAGAGATCGTATGCCAAAGTTACGACCCCGGGAAATTGATGTACCAATTTACCCAAACGGGGCCCACAATTTGGCGTTTCATCTTCTAGGGTTAGGTTTCGGGATGTGAAGGGTTTTTCATTGTTTCTCAACAATAAATAGGCCTTCGAGCCTCATTGTAATACAGTTCGGAACAGTTCAGAGGCATGTAGCCGCCACATCTCTTCTCAGAGATAAGCTACCATCGCCCTAGCTGGTTTCTTTCCATTTCTGTTTGCAAGCACATTTCAGTATTTTACAGTAATGAAATGAAGTATTATTTCCGTTGCATCTCAGTATTTATGGTTATCTCATCTCAGTATTTATGGTTATCTCTATAATTTGTTGCGTTCCTATTTAAATCCGGATCAGGCAAGGAAAGGGAAGGGGAAGGCTTCCCATTTCAAATCAAATTCTTCTCATGGAGGGAAGAAGGGTGACATGTCTAAAGTAAGATGCTTTAATTGTCATAATATGGGACATTATGTGACTAATTTCCCATAGAAGAAGTCCAAGAAGAGATCCTTGGAAGGATCGAAAGGTGAGGCATTAGCCTCTCAATTCAAAATGGACTTTACCCTCATCGCATGCATGGTTTCATTGATGATGGGTTATGTCTGGTATCTTGACAGTGGAGCTTCATTCCACATGACCGGAGATAAAAATTTATTCAGTGCCTTGGAGGAGAAAGACCTCAAGATGCGCATAGAGATGGGTGATGACGGAAGGTATAGTGTTTCAGGAGTGGGCACGGTTGCTTTTCAGAGGTAGCATGGAGCTCCTCTCACCTTGACAGATGTGATGTATGTGCCTAGACTGAAGAAGAACTTGGTATCAGTCGCGATGTTGGAGGACAAAGGCTACGATGTTGTCTTCTGTAAAGGAAAGGCGTTCCTAAGACACATAGTCATGGGTCAGACCAAGGGGATAGGGATTCGGGTGAAGAATCTCTATAAACTAGAGGTAGATGATTGTGCAGCATTGAGTACGGAAGCAGAATTGGTGCAAAGCCAAGACATTGGCAAGTTTTGGCACAGGTGGTTGGGCCATTTGCATCATGGGGCTTTGAAGATAATGCAACAGATATCTACAAGGCTTCCCAAAGGTAAACTTGAGCAAGTTTACACATGCAAAGGTTGTACCTTGGGAAAGTACACCAAGTCTTCCTTTCATGATCGAGATAGTCGAGCAAAGGCTATTTTAGAGCGAGTTCATACTGATTTGTGTGGACCATTCTCGATGACATCCACATTGAAACAAAGGTATTATGTGATTTTCATTGATGACTATTCTCGTAAATGCTGGATTTATTTCATGCAGAAGAAGGACCAAACTTTCACAAAGTTTTGTGAGTTCAAATCCTTGGTCGAGATAGAGTCAGGGAAGAATATCAAGGCCTTGAGAAGCGACAATGGTGGAGAATATGTCTCTCAAGAGTTTAAGGACTTCTGTGCAGTGGAAGGAATTAAATGAAAGTTGACAGCACCTCATAACCCACAACAGAATGGGGTGGCTGAGAGGAAGAACATAACTATTGTAGGGGAAGCACGTGCAATGCTGCATGACCAAGGCCTATCACTTCACTTGTAGGCTAAGGCATGCAACACAGTGGTCTATTTGCAGAATAGAAGCCCACATCACATACTTGGGATGAAGACACCAGAGGAAGCTTTCTCTAGTAAGAGACCAGATGTGGGTCACTTCAGGATCTTTGGCTCAGCGGTATATTTCCATATGACAAAGGATGCATGGAAGAAGCTTGAGCCAACAACAGAGTTGGGGATATTTGTGGGGTACACTGATACACCTCACAACTATTGGGTGTACTTGCCTACCAGTTGGAGGACAGTGGTTCGCAGAGATCTCAAGTTTGATGAGCAGAAGGCCAAGGATAATTTTAGGGGCGAATGTTCGCCCTTTGGCGAAATTAAGGGGTTTTAAATTTTTAGTGGGCGAATATTTTGTATCATAGTACATTTTTACAAATCACCTCAAATAGCCCACCTTATTTTAAGGGAGAGGGTAAAAAAGGTAAATTTAGCCCTTGAAATTAGGACTTACAACCTTCCATTCGCCCATTTTCAAGAATAGGTTTTATTTAAGTGAATCCATTCACCCATTTTCAAGAATAGGTTTTATTTAAGTGAATCCTATGGGCCAAATACCATATTTATAAAAGAGGTATGGTAAATTAATAAAAATATAAATAAATGAGAGGTATGGTAAATAAATAAAACATTTTTTATATTTACTCCATAAGTCACCTTATATACATGTAAGGGTGTAAACAAATAAAAATATAAGTAAAGTGGAGGTATGGTAAATAAATAAAACGTATTTTTATACTTACTCAAAAGGTATGGTAAATAAATAAAAATAAAAATAAACTAGACTTATCGTAAATAAATAAAACCTCTTTTTATATTTAGTCCATAACCCTCGTTTTATTTATGAAGCCTCAAGAAAGAGGTTTTATTTAAGTGAATCCTATGGGCCAAATACCATATTTGTAAAAGAGGTATGGTAAATTAATAAAAATATAAATAAACGAGAGGTATGGTAAACAAATAAAACATTTTTTTATATTTACTCCATAAGTCACCTTATATTCACCTTATATTTACGAACACTCAAAAAATGGGTTATATTTAGGTGAAACCTATGGCCAAAATACTATGGGACAAATACCATGGACTAGATTGTTATTAATACCATGCAAAAAACCATTATTAACCCTAATATTAGAATTAATAAATATAAAAATGGCATATGGTATTGACCCACGGTATTCACCAAAATGGCACATGGTATTGACCCATGGTATTCATCTGGAATGTAGCCTATTTAAATGGGGGAATTAAACCAGCATGTAGCCTATGCTAAGATTCACTAGGACTTTACAAAGTTTTATTATTTAGTGAAAGACTCGCCAAGATCTTACAAGATTTTATAATTGAGTAAAATATTCGCCATGCCTGGTGAGAGATTCGCCAAAAAATTATATATACATATTATATTATTGATAAAATCGCCTTCCATTTTTCCTATATACCATGGAGATTCGCCCATTTATTATATTTATAAATTTAGGGGGGTTCTTAAAATTTTCCCTGCAGAAGGCCATGCGAGTTTCCCTTGAGAGGGAGGTTCAACTACAGGCTGTGGAGGAATTGTTGGTTCCTAAGGAGGAGGAGTCTTAGACTGTTGTGGAGCAGCCGCATGCAGAGGTTCCAGGAGTGGAGACATCCACTCCAGTAGAGTCTTCCAGAGATGGACGAAAGCGCACAAGAGAAGCTGACAGATTGTTGGAGGATGCGAGAGAGAATGTGGGAGCACCATCTTCTCAGCGCAGACAGAGGAGGTCACCTGAGAGGTACACTGGATACATGGCCCTTGCTGGGCAATGGGTTGAGACCAAGCCATCTTCCTTTGAGGAAGTAGTGTAGGAGCTGATTTGGGTTGATGCTATGGTGGAGGAGTATGACTCCATAATTCATAACAATGTTTGGGACGTGGTTCCGTGACCGGAGAACAAGTCAGTTGTGAGTTCCCGTTGGCTTTACAAGGTAAAGCAAGCTGCTGATGGTAGTGTGGAGAAGTATAAGGCAAGATTTGTTGCCCGTGGATTTTCACAGGTCGAGGGGATTGACTATGATGAGACTTTTGCTCCTGTCGCAAGGTACTCATCTATCAGATCTATGTTGGTACTATCAGCACAGATGGGTTGGAAGATCCATCAGATGGATGTGAAGACTACATTCCTCAATGGATAGATTGGGAAGAGGTGTACATAGAGAAACCAGAAGGTTTAGAGACCTTCGATCGTGAGTCGCATGTGTGCCGACTCAAGAGAGAGTTGTACGGGCTGAAGTAAGCACCTCGTGCTTAGTACACCAGGATAGAAAACTACTTCATCGGGTTGGGCTTCACAAAGAGTGAAGTAGATGCGAACCTGTACCACATTGTAGTGAAAGGTAAGCTGTTGATCATCGTACTTTGTGTTGATGATCGTATATTGACTGGTTATGATCAGTTGATCGTGTCTTGCAAGGTGGACCTTGCAAGAAAATTCGAGATGAAAGACATGGGTCTCATGCATTACTTCCTTGGCATGGAAGTGTGGCAGAAGGATGGGGAGTCGTTAGTGTCTCAGGGCAAGTATGCCAACGAGATACTCAGGAGATTCCACATGGAGAAGTGTAAGCCCATGCAGACTCCTCTAGAAGGTAACTGGAGGAAGGAGGCTTCTACTTCAAGAGAAGTGGTAGAGGCTACTGTGTACAGGTAGCATGTGGGTTCACTGATGTACTTAATGAACACACGACCAGATTTGTGCTATGCGGTGAACCAACTAAGTCAAGCGATGGTTCAACCTACCAATATGATTTGGAAGGTGGCAAAGCATGTATTGAGATACCTCATAGGCACATCTTAGTATGGATTATGGTACAAACAGACAGAGGGAGTGAAGCTATAGGGCTTCACTGATGCAGATTGGGCAGGGAGTCCATCAGATCGGAAGAGCACATTAGGAGGGATTTTCAACCTTGGGCTAGTGACAGTTTCTTAGTACAATAGGAAATAGAGGTTGGTTGCACTCAGCTCGGTAGAGGCATAATACATGGCTGCAAGTCAGGCAGCATGTGAGGCCATCTGGATGCGGAAAATCCTAGTTGGTTTGTTTGATCAAAGGATGGATCCAACTGTGATCTATTGTGATAATCAGAGTTGTATCAAACTCTCTGAGAATCCAATATTTCATGATAGGTCCAAGCACATCGACATCCGGTATCATCATCTTAGATACTGTGTAGTGAGGAGGATCATGTTGCTGCAATATATTTCGACAGAGGAGCAAAATGCTGACATTTTGACAAAGGCATTGTCAAAGTGTAAATTCGAGTTCCATAGAGACAGGATAAGGGTGGTAGATAATCCCTTTCTTGTTGAGAGGAAGTGTTGAAATATGGCAATAAGAATATTCCAATTTAATTTGTCCTTGAATTAAAATCGAATTTAGTCTTAACAACTACTTGGAAATAATTAATTAATTTATTTTAAATTAGTTAGTTGGAGAAATTCAAGTTAGAAGCCTTTCTGAAGTCATGCAAGAGTTATCCCTTAAATTAAGGAGATAAGATTGAGTTATATTTGAGTTGTGATTAATTAACTCAGTTTACTGAGTTAAGTCCAGTTAAATTAGTTCCAAATTGTTTGAGGAACTAATAGTGAGTTAATAGTCAGTTGATGCATTAATGCACTCAACTAGTGCTACTCCAGTTAACTGAAGATTCCCTCATCAAAAACTCATGCATGTCTATTCTGAGAAAGACCCAGTTGAGATTAATGTTTAAGGACAATGTACTATCAGTTGCATGTGTTTTTTCATGGAGAAAACTCATGCATGCAGTCAAGGATTCATCCTTGAGGATTGCGCAGTTTTGAAAGCTTGTTTTTCCACTTGGTAAGAGGCTAATTATCCACAAGGAACATCACAAGGAAATAGGAGCTTGGAGGGAAGAGAGGAAGGCTGGAGAGAAGCCAAGATTTCTTGTGAGCATCTGTAAGGATTGTACTGAGAGTTGGCTAGATGTGAGAGCTAAGGCTTTGTATAATTCCGATGTATTTCCACTATGTATGACAATACAATAGTGTGGGGTTTTTATTTGAGGCTTTCCCCAAAGTATTTTCATGTGTATTGTGCCATTGATTCTTCTTCTTTTGGTTATATTGTTCAGCTCGATCTTTAAGCTTTCACAAATTTATAGTAGAAGTAGGTTATAGTATTTTGCTTTGATTTATATTGCATTATCGGGTTAACCTATATGAGAGTTCTACACATTCAAACAAACTTTGCCTTGTTTTGAATGTTGTCTTCCGTATATCTCCTTCAACAACTCTACTTTGATGAAAACCACTTCTTGAATCCCATTCAAGGAAATGCTTACCATTCTTCTCGGGTGCCAAAACAAGAGGTGCACCACATGGTAAAGGAGTAGGCCGAATGATCCTTTTATTCAACAATCCCTAGATTTGCATCTTAATTTCTGCGCTTTCCATCACTGACATCCTATACATGCCAATGTTAGGAAGAAGACACTTTTGCTACAACTGTAACTCAGGTTGGATTCCCCTCTTCCAAAGTAATCCCTTTGATTCCTGAAACATTTCATTGGATTGGTTAACAACGTCAACCAAATCAGTTTTCAAATTCGAATTACAACCATCAAACGCTTCATAATCAATATCATTCCCGGGTTTGATCACGAGAAGCAGAATATTCTTGCTCGAATTCACTAGTCTTTTCATATACCCTGCATTAACAAGTGAACAATTGTTTTCTTGATGTGAGCTCTCACAATTTATTCCACTCCATTTTTGAATAAATGATATTTATTTTCATGTCGATGGAAAAAAACTTTTCTATCATAAAGGTATGGGCAGCCCAAAATGATGCCACAGATATTTAACGGCAAAACGTCAAGCTCCACTTCATCTTTGAAATTTGCAGTGATGGAGAATTTCAGTTTACACTTTCTCGTAACCTTCAATTGCGCATTGTCACATACCCATCCAAGTGGATACGGTTTATGATGTGGAACAATTTCCATATTTAAACCCCTGAAAATGTTTTATGAGCTAAGATTGGCTTGAGATCCGATATCAAACAACGTATCAATCTTGTTATGTTTTGAGATCACCTTGATGTGAAATAGTTCTATTCTCCTCTTTTCATTTGGAGTTTCATTATGTGAGTTTGAAGAACTAGTGCTGGAAATGGATTCCTTTCCTTGAAACCCAATGGCTGTGATTTTTGTTTCATCACCCGATTCAGATCCCAAATCCTCTTCTTGAGTGATTGAAATTATCTTTTCTTTTCCTTTGTTGTTGAATTTCTTTGGTTTCATTTCGGGATGAAGCTTCCAACAGTGAGCTTCATCGTGATCCTCTCTGGAACAATGTTTACATATTGTTTTCTCTCCTTCCTTTTTAATGGATGCATTTTTCTTTCCCTTGAAACCCTTTTCTTTCTCTTTACCCTTAAACGAATTTTTACTACCTGCTTCTGGGGTGTTTTTCCCTCTTGCCTCAAAATTAGTGGCTTGCACACACACATCGTCTAGATTATTGGGATTAATCATTAAGATAGCATGCCTAAGGTAACTGTGTAAACTCCCTATGTACTTCAACAATGTGTCCTGTGATTGAACATCTACACCTAACATCAAAGACCTTTTTCTGAATTCTTGGATGTAATCTTGCACATTTTGACCTTTACCAATTCATGATGGCTTTCTGCATATAAGCTAGAGGGTAGAATTGTATTTTAATTGCAACAATGAAATCATTCCAAGAAATTGAGATATTACCATGTTTTTTAATCTCCTCTTGAGTCTTTTATTCCCACCATACGCGTGCTGCACTCTCCATTCTCAAGGAAGCTAACTGAATCTTTATGTCATTCTCTTGAAGGTTTTGAATCCTACAGTAGACCTACGACTGACGAATCCAATTATCAAGATTCTCTGCATTCACTTCACCATTATACATAGGCATCTCGAATTTAACATCAAGTTTTTAAAAAGGTGATTTACCAGTTCCTTTTGAAGAATGATGATGAGTATGAGTAAGGGTTGTATTAGTGGAAGAGTGTGAAGATGCTTGTGAAGAAGAATATGAAGAATATAGTGGAGAGGGTGGAGGTTTGTCTCCATTTCCATTACCTCCTCCCGAAGAGCCTTCTCCTTTGGGAGGTTTGGATCTTTCTCCTTGCAACCTGCTATTCCTCTCTTCATAGAGGACCTTCACCATCTTTGTAGAATCAAAGAAATCCTTTCTGAAGGTCTTATCATCTTCTGTCATGTTTGTAGGTTCTCCTTCATGAGACACGATCTCTGAAATCTCAACTGCAACTTGAGGCTTAACTGGTGTTGGAAATTGTGGCAACCTTGCTCTTCTTCCCCTTGACCCAACTTCAGGGCTTCCAACCAACTTTCCTTCACCTATTTTGAGTTTTAACCTTGTAAGCATGACATAAACTTGCAAAAAATAAATCCTTTTTTCACAAAAGAAAACCTAGTGCTCTGATACAAAATTTGATCTGATTTAGAATATTAGTTTGAAGTGCTAAGATCTTCCTCAGATTATTAACAAAATGCTTTCATTATGCTTAAGGATTCATGAATTTTTGCAATTGAAATGAAGATTTTTTTATGTTAATTTTATGAGAAATTTAACATAAACCAAAAACTGAACATCAACATAAACATATACAGAACATCATCAAAAAAACATTACAACAAACACATGATAAAAGAGTTCACCCCTCCTGGGCTATGTCTCCTTGGTCCAGCTTCCAATGGCTTGGGCCTCTCTATTATGCTCAAAAGTGTAAAAATTCATGTTTACAATGCTCAAATGCTTCTGAAACCTACTCTAATGAGTCCAGAATGTCCAAATATGGCTATATATACTCCTTTTTCACCCAATTTGGTGGAAAACTGAACAAGTTATGACTTCTCCTAGTTCTCCCAATATTCGCTCCACAAATTGCTCCACATCCGATAGGAACCCACAATTTCGCTCCAAAAATCCGCTAATCAAGCGAGAATTTTGCCGCGCGGCAGGCCATAATTTGTCGGCACTGATTGTCCATCGCAAAGCGCAATCGGCAGAGTCTTGCGGTCTTATGGACTGTGAACTCGACAGGCGATTTGCGATTGTGATTCGGCGGACGTGACAAAACTCTTAACTAGAGCTTATAATGTATCACATTCAGGATCCTTTCATAATCAGCGGAGTACCGGGGCCTTGTATATGTAGGACTTTGCACCATGTTGTTATTTTCGATTGCGATATCGAATCATAACCCAAACCTTCTGGGGATGATTTTGTAGTGCCGTGTGAGATGTGCAATCACATCGCAACCCGGTACCTGTCGGGGGCCGATTCTGTAACACCTCCCTTTTCCAATGTGCGATTGCGATCCATCGCATCACACCTCTAGCACATTCTTGAATGCCTTCCAGCCAGCCTTATCGCATCGCAACCCTTACCTGCTCAGGGGCTGATTTTTAACGCCGATCCGCCTGTGATTGTGTTTTGTGATATGCTAGGGCCAATGGTGGCCTGCCACTTGGCACCTCCTCATTTTCTGAAGGGCCTTGCCACATCATCTAATCCTGCCATGTGTTCAAGTCAAAACTAAACTTTGACTTGCTCTAACTTCTACATATGAGCTTGGATTTGAGTGTCGTTCACACCGTTGGAATCATAATGACGAGCTCTTCAATCTGAAGCTAAGTTTATCAATATTATGACACTTTGATTTTTGAGCCTAATTTTGAGCACCTGATCACCCAAAAGCCTGTTACATGAGTTCTGAGGTTCTATTTATAACAAGAGGGGGGTGACCCTTCAAGTCCCCTTTGTGACCTTTGGACTACTCTCATGACTCTTTAACTTCTTCCACAAAATAACACATTACAGTACATGGTGACTTTTCGTATTCTAATATTGACACTTGGAGTTTCACTTACAACATAATTACAAATAATATTTCATTTTACACTTGTAACCATATAAGAAAAAATAGGGTAGAGACAACTTGACAGCCTAACAAGACACAACACTATGATGTTGGAGTTTGGGAGAAGTCTAGCTCAACAACCTCCACTTGCTGCTTCTTGGTCACATATTGGTGCCAAGCTTGGTACTGTGTGATGGTGTCCCCAAACTGCTTAACAATGTCTTGCTGGAAGTGAACTCTAGCCTCCATGGCATCTAGGTACACTGTCTTGGAACCTGTGTCCAACTCGTTCTAAAGCATGAGAAACATTGTTATGAATTTGATAGGACCACCAATGAACTTTTGCATGTTCTATGCATTTAGCTCCAATTCTTCCCTGGTGGCATTCTGTCTTAGCTGTTCCAAGTACTCTTCGACCTCCTGCCGAACTTGGTTCTTAGGTTTAAATTTGGTGAGGGAACCGACTGATGGGATCTGGTGTGTTCTCACCAAGACATCCAAACTACTGTACAACCGCACATATGAGGCTTGTATGCTTCCAATGAATGAGGCGAGTTGCTTGTTGTTCTAAATCAACATTCGAACCTTCGCTTTCTCCAGCTCTACCTATGGCTTCATCTTCTTCACGAAGACAAGCGGGGGGCCCTTTGAGCTAGGTTGCCCACTCTTGTATGTAGGAAATGATAGATTGTATGTTTATGAGAGTCTTAGCAAACTCTTTGCTCTGTTGCTGTAAGCTATGCAAACATAAAACTGCTTTATGCCTGGTGACAAACCCGTCATAGAGATTCCGTATGGTTTCTCCAAGTGTTGATACTTCAGCAAGGATCACTGCTCTCATCTCCCACAATGTGGAAACTGCATTCTGTGCTACTGCTTGGAGTGGTTCTTCCTCTTTCGTGGCGTCTTGCAATTTCTGTGCTAGTCGCTCATTCTCAACCGTCAAATACTAAACATTTGATCTTGTTGCTCTTGCATAGGCAAGGCTGGCTTCGACAATGACATTTGGATGCTTCCTAGTGTCCAACATTATCACCCTTTCTTTAATGAATGTAGGTGATGCATGCTCATTCGGAAAGTGTTTTTTCTACGCTTGTAGAATCCTCTTTTGGAACTCATTGAATGATAGATTATACACATCCATGACCAGATCATCATCAAGGAGAACAACATCTCCTTGCTTGCTCGGGGTTGGCTCTACTGTTGGAGGTGGTGGATACTGAGGGATGACCTGTGGTGCTCTCGGATTCATATCAACATCTTTATGCTATGAATCTTGTTCCAACTCCATGTTTGGCACTTCGATCCATTGCTCAATATGTTGAGCAAGCTCAAGATCCTGCATCTATTCACCTTCCTCCTCAGCTGCTGGTTGTTCCTACCCCTGTTATTCAATATGTATCAACGTTGCTTCCTTTGTCACAACACCTTTCTTTTGTTCTTCTTCCTTCTCTTTCTTCTCTTCTCATTCTCTCCTCCTCAACTCCTGTTCTTCCTTCAACTTCTTCTCTGTCTCTTGTAGCTTTAGTTTCATATTCCTGTAGCCTCTTCTTTTCTCTCTTCCTCCACTACGCTCTCTGCATCCTTTGCTTCCTCTTTTCTTTCGCTGCCAAAGATGATTTCTCAATAAGAGGATCTGATTTCATTTTCCATCTTTGCTCTCAATCTGGACTGTTAGCAATCTTCCTCTTTCCCTTGTCCTACATGAGATTACTTTCTTTTGCTGCTGTTGCTTATGGAGTTTCTGTTGTTTGTGGAGTAGCCTGTGGAGTCCTTGCTATATTGAACAACTCAATGAGTATGGAGGCATTGTAGCAGTGCCTCCAAGGATCCTCCCGTGGCCAATGAAATGTCCCGTCAATCCACATAAATTAAACTCATACAATGGTCCTTGTAAATACTATGGGGATCATACATATTAAATTACTTAGTGCCTAATTCAAATCTCACTATCTCCTTAGCCTCGACTGCTGTGAATTTCAAGTTCTTTATCTCGTATAATATAATCTATAAAGGAAGAGTGGGCCATGGTGCTTTCTTCTTCTTGTGCAATGTTGTTGACAACTCTATAGCAAGATGGTATGATACTTCTTGCATGATCATTTTGTTAGTGGCATACCTTGGTAAGACATGTAGAGGCTTCTCTCTGCTAAACACTCTAATGAAGGTTCCACATGGTGAGGCATACCAATATGCAATGTCTACTATCACCTCCATTACTTCTCGTGACATGAAAGGTGGATCCTGTACAAAGATAAGCTTGTACAACATGATGATAAAGTGGTCAGTAAGTTGTTCATTACTCCTTGATAGCTACATTCTGAAAGAAACTTGCAATAGATGTTCACTACGGTATCTCACGGTTTCCATGTCCATCTCTGTTAGGGAACTGCTGTTGCGCACAGATTGCATCCAGTAACTATGCAGACATATAGAACCTTGATCCCTCACCCTTGGGGGGATTCTGACCCTGTGATACACGGGCCTTTAATTGTTGAGCCAACAGATTAGACTAGTTGAATGACCTCCCATCATTCACCAAATGGTCCAATAAGACTTCCCACCCTTTAGGAAAGGTTTCAGTTCTCTCTTAACCATAGATTCTGCAAGCAAGGATAACCAAGAGTTAGTAAGCCTTCTTGAGGGACTTTGTCTTGTACACATGGGTGGGTGTCTGTCGAAAATTCGATGGCTCTTTCACCCAACGTTTGACAATGTCTCTTATGTTCACACAACTGTGGGTGGCATAGAAGAGTGAGTCCATGCGCTCTACTGGCTTGGGCAAGTGATACACCTGCTGAAAATATTCTTCCAAGAAGGTGTAAAGATTTTGATCATTGGCACTGCTCAATTGCATAGTATTCTCATCCATGTGAGAGACAATCCAGCTGATGATATCTATACATGGGAAGGTGGGATACGTGCATGCAACCTCGTACATCCCTGACTGTTGGATGATGAGATAAACGTGCCAGTCCTCTAAGTCTGCCTCAAAGTCTTTTAAAAAATAATATTTAATCTGCTGCTAGTGATGATCCCTTCTCTATAAACAACCGAGTATCTGCATACACCAGAAAATCAACTGATGTTTTCTCAACTGCTTCCCTAGTACTTCTCTTAGTGGTTTCCTTTGATGCAACTCTCTTAAATTCCATGGTAACAGTGAATTTTGGAGAGGTGATCAACAACTGTTGTACTTGTGGGATAGAAAGGACACTCATGGTAGGCAAATGTCAGTTTTAAGAAAACCAACTTACAAGGAAAGTTCAAGTAGCAAACTAGGAACTAGATGGGAAGTATTGAGCAATTTTCTCTTGATAGGTGGGGTTGGCTTCCTGTGGGAACTACACACTGCGCAGTCCTAGTAGCCAAGGTGGAAGTCTAATGGCTTAAACTGTGTAATTCACAATTCAACTTGGTCAGAGGCATGGGAGAGACTAAACATTGCGCAGTCTCAGTGGCCAAGCTGAGAAGATGGCTCCTAGAACTGTGCAATGTGCAGTTGGAGCCATATTGGAATGCAGACTGCGAAATTCCAGAGGCCAAGCTTGTGGCTTGAGCCTCAGGATTGCGCAGTGCCAGCTGGGTAAAGTGAAATCTGGCCAAGGGAAACCAAAATATGCCCAAGAGAAGTGTGGAAATCTAGCAGATCTGAGAGATAGTGTGAAGATGAGTGAAAATATAACTAACTGTAGATAAATGCATGTAAATCAAGTGCAACAATTGATCAAATAAAAGGAAAACGAAGTATGTGAGGAGAGTCACCACAATGACGAGCATTGGTGCAAAAAACGGAAAACTAATGAAACACTTGGGAAAGGTGATCTAAAAATTAAAATAATACTTCTACAAGTTAAAACAAGTCAAAATGCCAACAACCCTGAAGAGAAACAAGTGAAACAACACTCACACAAGCCAAACAACAAAAAATAACAGAAAAAACGGCAAAAGATGACAAAAGCAAAACTCATCAGGAAAAGCGACGATGATTGTACCGTAGGTTCCTTGATCTCCTCGAAATGATATATATCCAAAACCGAATGTGAAAATGAGCTCTAGAAGCTTCGATTAAATAGATTTGGACAAATTAAGGTTTATGATGCACATGCCTAAAATCAAGGAAAAAGAGACACTTAGCGGAAGTTTATAAAAATAATGCAAGTGCCTCCTTTGGGATACTAAAAATAGATCCCTATTTTTTAGGGATGATTTTTGCATTTTTATTTTTTTCTTTTTCTGGGGAAAGTTTCCATGCACACTATCGGGAAAGATTGCACAGTTCCAGGAACTGGGCAACTCTGCGGCTTAGTGCACTGCACAATTTCTGAGGTCAGTGAGGCTTGCACAATTTCTGGGCTCAGTGCTGGGCTACCTCCCATGAATGCGCATTTTTTTAGCTCAAGGCTCACCGAAAGTTAGGACTTTGCAATTCCCATCATCAAGGCTGCTTTTCCTCAAGGATTGCGCAGTTTATGGAGACAAGCCTAGAATTGTTGTGCTGTGAAACCAAGTTGGGAGATCAACTTGTGACTTAGATGAATCAACTAAGTAAGAAAACACAAGAAGAAATGAAAAGATCAGTCACAGTCGAAGCATGAGTACCTGGATCAGTGTGAGATGAGCTGTTGTGGATAGTAAGGAAGGCTCCAAAATCGAAGCATAGGAAATTTTTTGGAGGGTGGTTGTAGCCGCTACAACACTTCCTTAACCATACAACCTCCTTTCCTACTTCACATGCAACCACATACTCAGCTTCAGCACTACTTAAATCCACATGATCTTGTTTTCTACTCATCCATGAAATCATCGTTGACCCCAAACTAAAAACATCCACCAGTAGTGCTTCTTCCATCGGTCTCATTGCCACCCCAATCAGAATCTGTAAAACCTGTCAGCTTGACTTCCTTGCTATCATACTTTAGGCGGTGATTAATAGTACCTCGTAGATATATCAATATATTCTTGGCTGTTATCTAATGATCATGACGAGGCTCCAACTGAAATTTACTAATAATGTCCATAACAAAACATATATTCGGTCTAGTGTTTACCAGATGCATCAGAGAACCCACCCACTTTCGATAGGAGGTAGGATCTATGAGACTTGAGTCAGAGCTTCTCAATTTCTTGAGATTGGTGATCATGGAAGTAGTCATGGGCTTGGAATCCATCATACTAAATTTATGAAATAACTTAATTATATACTTTCCTTGCCCCAAATAAATCTCCCCAGGTTTCTGCCATACGTCCAATCCTAGGTAATAATGCATTAGACCCAGATCCTTCATCTCAAATTCGACTGCCAGCATCTTCTTGCATTCTTGTATCCTTTACTCTACACATGTAACAAATAGATCATCCACATTAGTAGAATAATGACTAACTCATTATCCACAACCTTGCTTTAGAGATTTGGATCAACAAAACTTTTGACGAACCCGATTCTTAGAAGGTATGCATTGATTATTGCATACCATGCCCTAGGATCTTGCTTTCAACCATATAGGGTCTTCTTAAGTCTACCAACATGAGTGTTTTTTCCATTTATTTCAAAGCCTTCAGGTTGTTCAATTTATACTTCTTCATCGATGGTTCCATTCAGAAATGTTGTTTTTACATCCATTTGATGGATATTCCATCCCATTGTTGCAGACAATGAAACCAAAGATCTTATAGTAGTATATCTTGCGGTAGGCACAAAGTTTTCTTCATAGTCTATGCCTTCCTTTGGAGAGAAACCACTTGCAACGAATCTAGCCTTGTACTTGTATATGCTTCCATCAACATCATGCTTGATCTTGTAGATCCATTTAGAGGTGACAACTGATTTGTCACTAGGTCTAGGAATGATTTCCCAAACCCCATTATTCATGATGGATTGATATTCTTCCTGCATAGCCTTCTTCCATACTTATTATTGATCAACTTCCTCAAATGTATTTGGTTCAACTTCTATTAGTTTTGTCATGTATGTAGCATATCCATAATATATTTTTGGTCTTTTTCTTTCTCTAAAAGTTCCTTTTCGCAGCTCCATGTACTTCGACATATTGAAGAGTAGCTTTTAACCAGCTTTGCCTCCTCCTTGTGTCGGGTATGATCACAGGTTGAATAGGCTCACTTGTTCCTTCTTATTCTTCTTGATTTGTAGTAGGATTGTCATGATGCTCTTCTTCTTCGAATAGTGGTATGTCTTCATCATCATAATCAATAGTAATATATTTGGATCTTTTGTAGGCATGATTTTCATCAAAGATAACATCCCTTCTTACTTCAATATGTCTTCATTCCTTGATGTATATTTTATATGCCTTTGAAGAAAGGTTGTAGCCAACAAAAATCCCTTTAATGCTTGTAGAATCTAGCTTCTTTCATTTGTCCTTTGGAACATGGATATAGGCGGGACATCCAAAGATTCAGAGATGGTCCACACATGGCTTCCTTCCTGTGAATGCTTCTTCGAGTGTCATATTATCGAGGATTCTATGAGGACTTCTATTTTGTATATATACAACAATCATTGCAGCTTCTCCCCATAGAAATTTAGGAATATCTTGATCAAAAATCATTGTTTGTATACATTCTTCAAGTGTTCTATTCTTCCTTTCTGCAACTCCATTTTGTTCGAGATTGTAGGGAACAATGAGCTCCCTCTTAATTCCTGCTTCTTTGCAATATGAAATTATTTATTTTGAAGTGTATTCTCCACCATTATCAAATCTCAAAGTATTTATTCTTCTTTCGGTTAAGGTCTCTACTTCAAACCTAAATTCCTTAAACTTTTCAAATACTTCGTCCTTTGTTTTGAGTAGATAAAGCCATGTATTTCTAGAGTGATCATCAATAAAGGTTACATAATAAATATGACCTCCAAGTGATTTGTCATACATAGGCCCACACACATGTGAATGGACAAGGTCCAATATTTATTTAGACCTTGTTTCACCACTAGTAAATGGTTTCCTTGTATTCTTTCCTAAGGCACATACCTTGCATATTCCTTCACGATCTTCTTTAATATTGGGATTTCCATTTACTGATTTGTTGAGAGAGGGAATAACTTTGTAATGTAAATTTTCATATCTTCTATGCCATAGTTTAATGGGATTGATTTCCATGTGAACTAGGGATTGAGGAGATGGTGTTAATACTTTATATAGACTTCCTTCACGAATTCCAATAACTCTAGCTTTATCAATGCTTGAATCTTTACCCCAATGCAAAACCTTTCCATGTACAAAAACAAATCTATCACCTTTATCTTCTAAGCAAGAAATTGAAATTAAATTCTTTTTCAAACCTGTAACACATAGTATATTGTTGAGATGTAGCTTTGCTCCATTGTCCAACTTCAAAGAAGTTGATCCCAGGCATTTAATAACATAGCTTTTGTTGTCTCCCAATTCCATTGCATGAGAATAGTGTTCCTTTGATAGAGTGTGAAGTTGTTTGCTATATCTTGTCACATGTATTAATGCTCCACTATCAATAATCCATGCATTGTCATCATTGAGTGAACCTGTGGGTGCAGCCACAAACCCTTTGCTTTTGATCTTGTTGAATAATTTGTAGATGATTCTTTTGATCCAAACTCCTACAATGTTGAATCCCATTTTCAAGTATCTTATCATAGAGGGAGTAGTCATTTATTTCAATCCATTAGAGTGATCTCCAATCTTCCTTGACCTTAGCTCTGATACCATGCTGAGAAATCAATGCTAGTAGAATTAGGGTTAGATCTCTCTTTCTTAATAATTACTTGTGAATTATATTAGTTTCTTTTAAATCTTTATTATATATTCTTTCATCAAAAAATTACCAAATCATGTGTGTATGAAGATCACAAGAACAAGAGACACAAGATGTAGGCACTCTGCAAGGGAAAATCCCCTATCTAGAGGAAAACATGGTCAAAATTCTTCCTTCAGTAGTTAAGACTAGATAATCCAAGACTCTTGAACCTAGACATAGACCTCCTCCAACCACCAAGTCAGCCCTTCCTTCCAGTAAATTCGATCTAGATCTTTGACCTTGCAGCAACAACACTTCGATCCAACAAATCCAGAAATTAAACCTTACAACAACAAATCTTCGACCGAGTACTTTCAAAATTTCGATCCTCCTAGCAATAGAACTTCGATCCAACAAGTAGCCTAGTAACTTTACATAAAAGAGAGAGAGATAGTCCAAAAACTTCGACTTGTAGTTCTTCCTTCTTCCCCTTGAACATCACACTTTTTCTGCACTTCCTTGATGTGTATCAAACTTATTGAGTTGATATCGAAATAGATCAAACTGATTTTGTATATTTAGCCTATTCTGTGGGTCTGTCCTCTTGTAGTCCGACTTCATCAGGCTAGGGTTGACTTGGTGTGGAGGTGACAAAATACATTTTTGACTCAATAATAATCCTTTTTACATGATACAAAAGTCCAATAAGGGTCTCATTAAATGGACAATGACTGTAATGACTCAATATAAAATCTAGAAGTCTACAATGGGGACTTTGATCTATAAAATGATGACCCAAGCATGAAACCCATGCTTTAAAAGTAATTGTAATAATAATATATTTTTTTTCATTCTTGGACTCAAATATAAAATATGAAGACCGAACCTAGTTACATTCTTCAACACTCTTGACAGTTTTTATTTTTCAACATGAATCTATGAAAATTCTATTTAATATGTACTGAATTTCATGAGAAAATCCGGTGGCATATATTATTGAAATTTTTGGTTAATTTATGCCAATTCTTGACATACTCGGGTGGTCTTATGGCTGACGAAGTGTAAATATAAAACTTCTAACAAATTTTCCTATTAGTTTGTTTTACACCTTTCAATTTACAGTTCATCTTTGTTGTATAGTGCATGCATTGTATATATTCTTATTTTCTAGTTTGTTTACCTGCTGTGCATAATATTATTCTTTCAACATTCTACGTTACTATAAATAATTAGAATCAACACACTTATGGAAATAAGCATCTAGCTCTGTCCCATTATCTCACCCACCATGTGTGATTTGAGGGGGTTTTTAGCAAAAAATAAAAAACTTCGCTCGTCAACAACTTTTTGGTGATCACACTGTTGATTGATTGATTCATCTATGGTTTTCTAATATGCTCTTGCAAATTACCATACCATCTCCTAAACAACCTAATGTGGGTAAACCGTCTAGATGATCAACGAGATATTACTGATTCTTGGTTCAACTTTATTCTTGATAATTCCAATTCCTTTACTTAGTTTGAAAAATATTTGGATGTCATAGTCTAGGATATAGATTTGCAATAATGAAGAGAATCCCTTGAAAGGAATCTCTAAGATCGTGTTTCTTGAAGATAATTGGCTTATTATTAGTGAATCTCATTCTTCTAGGATAATGTGTGGTTTGAGTCCTGAATATAAGCCATTAGATGAAAAGCTATTCTTTCTACTCAAGCTCATATCAAGTTCTATCAGGATCTCACTTACTTTTGTAGAACAACCTCTCCTTCACATAGAGACATGTCAGGAACTTAGTATTCAACCCAATATATTTCCTCTTCTATGCAACCTTCATCGAATACATCGTTATATATTCAAATTGGTAGTTTATATTAATCTTTTAATCAAGTGCAATCTACTACCAACCATACCAAGGCGATCAAGAAGTAAGTTCTATTTCAATTTGAAGAAGATACAAATGCAAATCCTTAGCATGTACCCTATCCATTGAACTTAACGCCTGCCAATATGTCGTTACCTTAATTTAAAAATAATTTTTGTAAGTTCTTAACTAATGGTACCATTACGATGAATGAATGTCTAATTGCCTTTTCTAATGTATGTCATAACATTGGAGCTAATGGTAATGACACTTGTATGTATTTGTTAGTTAACTCTTTAGAAGGAAAGGCAATGACTAAATTTTTTGAACTTCCTCCTAAGGCCTTCTCTACCTAGGCTAAACTATATCATTCGTTCAAATCTACTTATATCCAATATCAGAGCCCTGTTGATCTCCTTCAGGAAAATAACAACGTTACCTTTACAAAAGGTAAATCTATTAAATATTTCAATCTTGGATTCAACAAATTTTATAATCAAATTCCCGAGATCATTAGGTCACAAAATCAAACAACCATGATGCATTATTACAATACTCTTCCTCCTACATAACTCCATAGGTTAGAGGACAAAAGTGTCAATAATATGGGGTTTTCTTTACAAATATGTTTGGAATATGAAGAGAAGTTGTGTTGAACTGGTATTCCACTAGAAGACTCAGCTAATCAATATGATATATCTTTCGTCCTTTAAATCATGCAAGACATGAGAAATCGAATAATCTCCTTTCAAAATAAGGTGACAACGCAACCTCATACTGAAGCTTCTACCTCAACTCTTATATGAAATCCTTTCCAAACGTATCAACCAAATGATATTATTTCTCAACCATTGGTCCTAATTTAAATAGGAATGCAGCAAATTACAGATATAACCATAAATACAAAGATGCAACAGAAATAACACTTCCTTTGATTAATATCAAATAATGAAATATGCTTACAACAGTATGGAAATGCGACTAGCTCAATGACGGTAGCTTATCTATGAGAAGAGATGTGGTGGCTACATGGCTCCGACCTGCATTACAATGAGGCTCAAGGGACTTTTTATTATTGAACAATAAGAGAAAACCCTAAACAACCAAAACACTAACCCGAGGAGATGTAACACCAAGATTTTATGGGCCTCGTTGGGGTTAGTTGGGTAGCTAACTTCCTGGGGTTGAGACTTGGTCATATTATCTTTGTTTGACACACATGATACCCCGTTGGAAAGATATCTCTGAGGACTACAACCAAAAAAATGACCTAACAAAAGTTGTTGGTGGTAGATTGCCAAAAAAACATCGTTTAGGGCCTCAAAATGGCTCCGAAAGTTTAGGACCCGAAAAATTACTAAAAACATTAAACTATGCTACAATTAAGGAAACTGAAAAACTGAAAGAGAAAATGGTGGGGGTCCAAGTGGAATTGGTGGGTGGCCACCAATATTTACCTAGATCATTCCTCCCCTCTTAGGAAGCACTGGTCCCCATTGCATTGAGTTCCTCCATGAGATGGGGAAACTTCTGCTGAACTTGGTCCTTGGTGAGTTGTTTTGCAATCTCTAATGTGTCCAGTAATGGTGGGAAGCATGGTCAAGGGTGGTCCACATTAAACACTTGGTGAAATCCAAGGAATGGGGGAATGTTGTGCTCCAAAGCATTGTTTCCCACATCTTTTTTAATGGTCTAAGGACCATATCGAAGTGGTTCGAGCTTTCGATGGGCTCTAGTAAGGCATTATTTTTGCAAATGCAACCAAACTTTGTTGTCCAACTAAAACTTGTGTGACACCTGATGTTGATCATGTCGCTGCTTGTACTTGGAATTTTCTAGAATGGAGCGACAATATATCGGCTCGTTGGGTAGAGGTGCTCCAGGAGTCAGATTGAATGAATGCTTGACCTAATAGTGTAACGGTACCCTTGTCGGTGAGGAGAAGATGTCCTTGTATCCTTTCATGACCGTATCCACCTGCTTCTGCTGTGTGGAGGAACCCTTCCTGGGGGCCATGGATGTGGCTACGATCTTCCCCTTACTTTGAGAGTGAACCAGAAAGAAAATAAATTTCCTAGTCTGGGAGATGATCTTACTGCCTTTCTTAGCAGATATCATAGAAGTAGCGGTAGGTGGGGATACCTCCGGTATCCTGTATAATGTATTACACAAAGAAATAATAACAGCGCGAGGCCTTGACTCATACACAACATGTCGCTTCCACAAGTATGGTTGGCCTAATAATACATCACAAACATCCAGAGGTGCAACATCACACAATACCTCATATGTGAAGGGCTTGATGCTGTAGGGAAGGCGACACTACTGGCAGACTCAGAGATCTCGTCCTTGGTGAATCCACCTGATGTTGTACGGTTGTGGGTGTGGTATGGTCGATAGTCCCAGCCGCTTCATGACCTCTGCTGAAATTAGGTTCTTTTGGCTCCCACTGTCAATAATGAATTGCAATGATGAACCCTTCACCCAAATCTATGAGTGGAAAAGACACTCCCCCTCCTCTAGATCTTCTGGCTCATTCTTACGAATCTTAGCGGTGGCAACAGTGGTGCCGGGCTCCACATCAATAATCTGCTTCCCTTTGTCATTCCTCTTGTAGGGGTTCTAACTCAGGGTTAGAACATGCATATGATTTTGAAGCCTTCAACTTGGCCACCAGCGACTGCTTGGCCCGACACTTGTGATGTGAGTGGGGATCTTGTGGCACTCACACCACTTTCCTGTGTCCTTCTTTGACTTCATGGTGTTGTTCTTTTCTTGCGGCTTCGATGGGTTGTCTTGGGTTACCCAGCCTTGGCTTTGTCCTTTGTTCTCCAGATTCGCATATCCAAAGTCTCTCTTCTTTTGTTTAAACTTCTTCTAGATCTTGATAGTGTATTGGTATGCCGTGCAGAGCGAGGATATGTTCAGGAACTCCATCTTGTCCTGGATGTATCTGTGTAGGCCGCCGCGGTATTTGAGTACCAAATGTTTCTCAGAATCCTTGATACCCAACTTTGTGCGAAGGGTATGAAAAACATTGGTAAACTCGACACATCTTGGTCCCTTCCCTACCGCAGCATGGTCCACTTTATGTATTTTTCCTCGTAGCTCCCGGTAGGGTAGTACTGCTCCTTGATGGCGTCCTGGAATGAATTCCAAGTGGGAGCGACTGAAAACAATGAGTTCATACTTTCATCCTTCTGTACACAATAGGTTTCCGATCAGTCCTTAACGTGGGGGGTGGATTTGAGAAGAGTAAAAGTAATCTTTTCTCGGCTGGAAAAATCATGAACATAAAAATATCCTTCTAGCAAATTCAACCATCTATCTACGATGTCTGCATCTATTTGACCCTCGAATATGGGGATTTCAAAGTTAACTTGTACCTTAAAGGGTGTGGCGTTTCCAGAGTAGCTATTAGATGCGTTGCCCCTAGGTAGCTACTAAAGGATCTGGGAAAAGTTGTTCATCATAGCGTTCCTTTGTCGCTCGAGGGCTTCTTCTAGCAAGAGGATCTCCTTTCCCCTCATCTTTCTTTTCATCCACCATGGGAGGCTGTCGAGATTTGTGAGGCTGGTCTTACAAAGGTTTGACCAGTTCAAGCCCTAACTCCTTATGTCCCGACTTCATTAGGGACATGCAAAGAAGAACAGAGAAAGAGCAGACCCCCAAGATCTAAGAGATTGAAATGGATATTGGGGGGAAGGCTCCCAAGGTCTAAAAAATTGAATTTCCAGAAGAAAAGGAGGAGAATGCCCAAAAAAAAAAAACCACAAAGATTTTTTTTATTAAAATGGAGAATAACTGTAAAAGCTACATTGTGGCAGACAAACTGTCCTTTTACCAAATGCGACTTGTTACTTATAGCATTTTTCGGTTACAATACCAAGGGTAAATTCCATGGGTGAATGAAAAGCATGGGTGGATGTCACAATATCATGGGCAAATACCATGGGTGGATGCCACTTACAATACCATGGGTGGATGAATAACATGGGTTGATGCCATTTTCCATTCAAATCAACCATGGTGCAAATTTTGCGAAGAGTACCATAACAAAAAAACCTACGAAGTTAAAAAGAAAACTCAGGAAAGGATATCTGGTAAAATGATAGACTCCATGATTGCAACCTTGGATTAGGCTGATGATAATGAAGTAATGATGGCTGAAATAAGAAGTGTTTTTAGAGCTAGAAATGCCAAGAATCAATGATTTAAGGAAGATGACAATAAAAAAACTCCTGATGCTACACCCTCGTGTGCAAATGTAAATTCTACCTCCTCTCCCTCTTTGATTGTATCTCAATTTAACATTCTAAAACAAATGACCAACATTAAAGTGACGCTTCGCTGCTTGATATGACCACCATTCTCGAGCAACAACATTTAAATAGTTTTCTCAAAGGTAAAACACTTGCTCATGTCTATATCCTTGAGGTACATGTAAAGGAGGATTCTCCTAAAGAAAAAAGTCCTCATTGTAAATAATCTTATAAATTTTGTTAAAAGTCCTTCTTTTTACATTTCCATGAAAATCTGAGACAAGAATGCACATTGTTGTCTAGTTGACGACGGGTCATGTCCTAACATTATTCCTAAGATCATCATGGAGGATTTAGGCTTGCAATGCTACGAGGAAAGACCCAAGAAAATGATAGCATGCATTTATTCTTAATAAGGAAATGGTGTCATAATCATGTTATATTCTTCCCTTAGAAAGATGCATCAATATGCTTTTATACTTGAATTTGACTGTACAAACAATGTTCGTGAGTTTGAGGCCTTAAATTTAAGTATTGAATGAACCCTCAACTTAGGTTGTAAACACCTAGCTACTTTTGGTGACTTTGAGCTTATTGGCATCTAATTAAGAAAGTATATTCTCCTTTAAATAAGCTAATTAAGTGATATACTGAAGCTGCTTGGCAGAAATTTTTTGAATACTTTCCTTTAACATCACTCATGTTCGCAGGGAATTGAATGCCTCGGCTAATCACCTGGATGTATATGTGGCTAGTTGTCAAAGAAAAATTCTATTTAAAAGGCCCTATTTCATTTTATAATGATTATATTGGTCTCATCTCCCAAATAACGAGGAGGATTGGCAAGTATTTTTGGATGATGAAATCATTTACTCATTTATGGAAGATAAACCTTCCAATAAGAAGAAAATCATTTCTCTTAAAGACAATAAGTACCCTAAAGGGAATTATCCCCTTGAAATTTCTTTTTCATCCAACAATGTGTCAAACAATAAAGAGGGACATAAAGAGGAGTGGAAACGAAAAATATGTGAAATCATACTTTTGGATATTGGAAGCCTAGTATACTCCAAGGTTTTACAGATTGTTTTCCAATGTCTGAAGATAAATAAAAAAAATGTTTTTTATTTGTTTCATAAGTTTAAATATGTCTTTTGTTGGTCTTACAAATATCTACACGATTTTGACTCTAATATCGTCCAATATGATATTCCAATCAAGGAAAATGCCAAGCCTCTCAAGAAAAGACAAAAACCTATTAATTCCCCTGTTGTAGCGGCTACAACCACCCTCCAAAATTTTGCCTTAGCCTATTTTGGAGCCTCCCTACCAACCTTCACAACATCTTGCCTTGCTTCGTCAAGTCCTCAAGCTTCAATGTCTTTCTTACTCAAATGCAGCCTGTAGATCACAGTTGATCCATTTCCCTCACAGGCTACTCATCAGGACTTGGTCCAGTTGCAGGCTGAGCAGCTTCCCAGTAAATTTGCGCATTTATGGAGGGAAACAAACCTTCCCTCCAGGAATTTCCCAATTCCCTCTGACAGCCTGTTGGGCTCCAGGATTGCTCAATCCTGCCAGCCAACCCTCCCAGAAGGATTTGTGCAGTTTTTCCCATCAACAGGCTGTTCAGCCAAGGATTTGCGCAAATCTGGGCAGGAGTCAGCTGCTGGGCCCAGAAATTGCACAATCCCCTTGGGCGGTCGGCCCAACTTACAATCAGGAATGCACATTTTTCTCCAGCAGTCAGGCAGTGGCTTGCATGTGCAGCTGAGTTGATCGGTTCCCTCCGAGACCGAGCAAAACGGACTTGCATGCATAGGCTGCTTCTCCCAAGGCAACATGCAAAGGCATCCTTTGTCTTAGGGATCTATGTTTAGCAGTTGGAGGTTACATGCAAGGAGAAATTCATAAACCTCCCACCAAGTGTCGCTTCCCCTAGATTTGTGGCATGTACGTCACAACCTCGATGTTATCAAAATTCATTAACTAGACATTGCAGAGCTCATTCCTCACATCAACCTTACAACTCTGACATCCCACATCACATATAGAAGCAGTCGGCACATTCAACTCAACTGTTTTGGGGTAAGCCCGCTTCCCATGCCTTGTGTTGCATTTCTTTCGATTTTGGGTTTTCTCTTGTATGAGTGTTGCTTGCTTGATTTATTTGAATGCTTGTTGTCATTTACATGTACATTGGCTTGTTCTAGCTCTGTTTCAGTTTTTGTTTCTATCTCACTACTGTCGCATGCATGAAACTGTTTTGCACGGACGTTCACCCAAACGGTGAACGACCTCACCCATATGCATGTTGATTTGTTTGATCAATCTTCCATTCATGTTTTGCATGCATTGAGTATCACTTCTGCTATCACTTAGTGTCACCATGCATTTCATCGGCTTACTTGCTTTCAGTTACCCGTCGGCGAGTAGAGCCAACCTTGGCCTAGTGTCTGCCTTCACCAAGGCTACATTGCGCAATCTGGAGAAGTAAGGCTCACCTTCCTCTCTAGATTTGTGCATTCTATCCCAGCAATGACATCCTGGACTGAATTGCGCATTTCTGGAGGTCAGTGGCTTCTTGGCCCAAAATTTGCACAAATCTGTCCCTCGGCCAACAGTCTTTCCCAGCTGGAATCGCGCATTGTGCAATCCTAGCATCCAACTGCTCGACTGGATTGTGCATTGCACAGTTCCAGTAGTTAGTCAGTCTCAGCCTGGACTGTCCCTTGTGCAGTCCTGGCAGTAGGTCTCCCGACATCTTGACCGAAATTGTGCAACCTTCATGATCATTCACCCAGGTATGTTGCAAGTCAGTTCTCATGTTCATTTTGGTTTTCAACTGACATATTGCTTTCTATGAGTGTTTCCATGTCTCCAAGTATCACAGGTGTTCATTTGCTTCTCAGCAGTACAAGTACAATGGTTTCCAAGAGAGAAAAGACAAAGACACCGTTCAGAGCACGCTTGGGGATGCAGTCGATCAAGTGTCCATGGGCTTACCTACTTACGAAGACATCAAGTTGTTCATGGACAAGGACATCAAGCAGCAACACCACAACGAGCAACATCATGAAAAACAATTGAAGGAAGTATACCGAATGCAGCGAAAACAACAAATGCAAGAGGGAGGTTGTTGACAACATAAAGGCGGAGCAAAGTTGCAAGATCAAGCAGATCCATTGATAATGAAAGAAACTTTTGAGACTCAGGTTGTGAAGTGAAGGCATGACATGAAGATCGCATGAAGGCAGAAGATGGAACAAAGAAGTAGTTGCATGTGTTGAAGCAGCAACTCAGGAAGAACATGAAGTTGCACAGACAGTCCAATGAGTTGCAGCAGGAACATGAACAACTGTGGGCGCGACATGCACTCGTGGATGAAACTACGCTAGTATGAGTTAATGATCTATCCCAACAGCTGACACAAAGAAAACATGGTGAGAAATGTTGTTAATCACATGCAAGGGATCCAACAACATGCATGTCGTTGAGCGCACGCATGCAATCCAACCCATTCAACACACTCACTAAGGTGAAGACAAGAAGCAAGTCCAACTGGGTTTGAACATGTACTTCGACAAGTTGATGCACATGACCACTAACACACACTTGAATATCAACAAGGACACTATGCATCAGTGTGTTGTTAGTTCAACCATACCCAAGAAGACCATGCGCATGTTAGCAGATGAGTTGGATGAAGGGGCTGAACCAATGCACCGATTGCAACAAAGGCAAGAGTTCGCTTCAGCAAGATGTTACCATGAGGTGCATGCACATCATCACGAACCACCAAGCTTGGCATTAGCTCACCACCTTCACCATCACAAGAATGTCAAAGAGTTGGTCTCATCACATCGGACTGAGTGCCAGTGATGTCTTGCAAGGCTTGCTCAAGCCACGTTGTCTCACATGAGTACATGTGTATTGTAATGTTGAGTCATGTCAAGTATAATTCGAGTGTCAACAGTTGGATGTAACAGTCATAGAGTAGGTGAAGAGTCATGAGGGTAGTTGAACTGTCACAAAGGGGAATGTCAAGGGTCACCCCACCCTTTGCTATAAATATTCCCTCATAAATCATTGTATAGGCTTTTGGTCAGCCAAGCTTCTACTAAGATTATCTTGAAGAAGGCTTGGACAGTATTGTAACGCGCCTTTTCTTCTCCATTGCATAGATCTAGTACATCTCTTTGGAGGAGTAGGTAGATGTGGCTGTAATGTTCCATTGATGGGGCTAGCAGGTTTACATGGTGTATTGTATGATTGTGACTTACACTTCTTTATATAATAAAAGCCAACACATTTTAATGCATATGTTGTTATTGTAGTTGGATTGTTCCAATTTCCTTAATGATATATGTTGTTTAAATTACATACTTGTATATGAATTGATTTGTATGCAATTATATGAATCCTTTTGTTAATGTTGTCATCGTCTGTGTCGACTGCTCTGTCGGAAATCAGACAAGCCTTTCTCTGAACCTTGTTATATCAATCATCACACTCGTCTTGGACTGATCCATGAGTGTTGTTCGTGTTATCTTACCTTGTATGTTGTGACTGCCGCATCCGTGTCGATTGCTCTACCAAAATCTGTGCATTTCCTTTGTGTTGTGTGTTCCTAGCTGAGTTGGGACTGATCCCTTTCAACTTGGAACTCAACTTCACCTTCCTCTCCCTGCGAAGTGTTGGAACCTCTCATACTCATTCCTTGACTCACTGCATCAGTCACACCCTTACTAATGACAAAGTTATCTTACTTGCCTCTGTGCGACATCGCGGTCAAGGCATTACCTTACAACCCACTGCTAGGACTCCTACACCAAATGGTTTGAGGTCTAATTGGGACTTCTTACCGGGGAGATCTCCTTGACATGTTGGTGGGTCGAGCACCGTCAACATTTCTGGCACTAGAAGGAGGGTCTGATGACAAGAAGTGTCCTCTCATCTAGTTTTGAACCTTTGCATAACTTTCATGGAATCTTGCATTCTTCTTCCCTCGAGGTGTTTTTCGAATCGTGAAGATGTCTCCATCTCGGGGAAGATTTTCAATCTCTTGTCCACTCACACGTATGATGGTGAAGGTGAAGTGGCATGGCCTGAGCACTTACATAACTTTCTTTCCATGATTTATGAGGAAGATGAGTTTACTGACAAACAAGCCGGTCTGCTACTTGCATTCACACTTCGCGAATCCCCATTTCGTTGGGTGCTCAACCTACTGGCTAACACCGTGCACTCATGTGAGCACTTCTATGATCTTATTGAAGACATGTTCCTTCATTCTGATCCAGAACATCTTGACCAAAAACTGTTACAACAATGGAGGGCTCCGCATGAATCCGTTATTGATTTTTGGCAGTGCTTCTGTGACTTACAGTTTCAAGCTCCGAGGAGCCATATGAAGTTCGCTTATCTCTGGGACCGGTTCGAGTATTGTCTTAAGGAATCTTCTTGTCGCAAGAGAAAGCTTGATGTCAAGCCTCGCTCAACCTTCTTCGTTGATGGAACCGCGCAATCCCATGTGGGAGCAGGCACTGTCTCAACGAACTGTTCGCCTCCCTTTCATTCAACAGTTCCACCATCGCCCAGTGATGCTGAGGATCATGTTTGCACATCTTTTCATTCTTCACACCCTCCCAACATCACTCCACTCAATTTTCGTGCAGAGTTGGTTGTTAGTTCTTCAAGTTCCCACATGCATTCTTTTCTTCGACCTCCATCTTCGCACTCAGGTGTTCCTCCAAATGATGCTGTCTTGTGTTCACACATTCTGGACTCTTCACTTGTTGTGAACAAGGAACAACCCATTGAGGAAGTTGGTGTTGCACAACCAACATGCGCTGTCATTTGTGAAGAGTATGAGTGGGAGCTTGAACATCAACACTCGACGAAGGATGACTCCCTTCCGTCCGAGCCCCCTCCATTTTTTCTTAAATTCTTTGGTGAACCTGCCATCCATGATTTTGCATGTCTCTTCATCCACGGATGCACCCATTGTTGATCACTCGCAGGACTCACTAGATGCTATTCCATCATTCGACAACAGAGAGGATAAGTTATTCATTGAAGATCCACTTGATCCTTCATCTGTGTTTTCCGGAAACACAAAGGATGAGTTTGTCCGCTTTTCATCTACCCCTTTATTTGATTCATATGATCAGGATGATGCTGAAGAATTCATTGATTTTTCTGATCGTGGCGGTCATGATTCATTTGCTTCCACTTTTTTATCATGATCATGAATCTATTACAGTTGATCTTTCGAAGCCACCAGTTTATGATGATCTACCTGATGATGAAGTTGAGACACCCAAGACTATTGAGGAACTTCAATCCAAACGGATGGTTATTTCAGGCCCTCGCTCTCTTGGGGTCAGTTTCACTTCCGATCATGAAACTATTCAATCACCCAAGGCTCCTCATCACTCGTCTGTATGCATTGAAGATCCATCTCACACACAAATCACACTTCCTCCACTCGAACTGCACAATCCCATTACTCATGCATTGGAGGAGTCTTACATTGTAAGCACTCATTCGCAACGCAAGTTATCTTTGTTTCTCTCATTTGCTTGCCTGTCACAGTCAAGAGTGTGCTTATGCTTCAAAGTTGCACGTAGTGTCACCCAGCACCATGATAAGTCCATAGACTGTCTGTCATGCACATGTACTCACTTATGTCCAGTGGGCACTTTGAAACAAAAAGTGTGGTTGTCTTCATTGTTATAGCTTTCTTGCTTGTTGCTTCGCACAACTTGGTTGCTCGCGGACCAAGCCTTCACAAACATGGGTCTACCAATGCGCTGGTGGCTGCATTGGAACTATCACTGCATGTGATCATGCCCATGCAATGTTAGTATAGGAGTAGGAGTAGTGTTTGCTTGCATGCTTGTTTGCTTTCATGCTTTGATTGATTGTTTGTTTTCTTGCTTGTTTGTTTACTTGCTTCAATTTCATTTTTTGCTTCTGCTCTTTCTTTTCTTTGGTGATTGTTAGTTCGTTCGCTTGTTTCGTTTGTAGGTTAGTTTGCATGGAACCATGTGTGACTCATGAAACCAACTGGGTAAAGTATAAGAAGGTTTGTACATCTATCACTACTTGGTTATCTATCATCTTGCCTTTGTATGATGAACTTTTTATTCTTAGTCAATGATACATCAAAGGAAAATACATACTCTTCGAAGTGAACCTTGGTGTAAATGAAGCGCTTGCACACTAACTAGTGTCACCTTCTCTAGTCGATTGTTTTTGGGTTAACCCTTGTTAGCTCAGTCAAGTAGAGTAAGGTGAGGGGGAAAACATTAACAGGCACATTTGAGATACATTAAACTACTTATCTATTCGAACAACCTATTCTGCTCTCAATAAGTCAGGATCCCTATTTCGCCTCTGAAATGAATAAGTGCTATGCACAATGAAAATCAAAAATGAAAAAAAAATGAGAAGTAAAAAAAAAAATTCAAAATGAGAAATGAATAAGGTGAAAGAAGAGAAAGGCTTCCTGTGTAGGGAGGTGATGCAAGTAACTCCGCTGGGGTACTGACCAGGCTCACTGACAGCAGAGCCATGCTTGTGTTCCTATGTGACTCCACCGGGGTACTGTCCAGGCCTACTAGTAGTGGAGAAACACTAGAGATGAAACTAAGACTCTGACGACTATACTGCTTGTGCACCTATATACCCCTCAACCCCAATCGAAACAACTGTTTTTCCTTGGCTTGGAATGTGTGTCAATCAACCAAGAGTCTGGAAGATGCTACATCTTACATCAAACTAGTGTGAAGCCAAGATGAGATAAGAATTGAACAATACTTTCAGAGGTTTTAGACTTGATTTTCACAAACAAGGTCCATTCAGAGGGCTAGAGTTCTACCAGTGTGTCGCCAAGTGTTGTAGTGGCTACAACCACCCTCCAAAATTTTTCCTTAGCTTGTTTTGGAGCCTCCTTACCAACCTTCACAGCAGCTTGCCTTGCTTCTTCAAGTCCTCAAGCTTCAGTGTCTTTCTTGCTCAAAGGCAGCCTGTCGATCACAGGTGATCCATTTCCCTCATAGGATTCTCATCTAGACTTGGTCCAACTGTAGGCTGAGAAGCTTCCCAGTGAAATTTACGCATTTATGGAGGGAAACTTGCCTTCCCTCCAAGAATTTTACAATTCCCTCTGACAACCTACTGGGCTCCAGGATTGCACAATCCTGCCAGCCAACCCTCCCAACAGGATTTGCCCAGTTTTTCCCATCAACAAGCTATTCGGCCCAGGATTTGTGAAAATATGGGCAGCAATCAGCTGCTAGGCCCGAGAATTGCACAATCCCCTGGGGAAGTCAGCCCAAATTATAGTAAGGAATGCACATTTTTCTCTAGCAGTCGAGCAGTCACTTGCATGTGCAGCTGAGTTGACCGGTTCCCTTTGGGACTGAGCAAAATAGACTTGCATGCATAGGTTGCTTCTCCCAAGGCAGCATGCAAAGGCATCCCTTGTCTCAGGGATCTATGTTTAGCAGTTGGAGGTTACATGCAAGGAGCAATTTAGAAACCTCCCACCAAGTGTCGCTTCCCCTAGATTTGTGGCATGCACGTCACAACCTCGATGTTATTAAAACTCATCAACCGGACGCTGCAGAGCTCATTCCTCACATCAACCTTGCAGCTCTGACATCCCACATCACATATAGGAGCAGTTGGCACATTCAACTCAACTATTTTGGGGTAAGCCTGCTTCCCATGCCTTGTGTTGCATTTCTGTCACTTTTTGGGTTTTTGCTTGTATGAGTATTGTTTTCTTGATTTCTTTGAACGCTTGTTGTTGTTTACATGTACACTAGCTTGTTCTAGCTCTGTTTCAGTTTTCGTTGCTATCTCACTGTTGTCGCATGCATGAAACTGTTTTGCATGGACGTTCGCCCAACCGGCGAACGACCTCACCCACATGCATGTTGATCTGTTTTCTCAATCTTCCATTCATGATTTGCATGCACTGAGTATCACTTCTGCTATCACTTAGTGTCACCATGCATTTCATTGACTTATTTTCTTTTGGTTGCCCATCGGCGAGTCGGGCCAACCTTGGCCCGGTCTCTGCCTTCACCAAGGCTGCATTGCACAATCTGGAGAAGGAAGGCTCACCTTCCTCTCCATATTTGTGCATCATGGCTCGACACTGGCCTCCTGGACTAAATTGCACATTTATGGAGGTCAGTGGCTGCTTGGCCCAAAATTTTCACAAATCTGTCCTTGGCCCAACAGTCTTTCCCAGCTGGAATCGTGCATTGCGCAATCCCAATAGCCAACTACCCAAATGGACTATGCATTGTGCAGTTCCAGCAGTCAGTCAGTCTCTCAGCAGCCCGAACTGTCCCTTGAGTAGTCTTGGCAGTCGGTTTCCCGACCTCCTGACCGAAATTGCGCAACCTTCATGATCATTCACCTAGGTATGTTGCAAGTTAGCTCTCATGTTCATTTTGGTTTTCGATTGATAGATTGCTTGCTATGAGTGTTGCCATGTCTCCAGGTATCACAGGTGTTCATATGCCTCTCATCAGTATAGGTACAATGGTTTCCAAGAGAGCAGAGACGAAGACATCGTTCAAAGCATGTTTGGGGATGCAGTCGATCAAGTGTCCATGGGTTTACCTACTCATGAAGACATCAAGTTGTTCATGGACAAGGCCATCAAGCAACAACACCATGAATAACAACTGAAGGCAACATACTGAATGCAACAAACATAATGAATGCAGCAAATGCAAGAGAAAGGTTGTTGACAACATAGAGGTGGAGCAAATTTGCAATATCAAGTAGATCCACTGATAATGAAACCAACTTTGGAGACTCAGGCTATGAAGTGACAACACGACATGAAGATCGCACGAGGCAGAACATGGAACAAAGAAGGAGTTGCATGTGTCGAAGCAGCAACTCAGGAAGAACATGAAGCTGCATAGACAATCCATTGAGTTACAACAGGAACAGGAACAATAGTGGGTGAAACATGCACTCGTGGATGAAACTACGCCAGTATGAGTTAAGGATATATCCTAGTAGCTGACACAAAGCAAACATGGTGAGCAATGTTGTTGATCGCATGCAAGGGATCCAACAGCATGCATGTCATTGAGCGCATGCATGCAATCCAACCCATTCAACACACTCACCAAGGTGAAGACAAGAAGCAAGTCCAACTGGGGCTGAACATGTACTTCGACAAGTTGATGCACATGACCACCAGCACACACTTGAAGATTAGCACAGACACTATGCATCAGTGTGTTTCCGATTCAACCATACCCAAGAAGACCATGCGCATGTTAGCAGATGAGTTGGATGAAGGGGCTGAACCAATGCATCGGTTGCAATGAAGGCAAGAGTTCGATTCAGCAAGATGTCACCATGAGGTGCATGCACATCATCACGGACGACCAAGCTTGGCATTAGCTCACCACCTTCACCATCACAAGCATGTCAAAGAGTTGGTCTCGTCATAGTGGACCGAGTGCCAGTGATGTCTTGCAAGGCTTGCTCAAGCCACATTGTCTCACATGAGTACATGTGCATTGTAATGTTGAGTCATGTCAAGTGTAAGTTGAGTGTCAATAGTTGGATGTAACAATCATATAGTAGGTGAAGAGTCATGAGGGTAGTTGAACTATCACAAAGGGGAATGTCAAGGGTCACCTCACCCTTTGCTATAAATAGTCCCTCATAACTCATTGTATAGGCTTTTAGTTAGCCAAGATTCTACTAAGATTATCTTGAAGAAGGCTTGGACAGTATTGTAATGTGCCTTGGTTTCTCCACTACACGGAGCTAGTACATCTCTTTGGAGGACCAGACAGATGTGGCTGTAACGTTCCACTTATGGGGCTCGTAGGTTTACATGGTGTATTGTATGATTGTGACTTACACTTCTTTATATAATAAAAGCCAACACATTTTCATGCATATATTGTTATTGCAGTTGGACTATTTCAGTTTCCTTAATGATATATGCTGTTTAACTTACGTACTTGTATATGAACTGATTTGTATGCAATTATATGAACCTTGTTGTTAATGTGTTGCATATGTTGTTAATGCTGTCACCGTCCATGTCAACTGCTCTACTGGACATCAGAAAGACCTTTCTTTGAACCTTGTTATATCAACCGTCACACTCGTCTCAGACTGATCCGTGAGTGTTGTTCGTGTTATCTTACCTTGTATGTTGTGACTACCGCATCCGTGTCGACTGCTCTGCTGGAAGCTGTGCATGTCATTTGTGTTGTGTGTTCCTATCCGAGTTGGGACTAATCCCATTCAACCTGGAACTCACCTTCACCTTCCTCTCCCTTCAAAGTGTTGGAACCTCTCATACTCATTCCTTGACTCACTGCATCAGTCACACCCTTGCTACTGATAGAGTTATCTTACTTTCCTCTGTGCGACATCGCGGTCAGGGAATTACTATACGACCCACTGCTGGGACTCCTACACCAAACAGTTTGAGGTCTAACTGGGAATTCTTACCGGGGAGATCCCCTTGAAATGTTGGTGGTTCCAACACCATCAATAGCCTCACTTGAAGTGAAAGTGAATAAAGATCTAGAAAAATTATTGCCTATTCATATCATATTTCCTATTAAGTACTCTAAACAAGTCGCAGATCTCATGCTTGTTAGGAAAAAGAATCATTATGCACATCTTTGTGACAAATTTCGTACTTCGAATAAAGAAAGCATTAAAAAATCTTTTCTTTTCCTCATATGGGTAAAGGTTAGCCTACTTTGAATCCTTACTTTTGTACATATAATTTTGCTTTTCTTTAAGTTTTTTTTGCTATTTTTTGTGTTATTTTCATCTTAATTTTTCTATTTATGTTTGTTTTTACTAGTTATATTTTGATTACAATACTGTCTTCTCTGAGTCTGGACCGTGTCTAATAAGATTTTTAGATGCTACTATTTCTGTAAATTTTGTACTAATGCCTTTTAATCAATTAATACTTTAACAAGTTAGAAAAGAGAGTGACTTTTTGCTGGTGCGCAAGATGATGTTGCTACACTACTTGTCATAACCTTATTTTTTCCTTTGCATAAAAACATAACAAGTGATGCTTAGTCCCACTTTCTCACACCCCTTGCTTCCTTTCCCTACATGGAAACTTTCCTACCCTCTCTCACTACATCAAGCCTTATTTACTACATGAACCAAGATATTCTAAGTTTTTTCCTGTTACATACAACCTTCCTTGTGAAGTCACCAGGTGTTCAGTCACCTTCACAAAGATGTGCAAACCATTGCACTTCATCTTTATTCTTGCTTTGAAAGACATAATAATAACATATTAAAAAGAAAATAAAAGAAAATAATTCTTGGTAGGTGGGGTCCCCCTAGAGCAATAAGGAGTTAACATCTGGCATCACTTCATGGTTTTATGTTTTCATATAAGCATATGGCGTTACAAGGAGTGACATATGGGGTGTATGTGCTTGCATTTTATATGTGGTTTGAAGACCTAATTATACTTACAATACTTTTTGACATGCATAATTACAATGTGTAAATGAAGGCTACAACATGACATATAATTTCTATTGGCAAACTTTTTTTTCACAGGTGTTATAGAAATGGCAAAAATAACGAATGAATAAAAAAGAGATTTCCTTGTAAAGAAACTATTCTCTGAAACAAATCAAAATGGTTCCTAGTGGCATGTTCATGAGATTAGGAAGTAATATGTAAAAATAAGTTCAAATACATTATAGAGCAATAACACTATATAACAAACTTTAGAACAAAGTGTTAAAGTCATATCACAAAATTCAAGGTTAAAAGTGCAAAGAGTTTGATGGATAGTTGAACTTGATGTTTGAATCACAACTCCTATGCAATGTATGTGATGAACAACATGTAATATAATTTTTTTTTCATGAAAACATAATGTATAGTTCAAGTCCAAATAATGCAACACATAGCAAGGAAAATATGATGTGATATTCATGACCATTCACCCGCGGGCATATCAAGTATGAATATGGAAATCATGTAAGGAATGTGCTATTAATATAAAGTTTCCATCACAGTTGACATTTTATTTCTCACTTGAGAAAGGGCATTGAAAAGTTGTCATATGTTATCTCTCACCCGCAAATGTATAAACAAAACCTTATGAATCACATAAGAAATGTGGTACGTTGTTTCCATGGTATGGCATATAGTTGCAAGTGATGTATTGCAATGGAAGTGGTGATTTGGTGTTATCTTTGTGATACGAATACAATTAATATGTCGCACCTCTAGGACCACTTCGGGACTCTCAATGACATGAAGGTATTTGGAAAAGAGGCTTCCAATATACCTCTATTTGTATTTCCAAATTGGGAGATTTTCCTGCAAATTATAGCTTGGAAATCCAGTTGAAACCCTAGCTCAACATTTTAGAGCTACTAGAGGAATCACCAATAACTGCTATCAGAATCCTCTAGAAATTATAAAGATATTTGTTACAGGTATGAGGAAAATATCAACTAAATTCAAGTAGATTATCATGCATGGATTTACTCAACAAGTTTTGGTTTCTTGTGAAGTTATATTGAACGTTCTTGCTATGGGTTAATCCTTTTCATATCTAGTCCTTGTCATTTATTCCCTGTTTTGTGTGTCGCTCTTTGTGCGTGAAAAAATATGGGTGTCTCTTTGTTGAAAGGAATTTCCTCAACACCAGTTAGTAAATGCTATTTCTATTTCATGAGAGGGAAAACCTTCCCTTGCAGGTGGTCATGCACACATCCTCTACTTTGTTTCTGGTGGATAAGATCATTACTTACTCTTTTCAGGCCCCTTGCCTCTCTTTTATATTGAAAATAAATCTGACCTACATTATGGAACATGGGTTTATTTCTTAGCTAATTAAGTGACTCTATTCTCCAAAGAAGAAAAACTAGGTAGAAACACACTTTGCCCTAGTGGTCAAATGCCTTGGATGGAAAACAATGCTTTGAATAATACTTTCTGCCGCAGCTTGCACTACACTCTTTGTGTGGTTCATTCGGTTGTTTTAATATACATGTAAGTGATACTTTGGAACTCCCCCTCGCCCCCCATACAATGTAGTCGTAGTCATGTCGTTCAATAATTTTCCAAAAAAGGTAAAAATAGGATTTTTGTCTTTTCCTCATCACATTCACTCATCAGCCCTTGAATGCAACATCTAATCTCATTCACCATATGCTAAGATTACAAATATGAGTTGGACTAAATTCGTATAAGCCCTCAAATTTTGGAAAGGTAAATGCCACAACCACCTCACTTTGAAAGGAAATTGCGGTAGGGATTTGATTTCTTCCAGATACCTTTCTCATCATTATTACTACTTTACATTGTCATCTGTTGGTACAATGTTCCCTTCCCCCTTAACACCTTCTTGAAACAACAAATATTAAAAGTCATCCAAGCCTGCATATTTGACTAATAATTATTGAAGTAAGATCTGTGTTTTTTGGCGACCAATGCAATAACTTCTCACAATATAGTCTATTTTCTGCACATAAATTGTGCCTAGCTTATGGTAAATATATCAATTTCAAATGGGAAAAAAGTGAGTTTAGTCCCTAGTACAATGAACATACATTTTAAATTATGAATTACATTTATCCATACAATCATGAGTATGTATACCCTTGTGTTCGAAAATCGTCCCTGCTAAATACCATTCGCTAGCTACACTCCTTTGTATACCAAGAAGCCCAGACAAGGTAGCTTCCTCTGCCTCTTTTTGCACTTTTTAAACAAACTTTTATTCACATATATTTCTCCAGCATGTGCCCATTCATATATTCATGTTTCTCCTACATATGTGTGTCCATTATCCACCACAAATCAATGAGAAAAGGTTCAAATGTAATCTCTTGGTTTGCAACCATATTTCACTTATACGCTCACAAGTATTTTATGTATTAACCTCTATAGTTGTTAATGTATATCTCTCAATGATACCGTGCTTATATATTTTCCTAGTTATACTTTGAACTATGACATAAGTAAATAAGATACATCTCATAACCTATTTTCTTTATAGGCATATTACACTACCATTATGTTACTCCACACAGATTTATGATGTTATGATGTTATCATGAACAATTTACATGGGCATAAAAATATGCTGCTCATTGTTTTCTTCCTTATTTTACCTTCACTTCATATTATTTGTAGCACTTCTTTTGATTGCATGTATATAATGTTGAAATATGTAACTAGGTTCAATGTTCATAATGATATGTAATCATGATTTTATGTAATTAATATAAAGAAGAAAAATAAAATTTATGTTATGCTTGAGTAATGGGTTTCATGCTCAAGGAATTTTATTTTATAGATGAAGCTCCCATTGTGAGCTATTAGGTTTGGTCATTATGTAATAAAGTATATTGAGTCAGTGTCATGTATTGAAGACCCATTTGGGCATGTTATATCTTGTAAAAGATAATTTATTTGAGTCATAAACCCTCCAAGACCTTGTCACAAGTACTCCATCAAGTCAACCTTCAAAAGGAGACAAAGATCATTCTAGAAAAGGATGTCAGCCTTCAAAAGGAGATGGAGATCATGGGAATACTACTATATAAAGGAGGTCTTGGCCTCACTTGGAGATCATCGATTCAAGCATCTGAAATGGAATATCAAGTGCAAGAAACTCAATTAAAATAAGTCTCTCATCAAGCGAAGAAAGGAGAAGAAAAATTTGAAGTAATATTGATTTGTTTTGGGGCAAATACCTTTCACACATAAGAGGAAGACTAACATCATTTGCTGCAGAAGAAGCTGAAGTTATCACAGTAATCTTGGAGGCCAAATCAATTAGAAGAAACCAAGTCACTTTACAAGATGAATTGCAAAAGAAAGAGACTCCATCCAAGTGAAGGGAACCAAGGAATAACATTATTGTTTATCCCTCATATGTGTTGCAACTAGGGTTTCTGGAGAGGTCGAGAATTGCAAGTATGAGTCAATAGGCCAAAAATATGAAGGGAAGTTGAGATCTAAAGTGAAGTAAGTATTTTGACTAGCGTTGACTCAAGGAAGAAGAATTGCTTCAAGAAAGTCTTGTGATGTGGTCTTAGAGAGGTTGTTAGGTCAAGGGTCCTAGTCTTGGAATTCATCACTTGGAGATTTTGTAAGAAGAAGAATTCGTTTGGGTTTTCCTCTCAGATTGGAGAGGTTTTGGTCCTGGATGATCGCCTATATCCTATGTTCCTTGTATTAAAATTATTTATATTTTTATAGTTGTTTGATGAACATAACACTATAATAATCAAGAGCTAAAGAAGAACCTAATCAAAATAAGTAAAAGGAATTCACAAGCAGTTAGCATTACTAGAGAAATAACTGCTTGTCTCTGCCCTATATTTCTCAACATGGTTTCAGAGCTAAGGTGACAAGGCAAGGAAGGGAAACTCATTAAGGGACACTCAAGCTCTCAAAAATTAAGGTTGTAGAAGAATATCAAGGGCATCAAAGAATCAAGAAGATCCTCTCATCTCCATGGCATTTTGAATACAAAGGCTAATCATCATCTTAAAGGAAGTATCAAAACCCTCGATCGATCAAAGAAGAAGTCCATAGTTAAAGCACTCATGGGATCCACACTTAAGTCATCATAACAAGGAAGGAGACCTCAAGAGACCCTAATTCTTATTGAATTGAATAAATCATCAAATCAAAGCATCTTGAAGTATACTCATCCAATGGAAGCAAGAAAAAAGGAGATATTTGCATCATCAAAAGTATCAAGGTGATCTCCCTCTCATTGGAGCCAAGGATCACTCTTGAAGAAAAGCATCTTCATCAAGAAGAAGTTTTCAATTCCTATATCATCATCAAATTCAAGGAGGAAACAGGTTGAAGGAAAGCAACAAGTTGGTTGGGGCTTCAAATTTTCTTGCATGGAAGAAAATGACAGATCTAAACCTCATAGAAAATGAGGTCATGGAACATGTTAAGGGCTCAATCACCAAACCTCCAAAATAATATGCTCAATCAATTGCAAGGTATATGAAAGGGGAAGTAAGGGCTCAAAGGATTCTCATAGAATCCATCAAGGATCCCCTCATTCCCTATGTATCAAAACTTGAAACTTCAAAAGAAATACATGACAAACTTGTAGAGTTGTTTTCCATAATCACATCAGGAGAATTTATCTCATTAAGACAAGAACTCTACAAGCTAATGTTATCAAAAGAAGAAGGAATAACCTCATACTTTATGAGGAAATTTGAAATAAGGGATCAACTTCAAGATTTGGGAGAAATTATGTCTGACAAAGAAATGAATACCATATTACTAAATGCACTTCCAGAGGAATGGGGTAACTTTACATCAAGAATTTATGGGAAGAAGAAAGATACTCCATTCAAGGATCTATTGTCACTATGTAAAATAGAAGAGACCAGGTTCAAAGAAAAATTTGATGTAGGATCAAATGAAAAAACTCAAGCATATGATGCTACGGCAAAGAGAAAAGGGAAGTTTGGGAAATCTAGTCCTCAGAAAAGAAAGAAGAACATGGAAAAGGTTTAATGCTATGGATGTCAAGAATAGGGGCACTTCAAGAGAGATTGTCCTAAACTCAAGAAGGACAACATTAAAAGAGGAAGAGAAGAAGCCCATATCACTGAAGAAGTGGAGGAAGCCGAGAAGGAAAAATCCAAGAAAGAGGAAGTAAAAGATCTCAACTATGATTTAGATAGTGTTCCTCACCTAGTTCTCTTCAAGTTTATGTTTTCAAGTTTTTATGTTGTATAGATATCATGGTAGGATTTACTAAGAAGCATGATAGGATTCATCATGACATCATAGAAGCATACTATTGAAAGCAAGAGCTCATGAAGTTATCTTAGAAGAAGCATGAAAGATAGCTGAAATAGAAGTCTATGGCAACCACCTATAGAAGGATGTAGCTCTTGGTAACCTCATTAGAAGCATAAGTAGTACTTATGGGAAGAAGAAAAACATCTAGTATAAAATATTATCATACATCATTCAAGAGGAACACTTTCCAGATAAGGATGATCAAGATACTCCATTGGAATCTTCATTGGAAGGTTCACCTATTGAAAGGAACAAGTGTTTCGCTGAGAATTGCATCTTGTATGGAATTCATGGAATAAAGGTATGATGTCACAAGATGTGAAGCATGTCAAGATGATTGGAGTTATTTCAATCAAGGAAGTTGTTGAAGGAAGTCTAGATAACCTAACAGAAGAAATGAGGTATGTATGCATATATTTAATTAAGTCATATCATATGGTTGCAAATATCATGAATGAAAGTTCTACCTCAAGAGCATGATCAAAAGAAATATATCCTCCTTTGGAAGGATACAGGAAGGCATGGTTCACACATTGAATAGATAAAATAAACATAATATGTCTTCATATGAAATATGAGGTGGTTGACAAAATTGAAGGAAATATGATCGGAAGTTCCAAGAAAAAAAATGTGTGAAGAAAGAAGGGAAGATATCATGAAAAATGCAATTGTGGATAAGGAAATCAAAATCCAAGGACCAAAAGTTTTTGACTATGATATCTCCATGGGAAAGATATGAAGATTATGATGAAGTTTGATAAAATAAAGAGACCCTCGACATCATATATCATTTTGGAGATGTGTCAATATGTATATAGGATGTTGATGCAAACAAGGAGTTGTCGGGATGAAAGACCATCACAAAGGTAATTTTAATGTAATGTTCATTTTTATATTTTTGAATAATATCTGGATGGGCTAAAGTAGGGCTACCAAAGGAAGAGTTGTTTATGTCATATACAACTGAAACTTATGTGATAGGATGAAAGATCCTGAAGGAAACATGATGTGAAGAAGGTAGCAAGGCATGAAGGAAAGGTCAGATATGGACTAATGGATCACTTTCCAATGAAAGAAAGTATGACATGAATAACATGATTCATGAATGAAAGTGATGGATGATCGATTCCCTCTGAAGAATTCCCAAAAAGATGAATACTCCTGAATAAAGAAAAATAAGTTCATGGCATTGAAAGGAGGATCTCTTCAAGCAACTGGTTGTCCCATGATCTTCACATAAGGAGCTGTTGGAAGCAAGTCCCTAGTCAAGAGGGAGCTTGGAAAAGTCCCTGATTAAGAGGGAGCTTGGGTACATTCCTTTTATGGAATGGATTGGTCATCCTTGGTTAAGAGGAAGTGACAAATATGGTTCTCTACTTCATGTGTCATGCACCAGACCAAGACTAACAACTGTAAGTCTTAGTGAAGGGCATGAGGAGAGATATACACATCATTCTTGTCTTCATCTGGGAAGATAGAATGGAGGATTGGGTAAGAATATGGTATCTAATACTCTTTGAGGATGTAGTAGGGCATCCGAGATAAGAGTAGTCATAGAGTACCGATATTATTTGAGGATTGGGAATACAAGATAAGAATAGTCCTGGTGGAAAATACTATGAGAGAACCCAGGTGGGGTATGTTCCAAAAGAGAAAATAATGAGAGTGTCTATAAATCATTGGTCTCGCCAGCATTGTGCTCTAACATTGTGGAGATATAGAGCTCTTAGTGAAGGCCTTGCTATGTGACAATGTTGGATGGATGATATGATGCTATGTAGATGGTTTACCAATCTGACTCTTCTTATGTGAATTCTTCAGATTGAGAATGTCCAAGTACCTTGTATGGATTATGAATACGTCCCTAGTTTGAGAGGGAGCATTGAAATATGTAACTAGTTTTGGTCTTCATAATGACATATGTAATCATTATTTTATGTAATTAATGTAAAGAAGAAAAATAAAAGTTATGTTATGCTTGAGTCATGGGTTTCATGCTTAATGAATTTTATTCTATAGATGAAGCTCCCATTGTGATCTATTAGGTTTGGTCATTAAGTCATAAAGTTTATTGAGTCAATTTCATGTATTGAAGACCCATTTGAGCATGTTACACATTGTAAAAGAGAATTTATTTGAGTCATAAACCCTCCAAGACCTTGTCAAAAGTACTCCATCAAGTTGACCTTCAAAAGGAGATGGAGATCATTCTAGAAAAGGATGCCTACCTACACACTAGCACAAGTTGACTTAACTTCATGGGAATCCTAGTATATAAAGGAGGTCTTGGCCTCACTTGGAGATCATCGATTCAAGCATATGAAATAGAAGAACAAGTGCAAGAAACACAAGTAAAAGAAGCATCTCATCAAATGAATAAAGGAGAAGAAAAATCAAAATTAATCTTGATATGTTTTGGGGAAAATATCTTTCAAATGTGCGAGGAAGACTAGTATCATCTGTTACAGAAGAAGCCAAAGTTATCATAGTCATATTGAAGATCGAATCAAGGAACAAAAAAAATCACTTTACAAGCCGAAATGGAGAAGAAAGAGACTCCATCCAAGTGAATGGAATCAAGGGATAAAATTATTGTTTATTCCTCACACATGCTGCAACTAGGGTTTCTAGAGAGGTTGATAATTACAAGTTTGAGTCAATAGAACGAAAATATGAAGGGTAGCCGAGATCTAAAGTGAAGCAAGTAGTTTGACTAGAGTTGACTCAAGGAAGAAGAATTGCTTCAAGAAATTCTTTTGACTTGGTCTTGGAGAGTTTGTTAGGTCAAGGGTCTTGGTCTTGGAATTCATCACTTGAAGATTCTATAAGAAGAAGAATTTGTTTGGGTTTGCCTCTCAGATTGGAGAGGTTTTGGCTCTGAATGATCACCTATATCCTATGTCCCTTGTATTATTATTGTTTATATTTTGATAGTTGTTTGATGTATAAAACACTATAATAATCAAGATTCAAGAGCTAAGGAAGAACCTAATCAAAAGAAGCAAAAGGAATTCACAAGAAGTTATCGTTACTAGAGAAATCACCTCTTGTCTCTACCCTAGATTTCTCAACATATACCTTCCTTGCATAATATATTTTCTTTGCATATGTGTTTATTGAGAACCGTGGCATTCATGTGAAACATGATATCAAACAAGACTTTTAATTTTCTAATTATATGCTCATGCTCTGAGATTAATGGTTTCATAACAGATTTTCTTGGTCACAGTGCACAATGAGTCTCTTTAACAAAGGTTCTCGAGGTGATTGAAGAGGTTGTGGAAAAAGGACAAATATTGTTGAAATTCATTTGCAAGCTAGAAGATTTTATCACGATAATTACTTGTGACTTTATATGTGTGTGTGTGTGTGTGTGTATGTGTGCATTTCCTTTTAGCATTCACTTCATTCAATTATGTCATCAAGCAATTATACATTCAATTATGCAAGTATAAAGAAAGTAGAGATCATAATGCACAAATATATGAGACACCATAAATTAGGCCAACATCCAGGGAAAAACCCACAAGGGGAAAGCCCAACAATCCTTTGCTTATAGAATATTTTTCAACAAGAGATAAATCCAATTCATAGAAAAATTAACTAGTAGTAGCATGAAAAATAATCCTCTAAGTGCTAAGTCATCCCTCCATGGAAAACAATAGCCCTCAATAGTCTACAAGAAGTATTCCACAAGTCTTTTCCAAGATATTCCATATGTCTGTCATACATCTGATCACACTGTGCCACATGCTTTTCTTTAATACTGCCTCAGAAAATTTGCATAGTTGTAATACTTCCTTAGAAATAGGATACAAACTACTTGAATAATAGCATATGAGATTCCTTAAAAGCGGCCTACTTGCTGCCTTAGGAGGCTCTCTTAACGACAAAATAATGTGCCTCAAAAATTTGTATTTCATAGAAGAATATTTCCTCAAATAGGTCCAAATTTTCTCTCCACAAAATATGTGTGAATTAGTTTCCAAATGGTGGAGTGATGATGCCAATATATATTTGTTTCCTCATCTTAAAAGGTGCCTCTAAAGGCTGATTTGACTTGACTTTTGGAGGCCGACTTGGTAACCTTGGAGACACAAAACCATACCTTTAAAAAAAAATATTTTTCTTTCTTTTAAATGTCCAAATGGGACATGATAAAACTATTTTTTTTTACTCAAATAAGTTCTTTTTTAATCTTTACAAACTCATAATGATAAAATATACATTATGAAGACTCAACTTGATTACAATTTCAACACTCCCTGTTAACTAGGGAGGTATTCATATTAACTCATTAGGATATTCTAAAGTTGAATAATTCTATAAGAAAGGATCCATATTTATAAGCATCGTTATAAACATCATCATGACCAACATTGTCAAATTACCAAGGCCTTGACAAGTAAGCTCTATCTCTCCACTAGATCATAGCACAATGCTGGGAGGCATTCAACATGAAACCACACAACTACCCCTCCAAGGTACATACTCCACCTAGGTTTCTGAGAGTATGTCCTCCATAGGATCATTTCCTAATTTGGTGTCACAATACTTGACACAAGGAAAGGTCGGTCCACTGTACCATTCTTAAATCGGGTCAATGTACTTGACTTAGGGTGTTAATCATAATGAGTCATAGTACATAACACAAGATTGTCAGTACATGATGTTTATCCAATCTACCATTCACCCTATCCTGGTCCATGTACTTGACTTAGGGTGTCAATCCTAATAAGTCATAGTACACGACTCAGGGAGAAATATAGGTGTCCAACCTCACTCCCTCTCAATCAGGTAGGAGTTATCCACAAGTCCAAGCTTGTCTTGAAAGTACTCATGCTTCTCTTACATAAACTACCTGTTCATTCGTGGATATCTATTATAGCTTCTCGAATCCCATCTGCACCATATCTTGAATCATGATGTGCTTCGACCTTCCATGAAAAACTTGTTTCTCTTACAATATTCATACATCTTTTATCATCACAAAGTATCACAGTTGAATCCAACACAACATCAAACAGTTCATAAAACATTTTACAAAGCCAAACTGCTTCACAACTAACTACATAAGGTATAATATGTTCTGCCTTTGTAGTGCTTAATACAACATAATTCTACTTCCAACTCATCTAAGAAACCACATCAATAATACCTTTCTCATCATATTCACTGCTACCTGAATCAGTGTAACACTCCATCATCCCAAATATCTGGAGGATCTTGATCACATATTTCCCTTGACCAAGAAATATTTCTCCAAGTTTCTGCCAAACCTCAAGTTCCAAGTAGGAATGCATCAATCTAATATTCTTCATGTCAAATTTTACTTCCATCTCCCTTTGAAAGAAACATGTTTTCTTCTTCTCAAACATTTCTTCCATGTTTCCATATAGTGCATGCTAGATCTTGACTGCATACTTCAAATTTCGTACTCCTCTTGTATTTAGGAACATCCTCTTGATTTACTATATCCTTCCAATTCTACTGACAAAACCTAGGAATCCCTTGGCATTGACCTATAATCCTTTACTAGGAGGCTATGGAAGAACAAATACAATTATGAAAAGTAAAGATAATATCAAAGGTAAAGACAATAACAACAATAGTAATCAAAGAGAGGAAGTATAGAATACTTATTTTTTGATAAAATTAATCTCCCTCTTAATCTTGAACATCTAGTAATTTCTCCTTACATCAACATGATGTAATTTCTGTCTTTCCCAAGAGCTAGGGTTTCTTCTTTTCAGCTGAAATGATCATTCTAGGGTTTTTTGGTTCACACCATAACTAGGGTTTACAAACCTTAGATGCTTCATTATTCAAAATCCTCAAGACCTGCCATCTTCCATATTTGCAAGTTCTACAAGTATATTCATGTGCTTGCTGCAAAACCTAGAATTTCCATAGACATGCCTTCTATACTTGATGTGGAGATCATTGATGTTTCATTCACAAATTGTCTAACTTTTAATTTTGATGTGTAGGGGAGGTATCAATGATCTGAGTTCTCTCAATTACCATAATTAACCAAGATATTTTCTTCTATGATATTTTCAGAATTACATGGAAAAGAGTATGAAAAACCACATGTGAAAAACACTTAAAGAAGAGGAAACATAAAGGATATCATAAAATAGTGTCCACAACAAAATTTGATAATATATTTCGTCGAGTATGGACTACGTTTTCGGGCCCTGTGTAAAGAGTGGGGAGGTCGCTTCATTAGTATTTTCAAGAATATGAGTACATAATGCAATATATGTCAATACAAGGATCAAACCCTTATCTAGAGTGGCAAGTCTCTCCCAAGAGATGTTATCATACAAAGAATTCTAATTCACAATACATTTTCCTTCAGCATGACAAAGTAATGACCTCTCACCAAGTGGAATAAATGGTCTCACACACATAAGTGACCTAACATGGACCTCAATCCGCTGATCAGATTTAAGGCATACTCATCATCATCACATACATCACGAAATTCTAAGACTAATGGTTGTAAACACGACTAATTTCTGGAAGAAAAACAAGATAAGTGTCCAAATGCATTAATATACCTCCCATTCTGAAGATGGCCTAAAAATTGGATGCTCAAATTAAGTAATAGGCTATGCCATTGCGTTCCTTACGAAAAATCATGAAATTTGAGTATAAAGTTAACCCTGTTCTGAAACTATCAAATCTGGGCCTCTAGGCCGGAATCTAAAAGATTCCTTGTAATTTCATGTGTCAAGGTTCCACTGCGCAATGTTATGCCTCTAGAAAATCCACTGCTCATATAAGAAAACCGTTTGCACCATCAAATTCCTAGCAAAATTTTGGTTCAGATGAGTATAATCTTGACATATTTCTGACTACGTAAAAAATTCAACCCCCAGGGAATCTAAAGATTCCTCAAATATTTTGTATGAGGTATGTTTAGTGGAATATTATAGTATCGTACTGTGTGCCCACTTATGGTTCTAGTTGAGTCATGGTTCTACCACTCAACATTCTAATTGTCTCGTGGTTCCTCTGTAGGTCTCATGCATGGCCCACAATTGATAAGGGTTTAAATATCTACGGGCGGGCGAAAATTACAAAGTTGCCCACATGGTCTGTTCGCAAGTGGCATTAATAACAATGGGTAGGTCCAGTGTCAAACCCTGTGGGCTCCCATTTTAGATGGTATGTTAATTAAAATTGGCTACCATTGCTGGAGTTTGTTGGTGGAAGGTTAAGTTTTTTTAACTGGCATGTTGCTTGTTTGAAATAGGCTTGGTATATATATGTATGGGGTTTCCCATTGGGTGGACTATTTAGATGATGACAAAAGTACTGATCCTTTTGACCTAAACTTTAATCGCTAATAAATTATGCATATGAAGTCAAATTTTAGTGTCGTCTGTGTCGTTGGAATCATGATCACGAGTTTTTCGTTCTGGTCCTAGTTTCGATGAAATCCAAAGACTTTGATTTTTGAGACTTCTCATAGCCACCTGGATCATTCCTCTCCACTGAGGATATTTTGTTCCTCCAAAGGAATAAACATGACTGCAATCTTGATCTACATAACAAATTCCTCTGATAAGCCATGTTCCCTTTCTTTCACCTTTGTACTTCAGAACTCAGAATGATGAAGCTGACACTTGTATCATATGCAAACTCATAACCGCTAATACTTGACCAATCATGACCCAAGTAAACCTCATACTTTCCAACTGTTTATAACACACTCATGGTCAATTTTACATCAAAATTATAACACAAACCAATACCCAAGCTATCAACTAAAAAGTCTTAAATATCATCATGTTGCATTCATAAGTGATGGCAAACACTTCACCACTTTTATAATCATTTTCGTGACATGTGATTTACAAATGTGACCATACTCAACTGATTAAAAATGTTTTGATGCCACCATCTCTCACCCAATTAGGTAAATAGGTCTTCTTCCTGTAGTTGATTCCCTTGTTGAATTATTTCATTGGCTGGTTCCTTCACAAGTTCTTTTTTCTCCTCCTTTGATCACTGCACTGGATGGCGCTCCCAACATGTGGCTCTCTAATGTCCACTCTTGTTACAGTGACTGCAAAAATTATTCTTCCTCCATACTTTTCTGTACTTCTTCCTACCCTGATGTGGAGAAGGGTATTCATGTCTTGTCCTCTTCCTCACTACCATTCTTTTCCAACAATTGGCAACAACATGGTTATACAAACCACAAAAAGTACATGGTTTTCTATGCCATAATTTTTTCTCATCATTATCAATCTGCTTGTAATAAAAAAGAACATTGGAATATCGAGGCCTTTTATACCTTGCTTGGTTATCTCCGGTGAAATCCCGATGAGAAGTACGTTCCTTAGTTCTTCCTTTGCAATTCTCACTATCACGGGAATATTGGGAGTTGGGACTTGGGCGGGTCCATTGGGCCCGACTTATATATATATATATATATATATATATATATATATATATATGATGCAAATCGTTTGTCAAATTTTTAGGGTCACAGGCAAAATTAACTAGGAAAAAATTTGGTTAGTTTTGGTTGTTGATAAATGCCAAATTGTTGCTTGGTTAGTGGTTTCCAAATTTAGCAGTTCCGTTGGATTTAGTAGGGCTGCCAAATTTAGTTGTGCTCTAAATTTAGCTGGCGACAAAATTACTAATCCTTTTGACTTGAAATTTGAGTACTAATAACTTGTGCATACAAAGTCAAATTTGAGTGTCATGTACGCCGTTAGAATCAAGATGACGAGCTCTTTGCTTTGGTCATGGTTTCTATGAAATCCAAAGGCTTTAATTTTGGAGCCTTCTCAGAGCCATCTGGATCAATCAAGCACCTATATATGGAATACATTTTTGTCCTTAATATAGAGGACACTAACTCTCATACAATGTACCTTTTCAAATCATCATTCTTCCAACAATAGACTTCTGATTTGATTTAGGATTTTAAGGATTAATATTTCAACCTTACTTGTCCTTCAATTCTTCCTTTGAGTACGGTGCCAAATTTAAAAATTTCTTCAGGCTGATTCAAAGAGATATAGATCAATTCCTTGAAATGTCTAGGATAGATTACATTTCTGTCCTTATCTCAGTTTGGTGCTTTATTGAAATGTTTCCTTGGACTAATTAGAGATTAGGATAGAACTTGGTCTAGTTCCACTCGGTTACCATCTCAGAGTTTCCTTACAGAATTTCTTACTTGACTTACAAAGATGAGCTTGATCCTTTTTAGAGAAGAATATGGATGTCATATATTTGTACCATGCCACAAAGATGGATCATGCCTTAGCCTTGGATATAGTTCATATCATAGAAATCGTAGTTATATTTTCCACTGATATCTTGCTTTGACATAGAGAGGAAGCTCAGAATTTGTATCTAGAATAACCTTCAAACCTTTCTTTAGATAGCAATCACATACCTCAAACTTATGCTTTGAACCTTCAAATATTTCCTCAAACTTAGAGACCATGAACTTCTCATTTAGTTTCATTGTGATGACTAATTCTATAGTAAACTTCAGACTCTTTTCCATAGAAATGATTGACTCATACTTGTATCCATAGGTATAGTTGATTTTCGTCTTGAACTTGTCATTCTTCCATAGAGAAAACTAGGAGTAATTCAGATGTTATAGAGATGTATTTTAGTATGTCACATAGGAACTTGAAGAGTAACAAATTTTTATTTAATTCAGATTATTGTTTGTATTACAGATACTCGATTTCATAGATATATCACAGGGACAAGGAGGCTTAGATGTACTTATGAACAATTCCACAGATGCAACTTGAACTTTTAGTCATACTTCAAAAAAAAAGGATCCATAGCTTGGAATAGTACTCAGATTTCAAACCACCTTCAAAAAATCTTAGATATATGCTATAATGTTGTAGTACTCAACAACCCCCCATTTAATTTTTATTTTAGCCATATAATAAAATTATGGGGGCCATTTTTTGCATTGCATGTAGGCTTTGAGTGTGTCTACTTCATTTCAAGTCTAATGTGCCTTTTATTTACATTTGTATTATTTTTATAGTTTTCCTAAGTTTGATTAAGTTTGTTTGTTAATAAAATTTATAAATAAGTTTTTCTAAGCATCTTATATTAATGAATGAAACATAGCCCCCGAGACCAAGATATTCAATATTATTATTAGTCGATTTATTTTCCAAATAGTGGCTTTAGCTGTAACATATCGGAATGATATCGGAAGATCCCTTTCTAAATCCATGATATCATAAGTCCTAGGCCTATTTATAAATTGGTTGTAATTTATAAAGTGGTTGTAGTTTATTAGATGAAAGCCCCATATACTACGTAACCCTCCTTTGCTCCCTTTTATCGGAGAATTCCTTACCGGGGTTTTGTTGCGAAAAACATTTAAAAAAAACTTTGATATAACACTCCGCTGATCTTCGAACTCCAATATATCACTCCCTTCGATCGTCAATATTCCAATGCATCTCCGCCCTCCGACTTCAGATAACCATTTATCTCTGATCTCCGATAGGTGATATCGTATAACCTCTGATCTCTTATATGTGATATCACATTGCTTCCGATCTCTAATATGCTCCAATCTCTAATACATAGACCTGATTTTGATTTAAGTTACAATTTAATTATCAAATCACATCCGCTACTTTATTGAAACTTTTAAAATGGCATCTCCAATAAGTCGTAATCTCCAATTGTCGATATTGTTGCAGATCCGATTGGATTTATCATAACATTTCAATATAATTTTGCGTCCGCTACATCAAAAATTTCCTATATCACAAGTTTTTCATGTTGTCTCATTTCAAAAGTTGTGATGAGATTTTCTCCGACCCCACTTGGTTCTTGGTACTTCTCACTTCCATATGGGGCCTCTGTTATAATAATTAAAAAGTCTATTTTCAATGGTTTTGCGGGAAGTTTGTTTTGTTTAGTTTTGAATTTGATTTTTGGTTAAGTTTAATAATAGAACTAATCAGCTCTGTTTGGATGAAGCAGGGATGAAACTAAGGTCAATAAGGAGGAAGTAACATTTCTATCAGGGATTTCCAAACAACCACTCAACCACGTGTCGAGATCCAAATCAAAATAGAATGAAGCAAAATCTTAAATGAAGACTAATATCGTGAATAACGTGATTTGTCAGGAAATCCGCTAAGTGGTTATCAACAAAAAATAAATCGAACTCAACAACAAGTTAACTGGGCACTTTATCAAACAAAGGCAATCTACATTTGGATTATGATTCAACAATAAGAAGACACATGGAGTTGTTGTTATTTTCATGATTTCATCTTAAGCTATGTATAACTACAATCTCTAGGACAAGAACATGGGGATTCGAATCTGAAATAAAAGAGGCAGAGTAATGCTTGGGCTTACAACCTATTTGTAAAGAGTGAGTTTGTGATTCATTTACACTATTGTAGTGAGAGCCGATCCATCTTTGCAGGCAGGGAATCGATTTTAGAGGAAGCAAATGAATTGCACTACTGTAACTCTCTATTATTTTATGTAACTTAATTAACCTTGATAATAATATTTATTTCTATAATTGGTTGCATAGTACTACTGCTTGCTCTGTTATTGGAAGTAAATGCTTCAGTTTTCAGATATCATTTCTGGTGTATGAGTATGTATGTGGCTTTTCAGCACTACTGTTGGTTGTTTATTGAAATGCTCATTTAGAATATGGTCAAGCTATCTTGCAGGGTTAGTAAGAAATCAAATTCAAAATTGGAACTTGTATAAGAACATACCTTTATCTCCTTGAGATGCTATCTATCTAACAATTTAATCTTATAGATGTATTGCTTCATACATGTCATGTATTTGAAATATTTCAGTGTTGTGGCATGAATCTTTTGGTCCTTATGCATATGTTGTATTAGGAGTTGGAGTTATTTACAGTTAAGTGTCTAGTAACTACTTATTAGGAATTTAGTTGTTCATAATTGTTTTAACAAGGATTAGATCTTGTGAACTATTTCCCTAGTCTAGTTCCTTCATTTTATTTCAATTCCTACACACTTCTTTTCCCATCCTTTTAGCTTGCTCTTGATTGAGAGAAGGATTAATTATTCCTTCAATTGAGATAGGTCTAGGATTAAATACATCTTAGATTATACTTTGCATTTAGTTCTACTTTTTGCATTCTAGAAGTCCCCTCATACAGGGGAAAACTTTAGAGTGGTTTGGCTGAGCCCCAGATCAGCTTAAGGATCACTTTCTTGCCTGATCAGCAAGAGGGATGATCTGATGTCTCTTCTATATTGTTGGATGAAGTTCATACTTTAAGCCAGTGGAGATAGAGAGAAGGTAATTGGACCTAGTTTAACTAGTTGGAACCACCATTTCAACGAAAAAATTTCCCGACCAGGTGGTCTCCCTTATAATGTTGTAGGCAGATATTTTCGAGCCTTCAACATTTTTGGCGCTAGAAGGAGGGCCAGTGAATTGTTTTCTTTGAATATTTTTTCTATTTAATATGGCCCCATGTAAAAGAATTCCTTGGAGTTGCTTTATTGGACCTCATCCAAAAACCACTCCAGTAAAGGCAGTCAAGATCATGTCTTAGGTAAAATATAATGGTAAGACATCTGCTTTTAATCATCTCCTTCAATTTATCTTAAGTTGCAATAATTTCAATATTGACGAAGATATTATTTGTAGAATCTTTACTCTAACTTTGACAGGAAAAGCCAAAGACTGGTGCTTGTCACTTCCAGTTGCCTCTGTACATAGTTGGGACGAATTTTCAAAGATTTTCCTTCACGCATTTTAGGAATATGACTACGAAAAGGTGTGTGATCAGTTAGAATAATTGTGTAGGATGGAAGGTGAGACTTTGGATATGTTTTATGTTAGATTTAAATTAATTTTAATGCAGTTTCAGTCCAAAGATTTTCCTCCTCAATTCAAATTGATTGGATGGTTTAAACATTTAATGTCTCTCCTATGATAACTATCAAGAACAAGAAAGTATATACTTTATTGATAGTCATGCACTTGCTCAAAATGACAATTTCGATTCTTTGCAAATTGAAATTACAAATGATAATGCTAGAAATACTCCAAATTTACATAATGTTGATCAAGTAGAATTTCAACAAAATTCACAATCTATTAGAAACAATCAACAACAACTAAATCAAATCAACCAGAGAATGTTGGCAATGCACAGTCTACTGCTGAAATTAATTCACAATTTGCTGATAATAAATTGCAAATGATGGAGCAGCTCAACAACAATTTGCAAATCGATCAAATATATGAAGAATCTGAATTGTCTATTTTGGAAAATCAGAAATCATCTATGCATAGAGAAACCTTCAGGTATATATATTCAACTTCCTATTTTTATCTATACCTTGATATCTTTAACGATATTAGTTTAATTCATAATCAATCAACAATTCCTTTGAATGCAGATTTAATATTCGAAACCATAGGAACTGATTTTAATAATGAATTATTAATTTCTAATATTAGTAGAGAAAATTTAACCAGTAGTTCAATCAATAAACTTGAAGATTCTCTTAACTTAATAGTCAATCACTTACCTGGTTCTGATTTATTTAATTCAGAGGAAAATAAAACTTATGAAGTTACTTATGATGATGACTTGGAAAATGAAAACACTCAATCTTTTCTCTTCGGAAATGATTTCGTCTGATTCCTTAGGTGAATCTATTTTTTAAGATAAACAGAGTTTTAATCAAGGATTTATTTTGGTCTATTCTAATTTTCAAACATTCAATCATCCTATTAGTTTTGGTATTCAAGAACCTATCCCAATTTTATCCTATGATGATGAAATGCCCTTTTTGGATCATAAGCTTGAAATCTTCCCATTCCCGCAAAGGAAAGAAAACAATGAGTTTAATTTTATAATTTATATTGATGCTCGTGGGAAATAAATCTTCACAAATGAATCCCAGTCATGCTGTACAATTACTTGAAACATTAATATAAACTTGAATCTTCTCCGCTTTCAGTTCCCCCGGTTTGATTCTTTTTTTTTTAATCTCATTTTTTGATTTCTGAGCACATTGTACCGGTATTTTCAACATTAAAACTTTAGACATTCATCGGGTGCATTAATATGCATATATGAGAATAAATTCAAGAGTTTCAGGCAAGGACATCGACTACTTTTTATTTTGAAATTTTATTTGTTCATGCTTGACCAATTTATTTTTTATTTTCAAATAAGTTCATCACAAATTCTGGCACGTGGACCATTTCATTCTAACCAGCAATGGGAAACTCCTAGAAACCTTTTAAATTTTCATCCATACTTTGTTGATCCATTTGAAAAATATCTGGAAGTTCCAGTGTGCAGGAATATTTTTGACTCTGCTGGTGTTCAACAAACTTCAATAATTAAAAATGTAGCATTCAAGCCTAACATGATGTTTCTTCTTCCTTCGAACTTCTTCCAATCATTCACTAAAATTAATGCTATTTTGTATGATCCTATAAAAATTTGTTTGGAAGAATTTCAAGGTAATAATTTTGTAAATAAATTTATTTCACTAGATTTGTTAATTGTGCATAATAGGCTGAAATTTTCTTTTTATAATTTAGTTTCAGTTTTACTCCTGTTGTTTGACCTATACATACATGCAGGAATTAAAATGAGAAAATGGTTACATTGGAAGTATGACTATACCTATTCATGTTTCTTTTCATTAGTTAGCAATAGGAATAGATTAGTTTAGATTAGATTCCTTTTATGTTTGCATTTATTTCATTATTTCAGATTTTCAATAAGCAAGTAATGAATCCAAGTTTTTCTTGGCATCTTCTTTCATTTTCTAGAAAAATGTCTTGGAAGATGTCAGAGTTCTTATATAGTCAGATCATATACACTTTTGATGTGCTTAATTGCATTATTTTTGCAAAACTTCATTGCGTTGTTTTTTTAATGAAAACATGTATCAAAACGTTTCAAGGAATTACTATGACTTGAAAATTTTGGATTCACAAGTATCTCTAAAGGCTTATTTTATCACTTTGATCCTGCGATGGAAATTTGAAGTGGATATGATTAATAATTCATTACTTAGCATTTTAAATTGAATAAATTATGATTTTGGGCAAGTATCTCTAAAGGCTTATTTTATCACTTTGATCTTGCGATGGAAATTTGAAGTGGATATGATTAATAATTCATTACTTAGCATTTTAAATTGAATAAATTATGATTTTGGGCCAATGAAAATTACATTCAAATCCACTTCTTCATGCTTTTACTTCCAATTAAAAGAAGAGGTTACTTTGGTTGGAAAAAAACATTTTTCTCAGGTAAGATAAAAAAAATAATAAAAATAAAAAATAAAAATAAAAATAAAAATCTCTAATGGTAAGTTTCATATTCCTATTCTCATCCGTTTATTTTCTACATTTTTCCTTTTGCTTGAATTCCTTGCTTCTGTTTTCTCTTCCAGTTATATTCCCTTATCCTTTTCTTCTTTGTTTTGCAGGTTTTCAATGGTTTGAGGATTCATTTTGTTTGAAGAGATTAGTAAAATCAACTAAGAAGAACAATCAAGGAGTTTCAGGAAGTTTCCTCCTCCCTTTCTTGTTTCTGATTTTCATTCTAGTTGATGGTCTTTTCCTTAAAACAAAACAACATTTAAAGACTTGGAATTTAAATTTCTAGAACAAGATTTGTAAAAGGAAAAAGTCCCCAAAAATGCACATCAATGAGTTATCATTTAATAAGCCTCGACTTAACAAATTATTTACAATATAAAATCTCTAATCTTGACATACTTTTTATATCTTGTAAAAAATTTATGCAAAGCTCCTTCTCCCGATTGGCTTCCCTACTGATTTGTTAACATTTGGTGTTTGCCTTTTTATTTCATTTTCACATAATCATATGTATATACCATAGTGTTTTCTGTTTGTTGAAGTACCATTTCTTTTGATTTTATACTTGGGCTATATTTCCATCTATGTGATCCAACAAATTTCATTCCAAAAGGAAGATTATTCAAAGAAACATCATTATGCTAAATGATCTCTGAATTTAAACTTTAAGGGTTAATTCTATCATATGATAAGCTATAACATATTTCCAACAAATTTCATTCCAAAAGGAAGATTATTCAAAGAAACATCATTATGCTAAATGATCTCTGAACTTAACACTTTAAGGGTTAATTCTATCATATGATAAGCTATAACATATTTAGCTACTAAAGCAACAAAGTTCATCAATAAAATTTTAGCATCTTATGACTCTTCCTATCATCCCGATCTCTTAAGGAGTGGATTTGTCTCCCCATCCATTAATAAAATATTTTTAGAGTGTAATTCAAAAATAATAAAAGACTTGAAAGATAGGGGGTCTCACCAAGAGCTAGCCTACCATGATCATAGGCACTGATAGTGGTGACATTATCACAGCTGGTTACCAAGCCAGGATAATGGCTTGTAGCCAAATGGTTATAAGACAAGAGGTCTCATCACAAGTCAGCATGTTCGCTATTATTAGTACTGGTGTATGGCATTGTCAATATCTGGTCACCAAGCCAGGACAGTGGCTTTCAAAGTAACTAAAAGGAAATAAAATAATTATTACTTATTCCTCTAAAGTATAAACTAATGGATGTGATACTGATACTTCCAGGATGAACTCATAAATAAACTTTGTTTTCTTTAGTTCAAGCTAACATCTATACATAGTTGTATAAAATATGATTATACTCTTATATCTAATACAAGAGATTTTATACAGATGTTGAATTCTAAATGGCTTTTATAGAGATATTTTTAAAAGGAAAAGCTAAGTCCTAGCATCTTATCTTTATTCCTTTTTCTTTGAACTTCCTTGGTATTTTCCCAGAGATAACTATTTCACCTAGTGTATCGCCAATTTTTGTAGTACTCAACAATGCCCCATTTAATTTTTATTTTAGCCATATAATAAAATTATGGGGACCCTTTTTGCATTGCATGTAGGATTTGAGTGTATTTGCTTCATTTCAAGTCTAATGTGCCTTTTATTTACATTTTTATTATTTGTATAGTTTTCCTAAGTTTGATTAAGTTTGTTTGTAATAGATTATAAATAAGTTTTTCTAAGCATCTTAGATTAATGAATAAAACATAGCCCCCGAGACCAAGATATTCATTATTATTATTAGTGCCTTTATTTTCCAAATAGTGGCTTTAGCTGTAACATATCATAATGATATTAGAAGATCCCTTTCTAAATCCACGATATCATAAGTCCTAGGCTTATTTATAGATTGGTTGTATTTTATAAAGTGGTCGTAGTTTATTGGACGAAATACCCATATAGTACGTAACCCTCCTCCGCTCCCTCTTATTGGAGAATGCCATATCGAGATTTTGTTGTGAAACACATTTAAAAAAAAATCCAATATAACACTATACCGATCTCTGAAATCTGATATAACACTATACCAATCTCTGAAATCCGATATATCACTCCCTCCGATCGCCGATATTCCAATGCACCTCCGTCCTCCGACTTTTGATAACCATTCATCTCCGATCTTTGATAGGAAATATTGTATAGCCTTCGATCTCTCATATGCGATATCACATCGCTTCCGATCTCTTATATGCTCCAATCTCTGATACGTAGACCCAATTTTGATTTAAGTTACGATTTAATTATCAAATTGCATCCGCTACTTTATTGGAACTTTTAAAATGGCATCTCCGATAAGTCCTAATCTCCAATCGTTGATATTGTTATGGATCCGATTGGACTTATCATAACATTTTAATATGATTTCGCGTCTGTTGCATCATAACTTTCCTATATTGCAAGTTTTTCATGTTGTCTCGTTTCAAAAGTTGCGATGAGATTTTCTCCGATCCCACTTGGTTCTTGCCACTTGTCACTTCCATATGAAGTTGTTGTTATAATAATTAAAAAGTCTATTTTCAATGGTTTTGCGGGAAGTTTTTTTTTTTTTTTTTCAGTTAAGTTTAATAATAGAAATAATAAGCTTTGTTTGACTGAAACAAGGATGAACCCAGAGTCAATAAGGAGGAAGTAACAGTTTGATCCGGGATTTCCAAATAACCACTCAACCATGTGTCGAGATCCAAATCAAAATAAACAGAAGCAAAATATTAAACAAAGACTAATACCGTGAAGAGCGTGATCTTTTTGGGCAATCTGCTCCGTGGTTATCAACAAAAAATAAATCTAACTCAAGAGCAAGCTAAACTGGGAACTTTAGCAAACATAGGCGATCTACATTTGGCTTATGATTCAACAAGAAGAAGACACCTAATTTAATTGCTTTTATTATTATCTCGGTTGTTGAGAGATACATGGAGTTGTTATTTTCACGATTTCACCTTAATCTCTGTATAAATACAATCTCTAGGAAAAGAACAGGGGGATTTGAATCCGAAAGAAAAGAGGTAGAGTAATGCTTGGGCTTATAACCTATTTGTAAGGAGGGAGTTTGTGATTCATTTACACTATTGTAGTGAGAGCCAATCCATCTTTGCAGGCAAGGAATCGAGTTTAGAGGCAGCAGACGACTTGCACTACTGTAACTCTCTATTGTTTTCTGTAACTTGATTCATCTTTATAATAATATTTATTTTGTAATTGGTTGCATAGCACTATTGCTTGCTCTGTTATTGGAAGTAAATGCTTCAATTTTCAGATATCATTTCTAGTGTATGAGTATGTATGTGGCTTTTCAACACTACTGTTGACTGTTTATTGAAATGCTCATTTAGAATCTGGTCAAGCTATCTTGCAGGGTTAATCATAAATGAGATTTGAAACTAGAACTTGTATAAGGACAAACTTTATCTCCTTAAGTTGCTAGCTATCTAACAATTTAATCTTATAGATGTCCTGCTTCATACATGTCATGTATTTGAACTATTTCAGTATTGTGGCATGAATATTTTGGTCCTTATGCATATGTTGTATTAGGAGTTGGAGTTATTTACAGTTAAGTGTCTAGTAACTACTTATTAGGCATTTAGTTGTTCATAATTGTTTTAACAAGGATTAAATCTTGTGAACTATTTCCCTGGTCTAGTTCCTTCATTTTATTTCAATTCCTACACGCTTCTTTTCCCATCCTTTTAGCTTCCTATTGATTGAGAGGACTAATTCTTCCTTCAATTGAGATAGGTCTAGGATTAGATACATCTTAGAGTGGTTTGGCTGATCCCCAGATCAACTTAAGGATCACTTTCTTGCCTGATCAGTAAGAGGGATGATCTAATGTGTCTTCCCTATTGGTAGATTAAATTCCTACTTTGAGCCAATGGAGATAGAGAGAAGGTAATTGGACCTAGTTTAACTAGTCATAACCACCATTTCAATAGAAAAGGAGTTGCTCTAAGTTCCTGACATGGTGGTCTCCCTTATAATGTTGTAGGCAGATATTTCCGAGCCTTCAACATATAGGTCTCAAATTAAGCTTAGAATAGTGCTCAATTTTTTTTTTAACCAAACTTGGATCACATCACAAAAGTAATTCGAACTTCAAACTACTCTTCAAGTGTAATAGGACTGCTACTGTTCTTGTTGCTTATAAGGAACATCACTATGATGATACCCTTCCTTTGTAGGCTCCTACAACTTGAATTGTTTACACTTATGCAAAGTGGTAAACATAATTCTGTTTGTCTTTGGATTTTATCATGACTTAGTGTCATGCTTAAAAATCACTTGAAAACGATTAACATACATTTGACCTGCAATTTCCTTCAACATGACATCTTCAGAAAAGATAATCCTCCCTATTAAGCCCTTATAAATTAATGATGATCTCCTTTCTATAGTGAAGGCTCCTTTAGATTATATGTCTTTGCACCATAACTAAGGAAGCTCTAGAATTTTTTTCTCCCAGGATACTTTGATCTACTCTTAAGTGGCTTGGATCTTAGATAATGAATTCGATCTTAGACAATGACTTTTCTCCAACTTCAAAACTTCTTGTATCTTGAAATGATCTAACTTCAAGATTGTCTTCTAACCCATGTATGAACCATGTTGAAATTCATTTGCAAGCGAGAATATATATATATATATATATATATATATATATATATATATATATATATGTGTGTGTGTGTGTGTGTGTGTTTGTTTTAGGTGTGTGTGTGTGTGTTTCCTTTTAGCATTCACTTCATTCAATTATGTCATCAAGCAATTATACATTCAACGATACAAATATAAATAAATTAGAGATCATACTGTAAAAAGAGACAAGAGACACCAGAAATTAGGCAAATGACTAGGGAAAAACCCACAAGGGGAAAACATAGAAATCCTTTCTTTATAGAATCTTTGTCAACAAGAGAGAAATATAATTCAAAGAAAAACTAACTAATAGTAGCATGATATTTAATCCTCCAATTTCTAATTCATCCCTCCATGGAAAATGATAGCCTTCAACAGTATACAATAAGTCTGCCACAAGTCTTGTATAAGGTATGCCATATGTATGTCATACATCTAATCATAATGTGCTACATGCATGTCCTTACTGCTACCTCAAAAAAAATCGCATAGCTATAATACTACCTCAGAAATAGTATAGGAATTGCATCAAGAATAACATATGATCTTCCTCAGAAGTGGCCTACTTCCTGCCTCAGGAGGCTCACTTAACCATAGAAGAATGAGCCTCAAAAGTTCTATTTCATAGAATAATATTGCCTCAGATACCTCTGATTTTTCTCTCCATATAAGATGTGTGAATTAATTTCCAAATGGTGGAGCGATGATCAAATATATAGTTGTTTCCTCATCTGAAAAATGTGCCATTAAAGGCTGAGCTGACTTGACTTTTTGAGGGACGACTTGGTCAACATGGAGACACAAAAACATACCTTTTAAGAAATTCAATTTCTTTCTTTTAAAGGTCTAGATGGGTCATATAATTTTTATTTTTTTTTACTCAAATAAGTTCTTTTTTACTCTTTACAAAATCATAATGATAAAATATACATTATGAAGACCAAACCTAGTTACAATTTCAACAAATATGTCCTGGAGGAAGAATAAAAAAAAATGGATCAGATTTTCCATACATTTTGATGCAAACATTGAGGAGTTCAACCAATTAAATCAGAAAAGTCATCTTTACCTCGGGGGTGCTCTTTGCTCATCCTCCTAATCTGCATGCTTCACAAAATACACCTCAACATTATTGAGATTCTGGATCCTAATTTTCCACAACAACAACCCATGTAGTATGATGGTTGGGATCCCAATCCCGCCAAGCCAACATCTATTTTTTTTCCATTGGCCAACTATATCTCATCACTCAATTCCTCCTTTGATTGCTACACCTCATGCACCTTCTATATTGTTGTGACAAACACTGTTGGGGGGGAGGGGGGTGGGGGTGCGTGGGGGGTGAATCAGTATTTTAAAAACACTTAAACATTTCAATTTCTTATTCATATTTTTATACGCTACTATCATTAAGTAAACTAGTGTATGTACGCAACTATGATAAAGAAAACAACACATATCTAGTTAGCTAACTTTCAATATATTTCATCATCTATTCTACTTTAACCAGCATGTCACTAATTCATTAGCATTTAATTGAATAGTAACCTTGAGATGTAAGAAAAAATAAACCATCACACATAAGCAACACATCAACACATGAGGACACCAAGATTTTTAGGTGGAAACCTACTGTGGGAGAAGACCACCGTTGTTGTCATCTTTGTCTTCATCTTTTATTATAAAGGAAAACATCTTACAATATTGTACTGGTGCAGACTCATAGCAGTATGCAAACACCCACCTACATAAGGATACAACCTTCTCTCATTCTCTATCACCCACTGGAAGGGAGCTTCAACCCCTTGATCTCGTTTACCAACACCCACCAGAAGGGAGCTCCAACCCGATGATCAGATTTACCATCTACAACTAGAAGGAAGCTTCAACTTCCTCACTAAAGGCTCCAAACCTTAACACCTCTATGGACCACGTTTTATAATATTTCATATTGTATCCACCCGACCCAAAACATCAAACCTATAGGACACTTTTCATCATATTTTCCAACTATACCCACTATCATTATTTTACCCAATACCAAATAACAATACTGAAACCAATCACTGTATCAAATTACTTAATTACTGAACCAATAAAATCACCAAATCTCTACCATTTCTTACAACTGAATCAAACCAATCCATAACCGATATAAACCATCATATCAAATATACATTAATCAGTATACCAAGCCAAACATTATTACCCATCACAGAAACCAATTGTTTCTACTACAAACCCTGATCAACCATACATCATATTATATACGCTATTTTTCTTAATCTACCTGCGTATGTATATGCTTCTCCTAAAGCATACCCATGTCTAGATATCAAAGCACTGATACCTAAATCTGAATCACTGTCACACCGAATCAATCACTGAAGCACATGTTGAACCCATCATATATCACTAACCAAATACAAATGATCACACAATATCATCATCCCTAGTCAACATATGATTCCATAAACAAGTCAACCCATCCAACATTATCAAACACATATTATCATAAGATAGACTTCATCGATAGACAACAAAAACATAATAGGACTGATCAGACATAATTAACAACTCATACTGCAAAACACTAGTAGATGTATTCACCTCTTATAAATCATATCCATGTATGTACATGCTTATCATTCATCACACTTGCATATAGACCTCTCCATACTGCAAAATATATACGCAACTACCGAGAAGTAGATCCACGTATGTATGTGATTTCTCAATGGCAAACCATCGTACATATTTTTAATCATTGATTCATACCTTCACTGCAACACAACATCTGTCAAACCCAAATATCGGCATGCAAACTGTTACAAATACACATCATAATATCATCATAATAAAATCTATCAACCATAAACATATTATTAAATATGTGGTCATTTTAGATCTATTAGATCTGATCCATCTCCATTCTCCCTGGTGCAATTCTATATCAGATCAAGTCATTCATAAATAATCTATCATATGCACACCTTAACACTTGATCTCCATCTCCTTAAATAGTATAGGCCTTAGCCAATACCTTAGGCCAATCCTTTAGTAATGCCAATGGTATTCTTTGAAGAGATCAAATATATGTTTTTTCGCTCATTACTATGGGCCAATACCATGGTAAAGACCCCTAGTATTCATAATTCCATGGTGTGAAAACTATACATGACTTCTCTTCATCATACTTGTGTATATACACGACTTTTCTTCACAAGACCTGTGTATACTTTCGTAAACTTCACTTTTATCATATTTCTATCTCTGAACTAATATTCCTTTGTTTACCTCACCTGTATCATCTGCATAACCATCACATTGACATATTTATCAAGTAGGTTTCCATCAAGGACAACACATTATTCATAATGCCAACAATATCTGTTGTTGGGAAAAGTATCCAATACGGATGACCCTATCCCACTCTAAGAGTGATAGTACCTCAACAACAACCGAATGCAAAGCTATTCAAGATTACTTCTTTATGAGATGTAAGAGAGAGGAGAAAGAGATCCACTAACCGTTATCTTTCGCTAATGATTGATCCAATCTTCCCTCTTTGCTGCTTGCTCCCAGCTCCTTGCTCTTTCACTGGCCCAGCTACACCAAGATCCTGCAAAATGACAAGAGAGGGAAACTACAAGAAGCATACATTCATAATTGATTCAAGGATTAGAATAAATCAAATATACAAGTATCAATACGCCATTGAGACACATGCATATAGAAGAACCTCAAATGCTTTATTAATGGAAGAAGTAAAGTTCTGAGAGTGTTACAACCATAAGAGGTCCAATCCAGCAACACCTCCCAGCAGAAAGAAATCTCCTCTTCACCTCCTTCAAGCAAATCACCCAATAGTTCTATACTCAAACCGACAACACTTCCTTACATTCACTAGATTCCCGCCCCCCTAGACCTCATGAGAGAGCTCTATATATAGGAGTTTTGGAGAAAGGATGAGTCAGCTTGAGGCTGGCATGAAGCTGACTAGTGTCCTCTCCCACTTCAGTTATTCTTCAGTTCTTGAGTCCACTTGGAGGTTCTTGCTTCCACTTGGAGATCTAGATCCTCTTACTCATCACAAGGCGAATTCCCTGATCCAAGTGTCATTTTGGAAGCTTCCTGGGCATTTGACACATTGAGGAATGACTGTGCCACTTGGCCAATCTCGCCCAGCGCAGGTAGCCTTCATTACTGTTGACATTCAGCGCAGGTACAGAGTGGAGCAGTTGACATTCAGCGCAGATGCTCAGTGGAGCAGTTGACATGATCCAGAATTAGCTTGTTTTTGAGTGTTTTTCAGGTGGAGAGCTGATATTTAGTGCTGTGGTTTGCTGACCTTGTTCCTCTAGGGGTAGGAACAACATGTTTAGGGACTTTGGATCCCTTAGATTATCGACATTTCATGCTTCATGCTGTAAGGCACAAAAATGTCTATAACAGTTGCCCCCTAAAGTATGAGGTCGTTTATCGGGTGAAATGCTTTATCAAGAGGATCCGAAGTTCATTCAATCGCTGAGAGGTGACCTGTAATAAAATACAATACAATACATTATTTTTCATTCTGCTTTCATGATCTAGCTGAGGCGGGCATTCCCATGCTCAGCTTTATAAATTCATTTTGGTACATAGAACAGACGATCGTCTGATGGTAGACTGATAATTCTCTGCTGAAATTATCATCCTTTGAGTAGGATGATCATCTGCTGCAATGATGTACATATCAAATGTCTTTATATTTCCTGAATATATATCGCAGCCCGGATGGATGAAACTAGATCCGGGGTCTTCAAACTTGTTCGATCTTCACTCTAAGTACAAGTCGATCCATGTGAGAATTGCGCTGAAGTCGAACATGGAAAGACATCACTTGATTACCGGTCAATAATGTAAACCGTTAACAAGCGCGAGAGGAATCACCGATAATGATAATGACCCTCAAGGTACTGCAGTACAATTCACGTGGTGTGAATATAGGACTTGGCGTCGAACACCACGCAAAATCTTCTGGTCGAAGGTCATTGATGTATACCTGTCGCCGGAAGTGAGAAACTTGCCATTGAGGCATGCAAGCTTCAAAGTACTGGGGGGGTGTTCCTAGATCAACTTCTTGGATAATGAGCTGAAGTCGACAAGAAGCGATCCGTCAAAGGAGGGCCTTAATGAATCCCACATCAGTGACACGGAACGGAGCTAATGATTTTAGTGGAGGTGAAAACAATTTGTGAAATATGATTCAGGGCGGCGATCATGGATGGATGAAGGATAATGTATGGCAGTGGATGGGACACGGTTGACTCTTTCTGAACAACATCTCTTGAACATATAACGACACTGATGTGATGGATCGGTAGCATTACCCCAAATGTGGATGGTTTGGCGAGGACCATGGTGATGAGATCGGTGAATGAAACAACCCAACCCGATGTGATACGGAGGACAAAGTGTCATGTTCAAGAGCGACTCGCTACCATTAAAGCTTTGAGGTTCTCCCAATTTTTCCCCAGTCATTTCTGACCAGTACCTCTTTATTTTTGTCAAGCTTGAGGAGGATAACATATGCTTGTTCTATAACCTGCCCTTCGGGCAAGCCCATCGCTATGTTTTAACGAGCCTAGCGATAGGGAAACTCATTCTCGTCTAAAGACAAGTTTGTCGCTATTTAATCATTTTAACGAGTCTAACGACAAGGAAAACTCGGTCCTTTTCATTTTTAGAGAGTCTGAAAAGGTACAGAAAGTTAACTCCAAAATTCCTTTTTCGTCATCTAATCCCTTAAGTCCGAAAAAGTATAAAACAATACAGAAGGGATGAGTTTTCGATAATTTTAACGAGCCGAATAAAACAAGCGCTCGACCTTTTTGTGTAATAATCCCTCAGGTCCAAAAAGATTAAAATCTAGAGGAGGGATAGCTCTTCCGGTCATTTTAACGAGCTGGAAGGCCAAAACTCGGCAAACTTTTCATATTTTACGAGTCAGGAGAAAAGAGCTCAAAGAAGACTCGTCTTTTGAGGAACGAGTGATAAACAGGGATAGCAGCAGATTCCAGGTACAGGTTGGAATTTTCCAATCACGGCAGTGTCACAAGGATGGCTAGGTGAAATCACTCTTCGCAGCTGTTCCTCAAAATAGGTAAACAATCATATGGAGGTGAACGATTGGCCAAATGGAATGGAGGTGGCGGGTGCAAACACGACCAAGGCTTTTTATGGCTAATAATTTTACGATCACAATGGTTATTTACCGGTACTGGGTTCATTTTTTAAAGAGCTTGAATGCGCCAAAACACTGCTCAATCTTATGTTTATTTTTTAACGAGCATGAACTATGTGCTAAAACTGCTCGGATCTCGCTTTTCTATTTTTTTAACGAGCATAAATTCCGCGGTAAAACTGCTCGAATAATTTTGCATGCCCCCAGCATAATAATGCAAACGAGGCGCATGCCCCCTAGACTTCAGGGGGGTTGTTTCATTTTTTTTAATGAGGTTGACACAGTAAAGAACTATCCTCTACTCTTCATTTTTTAACGAGGTTGACCTGAGATAGGGACTATCCTCGTAGCTTTAGATCCATTAGAAATAGAAGGTTTCATATTCCACTGTGGCCATTTCCGCTAGATTACTTGGAGGCGGTAAGGCAAAAGTACCCATTAAAGTAGGGTCTTTTAGGAAAATGACTCCGATATTTTGGAGAGGATGATTGCTTCTATGGATCTTTGGAATGCTTCCTGTTATGAGAGGTGGCGCAGCTTCTGCCGAAGTTATCGTCAAACTGCTTGGTTGATCTTTTCCTTTGCCGTTCGACAACTGCGGATTCCCGCAAACTTTGCCTCTTGTCGAAATCAAAGCATCATCCTGTTGCTCAGAGGTCGACAACATTAGCACCTGACACCGGGAAGCATTTTCACTATCAACCAGATTTTGACCTGGATTGGGAAACGGATCAGTCAACACAGCTGGATTTTTCGGACTCTTAAAGAATCTTTTTATCTCAGCTTTGTATGGACAGTCTGCTGTCCAATGATCCTCGTCACATATAAAACATGGACTTCTTGGTTTCCCTTTCCTGGGAGAGTTCGAAGAATTTTTTCCAGGAGATGACTCACCCTGTTTCTTCTTTTTCTCTCTGTTTTGCTTCTTCTTGCTTCCTGGTTGATTGGTTTCTTTGCCTTTATCTTCTGATACGACATTTACTTCCGAAGCAAGAATTTCTTCTTTTGCATTTTGATCCGAATTCTTACGGGCTTTCTTTGACGAAGCCTTTATCGATTTCGCGTTTGCTGTGCCAATCACGCCATCACCGGCATGAGAGTCACTATTTGATTTAGGAGGGGGAGGAATTGAAAACTCTGGTCTAGGGGCGTCAGGTATTTTGTCATAGAGTGTGCCGGACTGAGTATAAACTAAGTCCAAATATTGTGCACGAGCAATCACTTGCTCCTCTGTTACGACTCCCCCCTTGGCCACATCTTCCGTAATAGCCGGAAGTAACGACTTTATAAACCATTCAGCTAATAGTTGATCGGGAACATATGTTTTCACCATCCTACGACGACGACGCCACTCATGTATATGATCAGATATATGGGTAGCAGTGTCTGTTTGAAGTTGGTTAATATTTCTGTTCCCGTTTCATACCTTATCGGTAATTGAAAATGGGTTAAGAAAGTCGTGGCTAGGGAACTAAAATTGTCGAAAGAGGCTCTTGGCAATTCAATATACCATTTAGCCGCTGGACCTGTCAATGTCCTCTGAAAAAGGCGAAGCCTTATCGAATCATCGTTAAGGGTGTTCGACGAACACCACAGATGAAAAGTCATCACGTGATTCGACGGGTCTTCACCTGGATTTCCATTGAATTTAGGAATGTCAGATGGAAGTTTATGAGGAATCGCTGGCCACCAAGGGGCATAAGCAATCGGATCGTTGGTTAAACGGTGTAAATCGGGTAACTCTAAAGTTGCCACGAATGGTAACTGTTGATTCAGGTTAGGCGAAGCATAACTAGGGTACGATGGAATCGCTTGAGCAGTGGGCCTTTGCATACCAGCATAATGTAATTGATGTTGGTATGACTGATACGGTTGGTGGACTTGACCACTGTAAAGTGGTTGGTTTTGACTGTTTTGGATATACGGTTGTCCACTGTTCGCAAAGATCTGCTGCTCAGAACCTTGGTACACTTGCTGGAACTGCGGTTGTTGGTATTGCACAAGCCACGGTTGTGACGCCATGTTCTGTTGTGCTATGCTAACCGTTGGACCGAGGTGTGGGGTAATTATACCCGTTTGGACCTGTGTCGCCCCACCAGTTGGTGATTGTGGTTGTGACCCATGGTCAAGCGGCTGTTGCATTACAACCTGAGAAATCTGAGGTTGACATGCAACAGGTATCGCTTGAACTTGCGACACTGTTACAATAGCCGGTGTGGTTGGGATGTTCGTCACAGGTACACACTGTTGCATAGAATATACAATCCTCGGTTGTTGAGGTAGCATTGGTACCCAACTACTTGATGCAATTCCAATATAACCTGAATACTGTTGAGAACTGCCATATGGATATCCTCCCGAAGGAGGTAATGAAAAGGCATACTGCCCCCCATACGGTAGCAATCCAGAACTCAGAGGGATTGTTAGTCCTTGAGGACTGGATGGCCCAAATTGACTTCCATGAGGATCAATCTGTCGAGTTTCAACATAAGAATTACCGGGTACTACTAAGGATGAACAAACTGGAACAGACCATACTGTCGAAATAGTCCCTTGGTGGACTCCTTCTAGCTATTGAGAGCTAGTTGGGACAGCTGGTATGCCGGCAAACATTGTCGGAGTGACTGCAGGGGCTTCTGCTGTCGCTGTGTCATTTGACACAGTCCTAGATGATGACGGTTGTTCAGACATCTTAAGTCTATCCAATAGATTGCCTAGCGATTCTACAGGGACTTCCACTTGTGGTGGATTAACTTCAGATGAAGGAAATAGAGTGACCCCGACTCCAAAATGAGTTGGAGTACTTGCTTGTGGATCCTCTGCAATTTCCTCTATCGCAATCAAACCTGGTGGAAGAGGAAGACCGTCAGGTCCGTAAAATATTTCTGGTGCCGAAGAAGTGGTTGCTTCGATAGCGACAGTTGTTTGAGGAACAAAACTCTCTGAACCGGTTACAGATGGAATTGGTTCAGTTATACAAGTATTTGCCCCCAGACTAGGATCAGTATTACTGTCCTTCTGTGGCTGTTGAACTTCTTCTATAGAGGCAGGGTTTCCAGAAATGTTAGGAGTAACCGGAACCTCAGATGCAGTTGGAACACTTGTTCTAACTTTTACAGGAGATTTTGAACCGGTTAAACGAGTTCGCTTTGTCCGTACTGTTTTCGATTCCGGAGACAAAGACGGTTGACTCGTAAGCCTCCGCGAATGACGGGGTTTCAATTGACTTTCTTCCACGATTGCGGATTACTCGATCAACCAAAATATTAAAAGGGGAAATTTGAATTGAATGAATTTTATTAGACGCTTTTAGACACAACTTGCTTTTTCACTTTTTAAGAGTCGAGAAAAAGCTAAACATGACTCTAGTCTCCTTCGATGTATTAACGAGCCCGAAGTGACAAATGCTCGGTTGGACTTTTTCAGTTATAGAGTTTGAAAAAGGCCAAAAGAAACTGCTCTGGAGATCTAGGCAGAGGGTGTGCCAAACCTTTCGCAAAACCACATAATACGTTTTACGGTACGGGTGGTCGATCTTCGTGAATGCTGTGTTCACTGCATTGCGATCAGTAGGGCGGCCGACACGGCTTCCTATGGATAAAAGATATATGCCTATAGGGGTCTCCCAATATATACGCGACGGTACGTGGGAGCACAAGTCCGTATTAGTGCCACCGACTCTCAGGAGGAATCACCCACCTTCGTCGAGATCGACAGTCACTACATTTAACGACGCCGGAACACGTCTCTAGCTTAGACCTCTATGTGTTTGCGTTATGTTTCAAAGCGTTGTTAGGTTCATTCATTATATTTTAAGTTGATCTTTTTAAAGTTTGCCTTTCAAGGTTCACCACGAGATGTTTTGATACAAATTCCTAAATGCAGTCTAAGATGAGAAGCAAGCTTTTTCAATCTTTTCGACTTATGAAAATCTTAACTACTGAGGGAAAAGAGAGACAAAATCTTTTCACACAGATCAAAGAGCACTCACTAATGCACTTTTCCCTAAATCAACATGCAAAATTATCAAATGCAAAATGCAAAATGCAGGTATTTCTTTTCTCTTTCTTAATGTTTGTGCGATACAAAAAGAAAGCTGTTGTATAACTTTGAATTCAATTTCAAGTGAAAGTAAACAAGTTTGTCCAAAATCAAAAGACACCTTAAGATTTACTTGTTTCGACACTAGAAATATATAAACTCAAACCATATGACGAAAGCAAAAGCTCAATCAGCTATGAACAGCAAACAAACTAACTCTTAAGATCAAAACGACACTTTATCACAGGTCTAGATCTAAGAGGCCACAGCAAGACTGGTTCACTTTCGTTATGGGAAACTGTAAATGATACAAGAAATACACAAAGAACAAACACAGTTTCTTTATACAACTGAGGCGGAATAGTGGCAAGGAAAGTTGGTTTCAGATAGGTACATTGACTGGTAACAGGCTGCAAAAACAAGAGTGAAAACAGGGCAAGAAACAGCAGGAAACCCCAGTAGCACAAGGCAAGACTGGTTCAGCGCAGGTAGTACACTGTCAGTTTGACATTCAGCGCAGGTAGCCCCTTCGGGAACTGCGCTGAAATGCAGACAACCTTCACACAGCCTGCACTGAAGGACGAAACTTTCGTTTCTCTTGGTTTCCGGGTCACAGATTGCTCAAAAATTCACAGTTTTTGGCCAAATCAGAAGCTATCAGTCAAGTACACACTAAGGGATGAAAAGGAGGATGAAAAGCTATCACTAAGAGCTATTTAGAGTCCTTGTGGATCAGCTCTTCAAATCATAAACTTGCCCAGAAACTGAGCTAGAGTAGCTGCCCTCTACTTTGCATTTGAAAGATCCAAATGTAGTTCGATTCGGTACTCCCTGTGTTTATGAAATGAATAGCAAAAAACACAAACAACTAAAAAGATACGATCCCCAGCGGAGTCGCCAATTTGTTGTTGGGAAAAGTATCCAATACGGAATGACCCTATCCCACTCTAAGGGTGATAGTACCTCAGCAACAACCGAATGCAAAGCTATTCAAGATTACTTCTTTATGAGATGTAAGAGAGAGGAGAAAGAGATCCACTAACCGTTATCTTTCGCTAATGATTGATCCAATCTTCCCTCTTTGCTGCTTGCTCCCAGCTCCTTGCTCTTTCACTGGCCCAGCTACACCAAGATCCTGCAAAATGACAAGAGAGGGAAACTACAAGAAGCATACATTCATAATTGATTCAAGGATTAGAATAAATCAAATATACAAGTATCAATACGCCATTGAGACACATGCATATAGAAGAACCTCAAATGCTTTATTAATGGAAGAAGTAAAGTTCTGAGAGTGTTACAACCATAAGAGGCCCAATCCAGCAACACCTCCCAGTAGAAAGAAATCTCCTCTTCACCTCCTTCAAGCAAATCACCCAATAGTTCTATACTCAAACCAACAACACTTCCTTACATTCACTAGATTCCCGCCCCCCTAGACCTCATGAGAGAGCTCTATATATAGGAGTTTTGGAGAAAGGATGAGTCAGCTTGAGGCTGGCATGAAGCTGACTAGTGTCCTCTCCCACTTCAGTGATTCTTCAGTTCTTGAGTCCACTTGGAGGTTCTTGCTTCCACTTGGAGATCTAGATCCTCTTACTCATCACAAGGCGAATTCCCTGATCCAAGTGTCATTTTGGAAGCTTCCTGGGCATTTGACACATTGAGGAATGACTGTGCCACTTGGCCAATCTCGCCCAGCGCAGGTAGCCTTCATTATTGTTGACATTCAGCGCGGGTACAGAGTGGAGCAGTTGACATTCAGCGCAGATGCTCAGTGGAGCAGTTGACATGATCCAGAATTAGCTTGTTTTTGAGTGTTTTTCAGGTGGAGAACTGATATTTAGTGCTGTGGTTTGCTGACCTTGTTCCTCTAGGGGTAGGAACAACATGTTTAGGGACTTTGGATCCCTTAGATTATCGACATTTCATGCTTCATGCTGTAAGGCACAAAAATGTCTATAACAATATCCCTCTTTGGACTTGATGGAAACCACTTTGGTGTTTGGTCACCATCACTTATAAATACCTGCAAAAACATTTGCAATCATACCAAGCTTCTCTCCAAGAATTCTTCTCCAAACACCAAGCTACTCTACTCTCCCCCTTTGACATCAAGGGAAAAGGGTTAACCAATACTGAATGAAGACTTCTTTCTCCCTTTATAGAGAGGATCACTATAGATATGATCTATTGAATATGAACACTGACCATGCTCCCCCTGAGCATATGATGAATCTTCTGGAAGATTTTCAATGAAGCATATGACTCTATGACTCAACCAAATATGACCTTTCCTATCACCAAGGACTCATGATTACATCAATCACCCAACACAATGGGATTAGATATTTGACTCAACATTACATCAAATACCCAAATTGGGATTACATACATAATTGACTTGACCCCAATAGTCCAAACATGACCGATTATTACAATTATTACATCATGGGTCTTTTCATGACCTTTACATCAAGAGACATATATGACATTTATGATCAAAACCAAAGACAAGGACCTCCACATTGCGGTAGCAAGACCATAATATTCATCTTAAGATCTTGCAACATAGATAGCAACAATATGAACAATAACATGCAAATCCTCATCATCAATATGAAATATAAGACAATGTAGCTTCAATATCAACAACTGTTAAGTTATGGTATGTTCTATGCTTAGAGAAATTTACTTTTCTTTCTTATTATTATTCATAGATTAGCAATCACATGTTCATAAGTAAAGTGCAGATAGAACATTAAATGATCAACAGAAAACAAGCCAAGACAAGAGACACAAGATGTGGCGGCTAGCCAAGGACAAACCCCACAATGTGTGGGGAAACCCTTTGATCAAATCTTCTTTTATCTTCAATAATTCAGCAGAGAGAAATAGTACAATAATTTTTATTTATATCAGCAGTAGCAAACCCTAGATTAGCAGCATCAACATAAGCGGCTTCATCATCAAAACTAAGGTAGTCGATATCTCACAAACCGACCATCGGATCGGCTTGATTCCACCACCAAAAAATGCGGCCTTCAGAGGAGGTCCAGATGGACCTACAACACAGTTCGAAAGAGGAGGTTTGATGGTCAACGCTGGGCAAATTTTTGATCTGCAGTTGCAGCTTCAGGTTCAACAGCTTTCTTCCACATGTGTGAGAGAGAGTCTCTTTTCTGCGCAGTAGAGAAGAGCCTCTTTTCTGCACATGAGAAAGAGAGAGATGTGATGATATGAGTGAGTGCAAATGAGGAAAAGTCCTCATGTATTTATACACAACTGTTGATGTTTGAATATATGCGACTATTGGGCTTTTGAGCTTACATGAGTTGTAGGTCGGCTTGATAATAATTCCATAATCAAAATAAATTCATATCTCCATAAATACTTATTGGAATCGGATTATCTTTAGATCAATCCTACACCACTCGACAATAGGAATCTAATAAAAATATTATCAGCCGTGAATAAGATGACCCACATGGAGTTTGGCCCTAGTTGCCATTTTTAACACTCCCTCTCAACTAGGGAGAACTCCATCTGCAATCTGTCAATCAGTCGCTACTATTCATCCATCAAATGCACTGCCCTATACAGCTTGACCCCTGCTCTGCTCTGTTCGGCCTGCTCTACTCTGTTCTTTTTTGCCCTGTTTTGATCTGCTCTGTTCTTCTTTGCTCTGCTTTGTTCTGTTCTGCTCTGCTTTTGTCCGAATTATGAAGAAGAAGAAATGATCGAGGATGCATCATACTGACTCAAATTCAGTCTCAGAATATGTACCATTGGTCCCGGACCAGTCTCAACCAACCCGAAGTCAGCTTCATAGTGAGGACAACTCCTACCACTGGTCCCAAACCAGTATCATCCTCCACTAACTCAAAGTTAGTCTCAGAGTGCATACCACTGGTCCCAGACCAGTCTCAACCGACCCAAAGTTAGCGTCATAGTATGTACCACTCCTACCATTGGTCCCAGACCAGTATCGCAGTCTCAGAGAGTGTAACGCTGGTCCCAGACCAGTCTCAACCGACCCGAAGTCAGTGTCATAGTATGTACCACTCCCACTGGTCCCAGACCAGTCCTGCATTGACCCGAGGTCAGTCTCAGAGTATGTACCACTGGTCCCAGACCAGTCTCCACCGACTTGAAGTCAGCATCATAGTGGGTACAACTCCTACCACTGGTCCCAGACCAATATCATTGATCCCATATCAATGAAGGTCATCCTGGCGTAGGGAGTACGGTAGATACAGCGATGTGTCCATCAGTACTACTATGGTCCCTAACTTCATTTCCCTGCTCATTGATCAGATGAGAGGTACTTCCCATGAGTCCTTGACTGCATGGGTAGGATGCCTTGACAGGAGAACTTAATCAATCCCGTCCTCACAGGAGAACTAATCATCCTGCTACACAATCACCATGGAGAACACATCATCCAGGCCTCACAGGAGAACTAATCATCCTGCTACATAATCGTCATGGAGAACACATCATCCAGACCTCATAGGAGAACCAATCATCCTACTACATAGTCGCCACGAGGTGTACATGTACACCACCAGGGGATAGTGAGTCACCTTGTGGTCATATGTCACTCCAAGAAGTACCCCGCACCTCCGAGAGCTCCCAGAGCTCAATGCATCATATAGGACCCTCATCGGAGGGTCTTTGAACAACACCAAGTTGTTCTCAGAAAGTTAGGAATTTGACTTTCCCTAGGGGCTTTGTCAGAATGTCGGTGACCTATTCATCTGTACCAATATGTTGGAGCCTTATAGCTCCCCGCTGCACCATATCTCGAATATAGTGATACCTGATATCGATATTCTTGGAGCGATCATGAAATATGGGATTTTCTGACAAACTAATCCCACTCTGGTTGTCACATAGGATCAAGGTGGTATCCAATGTAAATCCAAATAGCTCACTGAAGAGCTTTCGCAACCAGACTGCCTCACAGGAGGCCATGCTAGCAGCAATATATTCTGCTTCGGTGGTGCTCAAAGCCACCGACTTCTGATTCCTGCGCATCTAGGATATCGAAGCAGATCCTAAGGAGAAACAACACCCGGAAGTGCTCTTGTGGTCCTCCACATTTCCTGTCCAATCAACATCAGTATATCCAAGTAGTCTCACATCTACGACAGTGTATCTTAACCCATAAGTGATTGTGCCACGAAGATATCTCAACAAATTCTTGGCACCAATCCAATGTATGTGGTGAGGTTCAACAATATGTTGACTCAATGTGTTGATTGCAAAGCATATGTTTGGATGGGATTTCAATAAGAACATTATTGCTCTGACAAGTTGCCGATACTCAGTAGCATTTCGTAAAATAGGTCCAGCAGCACTACCGCTTAACTTCTTAAAGTCAAGCTCCATCAGGGTAGTTACAAGCTTGCAGTCTACCATACCAAATCTTTCCAATATCTTCACCACATATTTTCCTTGATATAGGGAAATTTCCCCTAGCTTCTGCCATACTTGAAGTCTTAGGAAATAGTGCATCAGTCCTAGATCCTTCATTTCAAATTCAGAAGCCAACTCCCTCTTACATTTATGAATAAGAGGGTTTGCGCCTGTTAGAAAGAGGTCATCTACATACAACACCAGTATGAGAGGTTTGTCATCTTCAACCTTAAAGTAAAGGTTAGGATCGGCTTCACTCCTAGTGAATCCCAGATTCATCAAGTAGTTATCGATCCTCTCATACCATGATCGAGGTGCTTGCTTCAGACCATAGAGAGCTTTCTTCAACCTGCATACATGAGATTTTCGATCATAAATCTCAAATCCTTCGGGTTGCTCCACGTAGACCTCTTCTTTGATCGAACCATGCAAGAACGCAGTCTTGACATCCATCTAATGTAGGTTCCATCCTTGTGAAGCCGCAAGGGCTATGATCGAGCGGGTGGTCGTATATTTGGCGACAGGTGCAAATATCTCATCATAGTCTATACCTTCCTTCTAAGAAAAACCACGAGCAACAAAACGAGCCTTATACTTTTCCGTACTTCCATCTGCTGCATGCTTTATCTTGTAAAGCCATTTAGAAGTGACAATTGTCTTGTCCTGGGGTCTGGGAACTACTTCCCAGACATCATTCTTCATAATAGACTCATATTCTTCGGTCATAGCATCCTTCCATACTTGATGCTTGACAACATCTGAGAATGATGAAGGCTCATTTTGTATGATCGTGCTCATGATGGTCAGGTATCCCTGATACCTGTTAGGTTTCTTACTTTCACAGAAGGTTCCTCAGGGTGCAGCATGTCCTTCAGCATCATCAAGTAGCCCCCTAAGCCATGAAGGCCTCTTCCTAGAAGAGGAAGGCTCATGTGGAGGAGGATCAATCGGATCCATGGGTTCTTCCACATCAGGCATTGTTTCATCATCCTTTTCTTTCGGTTCCCTGGTGTCGGCTTCTTGAGAGCTCCTCAAAGTCGGAAGATTGTCCACCTTGCTGAGAGCCATATCTTCATCAAAGGTGACATCATGACTAATCGCAACTTCCCTTTGACCGGCTACATAGATTCTATATCCCTTAGTATTTTCTCCATAGCCCATGAAGATTCCTTTCTTTCCAGATGCACCCAATTTATTCCTTTTCTCTTTCAGCACATGAAAATATACATGGCTTCCAAAAATTATAAAATGGGATACGTCAAGTTTCTTACCGGTGAACATTTCCTTAGGAGTCTTGAAACCCAATGCTTGATGAGGGCATCGGTTTTGTACATATACGGCGGCGTTTGTAGCTTTGGCCCATAGAAACTTCGAAAGTCTTTGATCATGGAGCATGGCACGGACAGCTTCCACAATTGTACGGTTCTTCCTTTCCACCACACCATTCTGTTCATGAGTATATGGTGTAGTAGTCTCCCTCTTGATGCCAACCTCTTTACAAAAGTCATGAAACTCGTTAGATTCATATTCAGTCCCATTATTAGTCCTTAAGATCTTGATCTTCTTTCCAGTTTGATTCTCGATCAAGGATTTGAAGTGTCGAAACCAACAGAAAACTTCATCCTTCTTCTTCAAGAAGTATATCCACATCTTTCAAAAATAGTCATCTGTAAAAGTAAGGTAATATGAATATCCTCCTAAGGAGTTCACACACATCATACCAGATATGTCTGAGTGAACCAATTGTAATATATCAGAGGTCTTGCTTTGGCTTTAGGGGAATGGTCCCCTTTTGATCTTTCCTTCGGTACATCCCAGACATACTCCTTCTTTCTCTACTTGGAATTCAGGCATCCCTGTTACCATTTGTCTTACATTGGGTAGAGCTTTGTAATGAAGGTGGGCAAACCTCCGATGCCAAATTTCGGACTGAAGAGATGTGTCACAAGACATGACACCCAACGAACTTCCACCGACCTGATATAATGAATCAACTCGAAACCCAAGAGTGAAGGCATCTTTAACATTATTTTTCCATATACGTACCTTGCCATCGCTGAAGGTTACCTTGTAGCCTTTGTCTTCCATTGTCGAAATGGACACCAGGTTCTTTTTGAGGTCAGGTACACATAATACATCCTGTAAGTGGATCGTATTACCTTGATTCAATTTGAGAGAGACATTGCCTACACCTTTACGGGATATTTCATATTATCTCCAAGGACAATTTCCAGGTTAGTTTCTTTTTCTATCAGATTATGGAGAACTTCTTTGTAACCAGTGAAATGCCTTGAGGCACCACTATCAATGAGCCAAATTCCCACTGAGTCAGAAGGAGAAGAGGTAGATAGAGCAACGGGTAGGTAATATTCATCCTGCTTATTTCTAAGAAACAAAGCTTGATTTGCATCATTAACTTTAAATAAACTCACCAGTCTATCATAGATTTCCTTGGAGGTGTTCAAGTCGGAGATGTAGGCCACCAAGTGCTTGTCGATAGAGTCCCGAATGATCTTCTTTGTTTTGACTTCTTCGGTGTTCCATTTGTTCCTGGCAGCAACGAATGCATTTGATGGAGCCTCAACAATATTGCCTCTCACATGGTCCAACACTCGATCTTCTAAGGTTAGATCGATAGACATCTTCCATCTATGATAGTCAGCTTTCTCACGGAGCTTGTCATTGGTAGGAAAGAGTGATAAGGACCCCATAGTTCTTTTAGGATAGCCTTGCCAATCTTCTCTTCAGTGATTGCTCTTGCTCTTGCTCGGGCTTTGTCTTCACCTCAGCTCTGATACCATGTTAAGTTATGGTATGTTCTATGCTTAGAGAAATTCACTTTTCTTTCTTATTATTATTCATAGATTAGCAACCACATGTGCATAAGTAAAGTGCAGATAGAACATTAAACGATCAACAGAAAACAAGCCAAGACAAGAGACACAAGATGTGGTGGCTAACCAGGGACAAACCCCATAATGTGTGGGGAAACCCTTTGATCAAATCTTCTTTTATCTTCAATAATTCAGTAGAGAGAAATAGTACAATAAATCTGATTTATATCAGCAGTAGCAAACCATATATCAGCAGCATCAGCATAAGCGGTTTCATCATCAAAACTAGGGCAGTCGATATGTCACAAACTAACCGTCGGATCAGCTTGTTTCCACCACCAAAAAATGTGGCCTTCAGAGGAGGTGCAGATGGACCTACAACGTAGTTCAAAAGAGGAGGTTTGATGGTCAACACTGGTCAAAGTTTGGATCTGCAGTTGTAGCTTTAGGTTCAGTAGCTTCCTTCCACATGTGTGAGAGAGAGTCTCTTTTCTGTACAGGAGAGAGAGAGAGATGTGATGAGATGAGTGAGTGCAAATGAGGAAAATTCCTCTTGTATTTATGCACAACTATTGATGTTTGAATAGATGCAACTGTTGGGCTTCTGAGCCTACATGAGTTGTAGGCCGGCTTGATAATAATTCCATAATCAAAATAAATTCATATCTCCATAAATACTTATCGGAATTGGATGATCTTTAGATCAATCCTACACCTCTCGACGAGAGGAATCTAATAAAAATATTATCAGCCATGAATAAGATGACCCACATGGAGTTTGGACCTAGTTGCCAATTTTAACAACAACCTATGACCAAGTATGTAGCATTACCAAATTGTAGCAACATCATAAGCTTGTTCTGTAGAGATCTGTTATCAACTCATCCCCTTGACCTCATCAAGATAAAATTACTCTTTCCCTTTGTAGGAGGAGCCTCAATCCATGTACATCAAAGACATATAGATATTTTACAACACAATCATATCTATTCATGCATCAACAACATATGTGAGAACCAAGAATATCACCATAAGGTAAGATAGAACAATGTAGCATCAATCCTCATCAGAATCTTCATGTGACCAAATATTTCAAGCATCACACAATTATAGTATCAGTATATCAATAACCATCCTCTTGTCTTCATGTACCCTGCTTTTTCCTCATGTATGAAGAGTTATAATTCATAGGCAGTGTTATAGGCTATTTTGTCTCACTTGCTCAATCAACCTCCTAATGGGATCATTCACATCTTATTCCCCTTTACATCATCATTACAAAAAGCCTTATGCATGGCTCTCTCATTCCCCGTAGTTTCTACCCTGAATTGCATCATCTGAGCTAGTTTTAGGACCAACACACCCTAGCCTCTTGCTGGACAATGTTCAGCTACAGGTTTCCCCACAGTGGCCTGCATTGATCACCTACAGGTTTGTCTCCTTGCACATGTGTTGGTTCTAGAAATTCGATAAAAAGAGAGAGAATCTCGAAGCCTCCATTTCCAGAAGCTTCTAGGATATGTTGTAACAATTTACCTCAGATAAAACACTCTAATCCTATCCTATACTACCTTGGAGTTTCCATCCCTTATCCTTAGATCTCATCCTCCCATCAAGAGTGGATCTCAATCCCAAGATTGGTAAAAGGATAAGAACTCTCAACTTAGCTCACTCCTCTATATATTTACAACCTTCCATATGCAAGGGATTTGTTTTTGGAGAGTGATTCTACCCTTATGCTGCAATTATCAGAGTTATCCTTTATGCATTTAGGGTGATTGGAGGTACACTTTGTGATAAAGGAAGGACAAGTCAACAACTTGGAGGAGCTCTTCTACAAGATCAACACCTATCTATGGTTGTAACTGTTATAGACATTTTTGGGCACTACAAACCCAATAAAACATGTCCATAATTCAAGGTCTCCTAAGTCCCTAAAAGTGTTTTTCCATCCCCTAAAAGAACAAGGTCAGCTGATTACATCATCTCCCAGAAGTTCTCCATGAAAAACTACTCAGAACTGGTCAAAACTGGACCATCTCACCTGCTCCATGGTCAAAGTGCGCTGCATCCCACCTAAATGCACACGGGAGGTGTGATGCATACTGAAAATCCCTTCTATGGGGTGCGATGGGCAAGAGTGGACAAATGACAGAGTCAATTTGCGAGGTGGAAGATCATGGAATCTTCCAGAAACTTCTCCTGTGACACTTGCCTCTCTGCATTCGCCCAGGGATGAGTAAGAGATCATCAATCTCCAAGTGGAATCAAGAACTATCAGAGAGAGGACACTAATCAAATCTCAGAAGCTGACTCACCTCCCTACAATCATCTATATATGGATCCCTCATCCTAGAGATCCAGAGGCTGGAATTTTGTATCTTGCAAGGAAGTGCTGCTGGTTTCTTGGTGTAACATCATAGTGTTGGGTGATCTAAGCTTTTTATGAGGTGAAGAAGGGCTTTCTTGCTGAGAGGATGACGCTGGGTCAGAACAATTGGTTTGAATCCTCTTTTCTATTCTTGATATTAATAAATCTATTCAAGTTTTCCTCCACATCCTTGTATGATTGATGATATATGCATTTGTGTGGTCAATATATATCTGGTCCTATATTGTTTGTGATAGTAGATCTCTGTTCTTGGATAGTGTTATGTTGCTTTGATTCCACAGGTGCTCTTTGAAGCTGGGTAGACGAGGAAGCGAGTGGCAAAGATCTATCAGAAGGGAGAGGAATCAAGCAAGGAACCAAGCGCAAGACAGAGGTTGGTCTCCTTTGTTCCCCTCTTATCTACTTCTCATAAAGGAAAACGAAACTAGTTTTAGTTTGTTTGTTTCTAAGATAGCTACCAGTCTTAGTGGGACTAGCAGCTCTGCATAGACACTAGATTTCTCGATAACGAAATGGCGACTCCGCTGGGGAGCAAATAGATTGTTTGTTTTTCTATATTTGTTTACTTCATAAACTTACAGACGGAGCCTGAAGTCAAGCCAGCTAGCCTTCGAACTGCATTTTCTATGCAAGTGCAAAGTAGATCAATGCTGCTTCAGTCTATCTCCGGGTTTTGTTTATGAACTGAACAATCGATTTACAAACTCTCTAATTGCTCTTGTGGTGGCTCTAGCAACCTCCTTAGGTCTACCCCTATGATTTATTTACTGATTATCACTTGCTCGGCCTAAATCCCTGAACTATGCTGCAAACTGTGATCAAGAACTGGATCAAAAGTCTCGCACTGTACCATCACACCCTCTCTTCAAGGATATCAGTATGCATCACAATTCCCATGTGCTATAGGTGGGATGCATACTAGAATCCCTGTGTAACAGGTGCATTGATCAGAGAAGGCTAATTTTGCCTCCAGACTTTGGTTTTTCTTCATTCTTTTCAGCTCTATTCAACAGTTTTGCTATCTGTAATTAGTATACCTCTGTGGGAACCCCCTTCCTTGCCATTATTCCACCTCCATTGTGAAAAGAACTGTAATTTTTTTATGTATTGTGAGCCATTTTCAGTTCTCTTTTACAAAGAAGTAGCGTAATTGAACCATCGTTTCTTGATTTGGAAGTGTCACAAGTGTCGTTTTCAGTCATAGAAGAGAATCCGATTGTTCTTGATAGTCGATTACGCTGCTACTCTTGTATTTGATTTGAATTAGTAGTTTTTCAAGTGTCGAAAGCAAGTTTTCAATTCTGAATCACAAAGTGTCGTCATTGTCTTCATTTTGTCTTGAAAAGAAGCTTGTTAGTAATGTCGCTTTGAAAAATAATTTAGATTTGCGCTTAGCTTTCTTTTTATCATTCACACATTAATAAGGCTGAAAAAAATACATGCATGTGCATTTGCATTTAGACTGTTTTTTGGTTTGATTTAGGACAGTGTATATAGTGTGTGTTGTCTGCTTTATGTTGAAAGAATATCATCTCTCTTTCTTTAGTAGCTAGGATTTTCATTGCAAAAAGAAGATTAAACGATTGTTTATCATCTTAGATTGCATTTTAGGAATTGTATATCTACATCACGTGGTGAACCTGAAAGGCAAATTTCTTAAACAAGATCAAATGTAAAATAAACTTAATGAATCTAAAAACGCTTTGGAACCTAATGCACAACATTTAGAAGTCTAGGCTAGAGATGTATTCCGGCGTCGTAAAGCCTGGTAACTGTTGTTTTCATTGCTGGTTGGGTGATTCCTCCACTTTGAGACGATAAGTGCCAGTACGGACTTGTGCTCCCACGTACCATCGAGTATATATTGGGAGACCACAATAGCTATATCCTTTATCCATAGGAAGCCGTGTCTGCCGCCCTATCGATTGCAATGCACTGAACACAGCATTTGGGAAGATTGACTACCATACCGTAAAAAGTATTCTGCAGTTTTGCGATTGGTTTGGTAATCCCTTTGTTTAGATTTCCAGAGTAGTCTATTTCATTCCTTTTCAGACTCCTTAAAGGAAAAGGTCCATCTGAGCACTTGTCACTTCAAGCTCATTAAAAATCGAAGGCGACAAGAGTCGTCTTTTGTTTTTTCTCGACTCTTAAAAATTGAAAAAACAAGTTGTGTCAAAGCGTCTAAAATTTATTTTAATCAGAATAAATATCACCTTTCCTACGTTTGTCTTAGGTTTACAAAAATGGAGTCCACCAACCAAGGATTTCCCCTTGGAGGAAATCCTAGTCCTTTCTCCTCTTGGAGAGATGTTGATGCACCCCATATGGCCACATTGTCGCTTCCAGGATTGACAATCGGCCTGCCTGTATGGCTCTTCTCGACCTCTGTCGTTCAAAACACCATGATTCCTGAGCAATCAAGCAAGCAACTAGACGATATCAAAGTTACCCCCCAACCTTCTACTTCATCTGATTCTCCCTCTCCTCCTTCCTCTTCGCTTGATGAAGTTGGTAAAGCCAAAATTCAAGTAACTAAGAAGAAGAAGGAGAAGAAGAAGAAAGAGAAGAAGAAGAAGGAGCCAAAGACGACAGGGGGCAACTAGGCATAATCTAGTGAAAATCCACACACTGCACTGTTAAAGCCTAAATCTCCATGTGTAATTTGCAAAGGAGATCACTATCATCGAGATTGTCCTTGCATCCCTCGAATCTTAAGGGACTGGTCTCCTCATTTGAACAATCCGGTGTCAACAACCTCTGATGATCATGTTGAAAGTACACCGTCAACTAGTGAAAGCAGAACGTCGAGACAGAAAAGTAAAAGTAAATTCCCTTGTAAACTGTGTGAAGGCGATCACGCCGTCCACCATTGTCCCTTCCTAGACGAAGCTAAAAGAGTTTTGGACGACCGTCTGGTTTCACCGTTATGGCTCCCTCCTGGATATAAGAAACTCTTGCCAAGTCTGTCGTTAGTTGAAAATCCAACTGACACGCCATTGTGGTCGGTCAAAGCATCTATCATTGAAGATAAACCATCTGAATTCACACCAGATGAAAGTCAAAAGGTCGAGGTGGCAGTTGACCCGGTCTTGCCTTCAGAAGGTCCCTCTTCAGATGATATAGTCACCGGACAGAACAAGAACGACACTGTTCAAATTCTCTTCATAAACACAGACTTCGATGAACATGGGGGCAGTCTACCCGTTCCTTTTCCGCAGGAAGGAAGTTCGTCATAGTCATATCCGGCTGCCTATTCGGTCCCATCTCCAAGCAACCTAGTTGTTTCCTTCGATTGGAATCTTCTAGGCAGACCCCGTTTACCGGCTAGTGTACCATTTCGAATCATTGCTCAAATATACAGAATGGTCATGGCCTGTACCATCATAGATGAAGGGGCTTCTGTGAGTAGCCTTTCCTCAACTGCTTGGAAAGCGCTTGGCTCGCCATCGCTTTTGCCTGAAATGAGAAATCTAACAGGCTTTGACAAAGAAACCTGTCCATCATTAGGGATCCTTCCCAATGTGCTGATAACATTGAGAAGGAAAACCGTTCACATGAACATAATGGTAGTCCAAGGACCCCTAGATTATAATCTACTCCTTGGATGCGACTATATTTATTGCATGGGAGCCATTGTCTCCTCGATCTTTAGAGTAATGTGTTTTCTGCATGAAGGAAGAGTGGTCAAGCTCGTAGACCAGCTTTCATTCCCCAGCTCACACATAGAAAATAGTCAAATACCACCCCTGAATGGTCTTTTCACGCAAGGAATGTCTCATCAATCCCCAGTCCGTCCACCTGATGAGCGCGAGTGATTCAGGAGGACATGACTGGAACCTAGGGGGCATGCACCCTGGTCTGTTTCAGCAGGAAAACCTTGGGTATAGGGTAGGTTTCTGCAGAGGATATATGACTGGTTTATGAGATTAGACCGGAATAATATACCTTTGTCAAAAGGTAGGCCTTTCCTGATAGAACAAATGTTTTGTCTAAAAATTGAGGGGTAACCTATAAAAGGTAGGTCTTTCCCGATAAAACAAATGTTTTGTCTGCAAATTGAGGGGTAACCTGGGAAACTCTACTTCACTATACTTGAGGGCATGCAAACCTTTTAGCATGCAAGCGAAGAGCGACCATTTATTTTTTTTAATTTGTAGGTCCTCTAACCCTTTAAACTCGTAGGATTGGTCATTTCCTAACTTGCATAAAGAAAGGATGCGGGGCAAAGCTTTGAAAAATGCCATCTTAGACGAGACATCCTTATTATATGACTGGATCGAGCAGTTTTTATGTGGAGTTCAAGCTCGTTAAAAATTAAACATAAGCAGTGAGCAAATTTTTCCCCCAGAGTTTAATCTCATTCATTAAAAAATGAACCAATTTCCGGTAAATAACCATCGTGAATGCATTATCATCAGCCTTTGAAGCCTTGGTCGTGTTATCATCATCACCTCCACTATGTATTGGCCGATCATTCACCTCCATTTGATTGTTTACCCCTTTTGAGGAACAGCTGCGAAGAGTGATCCTGTTAGCCATCCTTGTGACACTGTCATGATTGGAAAATTCCAAACCTTACCTGGAATTAGCTGCTACCCGAATTTATCACTCATTCCTCGAAAAATGAGTCTCCTTTAAGCTCTTTTCATCTGACTCGTAAAATATGAAAAGATTGCCGAGTAATTGGCCTCTCCAGCTCGTTAAAGTGACCGGAAGTGCTATCCCTCCTTTAGATTTTAATCTTTTTGGACCTGAGGGATTATTACAGAAAAAGATTGAGCGCTTGTTTTGTTCAGCTCGTTAAAATTACCGAAAATTCATCCCTTTTGTATTATTTTATACTTTTTCGGACTTAAGGGATTATATGACGAAAAAGGATTGTTGGAGTTTTCTTTACGTCCCTTTCAGACTCTCTAAAATTGAAAAGGACCGAGTTATCTTTGTCGTTAAACTCGTTAAAACTGAATAGCGACAAACTTGTCCATACTGACAAGAACGAGTTTCACTATCGCTAGGCTCGTTAAAACATAGTGATGGGTTTGCCCGAAGGGAAAATTATAGAACAATCATATGTTATCCTCCTCAAGCTTGACAAAAATAAAGAGGTACTAGTCAGCAATGACTGGGGAAAAATTGGGAAGAAAACTTGAAGAAACTTTATTGGTAGCAAGTCGCTCTTGAACATGACACTTTCACTCTGCATCTGAGTCAGGTTGGGTTGTTCCATTCACTAGTCATATCACCATTGGTCCATCACACCATCCACATTTGGGGTTAACGCTACCAATCCATCATGTCAGTGTCGCCGATATGTTCAAGAGAAGTCGCTCAGAGAATTCACCTGTGTCTCATCCACTTCAATACATTCACGCTCCATTCTTTCATGACCGCCACCCTGAACCCTGTATCATCATATTGTTTTCACCTCCAAAATCATTTACTCCGTTCCGTGCTGTAGATGTGGGATTTATTAAGGCCCTCCTACGGCGGGTCGCTTATTTTCGACATCAGCTCATTATCCAAGAAGTCGACTTAGGGACAACCCTTTCAGTACTTTGAAGCTTGCATGCCTCAATGGCAAGTTTCTCACTTCCGGCGACAGGTTTACAGCAATGGCCTTTGACCGAAAGATTTTGCGTGGTGTTCGACGCCAAGTCCCTTATTCACACCACGTGAATTGTACTGTAGTACCTTGAGGGTCATCATCATTATCGGTGATTCCTCTCGCGCCTGTTAATAGCTTACATCATTGGCTGGTAATCAGGCGATGTCTTTCCATGTTCGACTCCAGAACATCTCTCACATGGATCGACTTGTACTTTGAGTGAAGATCGAACGAGATTGAAGACCCCGAATCTAGTTTCATCCATCCGGGCTGCGATATATATTCAGGAAAATAAAGACATCAAATGTACATCATTGCTGCACAGATAATCATCCAATCTAAGGGATGATGTCTCTACCAGAATCATCAGTATGCACTCAGATGATTGTCTGCCTTATGTACATGAAAATGAATTTATAAAGCTGAGCATGGGAATGCCCACCTCAGCTAGATCATGAAAATATTATGAAGATAATGTATTGTATTGTATCTTATTACAGGTCGCCTTCCAGTTCGAAAAAATTTCGAATCCTCATGATAAAGTATTTCACACGACATCAAAAGATTAACGACCTCATGCTTTAGGGGGCAACTGTTATAGACATTTTTGGGCACTGCAACCCCATTCAAACATGTCCATAAAGCAAGGGCTCCTAAGTCTCTAAAAGTTTTGTTCCATCCCCTAAAATAACAAGGTTATCTGATTACATCATCTCCCAGAAGTTCTCCATGAAAAACTACTCAGAACTAGTCAAAATTGGACCATCTCACCTGCTCCATGGTCAAAGTGCGCTGCATCCCACCTAAATGCACACGGGAGGTGCAATGCATACTGAAAATCCCTACTATGGGGTGCGATGGGCGAGAGTGGACAAATGGCAGAGTCAATTTGCGAGGTGGAAGACCATGGAATCTTCCAGAAATTTCTCCTGTGACACTTGCCTCTCTGTATTCACCCAGGGATGAGTAAGAGATCATCAATCTCCAAGTGGAATCAAGAACTATCAGAGAGAGGACACTAATCAAATCTCAGAAGCTGACTCACCTCCCTGCAATCATCTATATATGGATTCCTCATCCAAGAGATCCAGAGGCTGGAATTTTGTATCTTGCAAGGAAGTGCTGGTGGTTTCTTGGTGTAACATCATAGTGTTGGGTGATCTAAGCTTTTTATGAGGTGAAGAAGGGCTTTCTTGCTGAGAGGATGACGATGGGTCAGAACAATTGGTTGTAATCCTCTTTGCTATTCTTGATATTAATAAATCTATTCAAGTTTTCCTCCACATTCTTGTACGATTTATGATATATGCATTTATGTGGTCAATATATATCTGGTCCTCTATTGTTTGTGATAGTAGATCTCTGTTCTTGGATAGTGTTATGCTGCTTTGATTCCACAGGTACTCTTTGAAGCTGGGTAGACGAGGAAGCGAGTGGAAAAGATCTATCAGAAGGGAGAGGAATCAAGCAAGGAACCAAGCGCAAGACAGAGGTTGGTCTCCTTTGTTCCCCTCTTATCTACTTCTCATAAAGGAAAACAAAATTAGTTTTAGTTTGTTTGTTTCTAAGATAGCTACCAGTCTTAGTGGGACTAGCAGCTCTGCATAGACACTAGATTTCCTGATAACAAAATCGTTTGGAATTTTCCAATCACGGCAGTGTCACAAGGATGGCTAACAGGATCACTCTTGGCAATATAGCCGTTGGAGTCTCTGCACACTCTATTTAATCAAGCTAAGCCGGATTGGTTCTTCAACTTGTCCTGACGATGAACCACACTGGTTGGTTCGAAACGCGTTGACAAAAGATTGGTTATGTGATTTTGCCAAAGATTATCTAAACAGGATCACTCTTCACAGCTGTTCTTCAAAAGGGGTAAACAATCAAATGGAGGTGAATGATCGGCCAATACTGAGTGGAGGTGATGATGAGAACACGACCAAGGCTTCAAAGGCTGATGATAATGCATTCACGATGGTTATTTACACGAAATTGGTTCATTTTTTAATGAATGAGCTTAAACTGTGGGGGAAACATTTGCTCACTGCTTATGTTTAGTTTTTAGCGAACTTGAGCTCCACCAAAAAAAAAAAAAAAAATTGCTCGATCCAGTCATATGATAAGGATGTCTCGTCTAAGATGGCATTTTTTCAAAGCTTTGCCCCGCATCCTTTCTTTATGCAAGTTAGGAAACGTCCAATCCTACAAGTTTAAAGGGTTAGAGGACCTACAAATTTAAAAAATAAATTGTCGCTCTTCGCTTGCATGCCAAAAGGTTTGCATGCCCTCAAGTATAGTGAAGTAGAGTTTCCCAAGTTACCCCTCAATTTGCAGACAAAACATTTGTTTTATCAGGAAAGGCCTACCTTTTACAGGTTACCCCTCAATTTGCAGACAAAACGTTTGTTCTATCGGGAAAGGCATACCTTCTGACAGAGGTATCTTATTCCGGTCTAATCTCATAAACTAGTCATATATCCTCCGCGGAAACCTACCCTATACCCAAGGTTTTCCTGTCGAAACAGACCAGGGTGGATGCCCCCTGGGTTCCAGTCATGTCCTCCTGAATCACTCGCGCTCATCAGGTGGATGGACTGGGGATTGATGAGACATTCCTTGTGTGAAAAGACCATTCAGGGATGGTATTTGACTATTTGCTATGTGTGAGTCGGGGAATGAAAGCTAGTCTACAAGCTTGACCACTCTTCCTTCATGCGGAAAACACATTACTCTAAAGAGCGAGGAGACAATGGCTCCCATGCAATAAATATAGTCGCGTCCAAGGAGTAGATTATAATCTAGGGGTCCTTGGACTACCATTACGTTCATGTGAACGACTTTCCTTCTCAATGTTATTGGCACATTAGGAAGGATCCCTAACGGTCGACTGGTTCCTTTGTCAAAGCCTGTTAGATTTCTCATTTCAGGCAAAAGTGATGGCGAGCCAAGCGCTTTCCAAGTAGTTGAGGAAAGGATACTCACAGAAGCCCCTTCATCTATGATGGTACCAGCCATGACCATTCTGTATATTTGAGCAATGATTCGAAATGGAACACTAGCCGGTAAATGGGGTCTGCCTAGTAGATTCCAATCGAAGGAAACAACTAGGTTGCTTGGAGGTGGGACCGAATAGGTGGCCAGATATGACTCTGACGAACTTCCTTCTCACGGTAAAGGAACGAGTAGACCGCCCCCATGTTCATCGGAGTCTGTGTTTACGAAGAGAATTTGAACGGTGTCATTCTTGTTCTCTCCGGTGACTGTATCATCTGAAGATGGACCTTCTAAAGGCAAGACCGGGTCAACTGCCGCCTCGACCTTTTGACTTTCGTCTGGTGTGAATTCGGATGGTTTATCTTCAATCATAGATTCTTCGACCGACCACAATGGCGTGTTAGTCATATTTTCAACTAGCGACGGACTTGGCAAGAGTTTCTTATATCCAGGAGGGAGCCGTAATGGTGAAACCGGACGGTCGTCCAAAACTCTTTTAGCTTCATCTAGGAAGGGACAATGGTGGATGGCGTGATCACCTTCACACAGTTTACAAGGGAATTTACTTTTCCTTTTCTATCCCAACGTTCCGCTTTCACTAGTTGACAGTGTACTTTCAACATGATCATCAGAGGTTGTTGACACCGGATTGTGCAAACGAGAAGACCAGTCCCTTAAGATTTGAGGGATGCAAGGACAATCTCAATGATAGTGATCTCCTTTGCAAATGATACATGGAGATTAGGCTTTAACAGTGCAGTGTGTGGATTTTCACTAGATGATGCCTGGTTGCCCCCTGTCGTCTTTGGCTCCTTCTTCTTATTCTCTTTCTTCTTCTTCTCCTTCTTCTTCTTAGTTACTTGACTTTTGGCTTTACCAGCTTCATCAAGTGAAAAGGAAGGAGGAGAGGGAGAATCAGACGAAGTAAAAGGTTGGGGGGTAACTTTGATATTGTCTAGTTGCTTGCTTGATTGCTCAAGAATCACGGTGTTCTGAACGATAGAGGTCGAGAAGAGCCATACGGGCAGGCCGATTGTCAATCTTGGAAGCAACAATGTGGCCATATGGGGTGCACCAACATCTCCCCAAGAGGAGAAAGGACTAGGATTTCCTCCAAGGGGAAATCCTTGGTTGGTGGACTCCATTTTTCTCAACCTAAGACCAACGTAGGAAAGGTGATATTTATTCTGATTAAAATAAATTTTAGACGCTTTGACACATCTTGGTTTTTCAATTTTTAAGAGTCGATAAAAAACAAAAGATGACTCTAGTCGCCTTCGATTTTTAATGAGCTTGAAGTGACAAGTGCTCAGATGGACCTTTTCCTTTAAGGTGTCTGAAAAGGAACGAAAGAGACTACTCTAGAAATCTAAACAGAGGGATTACCAAACCAATCGCAAAACTGCAGAATACTTTTTACGGTACGACAATCAATCTTCCCGAATGCTGTGTTCAGTGCATTGCGATTAATAGGGCGGCAGACACGGCTTCCTATGTATAAAGGATATAGCCTATTGTGGTCTCCCAATATATACTCGACGGTACGTGGAGCACAAGTCCATACTGGCACTTATCGTCTCAAAGTGGAGGAATCACCCAACCAGCAATGAAAACAATAGTTACCAGGCTTTACGACGCCGGGATACGTCTCTAGCCTAGACTTCTAAATGTTGTGCGTTAGGTTCCAAAGCGTTTTTAGTTTCATTAAATTTATTTTACAGTTGATCTTGTTTAAGAAATTTTCCTTTCAGGTTCACCATGTGATGTAGATGTACAATTCCTAAAATGCAATCTAAGATGATAAACAATCGTTTAATATTCTTTTTGCAATGAAAATCCTAGCTACTAAAGAAAGAGAGATGATATTCTTTCAACATAGAGCAGAGAGCACACACTATATGCACATGAAGAGCCGCCCTACCAGCCAGTCTAGCAAAAGTGAACAGAATGGTCCTCAAAGACCTGTCAGTGACGTCTCGGATATTGATCTTGCCGTCCTTACTCGGCTGAGATCCCTCTCTGCAGTACCGACGAATATAATCTCTCATGGATTCACCCCCACGAGCCGAACCTGATAATGAGATAGGGGCACCATGCCTCACTAAGACGGTCAAAAAATAGATGTCCACGATAGTCAAAGGGATGGATTTTCCCCTAATCTGGAACACCTGATTGGTAGGATCCCATGCATCGAGAAAATATTGCAACGAGTTGATTTGTTTCCTCATGCTAGAGATGCAGAAAAACTTGAACATGCCACAGTTCCGCAGTGCATTTACTGTAATCGGATCATGTAAAGCAAGCATTTCCTCTTCTTCATGCTCACGTTCTCACCATGTAACAGGCATTTTGCTCCAATAAATCTCTGAAAACAAACAAGAGAAGAGTCAGGATCCTGATTTGGTGAAAAACAGGCAAAAATTTCCATGAAAAATTGTGCACAAGTTTCCCTCCTTGCGCCCATCGCACCCCCAGCAGTGTACTGGGTGGGATGCATGCTGACTGGCCAATGGCCAAGCCAGCATGCATCGCACTTTTCGATATAGGAAAGGTGCGATGGAGCCAGGGCAAATTCTTCAAACCCCAGGGGCTCAAAAAAACCAGGAAACATGCTCAGAATTCAAAAAGGAAAGAATGAAACTGAAGAGCTCAGGTTTAGCTCTTACCTGGTCCAGATGGTGCCAAGAATCGTCCACAGAATCTCCTGGAATCAGCTAGTGAAAATCAAGGGGGAAAGCACCTCCAAAGCTCCAACAAACCAAAGTTCAAATGAAATGGTAAAATGAGAGGTAAAAACCACTTTTAAATTACTTTTCACGTAATTCAAGTAAAATATTAATGTTTTAACTCATTTTTCAAGCATATATTATTCGTTTCTAACTAGTTTTATGAAGCAATTGAATAGGTAGTACGACCTTTGAAGGAACAAAGTTGTTAATGGTAAAATCGAGGTAATCAATGACCATTATATCGAGTAGTTTTTTTTGTGGAGTTCAAGCTCATTAAAAATTAAACATAAGCAGTGAGCAAATGTTTCCCCCAGAATTTATGCTCATTCATTAAAAAATGAGCTAATTTTCGGTAAATAACCATCGTGAATGCATTATCATCAGCCTTTGAAGCCTTGGTCGTGTTCTCATCATCACCTCCACTCTGTATTGGCCGATCATTCATCTCCATTTGATTGTTTACCCCTTTTGAGGAACAACTGCGAAGAGTGATCCTGTTAGCCATCCTTGTGACACTGTCGTGATTGGAAAATTCCAAACCTTACCTGGAATTATCTGCTACCCGAATTTATCACTTGTTCCTCAAAAAACGAGTCTCCTTTAATCTCTTTTCATCTGACTTGTAAAATATGAAAAGATTTCCGAGTAATTGGCCTCTCCAGCTCGTTAAAGTGACCGGAAGTGCTATCCCTCCTTTAGATTTTAATCTTTTTGGACCTGAGGGATTATTACACAAAAAGATCGAGCGCTTGTTTTGTTCGGCTCGTTAAAATTACCGAAAATTCATCTCTTTTGTATTATTTTATACTTTTTCGGACTTAAGGGATTATATGACGAAAAAGGATTGTTGGAGTTTTCTTTACGTCCCTTTCAGACTCTCTGAAATTGAAAAGGACCGAGTTATCTTTGTCGTTAAACTCGTTAAAACCGAATAGCGACAAACTTGTCCATACCGACAAGAACGAGTTTCACTATCGCTAGGCTCGTTAAAACATAGAGTTAGGTTTGCCCGAAGGGAAAATCATAGAAAAGGCATATGTTATCCTCCTCAAGCTTGACAAAAATAAAGAGGTACTGGTCAGCAATGACTGGGGAAAAATTGGGAAGAAAACTTGAAGAAACTTTATTGGTAGCAAGTCGCTCTTGAACATGACACTTTCACTCCGCATCCGAGTCGGGTTGGGTTGTTCCGTTCACTAGTCATATCACCATTGGTCCATCACACCATCCACATTTGGGGGTTAACGCTAGCAATCCATCATGTCAGTGTCGCCGATATGTGCAAGAGAATTCGCTAAGAGAATTCACCTGTGTCTCATCCATTGCAATACATTCACGCTCCATTCTTTCATGAGTGCCACCCTGAACCCTGTATCATCATATCGTTTTCACCTCCAAAATCATTTACTTCGTTCCATGCCTTAGATATGGGATTTATTAAGGCCCTCCTACGGCGGGTCGCTTCTTGTCGACATTAGCTCATTATCCAAGAAGTGAACGTAGGGACAACCCTTTCAGTACTTTGAAGCTTGCATGCCTCAATGGCAAGTTTCTCACTTCCGACAACAGGTTTACATCAATGGCCTTCGACCGAAAGATTTTGCGTGGTGTTCGACGCCAAGTACCTTATTGACACCGCGTGAATTGTACTATAGTACCTTGAGGGTCATCATCATTATCGGTGATTCCTCTCGCGCCTGTTAACAGCTTACATCGTTGGCTGGTAATCAGGTGATTTATTTCCATGTTCGACTCCAGAACATCTCTCACATGGATCGACTTGTACTTTGAGTGAATATCGAACAAGATTGAAGACCCCGGATCTAGTTTCATCCATCCGGGCTGCGATATATATTCAAGAAAATAAAGACATCAAATGTACATCATTGCTGCACAGATAATCATCCAATCTAAGGGATGATGACTCTACCAGAATCATCAGTCTGCACTCAGATGATTGTCTGCCTTATGTACATGAAAATGAATTTATAAAGCTGAGCATGGGAATGCCCGCCTCAGCTAGATCATGAAAATATTATGAAGATAATGTATTGTATTGTATCTTATTACAGGTCACCTTCCAGTTCGAAAAAACTTCGGATCCTCATGATAAAGCATTTCACCCGACATCAAAATATTAACAACCTCATGCTTTAGGGGGCAACTGTTATAGACATTTTTGGGCACTACAACCCCAATCAAACATGTCCATAAACCAAGGGCTCCTAAGTCCCTAAGTCACTAGGCTCGTTAAAACATAGCGATGGGTTTTCCCGAAGGGAAAATTATAGAACAAGAATATGTTATCCTCCTCAAGCTTGACAAAAATAAAGAGCTACTGGTCAGCAATGACTGGGGAAAATTTGGGAAGAAAACTTGAAGAAACTTTATTGGAAGCAAGTCGCTCTTGAACGTGACACTTTCACTCCGCATCCGAGTCAGGTTGGGTTGTTTCGCACTGGTCATATCACCATTGGTCCATCACACCATCTACATTTGGGGTTAACGCTAACAATCCATCATGTCAGTGTCGCCGATATGTTCAAGAGAAGTCGCTCAGAGAATTCACCTGTGTCTCATCCACTGCAATACATTTACGCTCCATTCTTTCATGACCACCACCCTAAACCTTATATCATTAGATCGTTTTCACCTCCATTAAAATCATTTGCTTCGTTTCGTGTCATAAATGTGGGATTCATTAAGGCCCTCCTACGATGGATCACTTCTTGTCGACATCAGCTCATTATCCAAGAAGTTGATCTAGGAACAACCCTTTCAATACTTTAAAGCTTGCATGCCTCAATGGCAAGTTTCTCACTTCCAACGACAGGTTTACATCAATGGCCTTTGACTAAAAGATTGTGCGTGGTGTTCGACACCAAGTCCCTTTTTCACACCACGTGAATTGTACTGTAGTACCTTGAGGGTCATCATCATTATCAGTGATTCCTCTCACGCCTGTTAACAGCTTACATCATTGGTTGGTAATCAGGCGATGTCTTTCCATGTTCGACTCCAGAAGATCTCTCACATGGATCGACTTGTACTTTGAGTGAAGATCAAACGAGATTGAAGACCCCAGATCTAGTTTCATCCATCCAGGCTGTGATATATATTCAGGAAAATAAAGACATCAAATGTACATCATTGTTGCACAGATAATCATCCAATCTAAGGGATGATGGCTCTACCAGAATCATCTATCTGCACTCAGACGATTGTCTGTCTTATGTACATGAAAATGAATTTATAAAGTTGAGCATGGGAATGCCCGCCTCAGCTAGGTCATGAAAATATTATGAAGATAATGTATTGTATTGTATCTTATTACAGGTCGCCTTCCAGCTCAAAAAAACTTCGGATCCTCATGATAAAGCATTTCACCCGACATCAAAGATTAACGACCTCATGCTTTAGGGGGCAACTATTATAGACATTTTTGGGCACTGCAACCCCAATCAAATATGTCCATAAACCAAGGGCTCCTAATTCCCTAAAAGTGTTGTTCCATCCCCTAAAAGAACAAGGTCAGCTGATTACATCATCTCCCAGAAGTTCTCCATGAAAAACTACTCAGAACTGGTCAAAACTGGACCATCTCACCTGCTCCATGGCCAAAGTGCGATGCATCCCACCTAAATGCACACGGGAGGTGCGATGCATACTAAAAATCCCTTCTATGGGGTGCAATGGGCAAGAGTGGACAAATGGCAGAGTCAATTTGCAAGGTGGATGATCATGGAATCTTCCAGAAACTTCGCCTGTGACACTTTCCTCTCTGCATTCGCCCAGGGATGAGTAAGAGATCATCAATATCCAAGTGGAATCAAGAACTATCAGAGAGAAAACACTAATCAAATCTCAGAAGTTGACTCACCTCCCTACAATCATCTATATATGGATCCCTCATCCAAGAGATCCAGAGGCTGGAATTTTGTATCTTGTAAGGAAGTGCTGCTGGTTTCTTGGTGTAACATCATAGTGTTGGGTGATCTAAGCTTTTCATGAGGTGAAGAAGGGCTTTCTTGCTGAGATGATGATGCTGGGTCAGAACAATTGGTTGTAATCCTCTTTTCTATTCTTGATATTAATAAAGCTATTCAAGTTTTCCTCCACATTCTTGTATGATTGATGATATATGCATTTGTGTGGTCAATATATATCTGGTCCTATATTGTTTATGATAGTAGATCTCTGTTCTTGGATAGTGTTATGCTGCTTTGATTCCACAAGTGCTCTTTGAAGCTGGGTAGACGAGGAAGCGAGTGGCAAAGATCTATCAGAAGGGAGAGGAATCAAGCAAGGAACCAAGCGCAAGATAGAGGTTGGTCTCCTTTGTTCCCCTCTTATCTACTTCTCATAAAGGAAAATGAAAGTAGTTTTAGTTTGTTTGTTTCTAAGATAGCTATCAGTCTTAGTGGGACTAGCAGCTCTACATAGACACTAGATTTCCCCAGCGGAGTTGCCATTTTGTTATCGGGAAATCTAGTGTCTATGCAGAGCTGCTAGTACCACTAAGACTGGTAGCTATCATAGAAACAAACAAACTAAAACTACTTTCGTTTTCCTTTATGAGAAGTATATAAGAGGGGAACAAAGGAGACCAACCTCTGTCTTGCGCTTGGTTCCTTGCTTGATTCCTCTCCCTTCTGATATATCTTTTCCACTCGCTTCCTCGTCTACCCAGATTCAAAGAGCACCTGTGGAATCAAAACAGCATAACACTATCCAAGAACAGAGATCTATTATCACAAACAATATAGGACCAAATATATATTGACCATACAAATGCATATATCATCAATCGTACAAGAATGTGGAGGAAAACTTGAATAGCTTTATTAATATCAAGAATAGAAAAGAGGATTACAACCAATTGTTCTGACACAACGTCATCCTCTCAGCAAGAAAGCCCTTCTTCACCTCATGAAAAGCTTAGATCACCCAACACTATGATGTTACACCAAGAAACCAGCAGCACTTCCTTGCAAGATACAAAATTCCAGTCTCTGGATCTCTGGGATGAGGGATCCATATATAGATGATTGCAAGGAGGTGAGTCAGCTTCTGAGATTTGATTAGTGTCCTCTCTCTGATAGTTCTTGATTCCACTTGGAGATTGATGATCTCTTACTCATCCCTAGGCGAATGCAGAGAGGCAAGTGTCACAGGAGAAGTTTCTGGAAGATTCCATGATCTTCCACCTCGCAAATTGACTCTGCCATTTGTCCACTCTCGCCCATCGCACCCCATAGAAGGGCTTTTCAGTATGCATCGCACCTCCCGTGTGAATTTAGGTGGGATGCAGCGCACTTTGACCATGGAGCAGGTGAGATGGTCCAGTTTTGACCAATTCTGAGTAGTTTTTCATGGAGAACTTCTGGGAGATGATGTAATCAGCTGACCTTGTTTTTTTAGGGGATGGAACAACACTTTTAGGGACTTAGGAACCCTTGGTTTATGGACATGTTTGATTGGGGTTGCAGTGCCCAAAAATGTATATAACAGTAACTCACTCCATTTATATCAATACAAAGAGTTCTTCGTTTTCCTATATTTGATGTCGTTATTTCATTTATTTCAATACCATGTTGATCTGTTGAATGAAGTAGATAGAAGATGCTACATAGATCTCATAGTTTCTTGGCTTGTGTTGTGTAGTTGTGCAGGTTCTAATTTTGGCAGTTGGAGCTAGGATTGGAGCATTCAAGCCAAAGGAGGAGTGAAACATATGACAAATTCCAAGTAGGTTTCATTCCCTCATCTACTTACTTTAAGGAAAACATTGGGTCCTTTGTCATTATGTTGTTCTAGGTTAGTCACTAGAACTAGGGGAGATATTTCTATCCACAGTCATAAATCCCGCATAACAAATTGGTGACTCCACTAGGGAACGATATATTACCTTGGTGGTTTCTTTCCAATGTGTTTGATTTACCTCTTTAATAGAACTTTTCGTCTTTAACCAGCCAAGAAAAAACATAAGAAGTGATTGCATTGAGTCTTGTTTGCAATTTTTGTGTCAGGATCCTCTTTCCCGGGACCAACGTACCCTTTGGTTTGCTGACAGAGCGTTGCATCTCACCTGGGCCTTATTTGTACCTACGTTGCACCTCACCTGGGCCCTCTTTGTGTCTATGTTGCAGAGCACTGGTGCCTCTTCTGCACCTGTGTTGATCCTTATTTTTGCACAAATTTTTCCTTTTTTTCTCAATGTTGATTTGGTTAGCCTACTTCCAGCTGACCTTCCCTAAGCCTTGAGTGCCTTTTAGTCTCTCTGAAGCTTCCATTTGGTTTTCATTTGTGTTTGATTGCCTTTTTTAAGAATTGATTTTGATCTTTGTTTGTTCTTATCATTTTCTCCCTTGAAAATTGATTTTGTTTGGTCATTGGTCGCTTGGATGAATTGTTGTTTTATTCCTCATTCTGAAAAGTTCATTTGAATCAATGATTAAAATTTTGCATCTTAGTTTTCTTCATTTCGAAAATTAAGAGACTTGAAAAGAAAAATCTATTTTCATTTTCATCTAGGGTTTTTTTTGTGAAATTAGAATTCCCTAGTGTGAAATTGCATATTTTTGCTTTCATTTGAAAAAAAAATCCCGAGGTTGAATTGTGTGTGAGTGTTAATCGCCTTTGAGTGTTGTCACTTTTGATTTTTGAAATTTTCAACCAATTTCAGTTTGATTCCTCTGTTCATGAAATCTCAAATTACGTTTGATTCCATTGGAATCCTCTTGTGTTTGTTTTGAAGAATTCTCTTGCATAGATCACATTTGCATAGTTAGAATTCTCATTTTCACAGCAAGAAAGGAAATTGTGTATAGATTACATTTGCATAGTTAGAATTCTCATTTTCACAGCAGGAAAGGAAATTGTGTATAGATTACATTTGCATAGTTAGAATTCTCATTTTCACAGCAGGAAAGGAAATTGTGTATAGATTACCTTTGCATAGTTTTTAGGGGAAGCATGCATAGACTACATTGCATGGTTTGGCATATTTTAATGCTTTGAATTGAATTGGAATAGTGAAACTGAAAAATCTATTTAGGAATCTATTGTTGGTTGCATATTTAATTGTTGCATCATTGTTTTCACCTCTTCCCTACGCTATATAGGTTTCATCGAAATTGAAAAGAGTTATTTTTCTCATATTGGTTCCATCATAGGTGTCTTCAGGTGACATCGAATTTTGAGCCTTGAAAGAGAAATCTAATTCAAGATCAACTCTAAAATTCATTTCAATTAACTTAAGGATCATTTGAAACTTAATGGCACACATAGAGGTCTAGGCTAGATATGTGTTCCGACATATTTAAATGTAGGATCTGTCATTTTTTGTCAACTTTACAATCTATGGGTGATATCCCCTTCCATGTACATAAGTGTATAGGATCGTTCTCCATGTACATTCAAGTATATTGGATGGTGCTCCACGCATGATAAGTATATGGGAATGCTCTCATCGAACGATTACGCATTAGACAACACTACTATGGACTGCACTCCCACGCACCATTGAGTATATTTTAGGAGTCCCCAATAGGTTTCTATCCATCCATAGGTAACCAAGTCAACCACCTTGTATACCGTGATACACCAAACACAACATTCGAGGAGATTTCTTGCATGTGCGTTAAGTCCTTGGTTCAATAAGGTGTATATTGTAGTTCACAGTTGCTTGGTAAACCTTTCTGGCTAGTTACCCTTTGTTTTGTTTGTGTCTTTAATTTCTAAAATTAATTAATTGACTGTGGAACAACATCCTCTCTGTAGAAAAAATCCTTAGTGGATCTTAGGTTGAGACTAATGGAAATAGTTATGGAGTCTACCAATCAAGGGAACCCCTCTGACGGGAATCTTGGTCCTTTTCCTTCTTTTGGAAATATTGGTGCTCCTTATATGGAAACGTTGTCCCTTCTCGGATTTACCATTGGTTTTCTAGTTTGGTTATTTTTGACCCTTATGGTTCTGAATGTCCAAATTGCTTCTCAACCGAGTTCTCCTCCACCTGAACAACATCAAACTCATGTTGATCCTAATGTTGACCCTTTTCCTTCTCCTCCTGTTGTTTCTTCATCTCTTACTTCCTCCTCGCCTGGTGAGAGTATTGATTCTAGTAACCAAGAAGCTAAGAAGAAGCCTGAAAGGGAAGAAGAAGAAGAAGCAAAATAATTAGGGGGGAAACCAAGCAATCATTGCTACAGATGAAACTAGTATGGAGAAACCTTCCAATCAACCCCACAAAGTAAAATCCCCTTGCATGCTTTGTAAGGGTGACCACCTTCTTAGATATTGTCCTGGTATTCCCAAGGTATTAGAAGTGTGGTCCAAAGGTTCACATCAGCCTTTGTCATCAACTTCTGGAGATCATGTTGGTGACAAACCCTCAACTAGTGATAGTAAGGTCCATGGAAAAAATGGTAAAGTCAAATTTTCCTGTAAGTTATGTGAATGGAATCATCCTATCTACCTTTGTCCCTATATGGATGAAGCATCAAAAGTGTTAGAAAATCCCACAACTTCTCAACCTCGTCTTCCAAATGGTTATCGAAAGCTTTTTCCCAATCCTCCACTATTTGATGAAGTGATTGATCATAATCTGAATCCAATCAATCCTGCTCTCTCTTAACGTGAGTCCCATGAGTCTGTTCCCAACCAACCATTGGTTGAGAAAACAGTTGAATCGATTCCACCTTTAGTTGAACGTACATTTCTCGTAGAGAGTGAACTTCATACCGCTTAGGTTCTTCTCATTTCTTTAGGTTCCAATGAACTAGGGGATAGTCCTCCCATTCCCACAGCACTGCAGAGCATTTCTCTCATTCCCACAGAAAAAGGGGGCACTCCTCATGTTCCCACCACACCCCCTCTAAGTACCATGGTCACTTCCTTCAATTAGAGTTGACTGGAAGGATATTGTCTTCCTCCTTATGTGCCCTTCCAAATCATAGTATGAGATTATAATGTGGTCGTACCTATCACAATCATAATGAAGGAACCTCTTTTAGTACTACATCATATGCATTTTTAGTAATATAAGCAACATGAATATCAAGATATACATATGGGAAGTATCATCAAGTTGTACACATGTAGAGCTCCCCCTGGATCATACACCAATGGTTTTGAGGACCTGATAATCATTACCTTCTCTTTATGAGGTCATGTATTTCACATCAATTCTAAATTCACTGTGAGAAGTATTCTTTTAAGAACAATGTACTGCAGTAGAGATCATATTCTTTTACTCTAAGTTTGAATCCTCCTCATTTCTGCAAGAATTTATTTCTTTAAACACGTATAATTTGTCTGGACTTTTGTATCCTTTTGCTATGACCTTTCAAATTTCTTCATATATAACCTTGCATTTGGTTGATGTAAACACAATTTCATTTTCTTTGTTCTCCATTTGATCCTCACTTAGAATATTCTTCTTTAGCCCTTGAACTAATAAAGTGTCAACTGCTCTTCTATGTTTATGAATTTTGGCTCTACCTTTTCCCAAAACTTTTGCTAGAGAAATATTAACAAAGAATAACCTTACCATCTTGATTTTTCTTGAGAGACTCCATCTTACTCTTATCCCCATTCATGTGATGAGATCATTCACTATCTATGTACCATTCATCTTCATCTTCAAATGAGTAGAGCAATACCACACCTTATATGTTCTTCTTCTTTCTGCTTATTATGAGAAATGTTAGTGGATCCATTTTTCTCAGGTCTTTTGACATTATCTGATTTCTTTCCATGTTGTCTTTGGCGATTCATTGATTTTTTCCTACATTCTTTTGCTACATGCCCAAATTTGTTACAAGAATAAAATATTATATGACTAGAAAAGGGATTAGAGGAAACATAATATTTTTGTCTCATATTCCTTTTATTTCAATCAATATATTTGTGACCAAATATGTTGCAAGCAAAACAATATCCCTTAAAGAAACCTGAGTACCTGGGAGTTGATGATCTTCTAGTGAAGCGGTTGTTTGCTTGAAATCGAAACAATATTCTTTTGCAATTGGTTGCATCATGTCCATTAGTCTCTATTATTGGGAGAAAATGATTTGTTTTGAAAATTCATCTTATTTGGATGTTGATATGGTTGAATTCTTATCTCTTTGACAGGAATTTCAGATTTTATAATGTTATTTTTCAATATCCTTATACAAACCTATGAACTAGATTCTCCTTTTACAGTTTCATGAAAACCAAGACCGAATTTAAGGGCGGGAGACCTTTGAATACTAATAATTATCCAAAATATTAGTACTATCTTGAAATCTCAAATGTTTATCCTTTTCTTCTAATTTACCTTTTAGAATGTTTACCTCAACCTCCATTCTTTGGTATTTCTCTTCCTTTTCTAGATACTACTTCTTCATTCCTTCTTCAACCTTTCTTCCTTCTTCCACTTGCTCCTTTAATTTGAGAATATCTTCCTTTAGCCCATTCTCTTGTTCTTCTAATGCTTGAAGTAGCTCTTCATTTCGCTTTTCTGATTTTTCAAGATTTTCCCTTAGAGAGACGATCTTAGCTTCAAGACCTTCAAAATTTCGTTCAATTCTATAGCAACATTTATTGATTTAATATGATCCCTATTATCACATGTTTGCAACTTATCTGTCAGATTAATAATCTTTTTCAAAGAAAGATTAATTTTTCTTCTAAGATAAAAAATTTCTTCTAACTTGTCTTCTTCTGAATCAGTAACTCCATCTGACATAACATAGGTTGTTTTATCATCATGTTCATATTTTAAAATAAGATTACTTGATAGTTCTTTTGGTGAACAACCTTCCTTTGGTTTTCCTTCATGGATTTCCTGCAGCTAATCCCATACTTCCTTTGTAGTTGCTTAATGCATAAACCTATTTAATGTTGAAGCAGGTATGCTATTAATGATGTCACTTAATGCCTTACTGTTATTTTGTACTTCTTCAACTGATAGACGAATTTTGGCGAAGCCATTGCATACTAAATAGCAAACATCAAGGTTCATTAGATTAGACTTCATCTTTTCTTTCCATTGTTGATAATTATCATTGCTTAGCATAGGTACACCTTCATTGTCCATTGTTTCTAACTTTCCTTGTTCTTCAGCTTCTAGGGCCATCATCTTTGAATCTATTTTCTCTTTAGAGTGCTTACTTTCATTTTTACCCATGAGTGCAATTTCAGTTGATTCATTGTCTTCGTCATTCTTGATTAATAGTGTTGGGATGGGGTTCCATGGGTCAGTTTTGGGGTCAAAAACCCAAGTTTTGATGTAATTGTTGTAAATAATGTAAAGTCTCCACGATTTGTGGATGCAGAGCGCGTAGATGGTTAGGAGTCAAAGGAGTTCTAGCCCATTGTTTATGTAAAAGTTGAGTTGGTTTTGAGATCCACCCATGGTCCACGGACCATGGGATTGTAGGTAAAAAACTATAAGTAGGAGTACTTAGAGAGTCTAAGGCAGATATCTGATGATCATGATAGTAATGGGTCGATAGAAGAGAAATCTTAACGCAGAGAAGTGGGACATATAGGAGAGGAAGGCTCTGTAGCTGAGTGCGCAAAGGCCTAGGTAGAGTCAGCAAGGAAGTTTTGAGTCTGTATTTTGAACTGGAAATCAATAAAGAAGATGTTTCTGGAGAAATATTGTGTATTGTTGTTTATTTCTGTTTATGACTTATGTTGTTGATGAGTAATATGTTTATGGAATATTGATCTGAATAATGTCTGATTCTATTGAATAACTATTGGATGACGTACGCAAGCATGTTTATGTAACTATGCGAAGAATTTGATGAATTATCTAGTGTTTATTAATAACACAAGCTCATTTATGCGAGCCCTAGTGTAGAGTAGTTCTCTGATGCATGTAAGTGGATAAACAGACTATTAAGGGTCCACAAAGAGTGATCGTGGACCTTCATGAAGTTCTGAAGGCTGTTTAAGTGGAGTTGCAATATCAAGCCCTGGGGGCTTATAAATCTGCGTGAAGGCAGATCTAGGGTGCTAAAAGATATCACACTGATCTCTGGATGGAAAAACTTGGTTCCAACACCCCCCCATACTGCTTCAGGGGAGACTGCAACCTACACTATGCGGGTTGTTGCTTAAAAGGCCAGTAGTATAGGGTTTTGTTGGTTGGCGCAACTAACTCTGAACCTGGGTCAGGACCCCCTAAGCCAACAAATGGTTCCGTTGTCGAGACTGGGATCTACTTGAAGGATATGTGTGATGTCACATCACTGGGATATTAACAAGAAGGAAATTGAAAAGTGGTTGGACAGAAAAATTCACGAATTCGCGACACAGGAAAACTGGAATCCGCGTCTGTGAAAGGAGCAATGGTTGGATAGGTATTTGTATATGGAGATACAAAAAAAATTCTTCTGCACCTTCTCGATCGAGTTATACGAGTGGTTAGCTAAGTTGGCAAACAACCAAGGGAGGTGGAAGCTTGACGATTCAATAGTGTGGACTCCGGAGCTAGTGCGACGATTAGAAGCCTCTGAAGACAAGATCGTGCATGCTGTTGATCACTAGCTCGATCAAATTGTAGGAGTATTAGTTACAGAATTTGCAATTGATACCTCGGTCAGTTACAACAAGGCAAAGCAAAGGTTTTCCAAGGGACTATGAGGTAATTATCTGAGATCTATGAATACCTGGATTAAAATGTTGTTGTGTGAAAAATAGGTTATGCCATTGCCTTGATGTTTGAAGCTACATGAAGTGGAAAACTCTTCAGAGATTGAGAAAGATCAGGTCCTCAATATAGCCCACTAATTGGACCTCCTTCAAGCGATGATGAGGGGGCGATATAGGCTTCGCTGTGGAGTGTTGTTGAGATGAAAAGACAAGGTTTTCTGTGGATACATCATCCATCCACTCCACCTCCACCTCCCCCTCCACCGCATACACCTTCGCCCACACCTCCACCATCACCACTACCATTCAACATGTCGAACACAATGAAGATGTTGATTTTCAAGGGCATAGGGAGTGAAGACACAGATCATTCCTGGTTCGTTGCAAATGTTGTGTGGATAGTGCAGCAGATTACTGATGACAACATAAAGAAGGCACAATTGGTTACTTCTCTGAAAGATCGTGTGTTGACATGGTATATTAAGTACTATTCTAACCACCCTGTGGCAATGCTAGCAGAAACCAAGACTACTTTCAAAAAAGAGTTTAGTAAGCCTAAGTCTGGCTCGCAGTCAGTATTTGGATTTAAGGAGATCACGATGAGGGTTGACAAGATGCCTTGGGAGTTATATCAAAGACTGAAATGTGTGATTTGAGAAGCTAATATGCAGCTCACAAATGGTCAGCACCGCGAGTGGTTTATAGCCTCGCTTCTAGCCCACCTGAGGATTGCTTCATCGTAGCAGAAGATATGAACTTAGATAGAATCCCTGGAAATCGCGATGAGGTTGCATGTGACGCCTATGCAGAATGTGACCTTGGGGGTACAACAAACCCATTCTCAGTTATAGAGCCTATGCTTAGAATTGTAGAGCTTGAAGAAAGATAAGGAGACTAAGCCAGAGGTGCACACAGAATTTTGGTGTCTGAAATGTAAGAGCCAGGGGCATGATAAAAACCACTGTCCCGTTATTGTGAACTATATCACAGGAGGATGACCAGTTCCCCTGAGGCCGGAAGCTCCAGTAGGACCGAGTATGGGGGCCGCGATATGGTGCACTATTTGTCAGGTGGCTGAAAAACACACAACATATAATTGTCATTTGCTTCAAAAGTTCATTCAAACACCTCAACAATTGTTCTGCAACTTCTGCAAACCAGTGGGTTACGATGAGCGCGCACTTTCACAACTATGAGTTGATGATGGAAAGAACACCTACCCACCGAATGCAAGCAGAAACATGGCCTCTAGAGCAGGGCACCGGAGGAGCGCACGCAGGATATCAGGGATGAGGACGAGGCCAAGGAGGAAGAGGGCCTAGTAGAGGTCGGGATCAGGTTATTTGTTACAACTGTGGAACACCAGGGTACTACACGTGGGAGTGTCAGAATCAGACACGCCCGTCATGTCAATACTGCAACTAATTTGACCACACTATAGAAGAATTCCCTGTGTTGATAGCTAAGATGCAGGAGAAGAAGGTGCAATCTCAGAAACCTACGTAGAACTTACAAATGATGAGAGTTGAGCCTCACGAGGAAGATTAGAGTGTAAATATAGTGTTGAGAAGCGGGATAACAATTGATGATGATAAAGGGAAACAACTTGAAGAGGACGGATGGGTCCGCAAGGCCCTAGAAAAGGAAGCTAGTTTTCATTTAATGTGCGCTAAGGAAAATTTTATGGAAGCCAAGAAAAGCTTCGCTGAGGCCTCCACCTCAGGAAGCCAGAACAAAGTGCAAGAAACCAGTGCGCCTACAGAGGTTGACCCCTTTGTCCTTATTACGTTCTTGGAGACCTGCATGAAACTGCTATGCGATAGTAAAGTTGTGAAAGGCCTGCAGGAGTTAATAAATAAGTGCACCGACAAAGAAAACGCCCTGGATGGACACCACGTAGTTAGAAAAATTGGAAAACATAAGGCAAGAAAAGGGCGCGAGATGAGGCTCACTGCGTAGATAGGAGATTATGAGATGGACCAAGTTATCTTGAGTCTGGGGTTGGATGCGAACGTTTTTACAAAACAAACCTAGGAGAGAATGGGGAGACCCATGCTGCAATGGTCTCCGATCCAGCTTAGAATGGAAAACCAACAGAAGATCATCCCGATGGGATGACTATATGGGGTAACTGTTGATATAGAAGGTGCGAGCGTGATGGCTAACTCTGAAGTAATCGAGATCTTGGATGACAACAATCCATACCCCGCACTCCTGGGAATTGACTAGGCCATTGACATGAATGGAGTCCTCAACTTGAAGAAGAAGACAATATCGTTTGAACAAAAATCACTTCGAGTTGTAGTGCCGTTGGACCTTGCAGAAGGGCTGTGTTACACTGAACCGGTCCGCGACTATGAAGAGAGTGAGGATGAGCTAGATCAGATCTACAAAATAACAGCATGAGACTAGGACTGGATTAATCCAACAACAAATGGCAGGATCACATGGAATCGTGAGAGTTCCTGCACCTTTGATTCAGATGAAGAGCTGGAGCATTGGCAGAATTGGCTGCATGAAGTATCTACACTGCGCTGTAATATGATGACTAAATCACTCCGTTGTGTTTCATCGGAGGTAAGGAACTTGCCTTATTATGATGGTTTAACTGATGTGGATAAATTGTTGATGCATTTGAATGCGAAGTCCTCGAGCATCACTGCTTCCAAGCGTTAGATTTGGCACTGCGTGCTACGCTCGCACAATGGTGGTGTATGCAGAAGGATAGCTTTGATGGATGGCGCGATTACAAAAGAATGATGAGATTGTGGTTTGGTCAACTTAACATTCAATTGACCGAGAAAAACAATGGGAGAAATGATCTGCGTGATCATCTAGCGATGTGGACTAAAGCTTATGGAATAGAGCTACAGCCAAATTGGGTGCACTTATTTTGCCATACTTTAGACACAATCCCCATGAACTGGTATTTGGAGACAGAGTTCTGCCATGGCACCATAGAGTGGGATATATTGAGGGAAGGATTCTTAATGACCTTCAGTTTTGAAGATGGGTTCGAGAGCATTGATGAAGCTATGCAGGAGATTAAGGCAGTTGTCTTCAGCACATTGCAAGAACTTTTGGAATGGGTTCAACCAGATTGGAGCACCCAGCTACACCATGGGATGGAATGATACAATGTAATAGCTGATGGTGAGGATGATGATCCAATAAATATTAATATTCCAGAGGCGGAAGGGCATCACAAAGTCGAAGGTCCGAAAGTAGAGAACCCGAACATCACTGCGCCATTGAAAACCAAGCAAGTAAACATTGGGACTGAAGCAGAGCCGAAGTTTTCAATTATTGGAGATTACTGGGATGACGCTACTGTGGATAAAGTTGTTGAGTTACTCCACGAGTACCAGGATCTTTTTCCTACCAAGTTTTCGGACCTGAAGGGAATAATATGCGAATTGGGCGTCATGTTAAGCAGAGGCCATATCGCTTGAATCCTAAGTACAAGGAAAATGTTCACTTGGAGTTGGATAAGATGCTGGCAGCAGACATCATAGAACCCGTGGAAGAGTCTGATTAGGTGAGCCCCATGGTGGTATAGGAGAAGAAACAGAAATATGAAATAATGATTTGCATAGATCCGAGGAAGCTTAATGATGCCTGTGTCCATGACCCATTCCCGACGTCGTTTATAGATGAAGTATTAGACAACGTTGGAGGGCAAGAGGCCTACTTGTTCACTGATGGATTTTCTGGGTACCATCAGATCAAGATCGCACCAGAGGATAGGAGAAAAACAACCTTCGCGATGAAATGGGGTTGTTTTCAATACAATGTGATGTTGTTTGGACTCAAGAATGCACCTGTGATATTCTCTCGCATAGTCATCATGGCATTTAAGGATTTTATTCATAAGTTCTTAGAAGTGTACTTTGATGACTAGACAATGTTTGGGTTAGTGAAGCGCCATGTAGCAAGCCTGAACTTGAAGTTAGATACGTGTCGCAGGTACCAGATCGCGCTGAATCTGAAGAAGTGTTTATTTTATGTTCCCTTTGGGATTTTTTTGGGTCATGTGGTATGCAAGCAAGGATTGATGGTGGACCCTGCAAATATTGCAGTGATAGTAAATTTAGAGGCCCCAAGGAGCATTAAGTGGTTGCGCGTGACGCTGGGACATACAAGATATTATAGGAAGTTCATCAAGGCTTATGCTTAGATTACCGCACTCATGGAGAAATTGTTGAAGAAGGATGCTACATTTGGTTGGGATGAAGAATGTCAATGCAGTTTGGATGTATTGAAAGAGAAGATGGTCACCACACCGATATTGGTCTTCCCTGATTAGAAGAAGGAATTCCGTGTACATGTCGATGTGTCTTTCATTGCATTGGGTGCAGTGCTAACACAGGTTGTTGAAGCAGAGATGGACCATCATATAGCCTTCGTTAGTAAGAAATTATCAAAGGCTGAGAAGAATTACTCAACGACGGAGCGTGAAGGGTTGGTTATGGTATATGCACTGCAAAAGTTCAGGCACTATCTGTTGGGCGGACATTTCAAAATGTACACAGATCACTATTCCCTGAAATACCTCGTCAATAAGCCTTTGTTGGGGGGGGGAGATCTGTCAATGATTGCTGCTATTCCAAGAGTATGACTTTGAGGTCATTGTGAAGCCAGGAAGGTTGAATGCAAGACCTGACCATCTGTCACGGATCAAAATAGGATAGGAGCCTAGTAATTTGGAGGAAGGGTTGCCAGAAGAACAGGGTTTCACGGTGCGCGTAGCGGATAACTATTTTGCAGATATTATTCATTTTTTGACTACAGGGATGGCACTGGAAGGGTATACAAGTCAACAAAAGAAGGAGCTAGTAGTGCACGCGGCAGACTTTTCAGTAATTGCAAGACATCTATATAAGATGGGTGCAGATGAGATATTGTGAAGATATGTGCCAAATTTTGAGAGAAATAGCATTCTCGTTGAAGCTCATGGAGGGGTTGTGGGAGGACACTATGCAGGAAAAGCGATTGCGCAGAAGATTTTTTGCATAGGTCTATGGTGGCCAATACTGCATAAGGATTCCAAAGTGCATTGTAAGGCATGAAATGCGTGTCAGAGAATGGGAAGACCATCGCGAAGGGATGAATTTCCATTACAACCTCAAGTATCGTTGCAACCATTTGAAAATTGGGCGAATTATTTCATTGGGCCGATTAAGCCCCCAGGGAAGAAAATTGGTGCGCGCTACATCATCACCACGACGGAGTATTTGGCGAGATGGGCAGAGGCGCAACTGGTTAACGATTGTACAAGGGCCACAACAACGAAGTTCTTGTTTGAAATTGTATGTCTTAACCAGATTTGGCTGCCCGAAGGTGTTGATGAGTGGTCAAGGTATGCACTTCCTAAACAAGACAATCAGTGCGTTAATTGAGGAGTTCCAGGTCTATCATCATAAGAGCACACCGTATCATCTTGTGGAATAGTTGAGGCCTTTAATAATATTTTGGAGAATGCGATGACAAAGATTTGCAACGTGTAGCGAAATGATTGGGATGTGCGCGTCCCTGCAGTGCTATGGGCTTACAAGACTACTTGTAAAAAACTGACAGGGCAGACACCTTTTAGATTGGTATATGGTGTATAATTTGTAATGACGATGGAATATATTGTGCCTAGTCTATGCATAACATTTCTCACAGGTATGGCAGATCGCGAAGCCCTAGAGGAACGACTCGCGCAACTGATGAATCTTGAAGAGGACCGATTCTTGGCTGGATTCCATCAGCAAGTACAGAAAGGACGAGAAAAATCATGGCACGATCGACACATCAAGCTTCGCACGTTCAAGGTAAATGATCTTGTCTTGTTATATGATAGTAAGTTCACTAAGTTTCTGGGGAAATTTCAAATGCATTGGCTAGGGCCATATATTATCAAAGAATTACAGATGGAGGCACAGTTCAGCTCACGAAGTGTAATGTTCCTAAACAGGAATTTAAGTGATAAACCAATTAAACAAATAGTGCAACAATGGAAAATTGAAAACATTTAGCAAACACCCATGAAACACTGTAATACTTGAACTGTTGAGCCATATATTATGAAATATGAGAGCATGAGTACAATATATAAATGGAGTAGTGCACCTAGGCTTGTCTCAAGGACAAGTTGGACGAAACCCAGGTGGTAGAATAGCTATAAAGATAGTTGTTCAACTGCTTCTCTACTATGCTCTGCACTATCCTAGTAAACTACTGATCTACTGACTTCGGCTTGCTAGAATGTGCCCCAAAACTGCCCAGAAAATTCTTCCCCTTTAGCCTTAGATTCCTTGGACAAAACCCAAAAAAACCTAGAAGGGAATTTCTCTGATTCTGACTTTAGATTTTTGGCCTCTTGGGAGTTGCTCTCCAACTACATCTACTGACTTTCGACTTGCTCGAAAATGCCCAAAAACTGCCGAGAAAATTATGCAATTTTAGCCTTAGACTCCTTGGACAAAACCCAAAAAAACCCAAAAGGTAATTTCTTTGATTTTGACTTTGGATTTTCGACCTCTTGGGCGTTGCTCTCCAACTACATCTACTGAATTTCGACCTACTGGAAAGTGCCCAAAACTACCTAGAAGATTCTGCCCTTTTAGCCTTAGACTCCTTTGACAAAACCCAGAAAAACCCAGAAGAGAATTTCTCTGATTTTGACTTTGGATTTTCAGCCTCTTGGGAGCTGCACTCAGGCTACTGCTGCCAAATTCGATTTGCAGAAAAAAAATAAAAAAAAATAAAAATAAAAAATAAAAAAAATAAAATAAAATAACAAACAAACAAACCTTGCAAATCCACCTGGAAACACCCCTAAAATGTTACTTTCCCCTATACTATCTGATACCTTGCTTCCCATATGGTTCTTGGCCCTGATGGATGCTCAATCAAGCCCCACGAATTTGTTGTTGGAGGCCACGACGCAATCTCTCTTCCTAGAAATGTATACTGCTGTGTGTACTCTCTGGCTGGCTACAAAACACTGATCAAATACCCTCAGTCCTCCACCTTCCTTACTCCCAAAAAATCCCAGCAAGTGAGGGGCCTCTTGGCTGGCTAAATCAACCTTTGCGTATTTCTAGCTGCCCAGAAAACACGTAGTCCCTTCCTCTGCGTGGTTGGCTAAGCTGTGAATCACTGCTGGAAACTCCTGCAATCTCTATGTAACAACCTCCGTAGGGTGAGAAAGGATGGTCCCCGAAGTAGAGGTTGAATCTTCCCTACAAAAGACTCATGGCTAAATAGCTGGTAGACTCGCTAAGCTGCAAAGCATACAAGAGTGAGTTTGTTTGTCAAATATTCAGAATGAAAACAAAATGAGAGTTGATCTCTCTTTATAACTCCTTGGGCCCCCTTAGCCTCATGTGGGTCTTTCCATCCATCCATTCGTTTTTCCCTTCAAGCATATCGAATGGCTAATTCAAACTCCTATGTGGGTGGCCCCCACATTCCACTAGCAGCTAAATAAAGTCGATTTGGCCCCAAAGTCCCTAAGTCAAAAGTGTGGGGCCCTCTTCCTTAGTAAAAAATGTGCAAAATTGTGTAGCAACACCCTGTTAATAATGTGTTTGAGAAGGGACATGACAGTCCTCCCCTCCCAAATGTTTTTTTCCCTTAAGCAACCTCAAAGCTGGGTGCTCCAAAATATGCTCACCCTCCTAGGTGGCATCCTCATCTGACAAGTTCTTCCAATGCACCAAACATCGCTTGTCCTCAAGCAATGCCTGAATAAACACCCTCTCTGACTATGGACCCCCACTATCACTGCAAACTTCACTAGGGTCCTAAATATGCCATTGGATCATCCCTAGTCATTGTACTATCCTATAGTGAAGGAGTCCCTTGATATCAGGATCCCAAGCCAACCTGATCAACGTGAAGCCCCCCTTGCTCCACTCACTATCCTACTAGATATTGGCATTAGAACCCTTTTGTCTATCACCAATAAGTAGAGCATCCTGACAATGCAAAACTCTGCCAAAATCCTCATGAAGTTGCTGTATTGAATAGTCCATCTCATGCACTACAAGAGTAAACTCCTAAAGATGCAATCCAATCCTAGTGAAATTGAACCCTCGTCTACCCAGGCCTCCCCTGATCTCCTCCTATCACCTGCCACACCGATGAAGTTCCCCACACCATCAATGAATCACTAAAACCAGATGGAAGATTTGCATGACCCTCCCATGTAGAAACCAATTCACCTCTATGGGTAGTTGAACTAGTCAGCCCTGTTATGCCAGAAGCCCTTGCCCATTGCAGAAGGAACCTATCCTGCTAACATCGTGACAATCTGGTCCTGAATGACTACCTAGCATGCTCATACCAGAACGTCCTCTCCCATAATTCTCAGCCATAATCTATGCGATGATAGAGGCTAGGCCAATCTTTCCAAAGTGACTCAACAGTGCCAATGCCTATCACTCTATGGCTAGCCCAAATCCTGAGCAACAATCTGCCTTGTCCTATAGTGAGGACTTCGGTGATCGCCCATGTGTCCGCCTATGAACGAATCAGTCTGCATGTTATCCTGACCATTCTCACTGAGGAGTGGAGTATCCCACCAATCCATTGGATCCCTCGATCCCATAACCATACTGGAGTCCCACAAACCCCAATCCTCTTTGTATGTCGCTGTGATATGTTGCTAGTTGTTGTGACCCCTTTGTGCCCTGTCTCTACCTCCTGTAGGTATCGAATAGGTAGGCACTGAGCATCAAGAACCCATGCTGCAAATATCCAATTGTTCTGTGCCTACCAAATCACATAGTGAGATCTGTTATCCTAGCTCCTGATGATGTGCTCGGGTACTACCAGAAGCCTAGGCATCATCCTGCCAATAAGGACTACTATCCTCCGCACCTCATGCTCCCCTAACACCTCAAGTTGTCCAACTAAAAAAGCACCATGTAATTCCCTCTTGGTAACCTCCCCAAGTGTGAACCTATGGGTGGAACATATGCTACCTCGACAATCAACCATGCCATCCCTAAGTCTATAACCGTCAACTCGTGCACCTACCAAGTGTCTCAACTAGAGAGTCTCCACTCGGCCCATGACACGTGGTGTCTCATCCAAGTGCCTAGGGTGAGTCCCTCATGCCCTATTGCATGAATGGAGAGTGTCAAAGTGAAACAACCAAACTCTCTATGATTGTAAGAAACACTGGAGGATGATGGGTGGGTATGTCCCAAAGAGTATGATCAAGAGTTTGTCGAAATTCTCAAGAGTAATCCTACGGATGACCCTCTCTCTGCCTTGGAACTACTGATAACTCCCTCGAGGCCCTTCCTCCACTAAACATGGTGTCCCCAAATGCTCGACAATGTCCTCATCGATCTTAGGTGAGTTGCATCCAATGGTACACCTACTATCTTTCTCCATAAGTCTCCCTGGAGGCAAAGCTCCAAGAGCCCGTTGCACCACATCATGTGTCACGGCATACCACTAAGTACCACCGCACTCCATGAAATACCACTATATGCCGCAACCTATCCCTGTACACCACTGGATACCCCCGACTACGGCTATACGATCCTGTACCCTCCTGTGTCTTGCTTGTGTCACTACACCCGTCACTCCTCGCACGTCCTCAATGTGATGTGAGTCACTCCTCCTACCCCATAGTGTAAACCGACATCTTATGGTATACCACCATGTATCTCCATGCTCCTCTGCAGACCACTGCTCCTCGCTGCATAGCCCTGCACGCCACTGGGTACTATGGCCTAGAATTGGGTTGGTATCCATCAGGCCACATCCCTCTATATAACACTAAATGCTACAACTTGACTCTGTGTAGTCTTGTGTACCACTGCCTACTATCATACTACCCTGTAACATATGGTATCTTGCATGTGCCAAAGTGTCTGCCACTCTGATAGTTCCCCCACCATGACACGCGTCATGTCCCCTCATCCATCCTGGTAGACTTGAGCACCCTAACTCCACTCCTGCTAGGGGGGATATCTCTACTATGTCGATCGTTTGTGACCCCTGAGTCCTAAACCTCAATGGGAGAACACCATCTCCATACAATATCCGGTCTAGTGGCCTACCCATGCCACCTCCTCGAACCAACTCCTGCGAGAGTGTAATGTTCCTACGTAAGAATACAAGCGATATTTAAACAAATAAATAGTGCAACAACATAAAATTAAAAACATGCATTAGACATCCATGAAAACATTGTAAATCTGGAACTGGTGAGCTATATATTATAAAATCTGAGAGCTAGGTACAATATAAAATGGAATGGTGCACCTGGGTTTGTCTCAAGGACAAGCTTGATGAAACCTAGGTGATGAAATAGCTGAGTTGAAGGCTATGCAATTGCTGCACCACTCTGCACTGCGATGTCCTAGTAAATCGTTTCCCTACTGAACTTCGACCTACTGGAATGTGCCCAAAAACCGTCCAAAAAATTATATCCTTTCAACCCCAGACTCCTTGGACAAAACCCAGAAAAAACCCAGAAGGGAATTTCTTTGGTTTTGATTTTGGATTTTCGGCCTCCTTAGAGCCTCTCCCTAGCTGCGGCTGCCAAATTCGACTTGCAAGAAACAACCAGCAGATCCCTCTGAAAACACCACTAGAATGATGGGTTCACCTGTGCTAACTGACTCCTTACTCCCCGATGATTCTTGGCCAAGATGACTGCTCTCCCAAGCACCACGAATTTTCTGCTAGAGGCCTCTACGCAATCCCTCTTCCCAGAAATTCATATTTTTGATACCTCGATCTAGCTAGTTACAAAACCCAGCGAAAATGCCCTCAATGAATAGCCTTCCCAGCTCCTGTAACTCCCAGCAAGCTATGGTCCTCACTGTTGGCTCTAACTCCCCTACGTGTTTCTGGTTACCTAGGAAATACGCAGTCCCCTGCTCTGCGTTGTTGGCTAAAGAGTGTGACTGTAATGAACTCTCTGAAATCCCTGTGGAATAGCCTCCCTAGGGCAGCACGGATGGTCCCTCGAAGAAGAGGTTGAATCTTTTGCTTGGAAGATTCGTGGCTAAACAGTTGGTAGACTCGCTAAGCAGCAGATCATACAAAGGTGTGTTTGTTTGCAAATGATCAAGATGAATCCAAATGAGAGCTCCCTCCTCCTTTTATCTCCTTGGGCCCTCATTGCCTCATGTGGGCCCCTCCATCTAGTTATTTGAATTCCCTCCAAGCCATTCAGATGGCCAAGTTCGAATTCACATGTGGGTGGCCCCAACATTCCATTAGCGGCCAAATAAAGTCGAATTGCTTCCTAAGTCCCTAAGTCGAAATTGCTGGGTTCTTCTTCCTTAGCCAAAATTGTGCAAAATTGTGTAGCAACACCCTGTTCCAAATGTATTTGAGAAGGGACATGACACATAGAATGTTAATCATCCTGCACAACCAACATGCCAAAACTACCAATGGATTCTGCTCACAAACCACCTAGCCACTAGCGTCAACTGGAGCTCCCCTAAGGAATGCATGCGCTCAGGCATGGGGTTGACTACCTCATCAATACCATAGCCATCCCGCATGTCTGATATCAAATAGGAAGCCACGCCTGGATCCCAATGCCAACTTGGGCCTCCAACACCCTCAATGTCTGAGAGCTCCCACTGAGCTTTACTCCGAACTACAACCATCTCCATGAGTCTAGCCCACTCCACCGGGTACCAACTCAGAACCTCTTGCCATCCAACCCCAAGAGAGGGATCGAATGCACAAACTCTAACAAATAGAACAAGCCCAACATGCGTATGTTGCATCTTGTGCAGCTCTGACTGTCTCATCCCACTACCCAGGTCAACACATGAGATATGACTAGGTAGCTTTGTCTCTCTCTCTCCAATGGGAAAAAGTGACCCAAGAGTGTTGCTAACCTGGTCATCCCCTTTGGTATGTCTAGACAACTTCGCCTCTCTCAATCCAATGCGTAAGGATGGCCTAATAGCACTGTAGATCTTGTCATTGTGCCTCTGAAGCGAACTATGTTGAAATCCCAACGTGTGGTCTCTATGTTGCCCCTCATCAATGGCTAGCCCAAGGTATGGCTGTACATCCTCCTCCATCACAGGCTCGACATGGGCCTTCGACTACTCCTCCATAAACAACCCAATATGCACGATATGCTTGCTGGTTAGCTATAGGCCACTATCGTCTGGAAACTTTGTCATGAATCTGGAGGCCTCTGTACCTATCGACTCCTCAACAATAGTGGAGGTGTCTTCTAGCACCTCACTGACCTGTGGTGCATTATTATCACCTGAGAACTCGGTCACAAGCCCGAATACCTCATCAATGGATGATGCCTCATCAATGGGTGTATTCTTAACTATCTATTTGCTAACCATGGCCCCTTCAACTACTTTTTCATCTTTTTTCTTAATACTTCTCATCATCCTTGCAAAATCCCATTGAATCTCCATTGGCTTATGCATACCCCTTAGTTCACAGAATTCACAAAAAGAGAGTGACGCCTAAATGCCATGACCCAATGATTGGTATGCCCTCCAGTTTCCCCCCAATAACTCCACATCAGTTGCAATCATGTCCGGATTCCCAACTGAAGAATGAATCAACTTCTTCCCCACATCAATCATCATTTGTTGTATCCTCACCACCTCATTCCAGGTGACCACCATGCTGTTTGATTCTAATCTTTCCCACAAGATGAGCCAAGATTATGGCTCTGATACCACTATAATGTTCCTAAACATGAATTTAAGTGATAAACCAATTAAACAAACAGTGCAACAGTGGAAAATTAAAAACATTTAGCAAACACCCATGAAACACTATAATACTGGAACTGTTGAGCCATATATTATGAAATATGAGAGCATGAGTACAATATATAAATGGACTAGTGCACCTGGGCTTGTCTCAAGGACAAGCTGGACCAAACCCAGGTGGTAGAATAGTTGGAAAGATGGTTGTTCAGTTGCTACTCTACTATGCTCTGTGTTGTCCTAGTAAATTATTGATCTACTGACTTCGGCATGCTGGAAAGAGCCCAAAAACTACCCAGAAAATTCTGCCCTTTTAGCCTTAGACTCCTTGGACAAAACCCAGAAGGTAATTTCTCTGATTTTGACTTTGGATTTTCAACCTCTTGGGAGTTGCTCTCGTCTACGTCTACTGACTTTCGGCCCACTGGAAAGTGCCCAGAAAATTCCGCCCTTTTAGCCTTAGACTCCTTGGACAAAACCCAGAAAAAACCCAGAAGGGAATTTCTCTAATTTTGACCTTGGATTTTTTGACCTCTTGGGAGCTGCTCTCCAACTACATCTACTAATTTTCAGCTTGTTGGAAAATGCCCAAAAAATGATGAGAAAATTCTGCCTTTTTAACCTTAGACTCTTTGGACAAAACCAGAAAAACCCAGAAGGGAATTTCTTTGATTTTGACTTTGTATTTTCGACCTCTTGGGAGTTGCTCTCTGGCTACTGTTGCCAAATTCGATTTGCCAAAAACAGCCTGCAAATCCACCTAGAAACACCCCTCAAATGCTGCTTTCCCCTGTACTATCTGATCCCTTGCTTCCCGGATGGTCCTTGGCCCTAATGGATGCTCAATCAAGCCCCACGAATTTGTTGTTGGAGGCCACTGCGCAATCTCTCTGCCCAAAAATGTATACTTCGGCGTGTACTCTCGGGATGGTTGCAAAACACTGATAAAATCCCTCAGTCCTCCAACTTCCTTGCTCCCGAAAACTCCTAGCAAGTGAGGGGCCTCTTGCCTGGCTAAATCAACCTCTGCGTATTTCTAGCTGCCCAGAAAACACGCAATCCCTTCCTCTGCGTGGCTAGATGAGCTGTGAATCGCTGCTGGAAACTCCTGCAATCTCTATGGAACAGCGTCCCTAGGGAGGTCACGAATGGTCCCCCGAAGTAGAGGTTGAATCTTCCCTATGGAAGACTCGTGGCTAAACAATCGGTAGACTCGCTAAGTAGCAGAGCATACAAGAGTGAGTTTGTTTGTCAAATATTCAGAATGAAAACAAAATGAGAGTTGATCTCTCTTTATAACTCCTTGGACCCCCTTAGCCTCATGTGGGTCCCTCCATCCACCCATTCGATTTTCCCTCCAAGCATATCGAATGGCTAATTCGAACTCCTATGTGGGTGGCCCCCACATTCCACTAGCAACCAAATAAAGTCGATTTGACCCCTAAGTCCCTAAGTCGAAAGTGTGGGGCCCTCTTCCTTAGTAAAAAATGTGCAAAATTGTGTAGCAGCACCCTGTTACTAATGTGTTTGAGAAGATACATGACACAAAGCTAAATGGAGAACCTTTTCTGGTAAGAGTGAACGGGAGTCGATTAAAGTTGTATACAGAGGATCTTGCGCATGACTATATTGCGGCAGGATAGTCTTAGTGATCCAAGCAGTTGCAAGGGAGGGCATGACTATAAACTACACTGCTAGGGTCGAAGGACTACGCAGCAGGTGGGCTGCGCGGAGGATGATGGAGATATAGTCTATGATGTTGCACGCAGGGGGATGCGCTATGAAGGGAGGTACCGTGCAACACATCAGAAAAGTGATCATTGAAGTCACTGTTCATGATTTGACAGCTAGAAGACGGTTAGGAAAAGCGAGTTGGTGGCATTTAAGGCCAAAATATTTGAAGATTTGCCGCCAAGGCAACATTAATGGTCGAAATTTGGGGGGAACGGTCGGATTCGAATTCAAAAACCCCTATAAATTACGTGTGCTGGTCCAATAGAGAACGCTTTGCACCCTTAGATTTTTTGTTGAGCTGTGCCGTCTATTGCCTATGAACACCTCATATTGGGAGGATTTAGTCACAAGCCCTGGATTTTCCAAGTTGTCCAAGTTGAATCAGAAATTCATCCTTGAAAAGATGCTAGGACCAAGCCCTACAAAGACTGTGAGTATTGGTGGTGATGTTGCTTTTGAAGGAGCTGCTCCAGAGGTGGTAAGTATGGAAGCTCCGACACCTGTTCCTACAACGTCGAGACCACCTAGGCCGAAGCCTACCCCTATTAGAGAAACACAGAGACCGAAGAAGGATAAAAAAAAGAAGCCGGTGCCAATGCGTGGATCACCAAAGAAGCACTCTGCAAATCAAAAACAAAAGAAAGACAAGCAGCCCGAGAGGATTGTCGATCTGGAGGTGGAGGAAGCACAAGGCACAGAAGACACAGATACTGAGGGGGTGGAACCCATCACAAAGTTGCCTGACTATATCCCTCTGTGCAAGGGGAAGGCAAAGGTCACCAAGGACCTTGACTCAGACAAATTCTCCATTTCTACGCCCCTGTTGCCTAAGTAGGTTGCCTTTGAAGGTTTGTGGCTTGTGCGAATCACACTGCTGAAGATTGAAGATTGGGACCTCGCAGATCATGCTAGGTTTCCTCACTTAACAAGAGCTAACTATATGAAGCGCGTCTACTACGTGGACTCAGGTGTCACCATGCTAGAGATGGTTGAATGGATCCGCAGTGTGGAGAATTCGAGATTGTTGAATCTGTTGTGGGTGCCCCATTATCATCCAACCCCTATCAACACAATTTGTGTGTGCCAACTGCTTACTCTAGTGTACGATGGGTGCTTATGGCTAGGAGGGCCTATCCCCATCACTGACATGCTCATCCATAGGATCACGCACCTGCCATACGATGGATTGAATCCGGCCATGGAATTTGGAGGAAAGAAAAGAGAAAAGGATTTGGCAGAAAGAGTGAAGAAGGAATTTGACGAGGATACTCAATCACCTCCATAAATGACAATGCAGTGCAAATTGCCACACAGATCTTAGTAGGGAAAGTAATGAGAAAATGCCATGCGGACGAAGTTTCGGTGCCCGTGGTCTCCCTAGCTGCACAGTGCACGAAGGGCGTGCAATTCAATTGGTCAAGATACCTATGCCAAGAGTTCCTCACGAATTTCCATGAGGCCCAAGATGAAACCAAGCTATTCCATTATGCTTGATTGTTGTTCTCCATTGTCTTGGTTGCATGGGAGCTGCTGGAGGATAGCCAGTTTCCTTTGTTGGAAGAAGGATTATCGGAGGCAACGCAGTTCGCCTCCCTGTGGGCTACAAAGGACCTAGCGTGGGTCACAAAAAAAAAAAAAAAATTTCTTATAGGTTTTGATGGAATCCAGCCTTCGCATGGCCATTAACCAGCTCCCAAGGTTGTCCCCGACCTTGTACACGCAATTGTCATCCTATGTCGTGTTCAAGGCTGACTTTCATCGAGTATACATTCAAGTGCGGAAGGATCCACAACAGAAATGGCATGACTTGTCATATTTGGTAACATATATAGACATACAGGAGTTGATCAAGCGATGGCCTGCAAAGTGGGGCACCCCCTCAGACTTAGATGTCAGAACCAGTAAGGGCGCAGGAAGTTAGACAGGATAGAAGAAGAAGGAAGTCACAGAGAAGGCTTGGATGGAGAAAGAGTGCGCTACTAAGGAGCAGGCTGAACAAGAGAAGCACGAGTCGGAGAGAAGTGGAAAATTCCCTTCGCCCAAGACCGAGGAGGAAGAACAGTCCAAACAAGGCAACAGAGGAGATGAGGGGCAGAGCATCCTGTTTCGTTTAAAGAAGCACATACAAGAGGAGTGGGAAGGTCCCCGAAAAAAATAAAAAATCAGATAAGTCGCAGGGTGATCCCATGGTATTGATGGAGGGCGATCTTGATGACATCGGAGACAAAATCTGGGACACTACGACTGAAGTGTTGCAGCAGTATATGTAGACGCTGGGGAGCGTCCAAAAGGTTCTTCGCGCACTGCAGATCCAGGCCAACAGGATACAGGTGGGCACGGGCCAAGTGAGCACAGCACAAGTGAGCCTGGCCCCAGAGACGAGTCAAGCAGTAGAATTGGTAAGGACCCTAGACCTTCACATTGTTTCATTACCCGAAGGGTCCCTACATGAAGAGTCGGCCAATGATCGCATCATCTTAAGCACCCTTAAGAACATCGAGTTCAACATCACAGCGCTCCCCAATGAGATTCTTCACACGCTGCATGCAGGGGTGATAGAGGAATTGAGAGCTCGGGAGCAGCGCACTCTCAATCTGATCAGCAAATACAAGGTGAATAATGAGCAGATGTTCGTTCAGAAAACACAAGGCTTGAAAGAAAAGGAGACGTTGCAGGGATAGAGCTCCCGACTAGAGTTCACAGTTGCAAAGGCATGCAGAACAGTGCCTGAGCTCCACATTCCCGAGTACACACAGCCGGAAGCTAAGATCAGGAAGTTAGCTAGTGGAGTGCACGAGGGGAAGGCAGAGGTTGGTCGAGTTCAATTCGAACTCAACATGAAAATAATTGAGTTGCAGTTAATATTGCAGCCCACAACTCCGCCCGAGGTCAAGGAGCAGCGCGGAGCCTCCATAAAAGAAGGGATGGCCACCTTGGATGCCGCAATCGCTGACTGTTCGACATTATTTGAGAAGTTAATGGAGTTGGTGACAACTCTATAGGAAGAACCTAACCTGCAGATACTGAATACAGAGGTTCGAGAACTACAGAAATAGTATGATCAAGTCCGAGCAACGACGCGCTCCATTTCCCCAGCACAACGCCAAGCCATGTTGAAGGAAGGGAAGCAACTCCTTGTGAAGGTCGAAGCAGCATAGAAGAAGGAGGCCTTGCTAAAGGCCAGGCTAGGGCCCTGGTTAGATGAAGCTTACCAGGTCATGACCAACATTCAGAAGAAGCTCACAAGCTTGCAGCAAACGCAACAGACGATGAAGTTGGTCGCAGAGGAACCAACTATAGAGAAGCTAGTGGAAGAGGTCAAGAAGGAAACCACGCAGAACGCTACCAAGGTTGCAATAGTTCTGATGGATCTGGGGGATATTCGCAGCAAGATCACAGTGCCAGCCAAGTGACTCGAGGGCGAGTCATGATCTTTGTGTTGGGGGCCTGTTGGGATGGGGTCCCCTGGGTCATTTTTGGGGTCTAAAACCCAAGTTTTGATGTAATTGTTGTAAATAATGTAAATTCTCTGTGATTTGTGGATGTGGAGCGTGTAGATGGTTAGGAGTCAAAGGGGTTTTAGCCCCTTGTTTATGTAAAAGTTGAGTCGGTTTTGAGATCCACCCATGGTCCATGGACCACGGGATTGTATGTAAAAATTTATAAGTAGGAGTGTCTTAGAGAGTCTAAGGCATACATCTGATGATCATGATAGTAATGGGTCGATAGAAGAGAAGTGGGACAGATAGGAGAGGAAGGCACTGAGTGCGCAAAGGCCTAGGTAGAGTCCGCAGCTGAGTGCATGGACCCTTGCAGCTGAGTGCGTAGGGAAGTTTTGATTCTGTATTTTGAACTGGAAATCAATAAAGAAGTTGTTTCTGGAGAAATAATGTGTATTGTTGTTTATTTATGTCCATGACTTATGTTGTTGATGAGTAATATGTTTATGGAATATTGATCTAAATAATGCATGATTCTAATGAATATTTGTTAGATGATGTACACAAGCATGTTTATGTAACTACGGGAAGACTTTGATGAATTATCTAGTGTTTATTAATAACACAAACTTATCTACGCGAGCCCTAGTATGGAGTAGTTCTTTGATGCGCGTAAGTGGATAAACAGATTATTAAGGGTCCGCAAAGACCGATCGTGGACCTTCATGAAGGTCTGAAGGCTGTTTAAATGGAGTTGCAGTACCGAGCCCTAGGGGCTTATAGATCTGCGCGAAGGTAGATCTAGGGTGCTAAAATACATCACACTGATCTCTAGATGCGGAAACTTGGTTCCAACATCCCCCCATACTGCCTCAGGTGAGACTGCAGCCTACGCTATGCAAGTTTTTGCCGAAAGGGCCAGTAGTGTAGGGTTTTTCCGGTTGGCGCAACTAACTCTGAACCTGGGTCAGGTCCCCCTAAGCCAACAAATAGAAATCGAGGTGCTCTGAAAACTAAATATTTGTTGACATCTGTAATTATCACTGCATCTGATATATCACTGTCACTACCACATTTTTTTGACTCCTTCATTCAATCTATATTCTTCTTTCCCATTATCCTTCATCCACTCCAAGTGGTTAAGATTCAATTGAAGTGACCTGCTCTGATTCCAATTGTTGGGACAGATACTGAGGGGGGGAGGGGTGAATCCATATTTTAAAACTCAATTAAACCTTCCAATTTTTTATTCATATTTATGTACATTACTGTCATTAAGTCAAATAGCATATGTACGTGACTATGATGAAGGAAAAAAATGTATATCCAGTTAGCTAACTTTTCATATATTTCATCATTAGCCTTTAATTGAACAGTAACCACAAGAAGTAAGAAAAAATAAACCATCACACATAAGAAGCACATCAACACATGAGGACACCAAGATTTTTAGGTGGAAACACAATGTGGGAGAAAACCACCGTTTTCGTTGTATTCGTCTTCATATTTTATTATAAAAGAAAACAATTTATAATATTGTAATGGCGCATATTACTACCAGTACGCAGGCACTCACCTTCAAAAGGCTACAACCTTCTCTTGTTCTCCAGCACCCACTGGAAGGGAGCTTCAACCCCCTGATCTCGTTTACCAGCACCCACCCAAAGGGAGCTCTGACACCCTGATCAGATTTACCAGCTACCACTGGAAGGAAGATTTTACTTCCTCACTAAAAGCTCCAACCCTCAGCACCTCTATGGATGATGTTTCATAATACTTCATATTGGATCCACCTAGACCAAAACATAAAACTTGTAGGCCATTTTTCATCATATTTTCATACTGGACCCACTATCATCATTTAAGCGCAATGCCAAATAACAATAATGAAACCAATCACTATGTCAAATTACTTAATCATTGAACCAATAAATCAGTGAATCTCTACCATTTCTTACAACTAAATCAAACCAATCCATAACAAATATAAACCATCAGATCAAATATACATTCATCGATATACCAAGCCAAACAATGTTACGCATCACAGAAACCAACTGTTGCTATTGCAAACCACGTTCAACAATACATCATATTGTATATGTTATTGTTCTTAATCATACTTGCATATGTACGCGCTTCTCCTGAAGCATACCCGCGTATAGATATCAAAACATTGATACCTAAATCTGAATCACTGTCACACTAAATCAATCACTTAAACACATGATGAACCTGTTAGAGTCGGTCTAGTAGCCCTCCACCAGAGATCAAAACTCTTTGCATTTCATGATTAGGTGTCCCATCAGTGTGATAATGTTGCATTCCGTTAGGCATGCCATAACCCTGGTGGAGGAAGTTTGTGTCTTGTATTCCCCTCCTGTTTAGCACTGTTGGTTCAGGTTTGTTTAAGTTAATAAAATCTTCAAAGGTTCATTCATCTTGTTTTAAGTTTTGAGGTCTTAGGTCTAGGGTTGAGTCAATTTTTGTCTTGAGAGGTCATAAAGGACCAGCAGGCCGGAGGGATGTCCTTCATTAAACATCATTTCAATAATTCTCACTATTGTACAGCTAAATTTTCACCTTGTTTTCAAAAACTCTGTTTTTGAAAAACAAAGGTCATTATCTCATTTTTGTAAAAATTGTAAAAATTTCAAATTCTTCAAATGTTGAAGTGCAACCTTGGTCCCCTTTGCCAAAGCATCTTAGAAGCTATCCCTGCAAAAATTTTCAGAAGAAATCATCATTTCAATCAATTTTTTCAAAGAAAGGAAACCAGAAGTCAGATCCAATTAATTCAAAAAGTGTCAACACTCAAACATTATAAAGTGGGTTTTGGGCAAATAAAAATCTAAATGAAGCCTATAAAAGCACATCACTCTTCATTAGCAACTCATTTGCCTCTCACAAGCTAAGAGAATCCTTGCAAAGGCGATTTTAAAAGTCATTGAGCAAATTGGGCAATTTCAGAGGCGCGCTACGCATCAGGGAGGGCGCGCTACGCATCAGGTTGCCTTTCTCAGAACAAATTTGCACGTGCGCTACGCGTCAAAGGCGCGCTACGCGTTGGGTGAGGGGCGCTACGTGTTGGGTTTTTCGCCCAACAAACTGTCAGCAAGCTATCAAATCGACTTTTCTCTCAAGCAAATTGTAGGTAGGCCTCTCCTCCATGGCTAGATTTGGTTTTGCAAGATGAATGACAAATTAATATGTTTAAATGCCATGAAAATGAGAATTCAAAACCCTACATTGCTATGGAAGATTTAAAGTCTTAATGGTGCTAGGGTTTCAATTTTTTTTTTGCTGTCCAAGGTTGCCCATTTGTGATCCCTCTTTTCCCTTATTTCCATCAACATTCTCCTTCAAATTTTCCCATAAAATTTCATAATTTTCCTCTCTAAAATCCCTAAAACTTACTAAATTCCCAAACCCCATTTCCACCTTAAAGTCCCACAATATTATGATTTCCCATATTGCTTTCCCTAAATTCCTTATTTTTGTTTATTCTCCCTAATTCCCTCATGTTCCCCTTTCCCTAACAATCCCCTTGTATTTATGTCCCCTTGGTGACAACATTTGACAAAGTCAAACAACAGTTAATTGGGTGCAAAGTCAGCATTACATTTCAGCCATCTTGCCTTCAAAACCATGTCAGAAACCGAATCAGATTATCAGCAGAGTTATGACAATGATTCAACACCGGAGGTAGAAGTGCCAAGGAGGCATCACAAGGGTGGTAAGGGTGGTCGGCATGTCAGGGAGGAGCCCACTTCTCTGGCTCATTTGCGAGCTTTTCCACTTGCAATGACATGTTTTCAGTATCAATCATGCTTTGGATATTGTGAGAGGATCTCACAAATTCAACACCACAGAGAACTAGTCCGCTTGTTTGTCCTACATTTGCACAATGGTCATGTGAACCTTGCAGGAGTGGATTTCACCCTATCACCCGAAATTGTTGCTCAAGCCACCGGGATACCAAATGTTGGGGAGGAGTGGAACAAGCGTCAGCAGCTAGACAGATTTCATTATCAACCATATATCAAACCCGGGTGCATGAGACACCTAACTGTTGTTTTTCCTTTCAGATTCCTAAGGGATGAGTATGCACCCTTGATGAGGCTCATTATGCGCTATTTCACTTGTGAGGGTAGATTTTCACGTTTATATTCGTACCATATCCGTTTGTTGATGCATTTCACCCGGGTACGAATGATGAACATCCCATTTTTCATGTGCCAAAATATAGAGAAGATGGTGCCCGTAGTGCAAAGGAAGAACCCCGCACAACAACACAAAAGTATATATCATTATGCACTGATCGAGATCATAGTGATGCATCAGTTGGCACAGCAGGGTATTGCTTGGGAGGATTTCATTTCTCGCGATTTCTTCATGGTGCCACAGCCACCTCCTGAGATTGTCCATGATGATGGGGGGCCTTCACAACAGTTTCACATTCCAGAGCCCGAGCATGTCAGCACTCCAGCATGTGTTACATATCAGAGAGGCCACAGGGCCTTATTTGCATCTGCACGGCGAGTATTATCTCCACACCAGGTGGAAGGGGTCTCGCCTTCTTCATCAGCACAGCGAGATTTATCTCCACATCAGGTGGAAGGGGCCTCGCTTTCGACAGCAGCATAGGTACAGGAGAGGGGCAAGCAGCCCATGATTGATGAGGGACCATCAGGTGATCCGGACATAGACATCATTGACCTTGACATCAGTTCTCTTAGCTCGGAGCCAAAGGAGATCATTCAGTAATTAAAGGCTGAAAATCACTTGTTGCAGCAAAAGTTGGAAATGGCAAATTGGACAATCACATACTTAGAGCAGCGCAACAAGCAGTTAGAGGATGAACACACTCTTGATGAGTTGCGGAGGATCCGAGAAGACCGGAACTTGGCTCGCAAGAGACCATGTGATTTGACACCTATTGAGCAAGGGTCTATGCTCATTCAGGTGAACACTCATTTAGAGAAGTTGATAGCCAAGGCAAACAGGGACAAAGATATGCTCCGCCACATGAAAAATCATTATTGGGCCCGCATGCATGTGTGCAAAGCGAAAATGAAGGTACTCAAAGCACGCTTGGCCAAGGCACTAAAACGGAGGAAAAGGCCTGATCCACTTCAGATTTTGGCTGAAGCCACCTTGAAGGAGCATGGTGCTCAATGATACACCCCCAACTCAAAAATCAGAAAATTTGGAGCAATTTTGGTCAATTTTGAATTTTTTTTGCTAAAAACAGGTTTTTGCCCTCAACGCGTAGCGCGCCGCGCACTACTCTGAAGTTGGGGAGGTCCATTTCACAAAAACTCAGCATTTTTGGATTTTTCATGACAAATTACACTTTCTCAGCCACTGCTAAGACTTTTCATGTAGATTTGGGCCCCCAAAAGGTCAAAAAACAAGCAAAAAATGACCTTCTGCCACTTTTTGGACACACAGGAAGCAGTCTTGGGAGATTGCATTTTTGGAGGGGCAAATGGCCACCAAATTAAGAAATTCCACTTGGGCTGGAGAGTAGACATCCAGACCTTTCCAACAAGCCTACTTGTGCCTCATTTAGATGTCGGGAAGTGCCCCAAAAGTGGGCTGAAAGGCGCGCTACGCGTTGAGAAATGGCGCGCTACGCATTAGGACATTTTCTCTATTTTTCATCATCAGCTCAGGAAAACGCAGCATTTGACCAGTTTTGACTTTTGGTGGGATTTTTCACCCTCCTTGATGTAATTAATGTAATTTTCATGATGACATGACACTTTTTACCTATTCTAGAAGATTCATTCATAAAATAGCAAAAAATTAATGAATGAATTGGTTTCCTAGCTTATAGAGGCAAGTTGTTTTGATTGCCTAGATTGTAGTGCTCAGTTTAGAATTGGTTGAAACAGCTTCTAGGATGATGAGCTCGACCCCTAGAGGCAAGGAAATGTGTTAGCTTGCCTATATTATGTACTTTCTTAGTCATTTTCATGGTTGGACTCTTGAGGGATAAGCTTAGACTGTATTACTCTTTGTATCTCTGCAATTTTGGCAAAGGAAGGACCAAGGTTTTGCAGCACTATTTGGGATTCCTGTGGTGATTTGTGTTGATGGTGTGTTTCTCTCATGTACTTGTAAGTTTTTTATGTGTATCATTTTCCTACTCTTCTCTTCTGCAAATTAAGTAAATGAAGTGTTAAGGTAGAATTCATGGTTTCTATGCTCTGCCTTTAAGTTTGCTTAATATCTATGTTTTCATCTGTTTAAGGAGAACTCTCAATGGTTTCTTGCTCTCCTTAGCTTCTCACCGGTCATATCTATCCATTCACTTATTTCAAAGGCATCAAGACAATCTCCTACCTTGCCCCAAAAAGCCCTCTGCAAAAACTGTGTCTCATCCCCGCACCCAAAATTGTCGTGCTCAGTTTTCCAACAAAAACCCTAAAAATTTAAAATCAAACTTTCCCTATCAGTTTACTAGCCTAAAATCAGTGTTCTTTATTGGTCATCTCAGCCCTTTGAAAACCTTTTTCCGAGATAGACCCGGAGAGAGCCCTCTCCTTTCCCCGTAGGGCTAGCTACGAGGCTAAGTGGTTTGATGTTGCCTTGGATTTTGTCTTTCTCAGCCTGAGGCCAAATTCAAGCGCTAACATATTGGCGACCATACTGGGGAGAACAACTTGTTTGCGGGTTGATGTGTTTATTTCATAAGTCTTAGACGGAGCCTGAAGTTATGCCAGGTAGCCTTCAAAACGCTTTTGCTTTGCATAAGCGGAAGTAGATAAACGCTGCTCCAGTCAATCTCCGTGAGCTTGTGAATACAACACTTCATTTGCATTTTACCCCAGTACATTTGTAAACTCTGAAAATTTTGATGATAAGTTGAGAGTTTTCACAGGTTGATTGGCTATTTGTTCCTTGATATCCAAGCTGGCTTCAGATCTTAGTCATATATTCAAATCTCACTCATGTCCAGTTGTTTTTAAGTATCTTGAAGACATTGATTTTGACGAGAGTTTTGAGTTGTCCCTGTTCAAAACCAAATCTGAAAGTGCACTTGATTCTCTAGTTCCCAACCCTGATTTTGCTGCTGCCCTTGAAATCGAGAGACACAATAAATTGGTTGAAAATTTCATCCTAAGACACCTTCAGACAGATATCCAAGTCACTAATCTTGCTGAATTCCTCGAAACTATATCTGGCAATATTGGATCTACTATCACGGCTTCAGTTCCGCACGAACAGACCAATCCTCCTTTTATTTCTATATCCCCTATAGTTACACATCCTGAATCTACAGTCAATTCTCCCTCTTCATCTCATATCGCTTCTCCTCCGCCTACACCTCCCTATACCCCTCATACTACAGCTACACCTACTACTCCTAGACCCAATCTACCTAAAGCAATGGCTGCCCGGTTTGCCCCTCTTGCTCTTCCTCAAAATCTGCATGATATTCCAGCTGATTATCAGAGTAAAATTCCCATGTTTGATGGCACTCCTCAAGGTGTTTCCGCTCAGCAGCATATAGACAAAATGGAAACTTTCTTTGATCTATATGAGATAGATGAAGAAGATGTAACTATGCGTTTGCTTGTGCAAACATTCGGAGGAGAAGTAAGAAAATGGTTCAGAGGTTTGACAGCTAGAAGCATACCCACATTGGAAGAACTTCAGAAGCAGTTTCTAGATCGATGGGAAATCATAAAGGATCCACTTCAGATCAATGCCGAGTACAACAATCTCAAACGTAATCATGGTGAGTCTGTCCAAAATTATATTATCAGATTTAACACAGTTTACAATGCTATTCCAGATGATTTAAGGCCATCTAGAAAATCAGCTCTTCTCAAATTCCCGGATGGCTTTGATCCGGAGATGGCTTATTCACTGCGAGATAGAGATCCGCCTACCTTGGAGGATATGCAGAAAATCGCTGTTAGTGTTGAAGCGAATTTGAATGATAAAAGAGCAAGGATGAAAGCTGAAAAACGAGTGACAATCAAAGAAGAAGCTTCTACATCAGATCAGCTCCTGTGCAAGGTAGAAAGGGTAGAAAGGCTGCTCGAAAAGACGCATCTCAACAAGCCGGAACTGCAAATTCGCAATCCTAATTTCCGTGGTCCGCAGCAGCCACAATACATAATTAAGCAGCGTGAAACAAGGGCACAAGAATCAGCAGTTCAGCAGCAAATAAAACCTCCACTTCAGCAGAATTTTGTTAGCCAAGAATCCGAGGATGAAGGTGATAACATCGGGGAGGAAAATCATTTTTTCACTCCTGATGATCTGCCTACCTATATTACAGAAGAAGAAGAATTTGTGAGAAATTCCATCATCCATCAGGATGAGAATTATATCTTATCAAATGATGCAGCGCTTGAGGAAGAATCGGAGGAGTACCAAAGAGGATATCTCAATGCTTTGTCCGCTCAGCAGAAACAATTAAGAAATCGAGTTGTTCCCATAAATCCCATTCAGAAGAAGAAATATACTTCAGCAAAAAATGATTCAGCTTCCCCACAGAAAAAAGGAAAAGAGATAATTGATCCCGCAGCAGGTCAATCATCTTCAGCAGATAAGGTAAATCAGCCACCAAGCACAATGAGGGATAAAGTTGAAAGAAGAGAAGTTCCGGCCAAAGAAGGTGAAAAGGTTACAGCATTTAGTTTGGAGAATGAAATTTCAAAGCTGAAAGTGTCTATTCCATTGACTGAAATCATGAAAAACACCAGCTACCGAGGTCAAATTTCCAAAATTTTGAATATTGATCCAATGCTTGACACGGTAAATGTAGAAGATGATTAGCCGGAATTAATTTTTGGACCTGCTTTAGATGGTGAGTCTCCTGAAAGTGATGTTCCTCCCTTCTATATCAGTTTGAGGTTGCACGAGTATGTTTTACATAATGCTACGTTTGACTCGGGTGCTTCGCACAATTTGATGCCGAAAGCAATCATGGAAAAGCTGGGATTAGACATCACAAGAAAATATCATGATTTGTATTCATTTGATTCCAGCCGGGTAAAGTGTATTGGATTGATCAAGGACTTGGTGGTAAGCCTAGATCAAATTCCAGCTAAGAATGTCTTGATGGATGTGGTTGTGGCGGATATTCCTCCGCGTTTTGGTATGTTACTTTCAAGGTCTTGGGGAGCTAAGTTGAAAGGTACACTTCAGCTAGATTTTTCTTATGCTACAATTCCAGTCTTTGGTCAAATGAGAAATTTATATCGAGAGCAAAAGATGAAATACATGATAACTAGCAAAGAAAAGCCAATAAATCATCCTGTAAATTATGTACATACAGATTTGGAGTCGTTTGTTTTGTTTGCTGATAATTTTAATGAGATAGATAGTCAGTTAGTTCAGGCAGAGGATATACCAGAGATTACTGAAAATTTTAGAGAAGTTCTGCAAAAGGAAAGAGAAGAAAAGCTAGCTGCCATGAAGCAAACAGCTGAAGCTAAGGGGCAGCAAACAAAAAAAACAGAGGCAACACAGTTTCAGCAGTTGGAAGAAGATGAAGATGGTCTTTGGACCATGGATTTTGATGGCGCTGTGGGCAGCGATGGTGCTGGTATTGGTGTGTGGATTCGAAGTCCCTTTTCTGCCCGAGACAAAGTCCCAAGCAAGGTGAGAGTGTGTTCTTATAAACTAGCATTCGATTGTTCAAATAATGAGGCAGAATATGAGGCTCTCATTGTTGGCCTTAAAATTCTTCGCAAGCTGAAAGCAAAGAAGATTGTAGTTTATGGTGACTCCGAGTTGGTGATAAAGCAAGTTAAAGGTGAGTTTCAGGCCAAGCATCCTCGCATGAGGGCATATCGAAATGCTGTCCTAGATATTTTGAAATTATTTTCTGAACATACTTTGACATGTGTGCCCCGCATACAAAATGGTGTTGCTGATGCATTGGCCAAGGCAGCAAGTAACTTAAAAATTCCAATGAATTCCAGCAACAAATTTGAGATTTATGTGAAACACCGCCCCACAGTTCCGGATAATCAACGATGTTGGCAAGTCTTCCAGGATGATGAAGAAATCAAAGATTTTCTGCAAATTGAAGGTGAGTTTAAGGACATCTCCATAGATACTGAACCAGATGAAGTAAATCAAATGGATGTGCTGCAACTTAAGGACAATTTTATTCCCAAGGTGTTGAAGAGGTAAACATTGGAGCAGTTGAGAATCCCAAGATGGTAAAGCTATCAAAGTCATTGTCACCAAAGGTAAAGAAGGAGTATGTCAGATTGTTATCTTCATTTTCTAATGTCTTTGCATGGGATTACTCAGATCTGAAAACATATGACACCAATATCATTCAGCATACTATTCCTATAAAGCCAAATCAGAAACCTTTCCGTCAAAAGTTGAGGAGAATCAATCCTAAATTGCTGCCATTGATAGAAAAATAAGTGAATAGGTTGTACAAGTCTGGGATCATAGTGCCTATCAGATTTTCTGATTGGATATCAAATTTGGTGCCCGTAAGAAAGAAGACCGGTGAGATCCGTTTATGCATTGATTTCAGAAACTTGAATAAGGTGTCTTTAAAGGACAATTATCCATTGCCCAAAATGGATCATATATTGCAGCGAGTAGTTGGAGCATCAAGGATGTCGCTACTCGATGACTATTCCGGGTACAATCAGATTTTGGTGCATGAGGATGATCGTGACAAAACTGCATTCACTACTCCATGGGGAACATTTCATTATGCAAAGATGCCATTTGGTTTGAAAAATGCAGGTGCCACTTTTCAGCGTGCGATGGACATGGCCTTTGCCAACGAGAAAGATGTCTTTTTGGTTGTTTACCTTGATGATTTGACTGTATTTTCGAAATCTGATGAAGAACATTTATATCACTTGAAAATTGTTTTTCAAAAGTGCAGAAAATATGGTATTTCGCTGAATCCAAAGAAGAGTCTTTTCGCCATGAGTGAAGGCAAGCTCTTGGGCCACATCATTTCCAAAGACGACATCCGTATAGATACTGCACGTGTTGAAGCTATTCAGCAACTTGAGCAGCCTCGGAACAAGAAAGAAATACAGTCCTTTAATGGTAAGCTGAATTTTCTGCGTCGCTTCATTCCAAATCTTGCTGAGCATCTTAGAAAAATCACAAACATGCTGAAAAAGGACAGCCAGCTAAAGTGGACCGAAGAGGCGGTAAAATCTTTCAATTTGGTAAAGTTGGTTTTATCTTCAACCCCTACTCTAATCAGTCCGGATTACACACAAGATTTTATTTTATTTTCATTTGCTTCTGAGCACACATTGGCAGTTGTACTAATGCAAAAAAGAGATGGAGTTGAGAAGCCTATTGCTTTTTTCAGCCGTATTATAAGAGACGGAGCATTAAAGTATAACATCATTGAAAAACAAGCACTTGCTCTTGTGAAGGCCTTGAAGGATTTCCCTGTGTATATATTGCATTCTCACATTATAGCATATGTTCTTAACGCAGCAGTAACGGATATTTTGGTACAGGTAGAGCCAGAAGGAAAGCGGGGTAGGTGGATTGCTGCATTATTGGAGTATGATGTGGAAATTAAACCCACTAAGTTGATCAAAGGTCAAGGTCTTGCCAAATTGATGGCTGAAACAAATCTACATGTCCTAGACATCAATTTGATAGCTGCCATGTCCGATGAAGATGAGGAGAATTCAGCACAACAGGTATCTAACATCTTTATTTCTTCTCCTTGGTATGCTGATATTATATATGTACTTCAAAATTTGTCTTCACCTCCCGGGATGCCTCGAAATAAAAGTAGGACATTGAAGTTGAAAGCAGCCAAGTTTTGCATTCTCAAATCTGCACTATATTGGAAAGACCCCGGTGGAATATTGCTGAATTGTTTGGTCGAGGAGGAAGCCAAAACGGTTGTAGAAGATTTTCATAAAGGTGACTGCGGGGGCCATTTGTTTTGGAAGACTACAGCAAATAAGATCCTAAGGGCAGGTTTTTATTGGCCTTCATTGTTTTCAGATGTATATAAAGTTGTCAAGAATTGTCATGAGTGCCAAATTTTTCAAGGGAAACAGAAATTACAGCCATTGCCTCTCAAACCAATTGAAGTCAGCGCACCATTTCAGCAGTGGGGCTTGGATTTTATCGGCGAGATTCATCCGGCATCATCAGGACAGCATAGATGGATATTGACAGCTACAGATTACTTCACAAAATGGATTGAAGCCATTCCCACCCGGCAGGCCACGGATGCGGTAATTATTTATTTCCTTGAAAATAATATACTGTCACGTTTTGGCTGTCCGAGTAAGTTAATTACAGATAATGCAACAGCATTCAAATCAAAGAGAATGGTTGAATTTTGCTACAAATACAATATTAGCTTGGGGCATTCTACCGCCTATCATCCCCAAGGAAATGGGTTGGCAGAATCTTCAAATAAGTCCTTGGTAAATATCATTAAAAAGTTGCTGGAAATCAATAAGAAGAGTTGGCATAAAAAGTTAGTGAATGCACTGTGGGCTGATAGGGTAAGTCAGAAAAAGTCAATTGGCATGTCTCCTTTTGAGTTGGTGTACGGGACAGATGCAGTGTTTCCTACTTCGCTTGCTATTCTGGTGGTCAAATTGCTTCAAGAAGCCGATAGTGAGGAAGATCCCATGCAGAGGCGGATTAATCAAATGATTCATTTACAGCAGACACGGGAGGAGGTTCTTCACAATACTCTCAAGTTGCAAGAGCGCATAAAGAAGATTTATGACAGGAAAGCAAAACCAGATGACTTCCAAATAGATGATGTGGTTTTGAGGTGGGATGCTCGGAATGAAGACAAAGGGAAGCACGACAAATTTGACAATTTATGGAAGGGTCCCTACAAGATCGCAGCATATCGTTGCCAAAATGCTTTTCTTCTCAAGGAAATGAACGGAGAAGATTATCCCGGAGGGTCGATCAATGGTCGGCTGCTAAAGAGGTACCATGCCTGAGCATTTTCTGTTTTTGTCACCATCATTGTATATACCGTTTTACTTCTGTTTTATCGCATGTGTGTACTAATCTTTCATCCTCAGTCTGGGGCCCGTAGTGAAGGCTATAATTTTGAAGATGAAGGTTGGTTGGTTTGAGGTTTGTCAAGGTGTTTTTATCAGTCCATTTTTTGTTCAAAATTGAGTTATTTTGGGTCAAAGTTGTGTCCAATTTTCAGTCAAATCTGCAGTCACTAAAGCTGTCAGAGTTTGTGTCAAATGAGTAAATAATGACTCCATCACCCAATGGTTTAACGCACTGATCTGCTCTCCCAGAGGTATGAGGTTCTTGGCATCTCCAAGGAGTTACCATCCCCATTGGAGCCAATGTTAGAGTCGGTCTAGTAGCCCTCCACCAGAGATCAAAACTCTTTGCATTTCATGATTAGGCATGCCATAACCCTGGTGGAGCAAGTTTGTGTCTTGTATTCCCACCCTGTTTGGCACTGCTGGTTCAGGTTTGTTTAAGTTAATAAAATCTTCAAAGGGTCATTCATCTTGTTTTAAGTTTCGAGGTCTTAGGTCTAGGGTTGAGTCAATTTTTGTCTTGAGAGGTCATAAAGGACCAGCAGGCTGGAGGGATGTCCTTCATTAAACATCATTTCAATAATTCTCACTATTGTACAGCTAAATTTTCACCTTGTTTTCAAAAACTCTGTTTTTGAAAAACAAAGGTCATTATCTCATTTTTGTAAAAATTGTCAAAATTTCAAATTCTTCAAATGTTGAAGTGCAACCTTGGTCCCCTTTGCCAAAGCATCTTAGAAGCTATCCCTGCAAAAAATTTCAGAAGAAATCATCATTTCAATCAATTTTTTCAAAGAAAGGAAACCAGAAGTCAGAGCCAATTAATTCAAAAAGTGTCAACAATCAAACATTATAAAGTGGGCTTTGGGCAAATAAAAATCTAAATGAAGCCTATAAAAGCACATCACTCTTCATTAACAACTCATTTGCCTCTCACAAGCTAAGAGAATCCTTGCAAAGGCGATTTTAAAAGTCATTGAGCAAATTGGGCAGTTTCAGAGGCGCGCTACGCATCAGGGAGGGCGCGCTACACGTCAGGGGCGCGCTACGCATCAGGCTGCCTTTCTCAGAACAAATTTGCACGTGCGCTACGCGTCAGAGGCGCGCTACGCGTTGGGCGAGGGGCGCTACGCGTTGGGTTTTTCGCCCAACAAACTGTCAGCAAGCTATCAAATCGACTTTTCTCTCAAGCAAATTGCAGGTAGGCCTCTCCTCCATGGCTAGATTTGGTTTTGCAAGATGAATGACAAATTAATATGTTTAAATGCCATGAAAAGGAGAAGTCAAAACCCTACATTGCTATGGAAGATTTAAAGTCTTAATGGTGCTAGGGTTTCAAATTTTTTTTTGCTGTCCAAGGTTGCCCATTTGTGATCCCTCTTTTCCCTTATTTCCATCAACATTCTCCTTCAAATTTTCCCATAAAATTTCATAATTTTCCTCTCTAAAATCCCTAAAACTTACTAAATTCCCAAACCCCATTTCCACCTTAAAGTCCCACAATATTACGATTTCCCATGTTGCTTTCCCTAAATTCCTTATTTTTGTTTATTCTCCCTAATTCCCTCATGTTCCCCTTTCCCTAACAATCCCCTTGTATTTATGTCCCCTTGGTGACAACATTTGACAAAGTCAAACAGCAGTTAATTGGGTGCAAAGTCAGCATTACATTTCAGCCATCTTGCCTTCAAAACCATGTCAGAAACCGAATCAGATTATCAGCAGAGTTATGACAGTGATTCAACACCGAAGGTAGAAGTGCCAAGGAGGCATCACAAGGGTGGTAAGGGTGGTCGGCATGTCAGGGAGGAGCCCACTTCTCTGGCTCATTTGCAAGCTTGTCCACTTGCAATGACATGTTTTCAGTATCAATCATGCTTTGGATATTGTGAGAGGATCTCACAAATTCAACACCACAGAGAACTAGTCCGCTTGTTTGTCCTACATTTGCACAATGGTCATGTGAACCTTGCAGGAGTGGATTTCACCCTATCACCCGAAATTGTTGCTCAAGCCACCGGGATACCAAATGTTGGGGAGGAGTGGAACAAGCGTCAACAGCTAGACAGATTTCATTATCAACCATATATCAAACCCGGGTGCATGAGACACCTAACTGCTGTTTTTCCTTTCATATTCCTAAGGGATGAGTATGCACCCTTGATGAGGCTCATTATGCGCTATTTCACTTGTGAGGGCATATTTTCACGTTTATATTCGTACCATATCCGTTTGTTGATGCATTTCACCCGAGTACGAATGATGAACATCCCATTTTTCATGTGCTGAAATATAGAGAAGATGGTGCCCGTAGTGCAAAGGAAGAACCCCGCACAACAACACAAAAGTATATATCATTATGCACTGATCGAGATCATAGTGATGCATCAGTTGGCACAGCAGGGTATTGCTTGGGAGGATTTCATTTCTCGCGACTTCTTCATGGTGCCACAGCCACCTCCTAAGATTGTCCATGATGAGGGGGGGCCTTCACAGCAGTTTCACATTCCAGAGCCTGAGCATGTCAGCACTCCAGCATGTGTTACATATTAGAGAGGCCACAGGGCCTTATTTGCATCTACACGACGAGTATTATCTCCACACCAGGTGGAAGGGGTCTCGCCTTCTTCATCAGCACAGCGAGATTTATCTCCACATCGGGTGGAAGGGGCCTCGCTTTCGACAGCAGCACAGGTACAGGAGAGGGGCAAGCAGCCCATGCTTGATGAGGGACCATCAGGTGATCCGAACATAGACATCATTGACCTTGACATCAGTTCTCCTAGCTCGGAGCCAAAGGAGATCATTCAGCAATTAAAGGCTGAAAATCACTTGTTGCAGCAAAAGTTGGAAATGGAAAATTGGACAATCACATACTTAGAGCAGCGCAACAAGCAGTTAGAGGATGAACACACTCTTGATGAGTTGCGGAGGATCCGAGAAGACCGGAACTTGGCTCGCAAGAGACCAGGTGATTTGACACCTATTGAGCAAGGGTCTATGCTCATTCAGGTGAACACTCATTTAGAGAAGTTGATAGCCAAGGCAAACAGGGACAAAGATATGCTCTGCCACATGAAAAATCATTATTGGGCCCGCATGCATGTGTGCAAAGCGAAAATGAAGGTACTCAAAGCACGCTTGGCCAAGGCACTAAAACGGAGGAAAAGGCCTGATCCACTTCAGATTTTGGCTGAAGCCACCTTGAAGGAGCATGGTGCTCAATGATACACCCCCAGCTCAAAAATAAGAAAATTTGGAGCAATTTTGGTCAATTTTGAATTTTTTTTGCTAAAAACAGGTTTTTGCCCTCAACGCATAGCGCGCCACGCGCTACCCTGAAGTTGGGGAGGTCCATTTCACAAAAACTCAGCATTTTTGGATTTTTCATGACAAGTTACACTTTCTCAGCCACTGCCAAGACTTTTCATGGAGATTTGGGCCCCCAAAAGGTCAAAAAACAAGCAAAAAATGACCTTCTGCCACTTTTTGGACACACAGGAAGCAGTCTTGGGAGATTGCATTTTTGGAGGGGTAAATGGCCACCAAATTGAGAAATTCCACTTGGGCTGGAGAGTAGACATCTAGACCTTTCCAACAAGCCCACTTGTGCCTCATTTGGATGCCGGGAAGTGCCCCAAACGTGGGCTCAAAGGCGCGCTACGCGTTGAGAAATGGTGCGCTACGCATCAGGACATTTTCTCTATTTTTCATCATCAGCTCAGGAAAACGCAGCATTTGACCAGTTTTGACTTTTTGTGGGATTTTTCACCCTCCTTGATGTAATTAATGTAATTTTCATGATGACATGACACTTTTTACCTATTCTAGAAGATTCATTCATAAAATAGCAAAAAATTAATGAATGAATTGGTTTCCTAGCTTATAGAGGCAAGTTGTTTTGATTGCCTAGATTGTAGTGCTCAGTTTAGAATTGGTTGAAACAGCTTCTAGGATGATGAGCTCGACCCCTAGAGGCAAGGAAATGTGTTAGCTTGCCTATATTATGTACTTTCTTAGTCATTTTCATGGTTGGACTCTTGAGGGATAAGCTTAGACTGTATTACTCTTTGTATCTCTGCAATTTTGGCAAAGGAAGGACCAGGGTTTTGCAGCACTATTTGGGATTCCTGTGGTGATTTGTGTTGATGGTGTGTTTCTCTCATGTACTTGTAAGTTTTTTATGTGTATCATTTTCCTACTCTTCTCTTCTGCAAATTAAGTAAATGAAGTGTTAAGGTAGAATTCATGGTTTCTATGCTCTGCCTTTAAGTTTGCTTAATATCTATGTTTTCATCTGTTTAAGGAGAACTCTCGATGGTTTCTTGCTCTCCTTAGCTCCTCACCAGTCATATCTATCCATTCACTTATTTTAAAGGCATCAAGACAATCTCCTACCTTGCCCCAAAAAGACCTCTGCAAAAACTGTGTCTCATCCCCGCACCCAAAATTGTCGTGCTCAGTTTTCCAACAAAAACCCTAAAAATTTAAAATCAAACTTTCCCTATCAATTTACTAGACTAAAATCAGTGTTCTTTATTGGTCATCTCAGCCCTTTGAAAACCTTTTGCCGAGATAGACCCGGAGAGAGCCCTCTCCTGTCCCCGTAGGGCTAGCTACGAGGCTAAGTGGTTTGATGTTGACTTGGATTTTGTCTTTCTCAGCTTGAGGCCAAATTCAAGCGCTAACAGAACCCATCACAGATGATCACTGAACCAAATACAAATGATCACATAGTAGCATCATCCCTAGTCAACATATCATTCCATAAAAAGGTTAACCCATCCAACACCATCAAACATAGATTATCATAAGAGAGACTTCATCGAAATACAACAACAAACATAACAGAATTGACCAAACATCATTAACAATTCATATTGCAAAACCCTAGCAGATGTACACAACTCTTATAAAACATATTCATGTATGTACGCACTTATCATTCACCACACCTGCGTACAGATATGTCCATACTGCAGAATATATACACGACTACCCAGAAGTAGATCTGCGTATGTACGTGACTTCTCAATGGTAAACCGGCATACAAATATGTAATCATTGAGTCATACCTTCGCTACAACACAACATATATCAAAACCAAATCTCGACATGCAAACTATTACAGACACACATCATAATATCAACATAGATCTATCAAACCATAAACAGATTATTCAATATGTGATCATTTCAGATGTATTAGATCTGATCCATCTCCATTCTCCCTGGTGAACTCCTCCATCAGATCAAGTCATTCATAAACAATCCATCATATTCCCACCCTAACACTTGATCTCCATCTCCTTAAATATTATAGGCCTTAGACAATACCTTAGGCCAATCCTTTAATAATGCCGATGGTATTCATTGACGAGATCAAATATTTGTTTTCACACTCATTACTATGCACCAATACATGTTAAATACCCCCAGTATTCATAATCCCATGGTGCGAAAACTGTACGCGACTTATCTTCATCATACCTTCGTATGTACGCAACATTTCTTCACAGGACCCATGTATACTTTTGTAAACTTCACCTTTATCATATTTCTATCTCTGAACTGATATTCCTTTGTCTATCTCACCTGTAGCATCTTCATAACCATCATGTTGGCATCTTTATCAAGTAGGTTTCCAACAAGGAGAACACATTAGTCATAATGCCAACATGTGCTCTCACAGGCTATTTCCTCTCGTGCCAACTAGCATATTCACTCGTCTCCACACATTGTGGTAGGCAAGTTTCATTTGTGTGTTGTGCCTACACATTCCCCTTATGAGGCTATGTCTGCACATTCCCATGCTAGTGCATTAGGAACAAAGTAAAAAGAGAAATCTCCTTCCAAGATATGCACTTAGAGATACAAAGAGAAGAAAGGAGTGGAAGAAAAGAGCACAGGGAAGGTTTTAGTAGGCATATTTAGTGATCTTGATATTGCAGTTCTCTTTTACTTTTGTATTTCTTGGTGATGTCTTATTTAAACATGATTAATTTTCATGGGAGTCATAAGGTTTTATCAAAATATTTTAAGAAGATATACATAATCAGGGACCCCACCTACCAACATAAATTAAATTAATGAAATATTCTTTCTAAAATACCTCTCCCGAATTTAAAAAGAAAAGCTTAATTTAATGAGGAGTTAAATTATAAAATAGTTGTACTCTCTAATTTCCCAAGGAGGATACAAAATCATCCAGAGGGCACATAAGCAGGAGCTAGAAAACAATAGTGAGGAGCTTGTATGCATAAGTTTTAAGTTTTCATTTTCCCCTAATAACTTTTTTCTTGAGTACAAGGGCTTACCTATTTTGGTGATAACCAAATCTTTCAAGAAGTGACAAGAAGGAAGTAAACACATCAATTTCAGATCGATTTGATCAAGGTTGTTCTTTATTTGTTGCATCATTTTGTACTGTTAGAAGGTCTTATATGTATTATATCAGTGCTAATTGGTGCACTTTTTACATAATATCTTGTTGATGCAATCTTATCAAAGAGGTCCAAGTTTTCCCAGCCATATTGTCCTACTTAATTTTTAGCGTTCGAATGTCTATGTATGGCTCTATAACATCTTAGACATTTTGAAATAGATTTCTAGTATAGTTTCTTGTACGAATCAACCAAAATAGTGAGTTGTACTTTTTCAACTTTTAATAAAATCAACACTTAACAATCTTCATTTTTCAGCATACATCTATGAAAATTATGCTTAATATTTCATGAAATTCTTGAGTAGATCTGATGGCATATATTGCTGAAATTGTTAGTTAATTTATGTTAGTTCTTAACATAATTGTGTGGTATTATGACTAATAGAGTATAATTATAAATATGCAAACAAATTTTTTTATTAGTTTGTTTTACATCTTTCAATTTACATTTCATCTATGTTGTATAGTGCACGTGTTGTATATATTCTTATTTTCTAGTTTGTTTACTTATTGTAAATAATCTTCGTCTTTCAGCATTTTAGTTTATTGTACATAATTAGAGACACACTTAGGGAAATAACCATCGGGCTCAGTCCTATTATCTCACCTGCCCTATGATATTCGAGGGGGTTGTCAGTGTTAGAAATGCAACTAGGTTCAACCTTCATAATGACCTTTTGTAAACATGACATTGTATATTTTATATAAATAAAGAAAACATTTTTATTTAAAGCATGGGTTTCATGCTCAAGTCTAGGTCAAAATCATGTTCTTCGTGCTTCTATGTCTTTCTAAGTCAAAGAAGAATTTATGTCATGTATTATAGTCCAATTTTGACTCTTTGTAACAAAGAAACATATTTATTTTTGTCAAGAAAAATTCATTTATTCCTCCAAGACCAAGTCAGCCCTAGTCAGGCGCAAGTCAGCCTAAGGAGGGCTATTCAACCCCTCAAAAAGGTTATAACTACAAGGATATTGATCACATTTGGAGCACTCACTCATCACAAGTTCGATCTGCTATAGCGAAGGAGAAGAAGAACTAGAAGGACAAAGAAAAGGAGGAAGAATTGAATTTTCTTGGGATAATATCTCTCTCCCTTTGTACACACATGTAAAGTTAGTGTTTTTGTGTAGTTAATAGTTGTAGGAGTCTGAAATTATGGGGTTGAAATTTGAGGAGCAGTTGCAGGGCCGAAATTATAGAGCGAAGCTACAAAAGGTCAAAATTTTGAAGCTGCCTTGGAGGGTTCTTGCGGGGGGGTTGACTTGGTGCTTGGGAGGATTTTTGGCTTTGGTCTTTGGGTCTTGGAAGTCTAATTTTTAGAAGACTCTATAAGAAGAGAAGCATTCTTTTTTGGTTTTCCCTTTGGAGGGTTTCTCCCTAGCTTGGAGCCTATATCTTGTGTACTTTTTTTCATTTTGATCTTCATTGTTTTGGTAATTGTTTGATGAAAAAAGAATAATAAGTAATAAAAGGCCAACTAACATCACCAGTAATTATCAAGTAAGGAAATTCAACAATAATCTGCAAAACCCTTGGTTTTCCAACATTGGATCAGAGTTAAGGTGCAAGAAAGAGATTGAAGATCACATCCTAGTTGGTACTATGACAAGGATTATGAAGAAGGGTTTCAAGTTTCTTGGGAATATCACTATCTCCATTAAGGGTTACATCTTAAATATCAACTCCAATCTAGAAAAAGAAGTGAAGGATGGAAGTCCATTTTCTGCTTTGTCTGGAACTTTTAAGGACAAAAATTTATGGGTTATCAACAGTGGTGCTTCCAAACATATGATAGGAGAATGCAGCCAACTCCGGACTTTGTCAAAATGAACCTCCTCTCATTCAATCGAACTTGGAGACAATAAGATCTATCTAGTGAAATGGATTGGATCTACTTCATTAGAGATCAAATTTGGTGGAAGTATTCACCTCAACAACATTCTATTTGTTCCAAGTTTGAAGAAAAAATTACTTTATGTTTCTTGTCTAGAGGATAAGGGTATAGAATTGTTTTTTTGATGGAAAGGTTTTGGTTTGGGGTAAGGGATCCAGTATTGATAATGCTAGGGTGATTGGGATTCATGAGGGGACATTATATAGACTTTTTACACCTCATCTCAAGCCCTAGTTCACTTGTATGTGAACCTTCCGAACTATGGCATAGAAGTTATGGACACCTTCATTATATTATTTTTCTATCTCTAAATCAAATGGTCAATGGAATATCCTAATTGAAGGAAGAACATGAAGGGACCTGTAATGGGTGTTCTCTAGGCAAGAACGTGAAGAAGCCATTTGCAAGAGGTGATACTAGATATAAGGAAATTTTGGATCTCATGCACTCTGATGTGTGGGGTCCTATGATAGTAAAGTCTCTTGGTGGGCATCAATATTATGTGACCTTAATTGATGATTTCTTAAGGAAGACTTGGTTATACCTTGTCGAGAATAAATATGAGGTATTCAAAAAGTTTCAAGAATTTAAGTAGGAAGTGGAGAATATGATTGAAAGAAAGATCAAGATTCTGAGATCCGATAATGGTGGAGAATATAACACCAAAGAAATGATAAAAATTTTACAAGGAAGTAGGGATTAAGAGGGAGCTCATTGTTACTTACAATCCTGAACAGAATGGTGTGGCCAAAAGGAAGAATAGAAAAATTGAAGAATGTGGTAGGGCCATGCTTCATGACCAAGATATCCCTCAATTCCTTTCTGGATAAGCATGTGTGTTGAGAGATTTAATGGGTGTATTAATTCTCTTGCATCTATATGTCAATCTGGGCTCATAAACACGAGGTCTATTGCGCTTTCTAAATTCAATTTTTGGACAGAGTTCTAATGGTTTCCTTTATGAAATGAGCTAGCTAAGTCTAGCACACAATTCATCAAACCCTAGCTAGCAGAATCAATAACCAAATTCTAACTTGAAACTCTTAATGAATCTATACTTAAATGAAATCCCAATCTAAATCAAAAGATATATGCTAAGAAAAAACTTCCAAGTAAAACACTTTATCAAATAACTCAAATCTCATGAAAATCCTAAGAAAACCTAATTCTATTATCTATGCTACTCTTGAATAAAAAGTTGCAAATTTTAATCTACTTCAAACATGTTCGAAAGGCAAGTAAACTTGAAACTAAACTTTCCAAAGGTAACTTCAAATCTGTGATAAGCTTCACCCTTGGACACAACTCAGAAGAATCTCTGACTAAAGACCTATTCAATCCTCTTGCTTGTTTAACTAAGTACAAATCTAAATCTTGTACCTGAAATTAAAAATACACAATAACTTCAAATCAAAATACAATCTTCTAGCATTCAATCATCATGAAAAGAAAGCTTAACCCAATGAAATACCAACTCTCCTTGTCAAACCAATGAAAGCTTGTTTGTAAACTGATAAACTTAAACCTATACTCTATTTCACACCCTTAACCACGCAACTTTATCTCTCACACTAATACATATTCCTAATCTATCATAACCTTAAGAACAAGCTTCAAGCCTTAACTCTATTCTTAAGAATGACGACAAATGAAACAACTATAAATTTGTATCAAGCACACAAAACTATACTAAGGAAACTATCCTACAGTGGCATAAATCTCAAATTAAACTCAAGCAAACTTATTCAAAATCTCAGCAAACCAACACTCTACAACCTAACTTCAAAATCAAATCAAGCACACCTTTGATGGAAACTATCTTAGGCTGGAAGCTCAGCACTCAAAACGAAGGAAGGGAAATCGCACTGGAAACTAAAACTAAATTTTTTACCAAAATCAATCTTTGATTTTATTAAAGAATTGAAAATCCATTTGAGAAACAAGACAAGATCATACGATGTTAAGCTAACTTAATCACTCAATTTGGAAAGCAATATTTCTATGGCACACACATCTATGAAAATAATTCGGCAGGAAACCAACCAATTTGATCACTGAAAGAAATAAGAAAATGTGGTTTATTTGGAATAAAATGAAATCCACTTCAATGCATAATTAAAATCAAACCATACCAATCATAATTTCTCAATGGGTTATCTCGACTTCGGCATCCGAGGGTTGTTCTGGGTTTCCAAGGGATTTATAATGTAATTAAAACAAGTTTTTATATAACTATGACAACACAATTAGGGCAATACGGTTTGTGGCTCTAGAGCACAAAGTATGACTCTGCCTTAGAAGTAGGAGCACCAATCACACGAGAACCATACATTCGAATTGCTGAAGTAAAGGATATGAAAACGCATCACATAGTTAGCATACCAAAATTATTTCAAATTCAATAGAAACCTCACACAACATATAAACAATTGAAAAAACATAGATAAACGAAAAGCAGTTATGACTATCACACAGCTACGTTCCTCAGAAATGATACAAAGCTAATCCCAGAGAGTGGTGGGCCCGACCACACCTGGGGAGCTTATTTACTTACAGGAAACGAAAAACTTTGACACAGCTAGTTCACGAATTCACAACGAACCATCCAACAAATTGATTTGAACTCAATACATCGCCAACATGACAGTCTTTTAATTAAAAATATATGTCTAGACATAAAATATACAAATAACAGTATATCCTTCTGTTCACTACCTTCCTAGCTATTACCGAGCAGCCTTTATAGGCATCGACTTGGTTAAAAACAACCTGAACCATACATAGCAAATTTTAATAGCTCGGCTAAATCGATATTCTAGATTAGATTGCTGGAACGACTTGTTCTATTTATCATAAAAAAATCCTCAACTAATCCCAACATAGGACGAGAAATTATCAAACCGTAACTGTGGTATAAAAATAGGCAAATCCGAATTTGACTGTTAAGTACAAATCTGGCTATTTTATATAAATTGGCCTCAGATAACTCCACATATCTTCCAAACCGTAAGGAATTTTAGAAAATTGTTTTAGGGTTAGTAAATTGGATATACTGGAACCAAAACCCATGTGCCATATTTTCTTCATTCGCCTTCACCTGGATGGAAATCGAGGCGGAATTGGGCAGTTTGAAAATTATTGCAGATTTGGGCAAATTTATGAATTTCCTTCTACAGACCCACATGAGCGACCTGGGTGCAATCAAGGTTATGGAAAGGTATTACAACACTATTTTTGACAATAACCTCTCTCGATTTCTCCAAAAGCATGCCGAAAGTGTCAAAGCCCCAAATTGGTCATTTCCCTACTCTACTGGCTTGTGAAGAAACTCGGCGATGGAACCTTGTGAAAATGAGCTTAGTGAAACTGTCATTAGTAAATCATGGCATAATCATCTTTGATCATAGAAAATCTAATAAAACTAATGATAATCAACCACGAGGCATAGGATGTGATTTGGCGATAAATTATGGAATTATGACGTGAAATGAGTATGCTAGTGTCGGAATTTAGGTTATAAATGGTGGTTTTGTATGATGGAAAAATGGACATATTTGAGGCCCAACATCCCCCCATGCCTGATGGTTTGCATGTCCTCATGCAAACAATCTCTTGCTCTTTGATAGGTTCTTGTGGGATAACATTACTTGGATATTTGAAGGTGTTGGTTTTTGTGGAGCAGCACTTCCTTGAATGTTTGGAGGTGTTGGTTCTTGTGGTGCAAACACTAATTTACTGAGCAATACAAATTTAGGACAAGAAAGGGACGAGTGAAGGAGAGATGAGTGATGGAGATGGTGAATGGGTGATTGATACTCTGTCTTCGTGAGACCAATGTCTATAGGCAGTTTCCTTTATCATTTCATGGCAGTAATGACTTCATCCTAATGTTTTTCATCATGGAAGGAGAAGACATCATAGAGGATGCATTATCAATTCACCATAAGGTTTTTTCTTTTAACATGGTCTTAATCAGAGTATATGCAGAGTGAATGGAAAGATAATAAAAGGATGATGGTTTATGAAAGATGAAATGCATGGAATGAGAAGCAGTGAATCATTAAGTTTATTTAACCTTCTAATGAATTAGAGAATCATAAGCCAAATTTACCTCAAGTTTTACCTTTATCATTGATGTGCCCAGTACTGCAAGATGAAGTGGAAGATGAACCGGAACACGACTGAAAGTTGGAGTTGGAATGACTACTGTTGATGTGTATATGGATCTGATGAAGAAGGCTGAACTGGAGATAGTAAACGAGGCTAAAAAATGAAGGTCGCCTTCTCCCCTATGCCTGAGGAGTTGTATGTCCCCAAACAAAGAAGGAAGATGACTATTGCAAATGATGATCAAGTTGCTATATGGAAACGTTTATTGAAACAAGATGACTACTACAGGAGAAGGAAATGTTGCTACAAATGTCCACACTGCTGCAAATCTGTATTGATATCACAAAACCATATAGTCTTCAACCGCTAAACACCATGTGCAATCCTGCTTATGTGAATAAATGGTGTTGATGTCAAACATAAGAAAGAATAATTGGATTACCGACCATTGAGGAGATCGTTAACCAATACGAGATATCCCACCTTTGATGTTAATGGGAATCAAGGCACCAGGTACATTCTACTAGCGATGAATGAATTTTTCGAAGTCGAATGGACTGCAGAATTCATCCACCAAGAAACATTGATGTATTTCCTTAGTAGAGAACAAGGATACCTTCCATTAAGGCATGCAAGCTCCCAGGTACCTTATCTAACCCTAACCTTAGTCCCAGATGATGTTCTAATGTCAATGGGACAAGGCCTGTTGGCAGGTGGGCCTTAAGGAATCCCACATCAACCAACTCGAGTACAAACATAATGACTTGAAAGATACATGATTTGAAGAACTCATAAAAATTTAAAAACTTTATTGGGAACTTTGCCCGCTAGTTACCTAGTTTTCAAGCAAAGTCTCTGTCCAGTTGCACTAGGCAAGCTGGTTTTCACAAAAGGACTTATTTTTCTCTTTACTATTTTCATTTGTTTATTTACAATACTAACTTTACTACTATACTGGAGAAAATATGTCTTCCTTCAAGTGAAAGAGAACTTCCAATGAAGCCATGTGCGGATCAAGTTCAAAGATACAATCATGCCCAGATTTAACATATAAAATCTAGATGGTACATGAGCATGAACAATTAGCAGCTTTGAAAGATATGACGCAAAGAGTATTTGAAGATGAGAGTGGTACTTTGACTGAATTGTAACCTGGAACCAATGCTCGATGTAATCCTGGTAGTATTGTCTCATTTTTTCATTTGGACCACTCTGAAAGCCCTCCTCGGTTGTGCCAGGCAAACTTGAATAATTGGTCTCTGGAATGCATACAAGGCTTGTTGCTGGACATGGTGAAAGTTCTTTGATCTCAGGTTCAGCTAGATGTTCCCCATCAGATTTTGTATATGATTCATCGATCTCCTTGGTAGATAGGCAAGAGGAATCAAGGGAGGCTTCCAAATCCTTTTCTAGCTATGGAGAGGCAGATAATTTCTTGAATGTGGTGAAGATGAACTCTTCCTGAGAGGAAGATATCCCAGCTACTACTAGGATTTGAGAAAGTATTTCGAGGGACATTCGTCAAGCTCTCGGTCATTCTTGAATTTCTCCTATTGGTTGATGATCCCTGTCTCGCAACATGGATTAGTACAAAAGGGGGGGTTCTTACAGCACCCCAAAAATGTTTTGTCATTCAAAGCTTGAATTAAAAACTGCTAATTGCAAGAAAACTAACACTGGAAATGAATCTACCTTTACTATCCCTAGGTCTACCTTTACTTCTACACATAAAATAAAAGGAAATAAAAACTCAAGAACAAGCAGTAATCGGTCAGACTTTGGAGCAACCCCACAAAAGTGGATGCGTGGCTCTTCACGCACATCTTACTGTACACTCTCCACCCTCTGACAGCCCTGCAAGATCCTGAAACTCTGATGTTGGCTTGTTGAGGCTTGACCCAGGTTCAGAGGTGATTTAGCCAAACAAATCCCAGTACTATTGGCCCTTTCGGCAACAGTCCACGGAGCGCGGACTGAAATCTCACCCGAAGTAGTATGGGAGGGTGCTAGAACCAAGTTTCCACACCCTAGGGATGTCTGATGATTTTCGGTGGTCCGCAGTTTGACCCTGCACGCACGTCACTACGTGCACCTATCAGTACTACATAGCTGGTCGTGATGTCTTCGCGCAATCCTACTCACGGCCCGATCCACGTTAGTACCCAATCCCTTATTATTAACCTAATATTAGTTGATCACTTAGCTTACTTGCATGTGTTTAGTTATACTTAACAGCGTTCACCAATCATACCAGTGTGCGTGATAAATAAAACATTATAATTGCAAAAGATATCAACCATATAATAACTCAAAACAGATACACAAGATGTGCAATCAAACTTCTCTTTATTATTCTTCTTCCTTGGTTACAAACTCGACTCCGCCCTGCGCACTCAGCTGCGGACTCTACTAGGCCTCTACGCACTCAGCTGCAGAGCCTCTTCCTACCACTACGACCCAAAGCACTTAGACCTTTACTCTATGCTCGCTATCTTCTCAACTCCATTCGTTCCTCTATCTATCTCTTCTTTTTACAACTTAGAGCCCCGCTCTATTTATACAATCCCATGGTCCGCGGACCATGGGTAGGCCGACACTACATTCAAAACTTAGGGCGGACAACCCTATGACTCTAACGCGGAGTCTTTACAACAATAATACTCAAAACTTGGGATTTGAGCCCCAAAACATGCTGTCGGGGGATTCTATGCCCAACAAGCCCCCAACACAAACATCGTGACTCGTCCTTGAGTCACTTTGTCGATGCAACGATCTTGGCGCGGAGTCCCTCTAGCTGGTCCCAAACAGCCTTAATGTCGGTAGCGCACTGAGCTACTACCTGCTGCACCTGCTGCATTTTGTCTTCTGAGCCCTCTATTTTCGGCGTGTTGTGCTGCATCTGTACCTACATCCCCTGAATCTACGTGAGCTTTCCTTCAATATCTGTTGTGATTTTGAAGGCTTCGTCAATCCATGGTTGGACATGCGCTTTGAGAACAACTTCCTTATGGCGCGCCGCATCCACCTGCTCCTTTAATGCCTTGGCTTGCTGCATCCTTGCAAGCCGCTAAGTAAGGACTATTGTCTGCGCAGTCCCTCTGATGTTGTCATATTGTTGCTGGAGTTCGCATGCCTCTATCTCCAGCCACTAGATGTTGGGCTCCTCCTGCAATGTCATGAGGACCTCAAGCGCCTAGTCCAACATGTTGGTTCAGTCACGCACTGCACCTCCAATCTCTTCCATCCTTGCTGCAATAGCATTAGCGCGTTGCTCTCTAACCTCTAGGGGAGTGGAAGGTTGTGCCTTCAACCGCAGCTCGACAATCTGGAGATTCAGCTCCAGCTGCACCTTTGTTGTCTCTTCTCTAGCATCACAGACTCCACTTGCTAAACTGTGAATCTGCACTTCTACCAGTAGATTTTCTGCGATAGCCATCTCTGGGACATGTCGGCAAGCGTCATCTACCGTCTGCACCAACTGTTGGTTCTGCGACACCAAATTGTCGCGTTGCAAGCTAAGTTGTTCTATATTAATCTTCTACTCACTCAGAACCTGGATCGCGCGGCTCTCCCTGGCGTGCAACTCTGCTGTTATTCCATCCTATAGCTGATAGAGCGTTTCCCGAGGAAGGGCAGCTAGATTAAGGCCAAGGCCTTTCATCATGCTAACTGTCATTCGATCCATCGCATCTGCTGATACCAACGCTCCTTCTAGAAACACTATTGTGTTGGCCATCCTCACATGCAGCATCTGTTCTATCATTGAAGTGTCTGCTACGAAGTGGGTAGACAAGATACCTTCCTGAGGGGGCCACACCCTTAACTATTACAACTATGTCCTGAGGGCCCCCAACACACTCTGCTACTCCGTCATAAAGTCTTAGAGTGCTTCACTAGTGACATCATGAACTGTCACGCCGATGTCATGGAGATCACCTTCAGTTAAGGTGATCGGGTCGATGGCCAGCTTCAAGGCGTTGACCTTTTTTCTTGGACCTGATCTTTCTGCGATGTGCGGCTGTTTGACTTGGGTCGAGGTGGTTCCTAGGTCCGCGCTCTCCTCTGCAAGGTCCATGTGCTCTGCCTCCTATCCTGCACACACTGCTTGGCCCTCCTCTGCCTGCACTGTTGCGGCCTCTGCTGTCTGAGTTGTTACCGCTGCTTCGGCAGCCTTCTTCTACTCTGTGGCTGCCTGTGCTTCTTCATGGGCCGCCCTGACCTCGACTACCGCTTTTTCATTGTGCCTTTTCTCGGCCAGTTGGGTGATGCACAGCTTCGCATCATCCTTCTTTTTCTGTGTTGTTGTCTTCTCCAACTCGCCAAATCTAGGGCGCACCACTCGAGAGGCCATTTCTCTAACACCATAAAGATCGCGTCATCAACGGCTATGAATGGGAGCTTTTTCCACTGCTGCATCGGATATTTTCGCACTATGATGTAGATATTATGCATGTTCGCCTTGAAGTCTACAAAACTCTGCAGACTACTGTGCACCGTGGGGGACAGGCACGGCCTCCTACTAATCCACATTCAGATGCTCGCCTCCATGAGCACCCAGAAAATCTTGATATTGCAAATCCATTTTGTGTCCTTAGTGACCCAGATCGAAGCGTACTTCACAGACTCTGGTAAGTCTCGGTCGATGCTCAGGAATTGGATGTCCTCCGGCGGTTCTCCTGCTACCAGCAAGATGGATAAGAGCAATTACACATAGAGGAAGGTCTTACCCTGTTCCTGGGCCTCCTGGTATTTGAGCAAAAACTCTTCGCAGAGAAACTCGACCTAGTTGAACTAGATCACTTCCTCACATTGTTCGGCCAGCGCAACTACCAGTGTTGGTACTTCATCGCCGCAGCATTTTCTCATTACTTTACCGGCCAGGAGTTGGGTGGCTACGCGCACCTCTTTATCCTTGATACTGGTGATAGCGTAACCCCTATTTTTCTTCTCGAGCTTATATTTTTTCTTCATGGCCTCTGCAAGAGCGAGCTTATATTTCTTCTTCATGGCCTCTACGAGAGTCAAGTCGCTACTTTTCCCTGCTATCATCGCGGGGTCCTTTCCCTTACAGGGAAACCGAGAAATTCGGTGGATGAGATTTGTCGTGATGGGAATAGGCTCCTCCAGCCATAAGTACCCATCATGCACCAGGGTCCGCGAGGTCCTAGTCTTCAAATTTCAGGGTGGGCACGCATCTTAGAAGCGGACCCTCAAAGGTAATTCCATCAGGGAGGAGCGGGATCTAGAGTGCACTCTTCGTTGCATCCAGATCCTTTGGTACTTTGGCTTTCCCTTTCCGCGGAGGGACATACTCGGGCAATTTCGCTGCGGGGCACATTGGTTTGATGTCTTCCTCCACGTCTTCTTCTTCCTCTGCGGCGGCAATAAAGGCCTGCAAGTCTTCTTCCTCTTCATTTATTTCGATGGTAACTTCCTTTCCTTTTTCTTCCATTGATAACTTACTGTGTCGCGGATTCCTTGGGGACATACGTACTGGTCCCATTGCCTGCTTATCTTTCTTTGGTCTCAGCGTCCAGGGTGATTTGGGGATTTGTGTCACGACCCCAGCGCCTTCGAGAACATCATGTACCATGGGAGTCTGTGCGGCCTCGCTGGCGGTTCCTTCCTCAATTCCCAACCCATGCTTAGTGGCCGTCATCATTTGTACACAGTATGTTGTCTCTCGTGAACTCAGGGGCTCTGTCATAAAAAATCAATAAATAACTCATTATTAGGTCATCAATTTATTAATTAATTTATTTATTTATCAATTATTTCATCAATCAATTAATTAATTAATTAAGTTATTAATTGATTAATTTATTAAATAGCAATTAATTAATTAAATTAATTAATCAATAAAATAAATTAATCAAATAAAATATATAAATAATTAATCAAAAAAATAAATACATAAAATTAAATTAATAAACATAAAATAATATAATAAAATTAATTAATTCTTTTAATTAATTAATCAAATAAATTAGCTAATTAATCAAACAAAGCAGTGAAACTTTTAAGCAAATTAATTTTACATAAAATTATTAATAAAAAAAAAATTAATTAAATCAATAAATAATAAAAAAAATTCAATTAATTTATCCCTTTACCTCATTAATTAATTAATTAATCAAACTAATAAATTAATAATTAATAAACAGATTAATAAATAATAAATAATAAAATTAATTAATTAATCTATTCTTTTATCTAACTAATGAGATAAATTAATTAATCATCTAAACAAATTAATGAATTAACTAAACAAATTATTTAAATAATTAATTTTATATAAAATTAATAAACATAATAATTAATCCAATGGAGAATAAAATTAATTAATTAATTTATCCCTTTAATCTTATTAATTAACTAATTAATTAATTAAACAAATTAATAAATTAATTAAATAATAATAATAATAATAAATGAAAAATTAATAAGATAATGGCTGACTAAATTTCATATATCTTTCCTTTAAAAACCTATATATACCCTAAATTGAGCTCTTGGATAAATCATTAAAATCTAGTGAATATCTATTGACGCATCCCCTAATGATGGACTCACTTGGTAGTCCGAAACGTTGGGTTCACAAAACTGTATAACAGGTCATTCCTCATTGCTCATTTATAAAATGATCCTCACCTACATGGATTCATTATTTACAGGCTCTATTATTGCTCGGCTCTCAACACTCTGTGCTCTGCTCAACTGCTCAATACTCAAATGACCAAGTGTTGTCCGCTGGCTAGCCCTTTGAGGTTTATAGCGCCTTTTGAATTCAAATTCGACTGTTCCCCCCAATTCCAAGTCATCAATGCTTTCTTGGCGCATATTTTCCGAAATCTTGCCCATAACTCTTGTCTTAAACGCTTGTCGCTTGCTCCTTTTAGCCTCAAATCGGACATCCCGTCATGAACAGTGACACCAACAATCACTTCCCAGCCCACCCGCGTGGCAGCACATCCCTCCATTAGCGAGCGCAAACCTTGTGACAGGTTGTTCCTGCGCGCACCTGTCAGAGCACGTAACTTCCAGGCAAAATAGTTTATAGTCCTGCTCTCCCTTTCAGCTGCCTGGAGTGCTAAGAATGTTCTTCCTTCGGCTAGTCAGGTGGTCGCACCATCGGTGCGAGGCTCCATCTCGCCCTCTAGTATAGTCTGCGGGAAATCCTCATCGGTCATCGTGGTGATCGATGCCACACGCTCTACTGTTTGTAGTGCGCTCCGTTGGTTACTACATTTGGTGATATATGGTCCTAGCCATAGCAACAAACTAATTAATTCTCAGTGATAGTCTTCTAATTCATTAGTATGATCACCCGCACCTTGCCTTGCCATCCTTGGTTTATCGACAAGACATGCTCCCTTGATCTCGTTTTCCAACCTCTTGACCTCTACATCCATCAAAATGCTTTTCTTCCTTAGTCGTACCCGGTCCTTTTCAAGTTCGTGAAGTCTAAGGTTCCCTTGTCGAATGGCTTCCTGAAGTCTTATGTGTTCTACTTCGCGTAGCTGTGTGATTTCCTCGTCCTGGGCTTCACGCACTGTCACACCTGTGGGTTCTATTTCGTGTGGATTCATCTTCGCATGCTCCTCAGAGATTACGGTCCTTACTTCAGTCCGCCTCCTTGGAATTGTTTTCACGGTCAGGGTTTTGCATATGGTCCCATAGGCCCATCGAACCATTGGTACGCATAGGTCCCAGTCAGTGCATCTCACCTGCTGAACCCTATTCAGCACTTCACACACCCTGTCGAGCACTTCTCTGTGGATAATCCCTGGCGCGCTTCGCCTTTCCTATTGCTGTGTTCTGTTCTGATTCTTTATTATGGGAGTGGTGTGTGCTTGTGCGAGATGCATGTCATATGTCTGTACCCATCGGGAAAGGTGGGCGCGGAAGTTGTTTTGCCCCTCGTAACCGGCTCTCATCCTTAGCTGGGGTTTTCTAAATCGTAGGCGCATCATCCTCTTGCATCTGCGTCAGTCCTCAAAACTTCCCTGATGTGTACTCCACCACCTTGCGGGCATCGCGCATAGTGCCCATTTTAGAGCATCAAACCACTGTTGTTCTGGCACTATGCTTTCAAATATGTCCAGGAATTCATCCACCATTGTCAACCTGTCATACCTAGGCAGATCCCTTACCTATGTTGTTATGAACGCAATAATCTAACCATCATGTTGCAATTAAGAATTGTTACTTCGTGCAGCTGATTCCGCCATCGTTCTGTTTCCTCGTCCAAATCCGAAGTGCAGGAGCTTTCGCGCTCCCACGAAATCCTACCATTTGCAGTCAGGTTCACCCAGTCTTGTTCTCATGTGGTTATCTTGTAGATACAATCGAGATCATCATCACTATCATCGTCACGCACCGGTTCAGTGTATCACGCTCCTTCGATCGGATCTAGCGGTACTACTATGCATAGTGACTTTTTCTCAAAAATCATTTTGTGCTTCTTCATATTTATGACTCTGTTCATATCGGTGGCCCAGTCTATTCCTAGTAGTGCGAGATAGAGATTGCTATCGTCGACAATCTCTATCACTTCGAAATCTGCCAACACGCTTGCACCTTCAATATCCACCGTTACCCCTTGCAATCTCCCCATGGGGAGGATCTTTTGCTGGTTCGCCATTCGCAATTGAATAGGAGACCATTGTAGTGTGGGTCTTCCATTCCCATGTTTGTTTTGGCAATACATTCGCGTCCGATCTGAGATCCAGGATTATCTAATCCATTTCACACTCGTTGATTTGTGCAGTCAACCTCATTTCCCTTCCTATGCGCAATGCATGCTTTCCAAGTTTCTAGACCATGCACGACTCTCCTGACCCCGCGCACCTAGTGATAAGTTCCTGTAGTCCTTTTACTGCCTTGTTGTTGCACAGTAGTTTCATGCATGTCTCCAGAAAGGTAGTGAGCATTGAAGGATCCATCCCGGGTTCTAGTTGATCCTTACTACTTGAAGTGGAGGCTTCCGTGAAGCTCGTCTTAGCTTCCATGAATGTCTCCTTTGCGTGTTCTAAATAAAATTTAGGTTCCTTTGTAGGAGCCTTGCAAACCCACGCACTTTCTTCTGGAAGCTTCCCTTTATCATCTCCAATGGTGATACCACTTCTGAGCACTATTTTTACATTTGGGTCTTCTTCACGCGCTCAGACCTCATCATTTGTAAATTCTCGGTCGAAGGGGGCTGGATTACCCCTTTTTTGCACAGCCTCGCTATCAATGTAGGGTAGTATTCTACCTCATGATCAAACTAAGTACAGTACAAACATGATGTCCTCTTCGGATTTGTACAATCGCAGGCATAGTGTCCTGGCCCTCCGCAATTGTAACAAATTAGTTGTCCACGACCCCTTCCTGGTCCCATTCCTCCTTGACCTTGTCCGCGCCCCTGAAATCCAGCGTGCACCATTCCTACATTTGGTTTGAGGGCTCACATTTCAGTCTGTATCCTGTAGGCAGGAGTCCGATCCATCATTAGTTCATAGCTTCTACAGGTGTGTTCATCATGGCCTACCGACCTGCAGAAATTACAAAACAATTGTTGGGACATCTGCGTATACTTCTGCAATAGATGACAATTATCCGTAGTGTGTTTTCCTCCTATCTGACAGATCGCGCACCATAGTGTAGGTGCCGCGCTTGGTCCTACTTATGCCTCAGGTCTTAACGGCATCGACCCTCCTCCCGCTAAGTAATTCACGAAAACTAGACAGTTGTCCTTGTCATGCCCCTGGCCTTTACATTTTATGCACCATACCTCCTTGCGCGCCTTTGGCCGAGGCGCCCTGTCCTGTTTCAAACTCTGCATTTCCAAACACAGATTTTGTTGTTGCGCATGGATTTGTTGGACTCCCAGACTAGGATCTTGTATAACGGTCTCATGCAATCTCATTGTCATCTCCAAAGCTTCGGCCTGGGTGGAAATCTTTTGTTGGGACAGCGTCGTCCTTAAATGCGGTGTTAATGACGCTACAAACTAGGCGCGGTGTTGTCCATCCGTCAAATTCATGTTGGCTTCGCGAATCATACTCTTCAACCTCTAGTCCAAATCCCAGGGGGTCTCACCCGGGAGCATCGCAATCTCCTTAAACCCGATAATTGATTGTGTCTCCGACTTTGTCCTGCTAAATTCCATGTTCAGCGCGGCCTGGATTTCTGTGATTCCTGCATTTGGATGGTCATTAGAATTCTTAATGTACCATGTTAATGCGTGATCCTACAACGTGCTTACCAGTGTAGCCTTCTTTATATTGTCATCCATGACTCCTTTTGCTTCCCATACCACCCTTACCACGAACCAGAATTGGTCCGGATCTTCGTTCCCTACTCCTCTGAATATCGGCAGTTTGATCGCACTCGCCATACTGAACTATGGTGGTGGCAGAGGTGGGGTGGGTGGAGATGAAGGTGAAGAGGGTGAGGCGAGTGGCGATGCAGGTGGAGGTGGTAAGCACGGAATTCGCTGCCTTATCAGACTAACCACGCTTCTCGGAGAAACTTTCGCAAGCTCTTCCTCGCTTTCCCGCGAGGGTGAAATTAAGGGACTAGTTTCTAACTCTTCACTACTTCCATTTCTATAGATCTTCCCACTTTGCGTAGTCCCAAACATTAATTTATTCGCATAACCCACTTTTCACACAATAGCATCTTAATCCAGGTATTCAAAGATTTAATATACTTACCTCGTGGTCCTTTGAGGAAGCGTCGTTCCACCTCAATGTAGCTGATGGTCGTATCTACCGCAAACTCAGTGATAAATCCTCCTATAATCCGATCGAGCCAATGGTCCACAACTCATGCGATCTTATCTCTTGTCGCTTCTAGTCTGCGCACTAATTCCGGAGTCCACATGATTGATTTGTCGAGCCTACACCTTCCCTGACTGTTTGCTAGCTTCGCAATCCACTCATACAAATCAGAAGGAAAGGATGCAAAGAAAATTTCGTGGATTTTCGTATATAAGCAGTGCTCCAACCACTGTTCCTTAAATACTCGCGGATTCTTGTTTTCCTGTGCTACGAACTCGTGAATCTTCTTGTCCAACCACCCTTCAATTTCTTTCTTGGTTGGATTCCAGTGACATGACATCAGACATCCCTTATGCAAATCCCGGTCCCGGCAACGGAACCATTTGTTGGCTTATTGGGGCCTGACCCAGGTTCAGAGGTGATTTAGCCAAACAAATCCCGGTACTACTAGCCCTTTCGGCAACAGTCTGCGGAGCACGGATTGAGGTCTCACCCGAAGTAGTATGGGAGGGTGCTAGAACCAGGTTTTAATCACCCTAGGGATTTCTGATGATTTTCGGTGGTCCGCGGTTTGACCCTGCGCGCACGTCGCTATGCGCACCTATCAGCACTGCATAGCTGGTGGTGTTGTCTTCGCACAACCCTACTCACAGCTCGGTCCACGTTATTACCCAATCCCTTATTATTAACCCAATATTAGTTGATCACTTAGCTTATATGCATGTGTTTAGTTATACTTAACAGTGTTCACCATTCATACTAGTGCGCGCGATAAATAAAACAATGTAATTGAAAAAGATATCAACCATATAATAACTGAAAACAGATACACAATATGTGGAATCAAACTTCTCTTTATTATTCTTATTCCTTGGTTACAAACTCGACTCCTCCCTGCGCACTCAGCTGCGGACTCTACTAGGCCTTTGCGCACTCAGCTGTAGAGCCTCTTCCTACTACTACGACCCAAAGCACTTAGACCTTTACTCTATGCTCGCTATCTTCTCAACTCCATTCGTTCCTCTATCTATCTCTTCTTTTTACAACTTAGAGCCTCACTCTATTTATACAATCCCATGGTCCGCAGACCATGGGTAGGCCGACACTACATTCAAAACTTAGGGTAGACAACCCTATGACTCTAACATACAATTTGCGCTCCGCGCCCGCAATTCGCGGAGTCTTTACAATAATAATACTCAAAACTTGGGCTTTGAGCCCCAAAACATGTTGTGGGGGGATTCCATGCCCAACATCTGATAATAGTTACCTGAATCAAAAATTACAACTCCCTGACAACGGCGCCAAAATGTTGAGAGATTTAATGGGTGTATTTATCCTCTTGCATCTATATGTCAATCCGGGCTCATAAACACGATTTTTATTGTGCTTTCTAAATTCAGTTTTTGGACAGAGTCCTAATGGTTTCCTTTATGAAATGAGTTAGCTAAATCTAGCACACAATTCATTAAACCCTAGCTAGCATAATCAATAGCAAAATTCTAACTTGAAACTCTTAATGAATCTATACTTAAATTAAATCCCAATCTGAATCACAAGATATATGCTAAGCAAAAAATTCCAATTAAAACACTTTATCAAATAATTCAGATCTCATGAAAACCCTAAGAAACCCTAATTTTGTTACCTATGCTACTCTTGAATAAAAAGTTGCAAATTTTACTCTACTTCAAGCATCTTTGAAAGGCAAGTAAACTTGAAACTAAACTTTCCAAAGGTAACTTCAAATTTGTGATAAGCTTCACTCTTAAACACAACTCGGAAGAATCTCTGACTAAAAACCTATTCAATCCTCTTGCTTGTTTAAATAAGTACAAATATAAATCTTGTACCTGAAATTAAAAAGACACAATAACTTCAAATCAAAATACAATCTTCTAGCATTCAATCATCATGAAAGGAAAACTTAACTCAATGAAATACCAACTCTCCTTGTCAAACCAATGAAAGCTTGTCTGTAAACTGATAAACTTAAACCTATACTCTGTTTCACACCCTTAACCAGGAAACTTTATCTCTCACACTAATACATATTCCCAATATATCATAACCTTAAGAACAAGCTTCAATCCTTAACTCTATTCTTAAGAATGACGACAAATAAAACAACTATAAATTGGTATCAGGCACACAAAACTGTACTCAGGAAACTATTGTATAGTGGCATAAATCTCAAATTAAACTCAAGAAAACTTATTCAAAATCTCATCAAACCAACAATCTGCAACCTAAATTCAAAATCAAATCAAGCACACCTTTGATGCAAACTATCTTAGGTTGGAAGCTCAACACTCAAAACGAAGGAAGGGAAATCACACTGGAAACTAAAACTAAATTGTTTACCAAAATCGATCTGTGATTTTATTAAAGAATTGAAAATCTATTTGAGAAACAAGACAAGCTCAAACGATGTTAAGCTAACTTAATCACTCAATCTGGAAAGCAATATTTCTATGGACACGCATCTATGAAAATAATTCGGCAGGAAACCAACCAGTTTGATCACTGAAAGAAATAAGCAAATGTGGTTTATTCGGAATCAAATGAAATCCACTTTAGTTCATAATTAAACTCAAACCATACCAATCCTAATTGCTCAATGGGTTATCTTGACTTCGTCATTCGAGGGTTGTTCTGTGTTTCCAGTGGATTTATAATGTAATTAAAACAAGTTTTTATATAATTATGACAGCACAATCAGGGCAATACAGTTTGTGGCTCTAGAGCACAGAGTATGACTCTGCCTTAGAAGTAGGAGCGCCAATCACACGAGAACCATACATTCGAATTGCTGGAGTAAAGGATCTGAAAACGCATCACATAGTTAGCATACCAAAATCATGTCAAATTCAATAGAAACCTCACGGAGCATATAAACAATTGAAAAACCAGAGATAAATGAAAAGCAACTATGACTATCACACAACTATGTTCCTAAGAAATGATACAAAGCTGATCCCAGAGAGTGGTGGGCCCAGCCACACCTGGGGAGCTTATTTACTTACAGGAAACGAAAAGCTTTGACACAGCTAGTTCATGAATTCACGGTGAACCATCCAACAAATTGATCTGAACTCAATACATTAACAACATAACAGTCTTTTAATTAAAAATATATGTCTGGAGATAAAAGATACAAATGACAGTCTATCCTTCTATTCGCTACCTTCCTAGCTATTACATAGCAGCCTTTATAGGCATTGACTTGGTTCAAAACAACCTGAACCATACATAGCAAATTTTAACAACTAGGCTAAATCAATCTTCCAAATTAGATTGATGGAACAAATTGTTCTATTTATCATAACAAATCCTCAACTAATCCAAACATAGGACAAGAACTTATCAAACTGTAACTATGTCATAAGAATAGGCAGATCTGAATTTCATTGTTAAGTATAAATCTGGCTATTTTATATAAACTGGCCTCACATAACTCCGCATATCTTCCAAACCGTAAGGAATTCTAGAAAATTGTTTTAGGGTTAGTAAATTAGATCTACTAGAACCAAAACCCATGTGCAATATTTTCTTCATTTAGCTTCACCTGCACGAAAATTGAAGCAGAAGTGAGAAGTTTGAAACTTATTACAGATTTGGGCAAATTTATTAATTTCCTTCTAGAGACCCACATGAGTGACCTAGGTGCAATCCAGGTTATGGAAAGGTATTAAAACATTATTTTTGACAATAACCTCTCTCGATTTCTCCGGAAGCATGCCGAAAGTGTCAAAGACCCAAATTGGTCATTTCCGTACTCTATTGGCTTGTGAAGAAACTTGGCAATGGAACCCTATGAAAATGAGCTTAGCAAAACCATCATTAGTAAATCATGGCATAATCATATTTAATCATATAAAAGCTAATAAAACTAATGGTACTCAACCACGAGGCATAGAATGTGATTTGGTGATAAATGATGGAATTATGATGTGAAATGACAATGCTGGTGTCGGAATTTAGATTATAAATGGCGGTTTTGTCTGATGGAAAAATGGGAATATTCGATGCTCAACAATGTGTGACAATTTTTTACTTGCAAAACTGAAGTCATCACAAGATTCTTAACATGACTCTGAAAGAAGCATTTACAGGAAAGAAGCCAAGTGTGGATCATCTTCGAATATTTGGGTGTCTTGTTTATATTCATATAACAAAGGACAAAAGGAAGAAGTTGGATCCGACCAATATGAAGGGCATCTTTGTTGGGTATATTGCTTCATCAAAATATTATAGAATCTATATCAATGAGTATTGTCAAATTGAGGTAAGTTTTTATACAACAAAATGGCCTCCTCATTAGCTCAGAGGAGAAAGACACATTTGTTGGAAGAAAGACCTAAGTTATAGGCTTATTTTTTAGGGTAACACACCCCAGAAACAGACAAAAGGAGTTATAACGCTTTCCATCTCTCAGTCAAAAGCGTTAATCCCAAGGTTAACGCTCTATTTTTTCTAAAGGAAAGCATTATTAGATTTTCATAAGGTCCAGAGGTCAAAACACGAGTTGACTAACTAACATCCCCCCTTTCACTCAATTGTCAACTCAAAAATCTCGAAACCTGCGCCTCAACACTAACTTGGGATATTGCTAATCCTATATAAAGACACATGGAAAGGAAAAAACAATAAAGCAAGGCAAGTTCCTAGATTTTTCCTCATTAGGAACTCATGAAGGAATTGGCAAGGATGAGCCTCTCTCCGTTTATAAATTGGAGGCTTAGTCATTGAAACAAAGGTCGAATGGTTGTCGAAAGTTTGAAGAGCTTAAGTGTTGTTATGCTGCCAAGAAGTTGAGAGAGAGAGAGAGAGAGTGGATTTGAAGGACTAGAAGAGGCTTGATCTAGCCAAGATGGTTGTAATCATCCTTCTTCTATCTGATAATATAGATTTGTTTCTGTTTTGTCTACTTGACAGTGTCGATATTGTATTTATTTATATGTTGGTTTGATGGTGTGATTGATAAGTAGCTTAGATGCATGTTGGTTTATATTCACTTATATGTTAATTAGTTGATTTTTAAGGTTCATATGATGTGGAGATTATGCTTTGTCTTGTTTATGTGTAGGTTTTGATCTAGGAGCTGGCGGAGAGGTCTTCCACTTTTCCACACTAAGATCTCTAGCTAGACTACACGAAGGACTGAGGTAATTCTTCTCCTTTTGCTTTGTCAATCATGGATTAATATGAATATATGTATGTCTCTTTATAACAATTGCAGTTAATCTAAAAAACTCTTCCTTGGGTCCTAGGAAGACCTGAGAGGGTATTTCATCCACAACCACCCATGCAATAAACCCTATAACAGAATTGGTGACTCCACTGGGGACTACTACTTAGTTCTCGGTTGTGATCTTTCAGTTCCCATATCTCTCTTTCTCTCCAAGCCTCCCTTTTCTTCTTGGTTCACATTCTAACCACTCAGTATGATTCCCTATCTCCTATGTTGTTCACAGTTTCTGATCAGACACTAACCGACCCTTTTTTGCAAACTATGTCTCTGTAACACACCCTTACTGTGCGATCTAGGGCGTTAGTTCTGATACTAACACTTTGTTGTCCTCCTGAGAAGTGTTATTCAACCAATATCTTGACATCTACACAGTCCTATGGATTCTTGGGTTGATGGGTTTCCTATAGTCTGACCATGGGATCTGCAACTGTGCATTGTGATTGGTTGCTCGTTTTGCATGATCATTTTTATTTTTAGGAAAATAGTTTAAGTGCATTTGCTTTTTAGAAAAATGAAGAGATACATATCCTTGAGGATATATTGAGGGACAATGATGATCAAGATCTGACTCAAGGAGATGTTGAATGTCCTAGTGATCCTGTGCAACAAGTGATTGTTCCTGGAAATAGAAAATGGCTTGCTTGGTTGAGAACTACTCTACAAGAAGAAGGACACACAACAAAGGAGACCTTTAGGAAAATTAAAAGATAGAAAACGTATTCTAGATATGCAGCATCTATGAAAAAGCTTATTGAAGTTGAACCTACCTCCTATGAAAATGAAACTAAACATCAAGAGTGGAGGAATGTGATTTAGGATGAATATCAATCAATTATGAAAAATGATGTATGGGAAATCATTCTTAGACCAAGTGGCAAATCAATAATCACTTCAAAATGGATATATAAGATAAATCATGCTACAAATGGGAGCACTGATAAATACAAAGCAAGGTTTATAGCATGAGGCTTCTCATGGAAAGAAGGTATTGATTATGAAGAAACTTTTGCTCCTACAAATAGATATACAACAATTAGATCGTTTGTTTATTTGGATGCTTCTATGGTATGGAACATCCATCAAATGGATGTTAAGACAACTTTTCTGAATGGGGCTATTGATGAAGAAGTTTACATTGAGTAGCCTCAAGGATTTGAAATAAATCAGTGGGAAACTCATGTTTGTAAACTAAAGAAAGGTCTATATGGCTTAAAGCAAGCACCTAGAGCTTGGTATGCAAGAATGGATGCATACCTATTAAGACTTGGTTTTGCCAAGAGTTCTACAGATCCTAACCTATACATGAGGGTGGTCCAGGGTGAACCAGTTATCATACTCTTGTATGTCAATGATCTAATTCTTACAGGTGTAGAGCATCAAATTCAGGAATGCAAGAAGTAGTTAGCAGCCGAGTTTGATATGAAGGATCTTGGAATTATGCATTACTACTTGGGACTAGAATTTTGGCAGAAGTTGGGTGAAATATATCTTGGTCAAGGGAAATATGTGATCAAGATTCGTCATCATTATGGCATGATGGATAACAAGCCTATAATGACTTCTATGATTACCATTCTAAAGAAGTTAAGGAGTTCATATTCTATTTTGGTGGATCCTACTTGCTACAAACAATTGATTGGGTCCTTGATGTGCTTGGTAAACACTAGAACAGACATTTGTTTTGCAATAAATGTCCTCAGTTAGTTTCATATGGAGCCAAAACATGATCATTCACTACAAAAAACCTTGTGATTAGCATCCCTTTTTGCTTCATTTTTTGCGTCGAGAGCCCATTTTTGGTGTTATTTGCATCCATTTATCAAATATGGTGCAAAATTTGCACAGAGTTTTGCACCAACTTTAGCACCAAGTGTTGCACTAGGTTTTGCACCAAGTTTTATGCCATCCTTTGCACCAAGTTTTGTGCCAGGTTTTGCGTCAAGTTTGGCACTTAATTTTGTTTCACCTACTTTTTCATCGTCTATTGCATCCACTTTTTTGCGCATACACTTGCATCAACTTTTGCATCCTCTTTTGCATCATTTTTTCTCCCCCCTTTGTGCCAAGTTTTGCATCGAGGTTGAGTGTATTTTTTCATCTACTTTTGTTGCATCCACTTTTGCATCTTGTTTTGCATCCACATTTTCATCCTCTATTGCATCCATTATTTTGTTCACTATTGCATCCACTTTTGTTGTGCCACAATTTGCGCCTACCTTTGCACCCTATTTTGCTTCTAATTTTGCATCCCCATTTGTTTCTAAGTTTTCATTTATTTTTGCATCAATTTTCACATGCTTTTTTGAATCCAATTTTGCGTTAGGTTTTGCATCGGGTTTTGTGTCTCATTTTGCATCTACTTTTACATAAACTTCTATTGCATCCACTTTTGCATCCAATTTTGAATCCACTATTGCACCCATGTTTACATGCACTTTTGCATCCCTTTTTGCATCTTATTTTTCATCAAAATTTGCTTTTATTTTGCATCTATAATTGCATCCACTTTTGTTGTGCAACAATTTGTGCCATGTTTTTCACCTACTCTTGCACCCATGTTTGCTTCCATTTTTACATCCACATTTCCATCCTCTTTTTCATCCAAATTTGCATCAAATATTACATCTTTTTTTGCATCCAGTTTTGTGTCGGGTTTATGCATCAAATTTTGCGTCTTGTTTTGTATCTACTTTTGCATCTAGTTCTGTTGCATCCAATTTTGTTTCCACAGTTGCACCCATGTTTACGTCCATTTTTTCTTCCTTTTTTGTGTCTTGTTTTGCATCCAAGTTTGCAAATTTTTTTTTTGTCTACTATTGCATCCAATTTTTGTTGCGCCACAATTTGTGCCATGTTTTTTGCCTACCATTACACCCACATTTGGTTCTACTTTTGCATCCACATTTGCATCCTATTTTGTGTCCAAGTTTGCATCGAATATTGTGTATGTTTTTTCATCCACTTTTACGTCAAGTTTTGCATTAGATTTTGTATCTTATTTTACATCTACTTTTGCACCTACTTCTATTGCATCCACTTTTCCATCTAATTTTGTGTCCATTGTTGCACCCATGTTTACATCATTTTTTGCATTTTATTTTGCATCCGAGTTTGCTTCCTTTTTGCATCCAATTTTGTGTCTTTTTCTATATCCATTGTTGCATCCAATTTTGTTTCACCACAATTTGAGCCAAGTTATGCATCTACTATTGCACCTATGTTTGCTTCCACTTTTGCATCCGCATTTAAATCATATTTTGTGTCCAAGTTTGTATTGACTATTGCATCTTTTTTTGCATCCACTTTTGTGTTGGTTTTTGTGTTTTGTTTTGCATCTACTTCTATTGCATCCACTTTTGCAACCAATTTTACATCCATTGTCACACCCATTTTGCGTCTGCTTTTGCATCCATTCTCCTACACTCATCAAACTTTTTGCATTGATGGTATTTCTTATGAAATTGGCAATTATGAACAACTTATGACAATGCCAATAATCATGAAGATGACGATAATGAAGATGATGATGATGCCATGAATGGTGATTATGATGATAATGACAATGACGATAAATATGACATAGTTACAATGAAAATGATAATGATGATGATGATGACTACAATGATTATGATGATTACAAGCCAATGAACTTGGAAAATCTTCCCAATTTTTAAATGTTGTCAATGTCATAATCATAATCATTATCTTTGGCATCATCATCCAAGTCATCATCACTTTATCATCATTATTATCATTTTCGTCTAGGTCATTATCAACAAAAATAATGGCATGAATGATGATGATGATGCCAATGGTAATGATGTTCGTGACGACGATGACAACAATGATGATATAAATTACATTAATGATGATGATGGGGATGATGACAATGATAATGATGATGATAATGGTGGTGATGATGATCATCATCATCTCTCAAAAATAGAGTTGTTATTTCTCATGCATATATCATATGTGTCCTAAACAACCCTTTTCTAACACTCATCACAATTTTTGGGTTGATGATATTTCTTACAACACTGATAATTATGAACAATTGATGACAATGTCGATAATCATGATGATGACAATGATGAAGATGATGACGACATGAATGGTGATTATGATGATAATGCTAATGATGACAATAGAGATAACAATGATGGTGATGTTGATGATGATAATGAATATGATTACAATTATTATGACAATGCCAATGACCTTACAATCTTATGAATTCATGAACTTACTCGTTTCAAGACTATCTTCTGCATGCATATTACACACAATTTTCATGTATCTCAATTTACAAAAAAATAAAAAATTGTAATACAGTAAACAATAATCATTCTCTAGTTGTGGAATACATAGGTTATTTCTTGTATTTTACTACTCTCCTGCACATTTCATGGTCCTCAACATCTCTTTCTAACAATTTTTCCTTTTGCTTCATGTTGCAGGCTATACATCTCCTCTTTTTCGAAGAAAGGTGATTCTCCATTTGAATTTTGAATGTTTAACCAAAACACATTAGTTTATTTATGCTAGGCATATATGGTTTGATAGCTTACTCATACTATATGACTCATTTTTATCTCATATAGTTGTTGGACATATATCACATGATATAACACATCATTATATCACCCTTCCCACATTCTATACATGATTAAGATGTCACATCACCCTTTTACCTTGGTTCGTGGTTTTCATGTAACAAATGCGCACACAGATTAGGGGTTGAATTTATACTATGATGTGTTGCTATGTTTTGATTTTAGTTCTTAATATTTTATTGACACTTAATCCTCCGAGATTGGGAAAATATGGTGTAAATATGTAAATACAAAATAAGAAAACGAAGGTACCTTGGAATGTAAATCCCAAGGGTCTCTCTCTTATGTGTATATATTAATGTTCTTATTAATATAAAATTTAAATATTCTAGAGTTACCATATACCTGGCTTGACATGGTATCAAAGCGCAAGTCTGCAGGTCCCAAATTTGGCATCATTTTTCCTCTATAACTTCGTTTCCATTAGTCTAACATGTCCCTATGTCATTCCTTACCTTGGTAGAATCGTTTGCATTGTGGAAAATTGAAATTCATCCACATTGACCTTAACGAATTCTCCTTTTGTTGCCTAGCTATAACATTTATGTAGTCATTTTATGCATTATACACACTGGTTGAGGACCTCCTTCAGTTGATACACACTATGCATGTTGTAACAAGGGTGCAGACAACACTTCATCGCTCAGCTATAGTTTGAGAGGTCATGGTGGTACTGTAAGTAAACCTACGTTTACTTGTGTTTACACATCCTTGCATTTAACTATGATTATTGGTTGGTGCTGGTGTTGGTGTTGAGCGTTTGCATTGGCATTGGTGTTGAGTGTTGGCATTGTGAAGTGTGTTAAGTGTAATACAAGTGTTGCAAATAACATAAGGAAATCTCTAGCAAATATTTGAAGACTCCCCCGATATCACAACTTCATTTAGCACAAATTTTGTGAGGACATCACTAATAATATACGCTACATTTCATTGAATTATAATTAAGAATTGGTCCATTCGTATATGTAGTGATGGTTATTCCATAGTTTCATAAAATAATATAACATTGAAAATATATGTAATATGTATATATTTTCATATTTGTGAATGGAAGAACACATTGTTTTATATTCTAATATTGTGAGCAGTAATGAAGAAGGAGAAGCCTCATCAAAGTATTGAATCTTCATCTTTAGATGCTCGCAAGAGACAAAAAAAATATTTCCCATTGGTCATAGCTATTTCAAGGATATATATATATATATATATATATATATATATATATATATATATATATATATTACATGATAATTGTAATTCTAGTGTTGGTCCATTTATATCTACATTGAATACTCGTTGGTGTATTGAGTTGATTTATTTTATATGAGAGTTGGTTTACATCAAAGTGGTTATTTGAGATTGAGAACTTGCATCATTTTTTTGGGTTATTTTGATTAAAGAGAATTGGAGCCAAGCTATATGATGAGCCTCTACTAGTTGTAGAGATATATTAGTTTTTTTTTAAAGACTATTGCTGCAAGTATTTTGACTATTCGGGGCCCAACTCAGAATTTTGCAGAGATGCATTCACTCATCTCCAATATTGGAGTAGTTCTCACTAACAAAGAGAACTACCATGAATGGTACAAAAAGATAAATCATACCCTCATTTTCAATGAATTATGGAAAGGAGCATGTGAAGGAGGATATGACAATCCACCTGCAAAGCCCACATCAGACAAAGAGCTCACCATATGGGAGAACAAGAACAACAAGGCCTATGCCTTTATTTTTGCACCAATAAATGAAGAGGTGAGTCATCACATTGCACCAATTATGTGCAATGATTTTAATGATTTAAAGAAGTTGAAATACTTATATGACTCACACTCATAGCTTGAGGTAGTCCAACTAATGATCAAACTCTTCAATATATAATTGAAATATGATGATCCCCTTGTCCTAACCTCTTAAATCAGAGCTATTACGCATGATGTAGAAGCCACCAAAGTTAAAATGGATGTTCCTCTCACAACTTATTTTAAGGTACTATATCGTGACTATATCCCACATATTCTCTTAAATCATTACAAGCTAGTGGCCAACTTAAAGAGATTACTTTTGACACTCTTGTGGAGAAGTTTGTAGAAAGAGAGAAAGCTTTTGGGAAGAGGAAGATAATTGCTTAGTCTTCTAAAGAAGTTTTGTGCCTTGCACAGAAAGAGAAGAATTAGACACATGGTTCTTCTAGAGGAATCAGTGGCAGAAGAGGACATGGAAAGAAGAATAATAGAGGCAAGGGGGACAAACATTACCAAGGAGGAAGACCTGATCTTCATTGTATACGTTGCAACAGAAATGGACATGATGCATCCACATGCAATCTCTCTTGGGATAGAATCAAGCAAGAAAGAAATGAAGAGAAAGGTAAAACACCAGATCTAGGGAAAGGTAAAGCACCTGAATCTGCTCATTATATTGTGGCACATTGCAATATTGGAGTAACTAAAGACATGTTTAATAATTCATTTTCTTTGTGGAAAGATGCATGGTTTCTTGATATATGTGAAACCTACCACATGACCTTTCACAAATATTTCTTTGAATATTTTAGTGACAATGTAGATGGAGCAGTCTACAAAGTCAAAACTCAAGTCATCTGAAATTGGTGCCATCATGCTCAAACTACCTATACTCCTTAACTTTCTTCTTCATGATGTTCTCTACCTCCCATAGTTACAAAGAAACTTGTTGTCCTTGGTTCACATCTGCCAGCAAGGACACTCCATTCACATGTTTGATGGAAAAGTTGAAGTGAGAAAACCATCAAACAACTCACTTGTCATGATGGGAATAGAAGAAGAAAGACTCTTGAAGTTGCAAGAAACATATTCTCGTGAACATAACTATGCATACAACTCTTAGTATAATGAAGGTACATTTCCATCTAGTATTTTATGGCTATATGAACATATGAACTATGACAATCTTTGTTTATTGGAGAGAAACAATGTTACTAGTTTACTAACCATTCCTAGGAAACTAAAATAATGTGATGCTTGTATCTTATGAAAACATAAAATACAACCATTTTATGATTATGTTTCTAGGGCACGTAAAAATATTGAACTGATTCATTATGACTTGTGTGGACCTAGGCTTGTTCCTTCTACAAATGGAAATAAATATTTAATGACTACACTAGAATGTGTTTGGTATATCTGTTGAAGAATAAATATAAATCTTTTGAAACTTTAAAAACTTTCATGCATGGATTGAAAATGATACATAATATCATATTGGCTCTATTTTTATTGATAATGGAAAATAATATACTTCAAATGAATTTGAAAACTATCTTCGCTAGCATGGGATTCAACATCAAACAATTGTGCCTTATAATCCTCAATAGAATGGTGTAGCTGAAAGAATGAACGTGACAATCTTAAATGTGGTTCGTTCAATGATGTTTTACAAAAATGTAAAGCTGATGTTATGGGTTGATGCAATTCTATGTGTAGTGTATATTAAAAATAAATTCCCATCTCATGCTCTAAAAAATAAGACTCCTTATGAAATGTGATATGGCCACATTCCTTTAGTCAGGCATCTCAGGATCTTTGGTTCCGCCTTCTATGCCTTGATTCCTAAGGAAATTCGAAACAAACTTGGTGTAAGTAGTCAAAAGTGTATCTTATGGGGTAATCAGATACCTCCATAGCATATCATATCTACAACAATGTAAATAAGAAGTTTATACTATCTAGAGATGTGATTTTTCTTGAATCTTCCAAGGTTAACAATTTTGTTGAGGGGCACCTTGATCGCTTAGACAGATTCAAGCATGCAAAAAAAAAATCAGAATTTGATAACGAAATTCCACATCTTCAAGGGGGGATCTTTATCCTTTATCAATCTATGGAATCTACTTCTAAAGCACTCTCTCCCCCCATGAAGCTCTGGCCACTTCTTCAGATAAATAAGACAGTTTGAGTGATGTGAGTGAGAGAATTGGAAGGCTAAATCTTGATTCATCCCCATCTCAGTCAACATGACAGCCTGGGCCATCTCAAAAATATCCTCCAAACTGGCTCACTAAGACACTTGAAAGTGTTCATCCTGATGAGGTTGGAAAGATAGGAATGAGAAGTTCTATTAGATAAAATATGGGTGATGTAGATGCTTTTGATTCAGTTGTTGATATCGATGTTTCTTATGATTGTGAATTAAATGTTTCTACTAATTTCGAACCAACTTCCTTTAAATAAGTTGCTTCTCATGACGAATGGAAATAAGCAACACAAAAAAAGTATGATGCTCTTATAAAGAATGGAACCTGGAAGCTAATGGACCCTCCATTTGGAACCAAACCTGGATGCAAGTGGGTATTCAAGAATAAGTATAAATTAGATGGCTCACTTGACAAGAAAAAATCAAGGATCATGGCAAAAGAATTTTCCAAAAATGAAGGGGTCGATTATGAGGATACCTTTGACCCCACAACAAAATGGGCTACCATTTAGACTCTATTTGCCTTGACAGTTCATAATGGATGGAAATTCCATCAAATGGATGTAAAAATTGCTTTCTTGAATGGAGATATGAAAGAAAATATTCTTATGTCTCAACCAAAAAGTTTTTTTGTCAAGGGAAAAGAGGATAAAGCATGTCATATTATCAAATCCTTGTATGGCCTCAAACAAGCACCGCAAGCGTTGTATGAAAATTGACTAAGCATCATATAAAACTAAATTTCAAACACTTTGATCTTGATGATGCAACTTTATTTTTCAATAAAGTTGGAAAATTTGTTGTTTATCTTGTGGTGTACATAGATGATCTAATGATGACAGGGAACAATGAAAATTATATCGCATCTATAAACAAAGAATTGAGGAAAGGATTTGAGGTGATAGATTTGGAACATGTTCACTACTATTTGGGTATTGTAGTAGACCAACATTAGAAATTTATATTCCTCTCTAAAAGGAAGTACATTGGATATTTTTTGAACAAATTTGGCATGGTTAAATGCAATCCTTTTTCCACTCCAATGGAACAAAAATTAAAGCTCACATCCAAAGAAGGAAATGACTTTGAGGATGCAACTAAGTAGAGACAACTTGTAGGAAATCTTAACTACCTCACTACTACCAGACTAACAATTCATTTGTTGTTGGAATCCTTTCTAGGTTTATGCAAAAACCTTGTGAGGGTCATTTTTCTGCTACACAAATATTTCTAAGGTACTTGAAGGGAACTCAAGGCTTTGGACTCAAATATACACAGGTAGATGACTTCAGCTTGATCGGATACTCTGATTCAGACTTTGATGGAGATAAGGAAAATGGAGTATCTAATTCATGTTATGTTATGATTCTTGGATCAGGAGTTGGCACTTGGAGATCACTCAAACAATCAGTTCCATCAGATTCCACAACAGAGACAAAATATGTGGCAGTTGTAGAAGCAACCAAGTGTAGTGATGTTTAACACCTAATTTTTCTTCTTGATAATGACTTGTGAATGTTAGATTCCTTCTTATTACTTCTCATGTCTTCTTCATCAATAAATTATAAAAATGTTCAATCTTTCACGAAAATATAGAGATCACAAAGAGACAAGAGAAAACAAAATTAGGTTGCTAGCTAGGGAAAAACCCACAAGGGTAAAACCCAACAATCCTTCTCTTATAGAATAAGATCAAAATGAGAAATATCCAAGGCTAAGACCAAGAAAAATCTACCACTAAGATACCAAGTCCAACCCTCCTCCGAGTCACCACCAAGAGTCAATGTCAATGCTAGTCAAACTGCTCCAATTTTAGTCAAAGCTCTGAAATTCAAACCTGCAACAAGGGGTGTTGAATATTGGTCTGCAACTACAAATTACGTCTTGAAGCCACTCTTGTTGTAGAGAAATTAATGTTGTTGAAAATTTGGTTGCAAGTGCAATGAACTGTGTCTATTGTTGCAATTGCAACAACCATTATATATATGTTTTTTTGGTTTTAAATCTAGTTATATATATGTTATTTAATGTTATTTATATATGTGTTATTATTTCCATTATCATATGTGCAAATTTACATTGAATACTATTACAAAAAGTATCCTATAAAAGTTTTATTGGAAAACATAACATAAATCATAATTATTGTGGTGAAAAGAAAATTTAAAATGGAATAATGGTATGCAATATAAGAATTTATTAATAATATTGTATCATATTTTCTCATACTAAATGTGGAAGAGTCCCAAATTAGACTAGTAGAAGAATATGGTAACAAATTATTGATGGATGACTTTAGAAAGCACATTTAAACCTTTATCCCCTATGAATGATCCCACCATATATGTTTCTAGCCTTTTCAAAATAAGTTAAAGTTACACATGGCCATGCTAAGTAGAAGGATTTAAACATTTGGTGGGCGCACTTGGTACCAAGTATTCATGATACCTAAACACTGCTCTGTTGTGCCACTTCACCATTTCACAACCCCTACTTGTTTTCGCTGATAGTACCAAGTGATAGTCCCAACATCTCTTCACTAAGTTCCTTCCCAAACACCCCTTTGCTAGAATCTACATTCCATGTCGACAACATCTAAGGTATAGAATACAAAGGTAGCAAATATGATGGCTCAAGATTGAGTGACAAGTCCAGTTTAAGTTTCACTGATTGACCTAATTCCATCAAGAGTTCTTGCAGATACCATTTAAGATACATATAATGTGCTAGTTGATTCAGATCTTGTAATTTAAGACCTGGAGATCCAAACCCCACTGCTTGCAAATCCAAACCCCTAGCCACTTGGAGATCCAAACCCCTTTTCTTGAAGATCCAAACCCCTATCCACTTGGATATCCAAACCCATGGAGTATATGCATAGCTTATTTCCGTTGATCACGCCACTTGGAGATCCAAACCCCATTGCTTGGAGATTGAAACCCCTGGTTACATAGACTAAAAAATGGTAAGGCAAGGGTTTTCCTTACTGTTGTTGTTGTTGTAACTTCCTCATAATACATTTGCCTCCATGTTTCCCAAATTTCTTTATTAAATTCATCCCTAACACACCCTCTAATTCATTCATTTCCATGCATTTTGACCCAATACTCTATTGTGTTTCCCTGACACTTTGTTTCCTTGACACTCCCTAGCAACTATCGGCCTTGATTATGGGGCCTATCTCGAAGGGGATCAAAAGAGTCAGACCCATGATCTCCCCAACCTTTGGGGGAGAGATCTCACGTCTAGCTCAAAACCAACTAAGCTAATCCTTGGGGATTTCATTTCATTAAATATAATTAGATACTTGTTATTTAAAAAAATATGTAAAATACTATAAGTCACTAAAACTATTACAATCATAATTTATGATGAAATATTTTGTTTTTATATTGATTGAATATTCAAATTCATTCATCTATAACCCATATTCCACGAGCTTGAATATTCTACTTAACACTCATTGCAATAGGTGATGTTCATAAGGGTGAAGAAGGGGGATTGAAATCAGTAAAATGAATCATATATCATCAATTGTCACCTTTAGGTCTAGTGCCATATAACTAAGAATTCATGGGAAGGTCACCAATGCCAAGACTCCTCCAAATATCATAGACTTAACCATGATATTTTCTCAATAGTAAATTTCACTTAGCTTGCTATCCCACATATAAATTATTAACTGTCATCATGCCTTATAAACTATTGACTTAAAGCTCCTTTCTCTTTATATAAACATATAGTTTCAACATTTCAACATCATGAAATACCATTATTGTAAGATTAATTGCATATTTGAATCCTTTAATCTATAACATTTATCCAATGTGCCTCCACTAATAATGAGATTCTTATGAGATTAAATAATCCATTTAGCATTTTTTTTGGTATCAAGTGATGCTCACATAAGTGAAAAATAAAATTGAAACCTGCCAAGAAAATCAAATAACATCCATTTTCACTTTTCAAACATTTGAAATAGAGGATGGACATCAAAGAATGAAGCTTTTAGAGGATCAGTGATGACTTCCATGGCAGTTCCATTCCATCGGATATTCCCCTGCCCTTGGCCCCTGACGCCGGGTGAGTTCATTCTTCATTTATTTTCGAGGGTTTCTTTTTTTTAATGATTTTCATTTTGTGTCCTTTAAGGGTATGTGAAATTATGATCTACAGTGAAATTTGTGGGCTTAGCAATGGTTTGAAACTCTCATTGGATAACATGCATAAAAATTAGGGAAAAATGACTTAATAAGCGAACCTATATACAAGTAATTGGGAGAAGAAAAATTGTCTTTACAATCTATTGTTATGCTCATTACTATTTTTTTTTCTTAGGGTTTGATCTGAAGTGTGTATACCTCCTTTGTTTGTAGAGTTTTAAAGGGAGAAAATAGGAGCATGCACAAGAAGAAAAACAATGGAACAAGTTCGAGTGGTTCTATTAATCGAGCTTATGTTGCATCTGATCATCACAGTAGGTAGGGTTTTGCAACAAATCTACAACAAGGTTTTGAAGACAAGGTATTCTCCTCCTCAGTCGCCTCAGTATTCTCCTCCTTTCAAGCACGATCTTGGATTAGATGCTAATTAGGACTGTGGTTCAAACCCAACCTCCCATCATCAAACACCATTTGGTCACTAGTTTGTTGCCCCATTGAACAAAATAGTGAAACTAGTGTCAAGTTTAGGATAGTTTGTTGTAGCTCAACAATTTGCAGTTAGTGGATCTGTCGAGCATGTCTTTTTCTATGCTACAAAAGCTCCAAATGCCTGGGATACTCCCCGACAAATATATTCATCAAGAGATGAATTTCTATAAATGATAATGTATCAGATCCACCTTTGTTTGCAAAGATAGTGGCGTCAAGGTTTTCTCAAGCCAATGCATTTGACAAAGTTTCATCTAGTAGATGGCGGTCTAGATGATCTTTAAACGTTTAACACAATTCTAAGAAATTTAGAAACTATCATCAACATTTAGACTCATTGCATGAAACTAGAAAAGTCGGATTGGATTTTGGAAATTTTACATATGGGATTAGTAAATGCAATAACATTGGCTTACGAGCTAAAACCCCAACTAATGTAGAGAAAAATTTCTACAATGAAAAATAAAATTATATTTTAAATTATTACAGAAGAAATAATTACAAGGACACTATTGCAGATACTATCAGATATTTTCCAACTAGTCTGGCATGGAATAATGCAACTGAACCTTGTCTTAGAAATAAATACAATGACAAATTTTACTTTGCGCCAACTAGTAGAGAAAATTATTGAGAGTCTGCACATGAAAAGATTAGTCGTAATGTAGAATACTCTAGCTATGGAGATGTTAGCAGGGATATCGTTGAAGGAATTGCAGACGTGGATAATAATGAGAAAACCTTTCTTGCAAACGCAGTCACAAGGAAAATTTCTCGTCTCTGACCTTACGGAAGGTAGCCATGTTAACAATCACCTCAAAGGGAGGACCTCACTATCCCCTCAAGCTGAAAATGGTTGTGAAGGTGCTTGGCCTTAATATAATTCTATTGACGGTGTTGGAAACGCCAACATTCAGGGGATCTCCCTGATATGAAGTCCCAACTAGGCCTCACATCATTTGGAGTAGGAATCCCAACAGTGGGGTGTTAATGATATGCTTTGGTTGCGAATATGCATAAAGTGATGTACGGTGACTTTGGTGACAAAAAATGTGTGGCGTTGTTGAAATTCAAGTGCGATGCATGGAGGTTCCAACACATGAAGGGAAAAAGAAGTGAACCCCTTAGAAGCCTGTAATAGCATGCAACTTGAAAGGAACACACAAGCATGATGAAATCACAAGATAATATGTGGAATAGTCCACAAGTTAACAACAAAAAATGAATACAACAACACGCATTCAACAAGATTCATACAAATGAAAACGAAATAGTTCATAAGCATAAAATACATTACAAATACAACAATAATAGTCCTACTATATTCAAAACATATGCATGAAAGCGTATTGGCTCTGAGATTTTATTAAAAGTGAAAGTTCCAATCCTACATACACCATTGATGAACCACTAGCCCCAACAATGGAACGTGAAGTCAACAACACTTGCTCCTCCAAAGAAGTATACCCCATTTATGCTACGATAATCCAAGGCTCTCACAAAACTCCCAAGCTCTTTCTAAGCCTAAACCTGGCCAAAATCTTGGCTCCAAAAATCCATTTACATGAGTTATGAAGTTCTATTTATAACAAGAGGGGGTGACCCTTCAACTCCCCTTTGTGACTTTTGGACTACCTTCATTACTCTTCAACTTCTTTACAAAATAACTCATTACATTACATCATGGCTCTTCACATTCCAATATTGACACTTGGAATTCCACTTACAAATTAATTACAAATAATATTACAATTTACACTTGTATCCATATGAGACAAAATAAGGTATAGACAACGTGATAGCCTAACAAGACAAAACATTATGATGCTTGAGTTTGGGGGAACTCTAGCTCAGCAACTTTCACTTGATGTTTTTCGGTCACATAGTGGTACCAAGCCTGGTACTATGTGATTACATCCCCAAACTATGTGATGGTGTCTGGAAGGAAGCAGACTCTAGCCTCCATGGCATCTGAGTACAATTATTTGGAACTAGTTTCTACTTCCTTCTGAAGCATGATCAACATTGCGCACACTTAGGCAAGGCCACCAATGTAGTTTTGCATGTTTTATCTATTCACCTCCAAGTCCTCCTTGGTGGAAATCTGTCTCTACTGATCCAAGTATTACTATACCTCCTTTCTGACCTGGTTCAAGGGTTTGGCTTTAGTGAGTGAGCCAACTGATGGGATCTTGTGGGTCTTCACAAAGGAATCTAGACTATTGTATATCCGTGCATATGAGACTTGAATGTTGCCAATGAATGAGGTGACTTGTTTGTTGTTCTAGATCAACACCCACACTCTTGTTTTCTCCAACTCTGCCTGTGGCTTTATCTTCTTACCCAAGTCAAGTGTTGCCCCTTTGTATCACATTGTCCATTCATGCACGACAACAATTGCAGCTTGCACATTTCTGAGATTTTGAAAAAGTCTTTACATTGTTGCTGCAAGCCAAGCATGTTTGAAAACTAACTTATGCAAATTAACAAGCTCCTCATAGAGATCCTACATGATCTCTCCAAGTGCCTATACTTCATTAAGTATCGTTGCCTTCATTTCCTCCAGGTGGAACTGTGTGGAAGCTGCATTCTGAGCTACTGTCCGGAGTTGTTCAACCTCTTGCTTGGCATCCTGCAAGTTCTTTTCCAATTGCTTATTCTCGGCTATTAGATACTGAGTGTTTGACTTTGTTGCACCTGTGAAGGCCAAGTTGGTTGAGCCAATGGATTCAGGATCTCTCCTGGTGTCAGCCATAATTACCCTTTCTCTCATAAAAGCAAGAGATGTGAGATCATCTGGAAAATGCTTCTTACGCGCTTGTACAATATTCTTTTGGAGTTCATCATACAACATATTGTACATGTCCATAACTGGATCATCGTCAAGAGGAACAACTTCCCCTTTATCTCCTGGAGCTAACTCTACTGCCGGAGGTGGTGGACACTGAATAATGACGTGTTGTGTGCTAGGCATCAGGTTGATATATTAATTATGTGGCTCTGGTTCTGCCTCCGTGTCATCAATCTCTATCAATTATTCAATATGTAGAGAAAGCTCCTGATCCTACATCTATCTGTCCTCCTCCTCTGCTGGTTTCCAATTTTGTTCTTGCTCTTTAACTTGTTTCCACATTATTTCTTCTATGATTGCACATTTCCTTTCTTCTTCTTCCTACTTCTGCTTCTCTTCTTGTTCTTGATTCTGATTTTCTTCCTCCAATCTCCTTCACTGCTCTTCTCTCTTCCTTCATTCTTCTCTTTGCATCCTATGTTTCCTCGTTGCCTCAATTTCTAAGGCTACTTGCATAGCGGCTGGATCCACTTTCATCTTGTGACTTAGTTCTTCTCCTATACTATGAGCAACCTTTCTCTTCCCCTTATCCTGCACGAGGTTTCTCCCTTCTACTGGCGGTGCCCTTGGAGTTGTTTCCTTCTATGGAGTCACCTGTGAAGTTCCTACAAAAATAAAAGGCTCATGGGTCTTAGAGTCATTATAAAAAAATTTCCACGGATCCTCCTCCTGCCAATGAAATGTCTCGCTGAGCCATTGAAAGTGAATTATCGCACAATGGTTCTTGAAAATACAACAGGGATAGTATGGATTAAAGTCTTGAGTATCAAATTCAAACTTCTCTATCGCCTTTCCTTAGGTATCCGTGACTTCAGGTTCTTTATCTCGTACAATCCAATTTGCATAGAAAGATTTGGCCAAGGTGCTTTCTTCTTCATATGGAAAGCAACTGATAACCCTGTGGCGAAATGATATGACACTTCTTACATGACAAGATTTGTGGTGGCATACCTTGGCAAAATATGTGGTGACTTCTCTCCACTGAACACTCTAAGGAAGGTGTTATCGAGTGAGGCAAACCAATCCGCGATCTCTGATATTACCTCCATTTCTGCAGGCGACATGCAAGGTGGTTCTTCCTCAAAGATCATCCTTTATAGCTTAATTCGAAAGTGGTTAATTAGCTTCTCCATAACCTCTCAATGGCTGCAATTCGAGAGTAGCTTGCAGTGGGTGTGCACGACAAGTTCTCGAGGTGACCAAACATAGTTCATGTCAGGGAATGTGTTATGTGCACAGATTGCATCCAGTAAATATGAAGACATATATAATCTTGATTGACCGCCCTTGGGAGGATTCAGGGTGTTACCTACATGGATACTTAACTTTTGAACCAACAAATCTGACCAGTTGAGCAGCTTCCCATTGTTCACAACCTGGTTCAGAAGGACTGCCCACCCTTCCAGAAAGGTCTTTGTGTTCTGCTGATTGTGGATTATGTAAGCTAAGATGATCAACAATTTATAGGCCCTCCTGAGAGACCTTGTCTTCTATGTTTTGGTGGGTGTCTATGGAAACTTTGATGGCTTCTTCACCCAACTCTTAACAACATCCCTCGTGACCACATAGTTGTTGGTGGAATAGAAGAGCAAATCCATGAGTGTTTTTGGATCGGGAAAAATGGTACATATGTCGATAATTTTCTGCCATAAAAGTAGCAATCCTTCGTCCGCTGGAACTTCTCAAAGTCATGGTCTTCACATCAATATGTGAGACAAACCAGCTGATGACATATTCACATGGGATGGCTAGATATCTACATGAAATCTGTGTAGTCCTGATCTCTGAACATTAATGTATACATGTCAGTCCTCTATATCTATTCTGAAGTCCTTTGCTGAAAAAGAATCACTAACTTTCTGCGATGTAAGAGTTGAGTCCTTTTCTACATACAGTTGAGTGTCCAAGTATACTAGCAAGTTTACTGACGTTTGCTCAACTGCTTCCCCGATACTACCCTCAGTGGTATATTTTGAAGCAGTTCTCTTGGGTGCCATGATAAGAATGACTGTTGGAGAGAAGTTCTCAACAATTGTGGTACCTATGGGACAGAAAAGACACTCATGGAAAGTAAACAATAGCCTTTTGAAAATCTATCTTCATAGAAAGATTAAGCAAAAAACCGGTGCACTAGTGAGGAAAATTGTGCAATTTTCTTGGGAAAATGAGGGAGACTAGTAGTGGGAACTACGCATTGCACGGTCCCAGTAGCCAAGGTGTAGCCTGAGGCTTGAGACTAGGCAATGTGTAGTCCAGCCTGGGCAGTGATTGGGAGAGATTATGCATTGCGCAGTCTCAGTGGCCAAGGGGAAGACTAAACCCTAGAACTGCACCATGTGTAGTTGGTCCAACTTATAATACACACAACACAGTCTTGGAGGCCAAGCCTCAGATTGAGCTTCTGAATTGCACAGTGCCGAGCTGGGTACTATGAAAACTAGCCAAGGGAAAATGTGGGTATGTCGCGTGGAAGTGTGAGAAACAAGCAGATCTAAGTGATGACGTGAGTTTGAGTCTATATCTACCTAAGTATAGATGAATCAATGTGAATCAAGTTCATAAACTTAACAAACGGAAGGAAAAACAAATGTGTGAGGAGGGTCACCGAAACTACGATCGTTGGTGTGCAAAAACAAGAAAATGAATGGGACACTTATGAAAGGAAATGACAAACAGAAATAACACTTATACAATCTAATACAAGTTAAAATGTCAGCAACCATGAAGAGAAACCAGAAAAAAAAACACTCATAGAAGTGAAACAATAAAAAGCGACAGAAAAATTGACAAAAGACGACAAATACAAAACTCACCCAGAAAAGTGACAACAACTGCACCAAAGGTTCCTTGATCTCCTCAACAATGCTAGAGTTCCAAGATCGAATGTACAAATGAGATCTAGAGATTTCTATTAAATATATTTGATCAAATTAGGTTTTATGACATGCATGCCTAAAATCAAGGAAAAAGAAACACTTGGCATAAATTTCTAAAAATAGGGATTGTGCCACCTTCAGGAAACTAATGATGAATCCCTACTTGCTAGGGAATTTTTTTTCTTTTTGTTTTTTTGCTTTTTTCTTTTTTGGGAAACTCATTATGCACACTGATGGGAAATATTGCACAATTCTGGGGAACTGGGCAACTTTTCAGCTTAGTGCACTGTGAAATTTCTAAGCTCATTGATGGATTGCACAATTTTTGGGCTCAGTGTTAGGATTCCTTCCATGATTGCGTAGTTTCTGAGCTCAAGGTAAAACGACCAGTCTGGATTGCGCAATTCTAATCATCCAGGCTGGCTTGCCCTCATGGATTGCGTGGTTTCCGGAGGCAAGCCCAAAATTGTTGTAAGGCTAAGTCAGGAGGTTAGCTTGTGACTTAGAAAGATCAGCTAAGTGTAAAAACAAGAAAACACAAGCACAGATGAAAGGGATAAGTCTCAATCAAAACATGAATACTTGATGACAGTCAAAGGTAAGCTCATGTCAATAGAAAGGAAGGCTCCAAAATCAAAGCATAAGCAAAATTTTGGAGGGTGGTTGTAGCCGCTACAACACTTGGCGACACATTGGTAGAACTCCAGCTCTCTGTATGGGTATTGTCTCATGCAAAACAAGTCTAACTCTTTAGGAAGTATTGTTCAGTTCATCTATTACCATATCTTCTTCACTTAGCTTGTGTTAAATATATATTTCTTACCATTCTCTTCATCGACGACACACTTAACCAAGATAATTCAATTTTATTTTTTTTCGATTGGTGATGAGAAGTATATAGGTGCACAAGTGAAAATAAATGTTAGAGTCTTAGTTTTCATCTCTGGTGTTGCTCTGCTGCCAGCAAGATTGAACAGTACCCCAGTGGAGTCACTTCAGGGACACAAACATTGCTCTGCTACCAATGATCCTACGATGCCCCGGTGGTTTCTCATACTGTGCCTTTATATACGTTATAACTGCATTATTGGTCTCAACCTGTTGTCAATCATGTGTGGAGTTGAATCTACTTGTTTTACCTACAAATCTTCCAGAATTTTCCTAAGACACACAATTTCTTTTGTTGCCTCAACTTCTGCCACATTTTCTTCCTCTGTTTTGGAATCTGTTGGAACTGATTGTTTGCATGATCTCCAAGAGATAGTTCCGGATCCAAAACTCATATCATAACCTGAAGTAGACATCCCAGTTTCTTTGTCTAAATCGAATTCTAAATCAGAGTATCCAATCATGCTAAAGTCACCCACCTGTGTATACTTGAGTCTAAAGTCTTGAGTTCCCTTCAAGTACTTTAGAACTCTTTTTGCAACAAACCAATGTCCCTCACAAGGCTTTTGCATAAATCTGGAAAGGATTCCAACAGCAAACAAAATGTTTGGTATGGTAGTAGTCAGGTAGTGGAGACTATCTAAAAGTCGTTTATACTTTGTTGAATCCTCAAATTCTTTTCCTTCAATGGATGTGAGATTTAAGTTTTGTTCCATTGGAGTAGTAAGAGGATTGCACTCAGCCATGCCAAAACTATTCAACATATCTCCAATGTACTTCTTTTGAGAGAGGAATATAGACTTCGAATGTTGAGTTACTTCAATACCAAGATAGTAGTGAACATAGCCCAAGTCAGTCATTTCAAAACCTTTCCTTAATTCCTTCTTTATGGATGCAATGTATCTCTCATTGTTTTGTTTCATCAAAATATCATCTACATATACTACAAGGTATACAACTATTTTTCCAACTTTGTTGACAAACAAAGTTGCATCATCAAGATCATAATGTTTGAAGTTGAGTTTCAGAAGATGCTTAGTTAACTTTTCATACCAAGCTCACAGTGCTTGCTTGAGGCCATACAAGGATTTCACAAGTTTTCATACTTTATGTTCATGTCCCTTCACAACAAATCCTTCAGGCTGGGAAATAAAAACATTCTCTCTCATATCTCCATTCAAGAAAGTAGTTTTTACATCCATTTTATGGACTTTTCAACCATTCTGAGCTAATAAGGCAAAGAGTGTCTGGATGGTAGCCCATTTTGCTGTGGGGGAAAAAATTTCCTCTTATTCGACCCCTTCCTTCTGTGCAAAACCTTTTGCCACAAGCCTGGCTTTGTGGTTGTCAAGTGAGCCATCAGCTTTATACATGTTCTTATGGACCCACTTGTAGCCAATTGATTTGGTTCCTAATGGAGGATCAACCAGCTTCCAAGTGCCTTTCTTTATCAAGGCATCATACTCCTTTTGCATCACTTCTTTCCATTCATCATGAGAAGTGGCTTCTTTGAAGGAAATTGGTTCAAAATTTGTAGACAAATTTAGTTCACAATCATAAGAAACATCCATATCTACAGGTGAACCATAATCATCTACATCACCTCCATTTTTCCTAGTTGAATTTCTTGTTCCTGTCTTTCCAACCTCATCAGGATAAACACTTTCAAGTGTCTTTCTCAACCACTTTGGGGGACCTTTCTAATATGGTATAGGTTGTTCAGCTGATTGAGTTAGGACTGAATAAAGATTGAGTCTCCCAATTCTGCCAATCACATCACTCAAAGTATCATCAGTGGTTGGAGTTTCATGTGGAGGAGAGAGTGCTTCAGAAGAAGATTCCACATATTGATCTAGTATAGGAATCCCCCCTTCAAGGTGTGCAATCTAATTATCAAATTCTTGAAATTATTTTTCATTTCAGAATCTATCCAAGCGATCAAGTTTCCGCTCAACAACATTGTCAGCTTTGGAAGATTCAAGAAAGATTACATCTCTAGATACAAAAAACTTTTTATTAACTTCATCATAGAGATAGTATGCTTTGGAGGTATTTGAATACCCCAAGAAGATACACTTACAACTCCTTGCACCAAGTTTGTTTCTATGTACCTTTGGTATCAAGGCATAATAGGTGGAACCAAAGACCCTGAGATGCTTTACCAAAGGAATGTGGCCATACCACATTTCATAAGGAGTCTTGTTTCTAATAGCATTAGATGGACATCTATTCTTTACATATACAACACATAGAACTGCATCAGCCCAAAACATCAATTTTACATTCTTGAAAAACATCATGGAATGTACCATATTTAAGATTGTCCTATTCATTCTTTCAGCTACTTCGTTCTGTTGGGGATTATAAGGCACAGTTCTTTGATGTTTGATCCCATGCTAGCGAAGATAGTTTTCAAATTCATTTGAAGTGTATTTTTTTCCATTATCAGTGTGAATAGATCTAATATGAGATTGTGCATCATTTTCAATCTATGTATGAAAGTTCTTGAATGTTTGAAAAGAATCAGATTTGTTCTTCAATAAATAAATCCAACACATTCTGGTGTAGTCATCAATAAATGTTAACATATATTTATTTCCATTTGCAGAAGTAGCCTGCATTGGACCGCATAAATCTGAATGAATGAGTTCAAGTTTTCTATGTGCTCTGGAATGTGAATCATTAAAAGATTGTTTGCTATGCTTTCCTAGAATGCAAGCATCACATTGCTTAAGTTTCCTACGATTTGTAGGCAAACCAGTGACACCATTTTTCTTCAACAAGTGAAGGTTGTCATAGTTCAAGTGTCCAAATCTAGCAAGCCATAATAGACTTGATGGAAATGTACCTTCATCATAATGAGAATTGTAAGAGAAATTTCGTGCACGAGCAGAGGTACCTTGCAGCTTGAGAAGCCTTTCTTCTTCTATCCCCAACATGAAAAGTGAGTGATTTGATGCTTTTATCACCTCAACCTTGCCATAAAACATATGAATGGAGTGTCCTTGCTGGTGGATGTGGACCAAGGACAACAAGTTTCTCCTCAGCTGTGGGAGATATAAAACATTATGCAAAAGAAAGTCTGGAAGACCATGTAATTTGAGCCTGATTGTGCCAAGCCATGATGGCTTGAGTTTTGATTTGTCTGCAAAGTATACTACTCCATCAACATTGTCAGTAAATTCTTCGAAAAAATCTTTTCTAAAATTCATGTGGCAAGTTTCTCCTGAATCAAGTAACCAATTATTTTTCCAAGAAGAAAGTCAAGCATTAAATAAGTCTTCATTACTCCAATATTACATTGTGCCACAACATAGTGAGGGGATTCAGGTGCTTTACCTTTCTCTTTTTCATTGATTTTACCTTTGGGTTGATTTCTTTCCTACTCAATTCTATCCCAAGGTAACTTTCATGTGGATACATCATGTGATCCATCTCTATTGCAATGTATGCAATGAAGATCAGATTTTTCTGTTTGAGAGTGACTGCCCCCCCTGCCTCTGAAATTTCTTCTTCCTCTTCCTCTTCGACCACCTCTTCCTCTGGAAGAATCTTGAGCATGATTCTTCTCTCTATATGCAAGACACACAACTTCTTCAGAATACTAAGGAACTATCTTCTTCCCAAAATATTTCTCTCTCTCAGCAAATTTATTCACAAGGGAATCAAAGGTAATTTCTTTGAGGTTTCCATTTTCTTGCAATGACTCAAGATAATTTGAATAAGTGGGATAAAGTGCCTTGACAAAATCTATCACAGCAATGTCTAGTTCAACATTAGTGACTTTGATATCATGCATAATAGATTTTACTTTTGATGCAAGAGCAAGAGGATCATCATTTTGTAATTCAAGGCTGAACAATTTAATCATCAGTTGGATAACTTCGAGCACAGAGTGTGAGCCATAGATTTCCTTCAATTTTTGTAAGGCTTCAAAAGAATTCAAAAATGGTGAAATATGATGACTCACCTCTTCATTTACAGATGTTGCAATCAAGGCATAGGCCTTGCTGTTCTTATTTTCCCAAAATGGCGAATTCCTTATCTGAGGTAGGATTTGTCGGTTCATTGCCTCCTCCTACACAAACTCCTTTCCACAACTCATTAAAAATGAGAGTATGTTTGATATTCCGCGACCATTCTGGATAGTTCTCTTTGCCGGTGATAACCACTCCCATAATAGATATCAATGAATTCATTTTAAAATATGTGTACTGTAAAAATACTTATGCTGCCAATGTATAAAATTTGCACTTTTAGTGGTAAAAAAATGCAATTTTGGTGTAAAAAAAAATTACAATTTGATATGTATAGAGGAGAGGTATCACTGGGGGAGGGTATATATGGGAGAGGGAATATGTGGGGGATGGAGTATATGGGGGAGGGGGTTTATGGAAAGGTGTATATGGAGGAGGGTCAATGTATTGACCGAATAGTGGAAGGGAGGTATTAAATCAATCGGGAGAGAACTGAGGTATTTACTATGCAACGAAGGGCCGAGACAGTGCGAGGGAAGGGAGGTATTTATTGTGCAATGGAGTTATATGATCATAGGTTCATAACTATGGCAGAGTTATATGAGCACGAGTTTATAAGCAGTGGTATGGACCGGAGTCAACTAGATTGGAGAGATAGTGCGCAGAGGGAGGTATTCAAAATGTTGTTGTTGTTAGCGTTGTTGGCAAATGGAGATGGAGATGCCCTGCTATTATTGAAGAAGAAGGGTTGGTTGATGAGTATTGGAGATGGATATATATCTAACTCAAATACCCCCACTCTATGCGAGAGGTTCGAGTCAAGGGACCATACAAAAAAAAACAACAAAGACAACAATATTTTTTGTAGAGAATGAAACCTGCCAGTCCAACAAAGTCAACATCGATACCTCCAACGTCCCTGACCTTATAAATTGTCCTCCATAAAATATGATACACAAATATAAAAATAGTAAAATTGACATGTTGATCACTTCCCTTGATTCACACACAGATGACCTGCTGGAATCCTGTGGCCTCAAAGTCAAATTAGAGACTTAAGAAATCACTGATGCTTCTTCTTCTCAGCTGCTGTTGCAACCCATTTTTCTAATCAGTTATAGCAGATTCCACAATAGAGGCAGAATATGTGACAGCGGCAGAGGCAACAAAGTAAATTGTGTGGCTCAGGAAAATCCTGGAATATTTGCAGGTAAAACAAGTACATTCAACTCTACTCATGATTGACAACACCTCTGCAATAAATTTGGCCAAGAACCCAAAGTTCCATGATCGAACGAAGCACATCAATACAAAATACCATCTGATTCGACATCGTGTTGAGGCCAAGACAATCCATCTATGCCATTGTTCCACTAATGAGCATATTGTAGACATCTTCACCAAAGCACCTGGAAGAGAAAAGCTTGAAAGATTCAGAATGATGATTGGACTCACCAACATCCCTTCAGATTAAGGGGGGGAATGTTGACACCTAATCATGGGGATTGAGTGAACACTTGTAAATAATGTAAATAGTAAATAATGGAAAATGAAGATTCATCGGGAGGTGAAACCCAAGCGTCACTCCCTCATGTATATAACCATAAGTAATCTTAATGAATAAGCACAATTCATTTGAGGATTTACCTCCTGGCCTGACAGCTTGCTTCACCTCTCTGTGCAGGAATCCTTTCTCTTCTTTCGCCTTTATTTTATTGTTTTCATATTTTTATTTTGTTCATAGAACTGTGCATAGGAACTTATTTAGTTGACGAGGTGGAAGAGCAACCCCAGCTTATTGAGAGCAGAAGAGGTTGTCCCTTCAGAGAAGGATATTTATTTATACCTCTCAAACACTTGTTAAGTTTTTCCTCCCCTCCTCACTCTACTCGACTTAACTACCAATGATTAACCAAAAAATAAAAGACCGATTAGAGTAGGCGATACTAGTTATAAGCTCAAGCATCGTGATTCTACTATGGTTTTCTCCAAACAAAACATATTTTCCATCCAAGTATCATCGACTAAAAGAATGAAAGACTCATGCAAAGAGAGAAAATAAACAGATAACCAAGCATTGACAGTAGCACAATTCCCTTGTGAACTTCACCATGCTTGGTTCGGAAACCAAACACGATTTTAGGCATAAGCTATCCCACGACTAAAAGAAAGTAAAAAAAAATGAAAGAGCGGAACAAAAAGTAAATCAAGAAAACAAAACAAGTCAACACGACAAAGAAAAATAAACAACTACTCCTACACCTAACCTAATCATAGAATAGGATAGACTCATGTAAAATGAAACTTCCATTGTAGCCATTAGCGCATTGGCTGGCATATGTAAGCGAGGGAATTTATATCAAGAAAGATATTCAACAATACACATAAACAAAAAAGATAATACAATGCATACCAAGATGTTCGAAGTTTGAAAGTGCATGCATAAAAGTATGAAAGGAAAGCACATGTTAGGCAATCTGCGGATGCATTATGGTGTTTAGACACACTACGACTTGAAGATACCCAACAACAAACTTTGAACTATGAAAATAGGCGAACATAAATAAATAAGAAAACTTCCATTTTGCAGTCGTGCTCGCCAAGTATGACTCCTCCAATGAATGAGCAATAGGATTGTGTAATGCAGATGGAGGATGCAAAAATTGTGAAAGAGAATGATTTTCGATGTGCGCAGAAAATTGATGAGGGGCCTTGAAAGATACATCATTTTTCTAGTCGGAATTGAACTTATCTCAAGACTGCGAGAACCTAACATAGCCATCAGCTGGGGCTGAAGTGCATCGACAACTTGTGGAAGTTCCAAATCATTAGAAGGTATATCATCGAAGATCAATGGCTTAGAAAAATAAATAGCGGAAAAATAAGAATCGTGATTGGATGAATGAGTAAAAGGATCACAACAACCATGATTAGAAAATTCAAGATCAAAAACATAGGCATCCTCATGATCTGACGAATCATAAAGAGGGGAAGATGGAAAACAAGAAATTTCACCCTCTAATTTTTCAGAATGATGAGATGATAAATTGGGGAGATTTAAAAGAGAAGATTTTTCCTCTCCACATTTGGATGAAAAACTAACATTCCATGAGTTCTGAAAATGATCAGAAGTAATAATATCATCAGAAACTAAATTTTCACAAGATTCAACAGGAATGAAAAAATCGTGGAAAATGTCAGGATAATGAGGGAGAGGTGCGGAAGGAGAAAAATCAACCTTCATCGTATATTCTTGTTCAGATGTGGACTCCCACACATAGTCATTGTAAATGATATCACAAGTTTTTTGTGGAACACCAAATCCATCCAGAACTTGATCCTCATGAACATTCAAAGAAACATTCGAAACAGGTGAACACAACAACTCACAATCCAGAGGACCAAAGGAACCAAAGGATGGAGGACGAGGAGATAACACTTCATCGCAAACATCAAATTCACAGTCCAAACTTGCACTGGAATTCTGAGTATGTGGGTTGGGAGAAGATGGTTTTAAATCAGCAGATGAATTCTCAAGTTCCCCCACCTCAACATGTGCAAGTGAAGTTATTTTGTTAGAAGGAGACAGAGAGTCACTCAAAACAACGACTTCATATGTCGCATATTTTGAAGCTCTAATATCGCAGTATGTTGGGAGACTTTTGAAAGATTCATATTCATGTGGATTCATCGAAATGTGAACAAGAAATTCAAATTTCTCTTTCATTAAATGCCAATCAACATCATCTTCAGAAAATTCAAAGAAAAAATGAATGAAACGATCGTGAAAATCATCAAGAGATTCATCAGGTGCTTTTCGCAATCACATAATTTTCTTGAACACATATTTGTAATCATACCTATCAAAGGCACGAAAAATTTATGTGGCAAGATGTTCGAAAGAGTGTATGGAAGCAACAGGCAATGTGTAACACCATTCCCTTACGCGCCCTTCGAACGTAAGAGTGAACAACCTACAAGCAACTTCCTCACAATGAATATTGTGCTTCATGTAAAATTCAAGAAAATGAGTGGTGTGCTCAAAGAAGGTTGTTTCACCCTCACCATTGAATTTGAGATTTAACAAGTCATTAATGATTTTCACTGGCTCTTTAAATTTCAAAGTTTTATAAAAAATTCTTGGGGATAAGATACGAGAGGAAGTGATTAGTGAGTGCAGAAAGTTGGAACAGACTTCATGGACTCATCTTTTCATTTGGCCCTCCTTCTAGCACCATAAATGTTGACGGTGTTGGACCCACCAACATTCAGGGGATCTCCCTGATATGAACTCCCAACTAGACCTCACACCGTTTGGAGTAGGATTCCTAGCAATGGGGTGTTGATGATATGCCTTGGTTACGAATATGCATAAAGTGATGTACGATGACTTTGGTGAGAGAAAGTGTGTGACCTTGTGGAAATTCAAGTGCGATGCATGGAGGTTCCAACACATGAAGGGAAAAAGAAGTGAGCCCCTTAGAAGCCTATAATAGTATGCAGCTTGAAAGGAACACACGATCATAATGACATCACAATATAATATGAAGAATAGTCCACAATTTAACAATGACGAATTAATAAAAGAACATGCATTCAACAAGATTCATACAAATGCAAACGAAATAATTCATAAGCATAACATACATTGCAAATACAACAAGAATAGTCCTACTATATTCACAACATATGCATGAAAGCATGTTGGCTCTAAGATTTTATTAAAAGTGAAAGTTCCAATCATACATACACCATTGACGAACCACTAGCCCCAATAGTGGAACGTGAAGTCAACAACACCTTCTCCTCCAAATAAGTATACTCCCTCTACGCTACGGAGAAGCCAAGGCTCTCACAAAACTCCCAAGCTCTTTCTAAGCCTAAGCCTAGCCAAAATCTTGGCTCCCAAAATCCCTTTACATGAGTTATGAGGTTCTATTTATAACAAGAGGGGGTGACCCTTCAACTCCCCTTTGTGACTTTTGGACTACCCTCATGACTCTTCAACTTCTTTACAAAATAACTCATTACATTACATTATGACTCTTCACATTCCAATATTGACACTTGGAATTCCACTTACAAATTAATTACAAATAATATTACAATTTACACTCGTACCCATATGAGACAAAATAGGGTAGAGACAACTTGACAACCTAACAAGACAAAACACTATGATGCTTGAGTTTGGGGAAACTCTAGCTCAGCAACTTCCACTTGATGTTTGTTAGTCACGTAGCGGTGCCAAGCCTGATACTATGCGATGACATCACCAAACTGTGTGATGGTGTCTGGCTGGAAATAGAATCTAGCCTCCATGGAATCTGAGTACAATGATTTGGAACCAGTTTCTACTTTCTTCCAAAGCATGATCAATATTTTCCACACTTGGACTGGGACACCAATGTAGTTGTGCATGTTCTATCTATCACCTCCAAGTCCTCCTTGGTGGTAATCTGTCTTAGCTGCTCCAAGTATTCCTCTACCTAATTTCTGACCTGGTTCCTGGGTTTGGCTTCAATGAGTGCACCAACTGATGGGATATTGTGGGCCTTCACTAAGGAATCTATATTGTTGTATATCCGTGCATACGACGCCTGAATGTTTCCAATGAATGAGGCGATTTGTTTATTGTTTTGGACCAACATCCACACACTTTCTTTCTCCATTTCTTCCCATGGCTTCATATTCTTACCCAATTCAAGTGGCACCCCTTTGTATCGCATTTTCCATTCATGCATCGCACTGATTGAAACTTACACATTTCTAAGAGTTCTGACAAAATATTTACACTGCTGCTGCAAGCCAAGAACGCATACCACTGCCTTATGCGTGATAACAAGATCCTCATAGAGATCCCGCATGGTCTCTCCAAGTTTCGATACTTAATTAAGTATAGTTTCCTTCATTTCCTCCAAGTGGACCTGTGCAAAAGCTGTTTTCCAGGCTGTTACGCAGAGTTGTTCAACCTCTTGCCTAGTAACCTACAAGTTATTTTCCAATTTCTTATTCTCAACCGTCAGACGCTGAGTGTTTGACTTTGTTGCACCTGCGAAGGCCAAGTTGGCTAAGGCAATGGCTTTGGGATCTCTCCTGGTGTCGGCCACAATTACCCTTTCTCTCATAAAAGCAAGAGATGCGAGATCATTTGGAAAATGATTCTTATGTGCTTGTACAATCTTCTTCTAGAGTTCATCATACGACAGATTGTATGTGTCCATAACTAGATCATCATCAAGAGGAACAACTTCCCCTTCCTTGCTTGGAGCTGAATATGTTTCCTGAGGTGGTGGAAAATGAATAGTGACCTGTTGTGTGCTAGGCATCGGGTTGATATCTTGATTATATGGCTATGGTTATGCCTTCATTTCATTGATCTCTATCAATTATTCAATATGTTGAGAAAGCTCTTGATCTTGCATATATGCGTCCTCCTCCTCTGTTGGTTGCTAGTTTTGTTCTTGCTCTTCAACTTGTTTTTGTGTTGTTTCTTCTGCGATTGCATGTTTTGGTGGCATAGAAGAGTGAATCCATGAGTGTTTCTGGATCAGGAAAAATGGTACATATGTCGATAATTTTTTGCCATAAAAGTAGCAAGCCTTCATCTGTTGGCACTCCTCAAAGTCATGGTCTTCACATCAATATGTGAGACAATCTAGTTGATGACATCTTCACATGGGATGGATGGATATCTGCATGCAACCCTGTGTAGTCTTGATCTATGAACATTAATGTATACCTTCCGATCCTCTAGATCTGTTGTGAATTCCTTTGCTAAAAAAGCTTCATTAACTTTCTTCCATGTAAGAGTTGAGTCCTTTTCTACATACAATTTAGTGTCCAAGTATACTGGAAAGTTTACTGGTGTTTGCTCAACTGCTTCCCTAATACTGCTCTCAGTGGTATCTTTTGAAGCATTTCTCTTGGGTTCCATGGTAACAATGACTACTGGAGAGAAGTGCTCAACAATTGTGGTACCTGTGGGACAGAAAAGACACTCATGGCAAGCAAACATTAGCCTTTTGCAAATCTATCTTCACAGCAAGATCATGCAACAAACCGGTGCACTAGTGAGAAAAAATGTGCAATTTTCTTGGGCAAGTGAGGGAGACTAGTAGTGGGAACTGCGCATTGCACAGTCCCAGTAGCCAAGGTGTAGCCTGAGGCTTGAGACTGTACAATGTGCAGTCCATCCTGGGCAGTGACTGGGAGATACTGCACATTACACAGTCTTAGTGGCCAATACATAGATTGAGCACTGGAACTGCACAATGCATAGTTGGGCCAGCCTATACTATGTACAACGCAATCTTAGAGGCCAATCCTTAGCTTGAGCTTCTAAATTTTGAAATGCCCAGCTGGGCACTGTGAAAACCAGCTAAGGGAAAATGTGGATCTACCTGGTGGAAGTGTGGGAAACAACCAGATCTAACTGTTGATGTGAGTTTGAGTGCAGATATGCGTAAGTATATATGAATCAATGTGAATCAAGTGCAAAAAATTAATAAACGGAAGGAAAAACAAATGTGTAAGGAGGGTCACCAAAACAACGATCGCTGGTGTGAAAAAACAAGAAAATGAATGTGACACTTATGAAGGGAAAATGAAAAACTGAGCTAATACAAGTTAAAATGCCAGCAACCATGAAGATAAACAATCAAAAGACCACTCATAGAAGCAAAACGACTAAAAGCGACAAAAAAAAGCAACAAAAGACGACAAAAACAAAACTCTCTCGAAAAAGAAATGAAAACTGCACCAAAGGTTCCTTGATCTCCTCCGGAATGCTATAGCTCTAAGATTGAATATACAAATGAGCTCTAGAGGGGTCTCTTAAATAGATTTGAGCGAATTAGTGTTTATGACATGCATGCCAAAAATCAAGGAAAAAGCGACACTTTTAGTAAATTTCTAAAAAATAGGGATTGTGCCACCTTCAGGAAACTAATGATGAATCCCTACTTTCTAGGGATTTATTTTTTCTTTTTTCTTTTCTTCTTTTTTCTTTTTCAGGAAACTCGCCATGCACACTGTTGGGAAACATTGCACTTTTCTGGGGAACTGGGCAACTTTTTGGCTGAGTGCACTGCGCAATTTCTAATTTTAGTGATCAATTGCACAATTTCTGGGTCAGTTTTGGGATGCCTTCCATGGCTGTGCAATTTCTGAGCTCAAGGAAAAACTTCCAGTCTGGATTGCACAATTCCAATCATCAAGGCTAGCTTGCCCTCATGGATTGCGCAGTTTCTGGAGGCAAGCCCAAAACTATTGTAAGGCCAAGTCAAGAGGTTAGCTTGTGACTTAGAAAGATTAGCTAAGTGTAAAAACAAGCAAACAAAAGCACAAATGAAAGGGATAAGTCTCAATCAAAACATGAATACTTGATGACAGTCAAAGGTAAGCTCATGTCAACAGAAAGGAAGGCTCCAAAATCAAAGCATAGGCAAAATTTTGGAGGGTGGTTGTAGCCACTACAAAAAATTACAAAAGTGATCATGAGTCATGGAATATGGGCACTTCTATGGATTCTTTCAATTCTGCAAATAAAAATAGCACATTTTATTTAGATTTTAAATTGGGGAGCAACACTGCTCACAATTTTGATAATGAAGCTACTAGAAACAGGTTTGCAATAGAAGTTGTTCATGTATCAATCCCCCTTTAAAGTGACCACAAACCACCATTGAGTAAAAAAATGATGCTTCTGCAATAAATGCCCTATATGCTTTAGGTATTATGCAATATAACATTTTGGTGCAGCCCAAGTTAAAGTTGCTTCCATGAACTAAGCCATTGGATGCTACTTCTCAAACCACAATATTGGAAGTTCAAGAGGTATTGCAAAATCTAGAATTTTATATAGTCATCATGCATAAGTTGTGTCTTTAAATTTTTTTAATGCATTCTATCAATTCCTCGACATTTAATGGAAAAATTCACACAGTTGATTGATAAGAAAGTCACATGAATTCCATTCCACTGTTGGTTCATTGTCTGTTGAGGTTTCCAGCGAAGTTGTAGGAAAAAACACTTAGCCAACTATAAAGTCTTTGGGGGAATCTGACTTTGAAGAGGATACATATCTAGTGAGCAACCAAAATTAAATTTGAAGCCTCGTTCATTTCTTTTTGAGCAACTTGAAGCAAGTAATGAAAATAACAGGTTAGCCCTTACTTTCCTTTACCAATACTTGGTTCTTTATACCAATTAATGGAATGATTCTATAGAGTGTTCATCAATGTCAAAGTTTGCATCTATGGAGGAATGAACATTTTTGTAATTAAGATAGAGAAAAAGTGCATTCTTAGATGGTTGTTACCAATATTATATTACTGCATAGCACATAAGAAATGGAAGCAGTACTTGGTTTTTGTAACCTTATACTAATTATTGGAATGATTTATGCCATTGTTCATTGTGTCAAAGTGTGCATCTTTGGAGATATAATGATGTTTGTAATTGAGATATTATAGAGAAAGTACATCTTTAGATGGTTGTGACACTTATTATAAAACGAAATTGCACAGAATGGGACAATACCTATAAACGCAATTGATCCTTGCAATAAACGTTAAAATAACTTCCCTAAATGGGTTTTTATAGGAAAGAAGAATATAAAAACTAATTTTAAATGGTAAAAACTTGATATGTAGTGTGGACTTTGAGGAAAAAGTAAATATACATAGAAATATGTGAACATAGTCCTTTCCTCCAGGTTGATGCTATGTTGGTTATTGTATATTTAATATCCTTCTTTTTTGCATAGAAAAAATCTTTTGATGTTATTGATGAAGATCTTACATGATGACGGTTTGAACTCCAATTTATTCCACCACCAAAGTGGTAGATTTTTCCTTCAAACCCAAACATAACATGTTGCAAATTCTCCTTAGATATTGTGCTCTTCCTACTGCAAATGTCAACACAACCATAAAAGTACACTAATAAACTTGTCAAAACCATTGAAACTACAAAAAAAAATGATCGATCTAACCAAATCCAAGTCAGCGAAGATATTATTTTCTAAACCTTCCACCATTCAATAATGATAGATCTGTTAACAAAATTAACATGATTGGATAGAATCAGTGGTAAATAGAAATCCTGAGGTATTTATTTCTAATCTAGTGTCTTTTCTGGTTTCTTGAAAATATTGGGAGAGTGAATTGCTTATGGTTCGATCAATGAGGTGCAAGATATGGAAAAAATCTTGTTGTGAGGTAAGCCATGCAAATTGGATAATTGGTTTCCTAAAAGCAAGCTACCACCGATGGAAAATTTCTCATGGTACCCATAGCCTTCTAACATGATTTCCTATAGTCTTATTCTACATCCCATCTCTATGTTGAGAATTTATCTGAACAGGATTGTGACTCTCATCAATGTTTATTTCTTATTTCTTGTAACCTTCATTGCCTAAATATTCCAACTGACCTTTATGCCCATGCTGTCAAATTTTTCCTTCAACTCTTGTTTTTTTTCCAAATCACCCTGATTCCCAAAAACTTCACCAACCAATGAAGTTTTGTAGCAGATCTTATTGAATTCTTACGAAATTTGACCATTGTGCCATAGAGATGATGAAATTCCGATATCACCTTCATTGTATTTACACAATGTTATCCTTTATTTCCTTTATGAAGATGAAATCTTCTTGGAATTAGTACTTGTGTGGTTGATCTCGATCATTATTTCTCAGTTCTCCCACTGCTTACTCCTTGGATCTTCAAGAAGAATTAGGAGTGTCTTCATCCTTTTCTCTTTCTCTTGGTTCACTTCCATCTTCCCTCCCTTATGTTATCTCCGTTATTTCTTTCTTTAAAAATTATCCCTTTCCATTTAATATTAGCTCCACCTGATTTTCTATTAATAATTAATGTCATGCAGCCACAACAACCTATTATCAATGTCTCAATATCCTGTTCTACACTTCATACTTGATTACATTTTTATTTTAACCATCTCTTTAAAATGACCTAAATTTCCATATAAATGAAAATTTGAATACTTTATTGCTTCAATCTGACTACTGTACTATTGATTTAGATGAACTATCTTTAAGACCTTGAGTTATGAATCTCTAATAGTACTTGGATGAGGGGAAACATTCATCTTTCGAAGGTTGAATACCACCTTGCATTGGCTCATCCATATTTTTCATAGCAAGCATTGAATTTCCCATCATCGTCAATGTCTTATTTTTCATGGCTTTAAACATTCATGATCTTTCAAAATGTGGAATATTGTGTTGAAAATACCATGCTTCACTAAATTCAATGATCATTGTAGTCCCATTTTGTCACTAGATGAATCATGAAACATATCATACTCTTTCATGGGATTAAAATTTGGTCGGGGTAGCATATCACCACCCTCACTTGAGTTAGAATTATAATCTAGTCCATTAATTTCTCCCTTAGAAGACGAACTTATTCATAAGTAGTGATAAGAAACCCAAACTGGGATTCTATTATATGACTAATCAAAAGACCCCACTTGTTTGGACCTTTAACAAGTTGGAATTCCTCCTCGTCACTAACTAATGATTTTCCACCTTCATCACTGTTTATTTTTTTTTCTTTCTTTTATTGAAATATGGCAACAAGAATATTCCAATTTAATTTGTCCTTGAATTAAATTGTGAATTAAAATCGAATTTAGTCTTAACAGCTACTTGGAAATAATTAATTAATTTACTTTAAATTAATTAGTTGGAGAAATTCAAGTTAGAAGTCTTTCTGAAGTCATGCAAGAGTTATCCCTTAAATTAAGGAGATAAGATTGAGTTATATTTGAGTTGTAATTAGTTAACTCAGTTTACTGAGTTAAGTCTAGTTAAATTAGTTCCAAACTATTTGGGGAACCAATAGTGAGTTAACAGTTAGTTGATGCATTAATGCACTCAACTAGTGCTACTCCAGTTAACTAAATATTCCCTCATCAGAAACTCATGCATGTCTATTCTTTTTTTTTGCTAAGGCAAGAGTGGATCCTTCTTATTCAATTAAAAAAGAGAAAAAAATGTACAAACAGCGACCTCGGCGGTGGGGCTCACCAAAAAGATAGGCCCACCCCCATCCATGGTCGCAAGATGACAAATTAAACCCATGGACGTAGCCCACCAAAACAAACTAGCAGTCCAAAACTGACTGTTGGATCCTAAGCTAAAGATCTATCAGATGAAAGACATATTGGGTGGCCAACAAGCTCACCTTTTAACAAACACATCGAACCCGATGAACCCTATAAACCATAATTTATAATCAGATCGGATCCGTTTTTGGCATAACCAACAATCACTTTTACCGCCTGAAATCCACAATTTGCGTGCGATTCCTGTGAGGTCATGCAAACAGCTCGAAACATAACCGTTGTATCGGACCCACCAACATGCATCCTCAATCCTGGCCGAGGAATGCCCTCGCTTGATCCAACGGTTAGGGATCATATCGCGCTGGCTAAAAGCACCGATAGTTAGAGCACGATGAGGGTGGTATTTCCTCCCCACCCTTAGCCATGTGTCGCATGGTGAGTGGAATCGCTCCCGATTGTGAAAAACTGCTTCCGGCCTAAAGAGCATGTGATAAACCAAAAACCACCTCGAGGGCAGTAAAGCATTCACAGGAATGCAAGCGGGGATTTTGCGCCTTGCTGAGAAAATCTGGATTCCGGCGCCAGGGCCAAAGGAAGATGAAGATCCCTCCTTCTAGCCGTCCCTCTGAGACTACTAGTGTGTTGTTACTTGGGTTAAGGAGGTCGACATAGACCTGCATCCTAAAAAGTACCTCACATATGTCATAACATTTCATAATGAATCCAGATCGACAGGTCCCCATCTATGTGGCTCTGTTTCGGAAATTTTGTCTCTTGATTTTTCCTAATGTTGTTGTTGGTCGTTGATGGCCCTGGATGAGCATCCCTCCTTCAACCTGTCATCCGTTATCTCCTCCCACCAGCAGCACAAGTCGGTATGCTTGTTTCGTACCCCCTCATTTGCAAGCCAGTCCGCAACTTTGTTGGCTTCCCTACAAACATGCACCAACCTAAGAGTTCTCAGCCTTCGTAGGTGCACTTGGATTCTTTGGTAGACTTGCAGAAGCTGCCAGTGTTCTGAGATTTTCTCAGGAGTAGTGCCAGCATTTATCCTCTTCACTGAGTTAATGACTAATTCTGAGTCAGCCTCAATGATGACATTGTGAATGTTGTGCTTGAGCAGTATTTCCAGGCATAATTCCATCGCCATGAGCTCAGCCATATTGTTGGTTGCTTTTCCTAGATAACTGTGGAAGATGACTTGTATGTTTCCTTCCTCATCCCTCAAGACCCCTCCATAACCAGCTTCTCCCGGATTCCCTTTTGAAGCCCCGTCTATGTTGAATTTTAAAAAGCCATGAGAAGGGGGTTGCCAAGAAGACTTGTCTGTTGAGGTCTTCTTGTTAATCTGCATTGAACCCTGAGGGGAATGAACCTTGAGCTCTAACTTCTCCAAAATTCTGACCTCTCTTTGACCGATGGGTTTGCAAGTATCTGCACCTCCCAGGATATGAACAATCTCTTTGAGTTGTTTAAGGATTAGCTTAAGGATGCTGCTCACTGGACTTGCTTTCTCCTTGAAAATCCTATTGTTGCGCTCCTTCCAAACATTCCAGATTATGAATCCTGGGGTCAGCATCCAGGCGGAGTTAATGATCTCATTGTCCGAAAAAAAATTCCGCCAATTCTTCAACGTAGTAGTGATGTCATTAACATTTCTGTCTGTCTGCTCAAAGACTTCTCCAACCCAATTCCAAAGTATTGTAGTGAAAGTGCATCTATTCAGTAGATGATTTGTAGTTTCTTCTTGTTGTCTACATAAGTGACATCTTGAGGGGCCAACAAAGCCTCTTTTTCTTAGGTTATCCCATGTCAGAATCTTGCCCTGTTGAACCAGCCACTTGAACAGTTTTACTTTCATCCAATGAGGATTTTCCCAGATTTCTTTCCACGTCTTATCAGTGTTTGGAAGGTTAAGCCCTGCATCTATTCTTTTGGCTTCCTTAAGGTTGAAGAGACCTGTCTTGTTCTTTCCCCATCTTAGTTGATCATTCAAGTTTGAGTTCAAGATTTGTCTCTTGTCTAAAAGACCTTGAAGGGCTATAGCTTGAGTATGCAACATGCCCATTCCACTGTAATCTGGAAGTTTCCAAGTTCTCCATTTCCCATCATTCCTTGATTGGTCCCAATAGTCACTTACCCACCTTAGTCCTTTGTTGATGGTATCGGTGTGGATGTCTGCTAATTCTTCACTTCGGAGATTGTCCTCCTGCTGCTAATTGTCCTCCCAAAACCAAGCCAGGTTCCCATTTCTGATCTCCCAGAAACTATTGTTTTGGACTAGGGCCCTGTTTTCCCATGCCCTATTCCAAATTGCAGAACCTTTTACTTGTCCTATCATTCTGATTAGATTTTTCTCCTGCCAATCACTAGCATATTTGTGCTTCCAGAGTTTTGCCCAGGGGGCTTGTATTTCTTTCAGCCATCTCCACCAGATCTTGGCACCAAGAACTCTATTTAGAATTCCTAGGTCATGAAGACCCAAGCCGCCATGGGACTTAGGTTTGCATAATCTGTCCCATGCCACAAGGGCCCATTTCTTCTTTTCTTCCCCTTTCCCCCAGAGAAAGTCTCTATGAATGTTTCTTATATTGGTAATTACATCGGTTGGTGCCGGAATGGCAGATAGCATATAGATAGGGATACTTTGGAGGACAGCCTTAGTGAGAATCAGTCTCCCTGCTAAATTTAGTGCTTTGTTTGGCCATTTGCTGATCTTATCTTTTAGCTTATTAAGAACAGGCTCCCAGATATCCTTGTGAAGTGGTTTGTCAGTGAGAGGAACTCCCAAGTACTTCACAGGTAGTGACTCCCTTTGAAAGCCCAAAATTCTGGAAATATTTCTTTGAATTGAAATATATGTATTGAAAAAGAAAATATTTGATTTAGTGAGACTTACCTCTGTGTCTGCTACCCTAGCAAACTCACTTAGAATCTGTTTGAATGCTTTGGCTTCCTTGACAGTGGGTGTGCCTTGAAGCATAGTGTCATCCACAAATTGCTGATGTGTCACCGTGTCCCCACCTTGAGTGAGTCTCAGACCCTGAATTCTCCCTTCCTCCTTAACAGCTCTGATAGCTCTTCCTAACCCTTCCATCATTAGAATGAAAAGGAAAGGAGAAAGAGGATCTCCTTGCCTGAGACCTCTAGAAGGCTTGAAGGTTTTGGAAGGAGCGCCATTGAGAAGAATTGAACAGCTGGCTGTGGTAACTAGCGCCATAACCCATTTAATCCAATTGTAATCAAAGCCATAGGCTTTTAAAATTGCTCTTATGTACGACCAGCTAAGTTTTTCATAGGCCTTTGCTATGTCCAGCTGCATTATCATTCCTGCCTGTTTGTTGGTAATGAGTGAATGAACCATTTCATGTGCTTGAATTATATTATCTAGAATTTGTCTTCCTTCCACATAGCCCATTTGTTCCTCTGACACTAGGGTTGGGAGGAGAGGTTTGAGACAGTTGGCAATGACTTTGGATATAATTTTGTATATCACATTGCATAATGCTATAGGTCAAAATCTGTCTGGAGAGGTGGCCTTCTCCTGTTTGGGGATTAAGGCTATGAAAGATTCATTGAGCGCCTTTAAGACTTTCTTAAATCTTCGAGAGTCTTCCACTACCTCCAGGATGTCCTGTTTCACTATCCTCCAACAAGCTTTGAAAAAGTCCACATTAAAGCCATACAGGCCTGGTGCTTTCCCATTTTTCATCTCTTTCACGGCTTCCTCAATTTCTTCCTTTTTTACTTGTCTATTGAGATTGAAATTATCTTCTTTGGTAACCAATTTAGGGATGTACTGAGTGAATTTTTCCGTAAACTGGTATCTATCTTCCGAGGTTTCCTCAGCAATTTTCTGAAAATGTTGGAGTAGAACCTTCTCCATCTCTTCATGAGTGTTTCTCTCTATTCCATGTTGATCTGTAAGTTTCACAATTCTATTGTTGTTTCGGTGAGCTATGGTGGATCTGTGAAAGAATTTGGTGTTTCTCTCCCCTTCTTTAATCCATTGTACTCTAGATTTCTGTCTCCAGAGTATTTCCTCTTGAAGGCATCTGTTGTCCCACTCCTGCTGGAGTGACTCTGCCATCTCTTTCCTTTCATCTGTATAGCCTTCTGTGATAAGAATATGGTTTATTTCCTTTAGTTTCTTTTCCACCTCTCCTTTAGCTTTGAAGATGTTACCAAATTCCTTTTTATTCCACTCTTTGAGTTTGCCTTTAATGTGTTTGAGCCTGCAGTGAAGAAGGAACATCTTTGTACCTTGAAGGTGAAGCTCTTCCTTCCACCATTTTTCAATGTTTGTGAGGAAATCTGAATGTGTGAGCCAAGCATTCTCAAACCTGAAGGGGGTGTTCCTTGGTTTGCCAAAAAGGGAAGCTTCCAATTGGATAGGCCAGTGATCTAAACCCCCAAAAGGTAGTATGAGTGCAGTAATGTTGCTTCCCCTGAGAAGAAGTTCCTCTGAAACCATAAATCTGTCCAATTTTGAGGCCACTTGGGTAGGGCCCCCTCTTTTGTTATTCCAAGTGAAGATTCCATTGCTTGTTTCCATATCAACCAATTTCATATTGGTGATGAAGTTCTGGAAGGCAATTGAGTCTCTACCAAGTATTCTAGTTCCTCCTTTCTTCTCCATGAGTGATTTTGTTATGTTAAAATCACCTCCAAGAATCCAGGGTAGAGCTGGGTATCTCTTCTTCATATCCTCCAATGTTGTGAGGAGTTGAAGTTTTTCCTCCATTGGTTGCGGACCATAGACATTGGTGATCATGTAACATTGTCTATCACCCACCGGTTGGAAAATCAGAGAAAGGTGATGTCTGGATGCCTCCGCATCAATCACACCAAATTTTTGTGGATCCCAGAGAGTGAGAATACCACCAGCAGATTTATTTGCCTTAACTTCAAGGTATTCATATCTATTTACCCATTTGCTATGTTTTTCACGGATCCTCTCCACTGAGCATTTTGTTTCCTGTATGAATACTATGTTAGGTTTTTCCTCTCTGATCTTTTTACCTAGATTCCTCTGTTTTCTTCTGCTCCATAGTCCTCTAATGTTCCAGGTTGTGATTTTCATTGAGGTGGCATTTTAAAGGAGTAACTGGAAAGGTCTTTCATCCCTCCTGAATCAATCATGAGTTTGCCACACTCTAGTAGTAGTTCTTTCTGTCTTTTTCTTCCCCTTCTCTTGCCTAGATTCTTTGTTAGTTTTCTTGTTATTAATCCTATTGAGGAAGTCCCTTTGTTTTCCTGGTTGTCATGTCCTCTTTTGACTCCTATAGCTGTTTGATGTGCCTTGTTAAGGAATATCTATTGGACCTTGTCCACATCCTCCTGAGGGATGGAGTTTATTCCCAGGTTGCCTCCCTGTTTTAGAAACTTTTCCAGCTCTAGGTTCTCCCTTTCCAGGATCTCCTGTAAATCTTGATCCTCTATACCACTTTCACTTTGAGTCATTTCCTGGTCTTTTTCTATTTCCATGGTACTCAAAGGGTCCGTCATGTGTTCATTTTGTTCCTGAGTGTACTCCATGCTGGTCTCTTTTTCTTTCCCCCTTGCTGTCTAATTCTTTGTACTCTCTTTATCCCCTCCATCAGCTTCTTTTTCTCCTAAGATCTCAAAACTGTTGTAACTTTTTGTTTTATCATTCACACTAGGGTTCTTTTGTGTCTTCCTTCCTCCTCCTTTTCCTTTTCCTCCTACTTTGGTGAAACCTGTCTAGTCTTTTCCTTTGTTGGTATTTAGGTTTTCCTCCCTTCTATTGAGAGGACAGTCTCTGGATAGATGCCCATGCTCATGACATTTGTGACATCTGAACGGGATATGTTCATAGTCAACTGCTTGAACCCATTCCTCATCATAGACTTCTAGAATGACCTCATTTGGAAGGGCTCCTAATAGGTCCATCTCAACACATATACGGGCATAGGATGTATATTTTCCCCTTAGAGTTGCCTCTGAAATTTTTAAGAAATGACCTAATTTATTGCCTATAGCTTTTAAAGACTCTGGCATCCAGTAATCTAAAGGTAAGGAGTATAGTCGAATCCATACCGGTATCGAAGTGAAGGTTTCTCATTCTGGCACAAAGTTCATCGTCCATGGCTGCATATAGAGACCCACAGCTGCAAAGAAGTATGGCCCTCCTTCAAAAATTCTGTCTCTGTCTTCCATGTTCGTAAACACCACAGTGAAAAAACCTTTGGATCCAAGATGTATATTTAACACACCCTTTGGTTTCCAGTTGTATTTTATCTAGAAGTACAATGCTTTCTCTGATGGCCAGATTCCCATAAATTTGCATATGATGGCATAGTTAGCCATGTGATCCTTGTGCGCTTGCAGAGTTGGATCGTTCAGAATAACCCGAGGTTTAGTTATGGTCTTGGGTTTACAGGGCCCCATCTTAGATCTATTCTCTGATCCTTGACCTCTGTCTTCCTCTTTCTCCTCCTAACAGTCTTCTTCGTGGGCCCCTTGATCTGCATTGGTTTTTCTACCTTCCGCCTTCTGAGTTTTTATGTTTTTTGCCTTGACCTCCAAGGGCTGTGGAGGTTTGTTCTTTTTCCCTCCTCTTCCTCTATTTGCTACCATATTACTATAGGAGGGAGTGGAGCTCCCTCCTCCCTGTGTCTCCATGGATGCTTGTTTCCCTCTGTCACTTGCTTCATTAAACCCTAGAACCAGAGCTGCTGCCGGTTCTCTCCATCTGGTTAAGTTGCTTCTTAATTCTACCTTATTTATCTATTTTTGTGCAATAACGGTCCTTTGCCTTTATATTTCAACTTTCTAGGGACATTTTTAAGATGATCCTCATGCATGTCTATTCTGAGAAAGACCTAGTTGAGATTAATGTTCAAGGATAGTGTATTATCAGTTGCATGTGTTTTCTCATGGAGAAAACTCATGCATGCAGTCAAGGATTCATCCTTGAGGATTGCACAGTTTTGAAGGCTTGTTTTTCCTCTTGGTAATAGGAAAATCATCCACAAGGAATAGCGCAAGGAAATAGGAGCTTGGAGGGCAGAGAGGAAGGTTGGAGAGAAGCCAAGATTGCCTGTGAGCATCTGTGAGGATTGTACTGAGAGTTGGCTCGTTGTGAGAGCTAAATCTTTGTATAAGTCCTATGTATTTCCACCATGTATGATAATACAATAGTGTGGGGTTTTTAGCTGAGGCTTTCCCCAAAGTATTTTCATGTGTATTGTGCCATTGATTCTTCTTCTTATGGTTATATTGTTCAGCCCGATCTTTAAGCTTCTGCAAATTGATAGTAGAAGTAGGTTATAGTATTTTGCTTTGATTTATATTGCATTATTGGGTTAACCTATCACATATTTTCTACATGGCATCGAAGTTGTGAACAATATACTAAGAAGAGAATTCAAAGTTTGAAGTTCAGGGTTGCAGGTGAAAATCGAATTCATATCATACTTCAAGGTTGGCCAATGGCATTCTATGGCTTGAGACTCGAGTATGCCTTGGAAGGTAGCTCGAATTACACAGCATGGAAAGATAGAATGGAGTTTGTATTAGAAGACAATGGCTTGAAGCAATTCATTGATCAAGAAATCCCAAAGCCAGCTTCAACTAATGCACAAGAGTTGGCTGAATGGAAGAAGTGTGTGGCGAAGGTGAAACGGATCATTCTTGAGGGAGTTAGAGACCATATTGTCTCGATTCGCCATGAGAAGGATACTCCATTTTCAATGTGGAAGACATTGAAGGACCTCTACCAGAACAATAGCAACCAGAGGAAATTGGTGCTCAAGGATAAGCTTTGAAGAATCAAGATGGAGAAGGGCGATACTATTTCCACATATTTGAACAATCTCACCACCTGCAGAGATGAGCTTGGCAGTGTGGGAATAACTACTGTTGATGATGATATGGTGAGCCTCACTCTCCTTGGCCTTCCAAAGAGTTGGAATAGCTACCAGGACTCTGTGAATGGAAGGTAGAAACTACCGGATTGGGAACGACTGTGGTCAGATCTTATGCAAGAGGAGATCACGAGGAGCACATTAGATGGTTCTTCATCTAAGAATGATGATGAAGAAAATCTGGCCTTAGCAAGTAAGGCAAGGAAAGGGAAGGGGAAAGCTTCCCATTTCAACTCGAATTCTTCTCATGGAGGGAAGAAGGGTGACATGTCTAAAGTAATATGCTTTAATTGTCACAAGATGGGACATTATGTGACTAATTAACCATCGAAGAAGTCCAAGAAGGGATCCTCGAAAGGATCGGAAGGTGAGGCATTAGCCTCTCAGTTCGAAATGGACTTTACCCTCATCGCATGCATGGTGTCATCGATGAAGGCTTATGTCTGGTATCTTGACATTGGAGTCTCATTCCACATGACCGGTGATAAAAACTTATTCAGTGCCTTAGAGGAGAAAGACCTCAAGATGCGCATAGAGATGGGTGACAACGGAAGGTATAGTGTTTCAGGAGTGGGCACAGTTGCTTTTCAAAGGGAGCATGGAGCTCCTCTCACCTTGACAGATGTGATGTATGTGCCTGGACTAAAGAATAATTTGGTATCGGTCGCGATGTTGGAGGATAAAGGCTATGATGTTGTCTTCAGTAAAGGAAAGGCATTCCTAAGACACATAGCCATGGGTCAGACCAAGAGGATAGGGATTTGGGTGAAGAATCTCTATAATCTAGAGGTAGATGATTATGCAGCATTGAGTATGAAAGAAGAATTGGTGCAAAGCCAAGACATTGGCGAGTTGTGGCACAGGCGGTTGGGCCATTTTCATCACGGGGCGTTGAAGATAATGCAGCAGATATCTACAGGACTTCCCAAAGGTAAACTTGAGAAAGTTGACACATGCAAAGGTTGTACCTTGGGAAAGTACACCAAGTCTTCCTTTCATGATCGAGATAGTCGAGCAAAGGCTATCTTAGAGTGAGTTCATACTAATTTGTGTGGACCATTCTCGATGGCATCCACAGCGAAGCAAAGGTATTATGTGATTTTCATTGATGACTATTCTTGTAAATGTTGGATTTATTTCATGTAGAAGAAGGACCAAACTTTCACAAAGTTTTGTGAGTTCAAAGCTTTGGTCGAGAAAGAGTCAGGGAAGAAGATCAAGGCCTTGAGAAGCGACAATGGTGGAGAATGTGTCTCTTAAGAGCTTAAGGACTTTTGTGCAGTGGAAGGAATTAAATGAGAGTTGACGGCACCTCATAACCCACAACAAAATGGGGTGGCCGAGAGGAAGAACAGAACTATTGTAGGGGTAGCACGGGCAATGCTGCATGACCAAGGCCTACCACTTCACTTGTGGGCTGAGGCATGCAACATAGTGGTCTATTTGCAGAGTAGAAGCCCACATCGCATACTTGGGATGAAGACACCAGAGGAAGCTTTCTCCAGTAAGAGACCAGATGTGGGTCACTTCAGGATCTTTGGCTCAGCGGTATATTTCCATGTGAAAAAGGATGCACAGAAGAAGCTTGAGCCGATAGCAGAGTTGGGGATATTTGTGGGGTACACTGATACACCTCACAACTATTGGGTGTACTTGCCTACCAATCCGAGGACAGTGGTTCACAGTGATCTCAATTTTGATGAGTAGAAGGCCATGCAATTTTCCCTTGAGAGGGAGCTCCAACTACAGGTTGTGGAGGAACTGTTGGTTCCTAAGGAGGAGGAGACTTAGACTGATGCGGAGTAGCCGCATGCAGAGGTTCCAAGAGTGGATACATCCACTCAAGCAGAGTCTTCCAAAGATGGACGGAAGCACACAAGATAAGCTGACAGATTGTTGGAGGATGCGAGAGAGAATGTGGGAGCACCATCTTCTCAGTGCAGACAGAGGAGGTCACCTGAGAGGTACACTGGATACATGGCCCTTGCTGGGGAATGCGTTGAGACGATCCATCTTCCTTTGAGAAAGCAATGCAGCAGCCGATTTGGGTTGATGCTATGGTGGAGGAGTATGACTCCATATTTCGTAACAGTGTTTGGGACGTGGTTTCGAGACTGGAGAACAAGTTAGTTGTGAGTTCCTGTTAGCTTTACAAGGTAAAGCAAGCTGTTGATGGTAGTGTGGAGAAGCATAAGGCAAGATTTATTGCCCGTGGCTTTTCACAGGTCGAGAGGATCATGTTGTTGTTGTATATTTAGACAGAGGAGCAAGATGCTGACATTTTGACAAAGGCATTGTCAAAGTGTAAATTCGAGTTCCATAGAGACAGGATCGGGGTGGCAGATAATCCCTTTCTTGTTGAGAGGGAGTGTTGAAATATGGCAACAAGAATATTCCAATTTAATTTTTCCTTGAATTAAATTGTGAATTAAAATCGAATTTATTCTTAACAACTACTTGGAAATACTTAATTAATTTATTTTAAATTAATTAGTTGGAGAAATTCAAGTTAGAAGTATTTCTGAAGTCATGCAAGAGTTATCCCTTAAATTAAGGAGATAAGATTGAGTTATATTTGAGTAGTAATTAGTTAACTTAGTTTACTGAGTTAAGTCCAGTTAAATTAGTTCCAAACTGTTTGAGGAACTAATAGTGAGTTAACAGTTAGTTGATGCATTAATGCACTCAACTAGTGCTACTCCAGTTAACTGAATATTCCCTCATCATAAACTCATGCATGTCTATTCTGAGAAAGACCCAATTGAGATTAATGTTCAAGGACAGTGTACTATCAGTTGCATTTGTTTTCTCATGGAGAAAACTCATGCATGTAGTCAAGGATTCATCCTTGAGGATTGCGCAGTTTTGAAGGCTTGTTTTTCCACTTGGTAATAGGAAAATCATCCACAAGGAACAACGCAAGGAAATAGGAGCTTGGAGGGCAAAGAGGAAGTTTGGAGAGAAGCCAAGATTGCTTGTGAGCATCTGTGAGGATTACTGCGAGCTGGCTAGCTGTGAGAGCTAAGGCTTTGTGTAATTCCTATGTATTTCCACCATGTATGATAATACAATAGTGTGGGGTTTTTAGCTGAGGCTTTCCCCAAAGTATTTTCATGTGTATTGTGCCATTGATTCTTCTTCTTCTAGTTATATTGTTCAGCTCGATCTTTAAGATTCCACAAATTGATAGCAGAAGTAGGTTATAGTATTCTACTTTGATTTATATTACATTATCGGGTTAACCTATCATAGATTCTCTACATCTTTGTCTTCCAGGAAGATACCGGAACAAAATCATGCAATATTGCAACATGGAATTGTGGATACCACTTTTGGACTCCCTGTCTCCATTGGCATAAGAGAGTTACTATGCATACAACTATGGTGGGTTTATACATACCACTGAAGTGCAGAGCTGCCAAAGAGGTTGTTTACCTTAATAGCTTTACCAAGACCCATTTCATCTCCTATTATTCCTCCTACCCTCTTGCTATGTAACTCCCATAACCACTTTACTCTTGTTTTCTGATAATCAAGAACATTGTCAAAGATTCTAGCAAGAATTTTCAATCCTCCTTCAAGAGTTAAAATTTCTTCCTCAACACTGCCAACATAATCTATAACTTCCTCAAAACCTTCAATTTTGCAATCATAGCCTGTTAAATCTAAACCTTCCTGTTGTTTATTCCTATCATTTTGTTTTTGCGTGATGTCATCTTCTTCAAAAACAATAAGACCATTAATTGTTAGGCAAAAATATATTTCTAAAGGACAAAAATATTTCAAAATATTTTTAAATTTAGAAAGATAAAGTGGTAATCCTGAGAAGATTGATATTTATAATTTTGTTCTAGGCTTCACACTCACAATTTACATTGCAATATTGCTTAGAACTACACTCAAATTTCATATCCCAGAGTCACCAATCACAACAAGGGAGGAAGCTAAGAATTTGCAAAGCATGGTGATCAACCACTTCAAACACATCTTCCAAAAAAATATAGGACATTAACCGAGATGACAAGATTGTTATCCCTTGTTTTGTATAGTGTTATCCCCGTAAATTTCTTCACTTAGATAAGTAATTTTCATCATTATTGAGTTTTGGGCAATAGTATTATTTTGTGGTTGCATGGACTAAATAACCATCAACTTTAGTGACCTTTGATGAGTCCTTTTATTAGTCATTTTTAGTGTTCCAATGCTGGATTTAGGCTCAAGGGGTTTTTCCATTGCATTCTCTAGTATTTCATTTGATTTTCTAAGTAGACATTAGGAAAAATGTGTATTTATATTTACCTTTGAAAAGTGGATTAGTTTAAAACTTGTTGCAGATCCATCTTCTATAAAACTATTAGCTGTAAAATCATATGTTTATTGTGGATTTGTTTGCTACAAAAATTGTTTGTGGAACCATTTGTTGCAAAATTGTATGTTTTCTGTGGAACCATTTTTTGTGCGACTATTTATTTGTTGTATACCTATTTTGTATGGAATCGTTTGTTTGTTGTGGAATCATATGTTTGTAGTGGAATCATTTGTTGTAGATCCATGGATCACATATCAGCATGCTACTAATCCCCATGTTGTTGATCCATGTGCTCCAAATAACCACATGAATTAATATTCCATTAGTTTGGAAGCCACATCTTTATTTCTATAATTGATTAATAAAACATGTCATGGAATATCACACAACCTCCATATTGGCATCTAGTAGTCTCCAATTGTCAACTTGAGTCTCCAATAGTTAAGCATGAATTTCTGGGCACAAGCAACATTTCCATTAATGCATAGTGGATGTAATCAAGTTGAATATTCTCTTTTCATATTCAAAGCAACAATTAGAAGACATTCAAATAAGTAGATAGAAGATATCAAAAGCAACTAGTTGAGGGACTAACAAAGAAGCCATGAATTAAATGCTACAACCACTTGGGGGAAATATTAAAGGATGTTATTTATGATTGTAACTATTGCAATGTGGATCAATAAAAAACCCAAATGTGAATCTGTCGCGCACGCGCTGCCTCCGCGTCCTGCCCTCCTTCGGCCCTGAGGCTCCCTACTCGCCCTCGCCTGGCAACCCTGCTGCTGGGCTCCTGGAGCTCCTGCGTTGTTCCCCTCTGGACCAGCATTACTCTGAAGGCTCCTACCTGCCAGCCTGATTAACTCGCTTGAGTTTGTTCCTCTTCAGCTCAGATGGCCCCTCCGGAGGCTCCACCGGAGGAGGCAGCGCAACAACAAGCTTTTTCGGCTCTGATAAACTCTCTCCCACCTCAGCGAACTCGTCCTTCGATCTCCAAGTTTGTTAAAAAAATCGAGGGGTTACAGGAAGTCTCTCTCCCTCCTACTTTGCCAAGAATGGCTGCTCTTTCTCTTGCTAAAAAAGGACTTATAGGACAATTTATTGGTCTCTGGCCCTCACCAAAAACAGTTCAGAGGTGGGTGGAAAGGAACTGGACAGATAAAATACAAGGGAAAATTTCTATCAGATTTTGTGGGAAGGGTTACTTCACCTTCCACTTTGAGACAAAGGAAGACAAGGATTTGATTTTTCGCAACGGACCTTACTTCATGGATTCTAGAGGGTTGTACCTAAACAAATGGACACCGGACTTTGATCCAGAGCTGGATATCCCAAACGTGGTTCCTGTTTGGGTTCGTCTCCCTCACCTCCCATTGCATTGTTGGGGAGACGAATCGGTTCGTGCCATTGGAAATGCAGTCGGGAAATACATCGACCGGAGCGAGCCAAGAGACAATATGCAGGCCTGCGCCTGAATTTGTGTTGAAGTGGACCTGGGCAAAGGTCTTCCTGAGGCCATTAAGCTTAAATTTGATGACTGGTCACACATTCAGCAGCTCGATTATGAGCAGATCCCTTTCAAGTGTAAGGTATGTCACGAGTACGGTCACTTTGCTAATCTTTGTCCTAAGCTTTCTAATGTTGACAATAATCCGCAAGAGGAACAATGGGAAACGGTAAAAAAGAAAAAACAAACCCTAGCCACAAGTTGCCTAATGATGCTGGACCTTCCTCTCATAACCCTCCCATCTCATCCAAACCTCCCATCTCTCACAATCCTTCCGCCCCACCCTCTCCCCCTCTTCCCTCCTCCCCTCAAGTTCCTCTTTCTTCTGCCCACCAGCTGAATTCCCTCCTTACTTCTCCCTCCTCATTTCCCTTTCAGGTTCTTTCCCTTCCCAAAGACTCTCCTGTTCATTCTGAGCCTCCCTCTTCTCCTCGTATCTTGGTCATTCCATCCTCTCTTCCATTAGATCCTCCCCCTCCTAGAATCACTCGAAGCAATTACAAAGATCATGGATCTTCTCTAGATGGTCAAAAGAAGCCGAGAAGAAAATCTTCCAAACAGCATAGGGATGAGAATGCTCAAAAAGACATAGCTCTAGGACTCCAGAATCCTATAGAATCATACATACAAGGATCAATAGACAAGGAAACAACAAGTAAAGATAAAGGAGGGAGAGCAACTCCTCGAATCACAGTTTTGAAATGATTAAAATTCTTTCATGGAACAGCAGGGGATTAGGGCACCCCTCTAAAATCAATGCCTTAAAGGATCTTATAAATCAAGAGCAACCATCCATTATTTTATTGCAGGAAACAAAACAAAGAAAGTCAGAAATTGATAAGATCATTGTCCATCATAAGCGTTACACAGGATGCACATGCGACTCCAGAGGTGCCTCAGGTGGGATTACAACTATCTGGAATCAGGAAGAATGGAACAGAGAAGCTGAAGTGATAGAACAGCATTGGATAAAGACAGTGTTAAGGAACAATAAGACCAACCAGCAGATTGTAATCTACAACGTCTACGCCCCCAATCATTATCAGGACAAAGAAGCCTGTTGGGATTCACTCAATGAGAACATAATAGAAGAAGACAGTGGCAATATTATCTTAGGGGGCGATCTAAATTTGATTTTACATGCCAATGAAAAACGTGGGGGCAGCTTTACTCCCGATCCATTCAGAAATCAGCTGGAAGCAATAATGCAACACAGTGATCTGATTGACATCATACCAAAAAACCGAAAATACACCTGGAATAATCGCAGATTAGGTAGCAGCAACATTATGGAGCGACTAGATCAGTTTCTGGTTAACATCTCATTTCTTTCCTCATATTCAGCTGTCAATGTCTCCATTCTGCCTTTCACTGTCTCAAATCACTATCCCATCATTTTAACTAATGATTCGTACAACCCTCTTAGGCCTCTTCCCTTTAAGTACAATCACATTTGGAGTGATTATCCAGAAGCCAAAAGCCTGATACAACAAACCTCGCATCAACACATCAAAGGATCTCCAGGATTTATATGGGAGAGCAAATTTAAAAAATGTGAATAGAGCACTCAAAAATTGGGCCAAAATGCAATATGATGAACCAGAGAAACAAAAAACAGAGGTAAAAGCCAAGATCGAAGATTTCCATTCTACATTAGAAAATCAAGAGTATCATCAGGTTGAAAAGATCCAAGAAGAAAATCTTTATAATCAGTTATGCAGCATCAAAAGAGAGGAAGAAGAAAAATGGCGTATAAAATCTAGGCAGACTTGGATAAAAAGCGGAGATAAGGACACCTCTTTCTTTCATAAGCAAGCTACTGTTCAGCAAATTAAAAACAACATAACAGCCATCATAGACAATGCATGGATCCAACACACTGATCAAACAGCTATTAAAAGTGCTACCTCAGACCATTTCAAGGAGCTCCTATCTGAAACAGGGGAGGAAGAACCCTACGCTGACCTCTTGCAGCATTTGCCAACAAAGATCACAGCAGACTTAAATAAAAGGCTGACAGAAGAGATAAAAGAGGATGAAGTTAAGGAAGCAATCTGGTGTCTTCAGCCCAACAAGGCACCCGGGCCGGACGGTTTCCCAATATGTTTTTATAGAGAATATTGGGAGTTGATAAAAAAGGATCTCATAAAATACTTCAAATGGATACAGAGGAAAGGCAAAATAGGAGGCTACACAAATGCAACACACCTGGCCCTCATCCCAAAGGAGAACCGCCCTTCTAACTTCTCCCAATTTAGGCCAATATCCTTATGCAACTCCTCCTATAAAATATTCACAAAAATCCTCGCCTTCCATCTCAAACCTCTTCTGTCGATGTTAATTTCAGAAAACCAACGAGGCTTCATGGCTAACAAGCAAATATCTAACTCCATTCTCTTGGTTCAGGAATCCATTCGCTCTAGTTACTCCAGGAATGAAAAGGGTTTCATTTTGAAACTAGACTTGGCAAATGCCTTTGACAGGGTTAGGCATTCCTTTCTTTTTGTTGTACTTCAGAAAATGGGTTTTTCTCGCTCCTTACTTGATATTATAAGAGCCTGTATCTCTGGCCCTTGGATTGCTCCTCTTATCAATGGTAGACCTGGACCTTCTTTTCGTTCCTCAAGGGGTTTAAGACAAGGCTGCCCCTTATCTCCTTACCTTTTTCTCTTAATGGCAGAGTCTTTCAGCTGTGCGCTTGACCATAAGAGGCAGGCAGGCCTCATCACTGGTATTAAATTCGAAGATGGAGTGAAAAATATCAATCACTCCCAATTCGCTGATGATACTCTGCTGTTGGGAGGGGCGACTACAATCATAGCTCGAAGATTCAAATCCTTATTAGATCAATTCATGAGATATTCAGGGGGCCAGATTAACCATCTCAAAAGCTGCATTTACAGATGGAATGCCTCAGCTCAAACGATACAAAGCATTGCCACTATATTTGGTGTTCCTTGCAAGTTAAATTGGGGTTATTTCAGCTACCTGGGAATGTCGGTGAGTATTGGGAATGTAAGGGCAGATGTTTGGGAATTAACCTTAGACAAGATGAAAAGAAAAGTACAAAGATGGGGAACATCTTGGCTCAATCCAGCTGGACGAATAGTGCTTTTAAAATCGGGTCTTTCCTCCCTCCCTCTTTATCAATTTTCCTTGGCTCAGGCTCCAGCTTCTTTTCACCGTAAAATGGACAGTATTCTCAGATTCTTCCTTTGGCAGGGAGGGAAAAATGAGAAGAAAAAATTCAACTTGGTTGGTTGGAAACAAGTCACTCAAAACCAAGAGAAAGGTGGCCTTGGCATTAGATCCCCAATCCTCATGAATATAGCTTTTAGAGGAAAATTGATATGGAGACTCATTGAAAACCAAACATCCTGGTGGAAGAAAGTCCTGGAGGCAAAATACCTCAGCCATCCAAGGCAGCATCTTCTTGAAGTAGAGATCCCCAACAGAAATTGCACAAAGATTTGGAAGCTTTGTAAAAAAGCCATCATCTTCATGGCGCAAAACATCTCTAAGGTGCTCAAAGGATGTAAGGAAGTTAACATCGGCACTGACAAAATCATGGGAAATCCGCCAATCAACAGCCTCCCAGGTATGAAATCTATAACACTCTTCCTCCAAAGAAAAGGGATATATAAATTAAACCAAATTTCTCAATGGGATGCTTTATCCCATGCTTGGATGCAATGGAATTTTCCTCCCATTCCTCAACGTCTCAAAGGCAACTTTGATAACTTCTGTAAACATCTGCACAGCATCAATCCCACCTTTGAAAATGACAAGGATGATTTCATATGGGATCCTACAGGCACTAGCTACACAATAAAAGCAGGGTATGAATATTTGAACAGCAAGGAACACCCAGCGCCAACATGGATACACTGGAAAACTGTATGGAAAGCAGAAGCTATACCTAAAGTTAAATTCTTCATGTGGACTCTTTTGAAAGGAAAAACTCTTACGGCTGAGAATCTTAAAAAAAGAGGCATAGCAGGACCTTCCAGATGTCCTAATTGTCAAGATGCAGAGGAGTCTATTCAGCATCTTTTTATTTCATGCCCTTTCGCAGTCTCTTGCTGGAGTGGCATCAATCCTTCCGTGACCCTCATCTGGAATTCTCAACAATCTATCGGAGAAGCTCTAAACAACTGGAAAAGAAGTTACCCCTGGCAATCCATGAAACACAACCCTACTAAGAGAGTGTGGGATGCTCTCCCTTTTGCTATTCTTTGGAGGATATGGATTGCCCGGAACAACATGATATTTAGAAATAAAGAGACTTCTATCAGGCATCTCTGTATTAAGGCAAAAAATCTGGCGGTTGAAACAATTGCCTCTAAGCTCACAAAAAAAATCGACATATCCAGCCTATGGGTCGAGGAAAAAGATTTCATCAGAAATCTAACAGAAAAGATAAGTATCCCATTGACAGTGAACTCATGCAGCAATCCGGGCAAGGCTAACAGGATCAGATGGAAAATTCGATTAAAGCAGACCGACTTCGACAACTGGCTTCGCTCAAGTAACATTCACTCCTTGTTCTTTGACGGTGCCTCTAAATCTAATCCGGGCGCTGCAGGAGCAGGGGGCATTATCTTCAATCCCTTTGGCGAGCCCTTAGTCTCTTTTGAATGGGGTTTGGGGACCCTCTCCAACAATAGAGCTGAGGCCCTGGCCCTTTACCAAGGAATTCTTAAGCTACAGACTCAGGGAATCAAAAAATCTTTCATCTTCAGTGACTCTGCTATCATTATCAACTTAATGAATAGCCAGCGGAAAGCTTCTAATATTTTCTTGCAACAAATCATCAACAGATGCAAAGTTCTGATTAATCATGATACGAAATTCCAATTCTATCACATCCTCCGAACCATCAATCGAGAGGCAGACAAAAGGGCCAGTCATGCTTGCTCTTGGCCCAAAGGAAGCCTGTTCTGTAACAATGAAGATTCGTTTCAGTTCCTCCCGTGATTTTCATGAATTATTTAAACTATTTATGTCATATGATCTGCGCTACTATCAAAGCGTACTCCGATGAAATCTCCTGTAATCTCGAGGCCCTCTGTTGCAATCTTCAGATAATACCTTCATATCTTATAGCAGATCTTGTTGTATCTCCTAAATATTACTTCTCCTTTGGACTCCGTGATCGACCTAGATTCCTTCACGTGATCTGGCTCGCTTTGGGTCTCTGCCCGCCGGCTATATATCATGGGAAGCTCCCCTCTCATCTGCAAGTGCCCCTCTTCTTGCTTCTTTTTTTCCCTCGATCTCGCTCCCTTTATTAGCAGTTATTTTTCGACCTCCAATGTTGTGATAGCTCCATCGATCAGGCTCCCTTCTGCCCGAATTTCCCTTCCTGGGTTTTCAAGCTCCTCCAGATCACCTCAGCGCAATCCTCCCTTATCTCACCTTGCTTCCTATCGCACAGCTTTAGACTCTGTCCCAATTCCTGGAATTTTCCTCAGTTCTGCTTTCAAATTCCCGAGAACCCCTTCTACTCTTTCCCCTGCCTCTCAGCTCATCATATTGGTTATCATTATCGTCAATACAGCCTGTGGGAGCCTTCATCCAGAATCGTTCCAAATCTGATTTGAAGTTCTTTGGATGGATCACAGTGAAGATTGCCTCCATTGTCGTGACCTGCAGGTAGAACTAGAGCAAGTTAGAGCTCATCAGCGCCTCTTGGATGAGAAAATCGAAGCTGCTTCCAGAATCATTTCAGCAAAATATGAAGCCGACATTGCCCTCTTCCTTCATCGCATCTCCTCTCTGCAGGAGCAATTCATCTCTCTCAAAAACACTTGTGCACACATTCAGGAATCTGTTGACATTCTTAGGTATATGATGGACAAGATCAACGCCCCAAGTACCAGCTCCTCTAGCATAAAAATCGCAGAAGCTGACAGCCACCCGGAGAACTCCACTGCTCGACAAATCAGTCACATAAGCATAGATTAGATGTTTTGTAAAGTTAGTCTGTTACTACTCCAGTTTGTCCGAATTTACACTTGTGTTAGAGTCTTTCAAGTAGATTATGGAAACAATTCAGCAGAATCCTTCAATGTAATTCAGATGCAAGCTCATCCTATGAGCTCTTCTCCTGTATTGCTGGAGCTTAGTCTCCCCTCCTTTTTTTGAATACATACAGCACCCGAATTTGTGAAAAAAAAAAACAAACCCACATGTGAAATATGTTTTCCCTATACTTGTTTGTTCCAATATATACAAATTCCCTCTAGTCACTTGGATAACAATTGCAATAATGTTTTCCAAAGATGCAATACTAGAACTGATATTTCAATCTTCGTGGTTGAATACTAGCACTTAATTACTCGTTTTAGTAATTTATTTTAACAATGTGATGGTAAAGCTCATTTTTAATGATTCCTCTTTAATAATTTATTAAGTTTGACATGTATAAAGAAGAACCATTCACCTCTACCAAAATGGGAGTACTTAGAATTCTATATTCTATCATGGCATAATATACAATTTCATGGGCATCTTGTTCTAATGTAAATTTTTTTAAAGTTTCATAGTGTATGATTTTATTTTATTTATGCCATTATAGTTTGAAGTTAGTTCCTTGCTTTGGGAGGAAAAATTCACTCAATGGGTGTTGGAAATACTAAGAGGGGGGGTGAATCGGTATTTCTTATACAATTGTTATTTTTTATGCCAGTTAAGATCACTTATAAAACAAAACACAAAATGAACAATAAAAATAAATAGTTTTTTTAATAAGGTGACAAGGACTCCAATCCTCTTTACAATGAATCAATTATAATATTGTTTCAGGGATCCAACCCTAGATGAAGACTCCAATCTTCATTCTACCAGGCACCAACCTATACTTTTCCAAGCACCAAATTGGTCTTCTTGAGGAATCCAATCCTCTTGGGCTCCAACTCTCCCAGCTGATTCAGGCTCCAACTTGGTCTTCTTGAGGACTCCAATCCTTTAGGGCTGCAACCCACTGCTTCAAATCTTCAATATTGATTCAACGATTCTTCAAGTCTTCCAATGTATTCTACAACAAGCCTTGGTAGTATCTTCAAGTACACCCTCAAAAATTCCCTCAATTTATCTGCAATGTACTTTAGCCTATCAATTACAACTTTATGATCCACAAAAGGTATATCCATAACTCTTCATGATACCCAAACACGTTTCTTCAAGGTCACTTCACGAGGCTTCAATAATGCTCCAAAGGTCTTTAAGAATATTCAATAAGATGCTCAAAAGGGTCCAATCAATATACCAAACAATTCTTCAAGTGCTTCATAATTTCCTGCTCTAAGCCCACTCCAAAAAACCTTCTTTAATGGATCTTCAACAATGCATAATGATGTCTCCAAGAATGTCTATAAGTTCTGCTTCTACAAGTGACTTTTTTATTTCTTCCTAACAAGATATTCCTTGAGCAACACCAAGATACATTTCAAGATCAAGTTGCTTCTAGCTCCAAGGTATTCACAAGAATAATCAAAGAGGGGTATTTAAAGACTACTAAATCCACTTCAAGAGTTGATCCTAGGTCTGCTCCAAAAGACTGCCTCAAAAAAAAAAGGTTTCTTCTTAAAATGTCTTCAAATAACTGCAAATTAAATTCACAAGCTTCAAAAACGATGGTTTTAATAGTGCTTCTGAAAGCCTTCTATGGTGGTGCAAAACTTCACTTCAAGAGTCACAAAGGTTGCTTCTTATATCCCCAAAAATTTACTTCAAGGAGTGCCCAGTTGTTTTTAATAATGTCCCAAAGATGAATTCAACACTGCTTTAAGGGTGCCTTCAAAAATGTCTTCATGTGTTGCTACAATAATCTCTAAAGTGTCTACAAGTCTACTCCAATATACCTTCAATGGAATTGCACAAGTCTGCTCTAAGGTTTGTTTTCAACGTTTAAGCTCTAAGGTGTCTGAAGTTTTCTCCAAATAGCATGCCCGAATTACCTATGTTATGAGGTCTTCATACAATCTCCAGAAAGGCTAAGACACTTGTTCCTAGAGGACCGAGGCATAGCTAGTTTCTAGAGCCACAGTTACAAAGATTACAGGTCTTTTTTTCACTAACCATAGAGAGGCCGAAATTACAGTCACCTCAGGGCCGATTTTCCATAGTGGATTGGACGAGCTACATGTGTAAAAAAAACAACGAAATTTCCATAGTAATTACCAAAACAAAATTTCAAATTTTCGTCTTTTTTTTACACTTCAGATCTCATCTTCTTCTCTAGTAGTCTACCGAATATTAGAGACTAGAATGATGAGTATATGTTGTCATTTATACTTGTTCATGTATATTGTGAAGAGACACGTTTTTTGACAGAGTTGACCTATAGGTTTATTTAATTATTTGTAGCAACCGACTTGAATTTGTAATTTTTAATATTTGTTTATTGTATGGGAAACTATGGTTTCAAAACTCTATTATGTACATCTTTAACATGATATTCACAATTTTTATTATTTTTTGCTGCTATATGTAGGGCATATTTTCCTTGTAGTGCATCTTGGGTTTTGCATTATTACATGGTTAGAGCATCATGGGTATCTTCAATAGGGTATCATCATTAGGACAAGGTTTCATCATTCTCAATAAGGGATAACATGCACACCAGGGATTCTTCAACATAATAAGTCGACATCATCGGTGATTAGGGTTATGGTTTGTTTAGCATCAGCAAGCAACAACAATGTTAAGGTTACATTGGCTAGGTTTTCCATCATCTTCAATAATGACATCAACGTATTGAAATCAATGACAACTTTGACCAACAATCTCCCCCTTTGTCATTGATGACAATACTCTTCTTCTTTCAACATTTTCTCCCCTTTTAACATCAATGGAAAATGGGGTGACTTTCCTAATAGTGTATTTCCATGAAGTTCTCCCCCTATCATGCTTTTCATCATCCTTCTTTTTTACTCATCTTTATGACGCTTATGTTGCTCCCCCTGTCTTCATGCTTTTTCTTTGTCATGATTACTGCAACATCTCTTTCCATAGTACCTCTCAAGCATCTTATCATAGTCATCAAAAGATATGTATTTGTGTTACATAGAGTGGCTAAAAGTCCACATATGACTCTCCCAAGGATAACATCAGAAATTATGAGATCCCCCTAACTTAAGCTTGTGTTTTTCATGCCATAGAATTATAATCTGAAATATTATTTTTATGAAATTATTCTAGAATACCATAGGATTCGGTCTCCCATTTTTTTTTCAACAACACTTGCAAGCTCTATACTAAATTTCTCCATTTCTTTTTTCCAGAGAGACTAAATCCTTCTTCATCCCCTGCATCTGCTTAGCTTTCTCACTGATTGAAACCTTTTCATATTCCAATGCAACCCTTCTATGTTGAAGCTCCTACTTTAAGCCATCAATTTGTTCTTCACATATATATTGGCTTGGTGAGATTTATTTTTCAGTGATATAGGCATGTATATGTGTCTTATAATATCAAATCTAGGTGTCCTCGTTCATCATTATACTCTGCGTAGTGTGTTGGACAATATTATCTCAGAGTAATCTCATATCCTTCATAATCATCAATAGGTACCACACCATAGGTCGCATCATTTTCAAGTGTATCCAATGTTGTATTTATTTTTGTGACATTATCAACGAAAAGTGCCCACTTGTCTATTGTAAAAACTTGAAATTGCTAGAAAAGCATCAACACAATTAGGATGTGCAACAACTAAGCTTCCATTGTAGGTACAAGAATAAATAATTGCCTCGTCATCTTCATTGTCTTCACACCCACAGATACAACAAACTTGCTCTTCTGCAACCATATTTCTATGTTTTGAGTCATTGCACATGTCTTTAAGTGACATTTTGATATATAATCCTTTGAGGCAGTCCCTTAACAAGGCCCAGACCATGTTGCTCAATTAAAAATTGTGTTGTTGAAGCATTTGGGTAGGAAGATAGATACGAGTTAATGAAAGAAAATATTTAAAGGAAATCTAATACAGATAACATCATCCCTTTAATTCACTTCTCCTTTTTCCTTATTAACAAGGCATGACCCTTCATTTCTACTTCCACGAAACTTTGAAATAGTGCCCATAGTGAATGAAATTTTGTTTTTCTTCTTCCTATTATTAATTTTGGAAATATTACCAAAATTCATGCCTTTTTGTTCGTAAACATCCCTTTTCTTGGGAAGCCATTTCATAAATATTCTCATTTTCAACAATTGTTCCACATAAACTAGTAGTACTAATGCTACTTTCCAACTTCACGAGGACCTCAACAGCTTTGTTGGCATCACAATTTTTCCTGAAGATAAAACTGCTCTAGAGTTTAAAGGGATGACTCTATTTGATTTGTCTTTCATGACCTATGTAAAAGCCTTAGTGTATTGATCTTGAGAGGCAATTCTTAAGCTTCTACTCCCCCTGACAGTATGCATCGTCTTTCTCTTCCCAATGGGCAGAACCTTATTGGTCTTTGCCTATAATTTTAATTATAAGTGTCATTTAAGTATCGAAACATGTCCACTACATGAGGCCACACAATATTATTAGTTTTGTTTAATGTTGTTCAAAACTATTGTTGTTATAAATACACAAATATTACTCCTTTAAAGTTTTGTTATTTTATTGGTTTAATGATTAATTTCTAGCAAAATCTGGATGTCGGGAGGTACATGGTCCAGGATCAGATCTAGACACGTTATGTGTAGGGCCTTGCTATGTGATTAGGGAGGTGAGTATTGAATGTTATTGTTTTTTGGTTTACTTGTTATCAGTCAAATTGCTTTTCATGGTGGTGGATTGATTTAACAATATATTGTGTCGGTTTTCATAATACTATCTATGGGTGATTTCCTTGGACACAGTTTGCTTGGTTGTCCACATGGATACAATGTATGCAGCTGGCTTATTCTAGATGAATACTACTAATCTGAATAATAAATTTACATTTCTCTTCCATAGGAGGATTTTTTTTGGCATTTTTCATGACATGTTGGCTTAAATGTCAGAAGTCTCTAAACTCCTTCTGGTCCATGATGCATATGTACCTATCATGAAGTTGAAGTTTAGAGGGACATCTACTTTTTTTTGGCTAGTTAGCTTCAAACTTATTTTCCATTGAATGCTTAAGCCATAATACAATAAAGATTATAAAATTCCTCGTATATATCAGACTTTGATTCTGGAATATGCACTTGAAAAATGGAAGCAAAGCTTTGATTTCACTTCATAAAAAATCTTAATGTTATAAGCTCATATGATACTTGTAGTAATAATAAAGCCATAGATCTACATTGGGGGGGGGGATTGATTTACAGAATATATGCATGCACGAGATAACACAAATATTTGTGTCAACAAAATCCATTAAATATGTTACCATTGTTTCTTTCCCTTTCTCTTTTTCTTGATATTTTTGGCATGATTCCCAGTCTTCATGCTTGCATTTTTTGGTACACCATTACTAGTGTCAAACATCCCAGATACCATTGCATTTTGAAACCAATCAAGAAAAAAAAATTGTCATATTTTCATCTAGGTTTGTAGGTGCATCATCATTTGTGTCAACTTTGTGAGTTGAAGTGCTTCCTTGAGAATAATATTTTCCAATAAGGGTAGTACTTGTATGAAAAGTGGGTTTAGTTGTGTTTGGAGGACACTTTGTACCCGCTCAAATGACCCGCTCAGTTGCATCATATAATTTTCTTAAAACAGAGGAATATGCACATTTTGTGTCCACCTTTCTAAGCACCCCAAACAAAAATGCATGGCCTATTTTTTCAACCCATCTATCTCCATATTTTTCTTGATGGTAATCATGGAATCTTGGCACCACCTAGCTTGTGATTTTTTCCTATCAGTGTGTATCCAAATATGTGAACCATTGCATTTTTTGCAAGCTATTCTTCTTGAATTTGCTTGAATACTATCCCTCTCATCCTCAACATTAGGACACCTATATCTAAAAGGGTTGTGCCTGCCACTCCTTTGAACACCACTTCTAAAATTATGAAGGTGATTGACTAGCTCCTCCCTCCTTAGTTCATTATCATAAATTTTCCTCTTAACTAAATCCAATAGAACCTCATATCCATTTTGGAGTTTCTTAAAAGCTTCCTCAACTTTTACATTGTCCATATATTTGTCAAGATGAACCATCATTTCCTTTTTCATGTACTCATTTTTTAGGACAATAATGTTTATCTTCTCATAACGAGAAAAACCCAACGCTGCATAGTGATTAGGATTATATAATAGTGAGAATACTTCCTCTTCAGAAGATGGATCTCCTCCAGCCAGGCCACTGGTTGAGGGCCCTCTTTCACTATCTCTAGACTTACTATATTGAGAGCTTTCACCAAATTGTCTAGCTAAAGAAAAATTACCTTCTTCACCATGAGGACCACTGTATCCAAATGCATGAGATAAATTTATTTCCCTTCCATTAGTCCCTTCATATTCTGGATCAAAACCTATCTCTTTACCTTCTTTTGCATTGTGCTTTAGAAAGTAAATGAAAATGTCACTAGATATGAAAACCAAGTTCATGCATAGAACCATGCCAAGCCATCCCACATGAAATTTAACAGAATAGATAGAGTACATAATTGTAATCAACAGCGTATTCAGAGAAAAAGTAATACCCACTGCTATATTCAATAAGTTAGTCACCTGAAAGATACCATGTATCCATAGAACTACCACCACAATAACAATTGTTGTCAAGTCTAAAGTTGTGTAGCCAAAAAAATGCCATTGTGCAAGCTACACCTTGAATCAATAACTCCCAAGCTCAGAAAAACATTGAAAAGGCTTGTCATTGCGGTGAAGCTAAGAAAGTTGCACCAAATAAACTTAAAGAAGGATGATGTGCCCAAACAAAGAAATGAGTCCATGCCTCTAAGACAACAATCCAACCACAATATGAAAAGTAGCATGAATAAGCTCCCAAAATGCAATAGCCATGTGCAAAATATGGGCCATGTATGATAAAACCTATGAACAATAAAGTCTCTTGCCTATAAAATAGTTGCAATGAATGTCGTTAATACATTCTTCTTTTGTTGGATACATTCTGAAGCTTGTCTAAACAGAGTAGATGCACATGAAAATTTACTCATTCCCATTCCCTTCTAGTTTTTGGGAAATGACATGTATCCCATTCTCCATGATTTCTTGCATCTCAAAGTATTGAGTAATGGTAGATTGAGTAGGGAAATGTATGTCTATGTTGCAACTTTCAACATTCATCAACCTTTCGTCATACTCCCTTGCCTCACCAACATTAGTTCCATCACCATCTTCAACATTTCTTTGCCCTCCATTTTATGTGGATGTGCTTACTTCTTTTTACTTAGAAGAAGTATGTTTTGTACTCGGTTTTTTTTTTTCGAATAGGGAAGTCCTGCCCTTAGTAATGTTGGGTTCTGTGGGTACTGCACCCTATTTACCATCTCCTGAACCTCTGGAACTCCGTGATTTGGTCCTATAAACATTGCTCTGATTGTTTGGGCAATCAATATTCTGAGCATTATCACCATTGTTGCCAAATTCCTTGTGTATGGCTGAAGTTGTGAACCTTGAACCCATTTCTCTTGAGCGCATACTAGTTGACCCTAAAGAGCAAATATTGTCCACTGATCCATTCTTTTCAAACCCATTACCATGTACGTTACCCTTTCTAGCCATGAAACCAAAAGAGACAGGCCTTCTGATCAGTCCCATGCTAACTCTAATATGAATGATTCACCACCATAAGTTTCCACAAAGGAAAGAACTATACATTTATATTTAATATTTTCTCGGGTACATTGGAACTAGAGTCTCAACATGGGGAGAGTTAAATGGATTTCAAACCTTGTTGGAATTTTTTTTTCCACTACCTGCTTCTGCCAGGACCAATTGTAGAAAAAGCAGAGTCAAATGTATTCAATAAGTCATTTGATAGCCAAAGAAACTACTTAAAAATGGAACCAATTGGGCATCAAATATGGCCATCGTCATTCAGTAAATGAACCTTAGTCTGGATTAGAGATGTTTCATTCTGCAACTTACTGGCTCAGCTTTCACTTACGTGAAAGCAGAGCAATGGGGATTCACTCTAGGTGCAAGACCCTATGGAGAGGGAGGTCGTGAGGGATATCTATTGATTTGATTTATGTTAAGATATCACTTTGGGTTGTTCCTGAAGTAATTTACTCCTTCACACAAGATAAATCAAATATTCATATTCAGGAAATAACGTTATGGTTGGCTCTGTTTTTTAATCATTTTTTCATGTCATTGGAGGCAAGTTGTGGTGTCTCCCTTTGCCTGCCACTAATTATTTTGTTTAGAATCAATGCATATTTTTTTAAATTTGAGTTGTGCATATCATTCGATCCTAATTAGGAAATTCATTTCTGATATACAATTTTTGTATTGGCATGTATATAGGATTTCGATATCTCTCAAGAGTCAGTACTCTGTGATGTTGATGAAATAAGTGCAAGGAACCTGAATGGACGCAGAGTTGCTGATCATATTTTGTGCCTTGCCTATTCTTTTTTTCTTTACCTTGTTTTCAGTTACTGTTGCTTATCACTGTGCATATATTTTATACATTTTCAAACAAATTTGGAAATAGTTTTCTTAATATAATTCATCCTTCTTTTGTTTCATGATTGCTCTAATATGTTGCCACACTACTTCACCCATTGCTACCTTTTTGATACACACGTAGAAGTGGAAAGGTAGTCACGCTCACCAACGATATATGTGCTTCCTTAATATGAAATATCTATTAGAGAAGAAAAGTGTGCAAAAACAAAAGAAAAGTGGGCTTATGTTTTTGTTAGTTGTGTAGAACTAATTGTTTGAATTGGTACACCAATATTTACTAACAAAGTATAAGAAAACTAGCTTGGAACTATTCTTTGTACTTTTGGTTTGGATTGCGGTAAACCATTCAAGGATTTTTGTCTATTAATTTGCTCTTGGTGGATCATAACTTGAGACATAATGAATCTTTTTATCAAAGATTATTGTCATTTTTTTACCAGAAAAACAATTCCATGGAACTTACATGCCTTATTTTCGATAACTTTGATGAGTGATGTAAAACCTATAGGGAAAGCATTTGTATTCATGTTTTGAATGGAAATGCAATGCCTTCTACAGGGTGTATTTCATGCATTCATTGGTGACAGAATAAAAACTCCATCTTATGATTTGCACAAAAGGAAATGGATTTAGTATGACGTGGTGCCTTTTTGGTGCGAAAGATTGTTTCTTTTCCTTAACTTTGCGCATTTTTTATCATATACCTTGATAGGTTCACCATTGATTTATTAATTTTTCCAGTGGCATGTTAACCAATAAATATTAGATTTGGAAACTAACCTTACATATCATTGTTTTCACATACTACCCCTTGATGTCAATGTTGTAAACTTAGCCACATTTTTATCAAATGAAGTTGCAACCACTACATTATAATGAGGGATTTCATCTACTTTGTTGCTTTATATTTTTTAAATTGCCTTATTGCTAAATTTGGATGAACCTTTTGGGGATTAGTTTAGTTTGGACTTTCTACAGAAAATATATGTCGGTTTCTATTTATTGACTTTTCATCCTGTGGTCCTTTCATATGCATTTAATCCAAGATTGGAATTCTCACTAAATATGTTAAAAATGTCAATAATGGAATCAGGTTATGCTTTTACAATAATTATATAAAGAAATACCTCCTTATGAGTGGTATGGTCATCCTTCTATGTGACTGGAATTTATGAGACAGTTGCAGTTGATATATGCATGGTTGCTTCTATTTCTACAACTATTATAGTCTGGTATCCTCCATGGTAAAAACTGGACAGTGGGGGAATGAAGATTATATCACATTTCTAAGGAGGTATGGAGTCAAGCAATATTGATTATTTATATTAGTTGATTGATGAGTTTTTTTTTCCCTGGGAAAAATCGTAATTTTCTATTATAAATGGAAAATTACATGTTGTAGATGTTGGTGGCATATGTTATATGTGTGGTCGTAGCCATCAAAATATATAGGTCTGTACATAAGTACCCACTATGGGTATACCTTCAGGTTCAGTAAATATTTATACAAAAATTCAAAAATTACTTTGCAAAATTTCTGATATATGTTAGGATCATAGAAACTATGTAATTAGGGCCTGTCAGCCCTCTGTTGTATCTGGTCTATATATGGCTTGTGATAAAATTGGAATATCTCTTCCTCCCACTGTTCTTGGATCAACCATTCACCCCTAGGTTGATTCGTTGCCTCCTTGTAAATGTGGAGACATGTAATCCGTTCAAAATGTGATTTTAAATGCAATGCATCATCCAAAATTTTCCTGAGAGAATGTACATGACAAGCAGATGTGCAATTGAACCAATTGATGAAAATCTTAGAATCCCCAAAGATCTGAATGTGTCTACAGTTATGTGCCAATGGAAAGTATAATAAGTGGCGAAGCAAGATGAGCTCGACAAAATTGTTAGTGCCAGAACCTACTTGTTACACAGTAATTTATCACTGCCTTCCTGTCAGTCGCCCTGCTGTGTCCAAGAAGTCACAATCACTAAGTGTTTGATCCCTGAACTGGCTTAAAACCCATTTTTCCAAAGTTTTGTGCATCAGCGCGTCTGTTCCTAAAATAACCGCGATGACCAGCGCCCCACAGTGTATTTCGTGCGCTGCCATCGCGGAAGAACATCACTTTTCCGCGATGACGCACAGCGCGGCTTTCGCGTGTCCTTCCGCGCTGACATGACTTGTTCAGTTATTGTTATGTGCCGACAGCGCGGCAGTCTCCATATAATCCGCGCTGATCCAGTTTGGGCGAATTTGTTCAAACAACCAGCCTTCCAGATCTCTCCAGGCTTGGTTGTTAGCTTTGTGAATATCGACTCCCTTCTGTGGCATGTCTGTTCGACCCTTTGCAACTACTCCCCTTGAAGATAAGCTCATCCTTCCACCTTTTTAGGAGACTCATTCTCCTATATAAACTTCCACCATTACCATGAGCAGCTGGTTAGAAACTAGCTAGACTTAGCTTGGATTGTACAGAGCTTGTAGTGCTCAGATTGCTGCTATAGGTGTGGTGTGTTAGGAGTGGAAGTGATTGATTGCTTTGGGAAGTTTGTTTGTGACATTTGTGTGAGAGAGAGAGAGTTGTTTGTCTTGGGAGAATCATCCTCAAAGGTGAATGCTTGAGATACATGCTGACTGATCCCTCCTGAGGAGTTTACCGACGTCAGAACATTTGGTTGTACTCTTCTCTATTCTGATTAATAATAGATGACTGCTATTATTGTTCCATTCTCGTTTGTTTATGCAATGGATAAATGTGAATTATGTCTTTTCTGACTGGCATATAGTTACTTTTACTAGATTTCACGCTTGCGTTTGCCTTCTCTTCGTGTGTGCAGGTGTCCGTTCGCGGGGATCGCGGAGGACTGTGACCAGCTGAAGCGAAGGAGCGAAGGAAACATCTCTTCGTCACACGACAGCGCAGGAATCCAAGTAGGTGCTCTTTACTTCTTGTTTAATTGTAACTAGGAACATGCGTGGCAGCATTGTGTGATTGTTGCTAGACCCCTATTGGGCTAGTAGGGATCGCCTCTATCCGTAGAGGGGATTTACCTTCTCAACAATTTGGCGACTCCACTGGGGAGAAGCCTTTTTGTCTCTTGAGTCCACTTTTGTGTTTGGCTTTGATTGATCTCTTTGTGGGTTTTTGGGATTGTCTTTTGTTGCTTATGAACTTTCTGGGTGTTTCTGGAAAGCGTCTTTATTATTAAAAAGCTCCTGCCTTTGGTTTGGGAAGTTTTTATTTTGGCTTTCCTTGTTTTTTGCTCCCAGCGCGTTTTATTTCGGAACAGTCGCGCTGACATCGCGACTCTGTTCTTTTGGTTTTCTCTTCATCGCGCCTGTACGTCTAACAGCCGCGCTGACCTCGTTTTCAAGGGCAGCGCGCTTTATTCGTGTTCTTCCGCGCTGACATCGCGCCCCCTCTTCTTTGCGATTTCGGTCATCACGTCTGTGTGCCTTATATCCGCGCTGACCTCGTTTGTCCTAGGGCAGCGCGCTTTTTCCCTGACTTTCCGCGCTGACGTCGCAAAGTTGCTGAAGGCCTCCCCCTGTCAGCGCCAAGTTGCTGAAGGCTACCCGCGCTGAACCTGAAAAACTCTTTTTTGTCCAAATTGACCTCCTGAACCTCTTGCTGTGACTTTCCCTTCTTCTCCCCACTTGTCTGATGACTTGTTTTTCACTCTCTGAACTTTGAACTGTTTGATTACGGAGCTCAACTCCATAGGGTTTCGTTTTGCTTGGTTTTAAGTTTGCAAACAACTTCCCTTCTAGCTGCTTGGTTCATGTTTTCATCCTTACTTTTGCGATTACTGGATTGTGTTTGGGTCTCTAATTGACTGGTTGCGACTCTGGTCCGTCGGATGTTTTCTTTTCTCTATTTGATTTCACGCTCTGAACCCTAGGACATCTAGTGGCCGTGTGTGTGTCAAGCCTCCCGTGAGGATCCCTGTTTGCTTGATTGACCAGCTCGTTCTAGACTCGCTTTTCGCATTTTTTCAGTGATTGTCAGAGTGTATTGGTTTGTGCTTCCAAGTGGTCTTTTTCGCTTCCTCCTTGCTTGCGATCCTTGCTTGTTTTGCAGAGCTTAGATCACATAGCTCGTGCATTGCCTTGTTTCCCTTTGATTTCGAGACTTTGGTTGAGTGTTTTCGGGAACTTCGTGTGCTCTCATTAAGTAGTTTACTTGGTGTTCAAGTTCCTCCAAATTCCTTTAGGTGTTTTATGTCACTAAAAGAAAACGAATTAGTAGCTTACTTTAAAATTCAAAAAGGAAAAGAACATTTCATTGATTTCCATTTTCAAAAGAAAAGTTTCCTTTCCTCGCTTTAGTTGCATTTAGCTGCTTGTTTGTTTGTATTCGTTTTGTTTAAAAAATTCTTTGCTCTCTCGTAGCTAGAATTCATCGAACGAAACGAAATTCTTTTGCATATAGATTGCATCTAAGTAATTGTGAGCGAACATACGATAGAGCTTGAAATCGAAACTTAATCTCAAGATCAACTATAAAATGAACCAAATGAATCTAAAAACGCATTGGAACTAAACGCAAATATTTAGAGGTCTAGGTTAGAGACGTGTTCCGGCGTCTTAAAACATAGTCACTGTTGTTTCACATTAGGTTGGGTGATTCCTCCTTCTGTGACTCGATAGTGGTCTAATACGGACTGCGCTCCCACGTACCGTCGAGTATATAGGGAGACCCCACTAGGCTTTTATCCTTTATCCATAGGAAGCCGAGTCGGCCGCCCTACAATTCGCAATGCAGTGAACACAGCATTCACGAAGATTGACCACCCGTACCCTAAAAAGTATTCTGTGGTTTTGCGAAGAGTTTGGCACACCCTCTACCTAGAGTTCCAGAGCAGTCACTTTTGATCCTTTTCGGACTCCCTAAACGAAAAGGTGCCTGTGAGCGTCTTGTCACTTCGTGCTCATTAAACATTCGAAGGAGACTGGAGTCATCTTTGTCCTTTTCTCGACTCCTGAAATATGAAAAGGTCAAGTTTGGTCCTTGCGTCTTAAAAATTAATTTGGCCACGATAACATCTCCTTTTTTAGGTCTTGTGTGCGATAGTTTTGAGTAGGCTTTTATCGATAGTTTCCTTTAAGAGTTCTAAGGGGTCTGGTCATCCTGGCTGACCCATCAACTCCCGGTATAAGTGACCAAGGTTCTCAATCCTCTGTTGCTCCCGAGGTACCAGTTGAAGGCGGTACTCTTCCCATTGTTCCGAGTATCCAGCCTATTAACGTACGGTCCCCAGGCAACCCAGATTACTTGGAGGATTGGAATCCCGTCTGGGAAGAAGATTGGGATACCCCCCAAACCCCCCGTACCCCTTTAGGTATGTCATCTCCAATGGAGGGGGCAGCTTCCAGCACGGGTGAGACACCCGCAGTCACAGACATCGAGACACCCGCGGTCACAGACATTGAGACCCGATCCCGTCTTCATCTCCCCTCCCTCCACGATATCAATCGCTAAGGGATAGGTATGATGCTAGAACAACTTCTACCACTATATGGGATCCTACTCTCGCTGCCTCGATCGGCCCTTTTGTTTCGCAACCTCTTTTCCCACCCCTCACGTCAGAACTCAACCCGCCCGTCACCTCAGTTCCCGCTCAACCTACTGTTTGTGTAGCACGTTCGACTCCGGTCGTCAGTGCTGTACCGATTCCCTCGTCTGAAGTTCCTCAAGCTGGTTCTTTTGTTGGAGGCATTCCAGGATCAGGACCGTATGATGCTTATGGGGAACCTATAACAGACCCAGATTACGATGGTCCTGTTTTCTTCTTCGATGCAAATGGTGAGTTCCTTGAGGAAATCTCAGGTCTCCCTCGTCACCCTTTCGAAGAGAACGAGGAATCTTTGAATGTCATGTATGACCACACTACTAAGTACTTTGGAAACTGAGACCCTCCTCGGCAGCCCATAGGACCACCCAATCAGGACCCGTCATTCTACGTGCAGCCCCCTCAAGGGCAACCATTATATGGCCTGCCTGACCCAGGACAATCTAGGCACCCACAAGGTCAACCTTACCAGGAACAACCTATGGACATGGGAGGTCCGCCATACCCATATCAGAATCAACCTACTGGGCAGCCAGAGCAACCGTCTTTTCAAGACCAACTTGGTTTCCAGCCAGGGTACCCCTCTGGACAAACTGGCTCAGTTTACAATCCCTCAAATCAACCAGCCGTCCAGCAAGGGTATCCTTATGGCCAGGGTGGACAACCCTATGTTCAACAGGGCCCACCTACCCCTCGAAACGCAAATCCTTCTGGGCAAGGGGGGCAACCCTCTGCCCAGCCTATATACCCAAGAGGGCAGCCTGCCGTACAGCAAGCCCAACCCTCTTCCCAACCCGGTTACAGTGGGGGACAAACGGCCAACCGTCTATACAGCCAAATCAACCCGGGGTCTACCCTCACCGTCAACCTGGACAAGCTGGCCAGCCTCGGCGTCAACCAGCTATCCAACCAATTCGACCACCCGTTCCGCGAAGACAACCCTTGGTGGCACATGGACAACCTGGCGTTCAGCAAGGCTATCCTGCTGGCCAACCAGGTCCATCTCGAATCCGACCAAGTCAACCTTCGGGACGTGTAGTCCAACCTCAACCGGTTCAAGGACAATACTCTGGGCCTCAGACTCAAACAGGTTATCAACCTCCATATCAAACGCAGCCTGCCTACAGGCTCCGTATGCGACCCAGCAGTCACATGGCTACCAGCAACCCCAGGGGCAAAATCAGTATGCTCCTTACCAAAATTATCAGCGACCACAGGTCACTCCTATCAAAATTATCAATATGGTCAACCTGGCGGGCAAGCTGCTAATTCATGGGGAGCTGGGGGGCAAACACAGGGACAAGTCGTCCGCACACGGACAAAACCCCTACGGACAAAATTCTTATGCGGCCGGTCCTTTTGCCCGGCAGGTCCGTCTGGACAAAGTTCGTGGGGGCAACCCCAACCATACAACATGGGTGGAACCCTAATACCGCCTCGACCCTCAGCCACAGATGTCCTTCAACCGCAGCTACCATTTTTGGCTACGTTGGAACTACCCGATGTGTCCAAGTTAACAAACGATCCTATTTTGCATAACTCATGGTGGCCACCGGTTCCGACCAAAATACCAGGTGACTGTCCAAAGTTCGACGGCAAAGCCGGAGAGGATCCTCAAGCCCACGTAATGACATATCACCTTTGGTGTTCATCTAACTCATGGCTTGATGATTCTATCCGACTGCGCCTCTTCTAGAGGACCCTCACTGGTTCAGCCGCAAAATGGTACATCGAACTTCATCGCGGTATGTTTTCAGACTTTAACTCGTTGGCTATGGCCTTTCTTACTCATTTTCAGTTACCATTCGGTACGAGACTGGGACCCATTTGCTCACGTCTCTCTAAAACAGGATACGGCAACGCACATCTCTGATCATATACATGAATGGAGAAGGCGCCGTCGTTTGATTAAATTTTGGATTCCCGATCAACTCCTGACCGACTGGATTACCACGTCCTTTGTTCCTAAAATTGCCAAAGATATTGCAATTGGGGGCGTGTGTAACTGAAGAGCAAGCGATTGCGCGAGCTCAATACCTTGACTTAGTATATTCTCAGTTAGGTACTTTGTATGACTATTTGCCAGATGCCGAGGCACGGACAAACCAAAGCTCCACCGAAAACCGTCTGTGGATGAGTTATTGGCTCCGTGAATTCACCAAGTAGAAATCAACCGCAAACTCTGGGAAGCAGAACAAAACGCCTCTAACGAGAATGCTTCTCAGAGCCCATCTATTCCTGGGAATACTCCGAGGTAAATGCCGTTCAGTCCACCGCGGCAGACAAATCTCGAAAGGCAAAAAGAAAGGAAAGGCCAAAGAAAAATCCGGACAACCTAAGCAGAATCCTCCTAAACCTCACCGAGGACGAGCCAAGCGGAAGCCTAAGTATCCCTGCCTCATTTGCGAGGAGGATCACTACACCAAGGACTGCCCCAGGCGGTCCGAGGTTAGTCGGCTTTTAAAAGGTGCTTCAGGGTCCCCCGCTGTGCTTAAAGAGCCTTTCCCATCCCAGCAGACGCATCAGGTGGCAGACCCTTCTCAATCCTCTTCCTCGTTCGGTTCTCAAGTATTTCATGGCAGGAACCATCCCGTCCACGTCACGACTCGAACGAAAGAATATCCATCTTCAGCCGGGAAGGAGCCGGAGGTCCCCTCCAGCGCTCCCGCGTCTAGTTTCTGGCCCTCTTCACATTGAACGGCCCAGCACCGAGACGATCCCCGACCCCCTCCCAAAGGTGTACTCAGGAAGTCATTCTTATAACCCCAATGCTCGTGCGCTCAGCATTATAGCATTGTCGAGGACTTAGCTCAGGCTCCGTCTGCTATGTCCGCGTTAGAAGTCCTCCAGAGCTGCCCCTCCCAGAGGAAGTCCTGCTATCAGCAATTGGTGGCATCGAACCCGGCAGATTCGGATCTCATTTCTTTCGACCTCGAAGGTTTCACGCAGAGATTACCTCATCAGGGTGGCCTTCCTTATACAAGTTCTCATCAAAGGCAAGACGATTCACCGTACTGTCATTGATGAAGGAGCCTCAACCTGCATCATGTCGGTTGCTTGTTGGAAGGCTATTGGTTCGCCTGCTCTGAGCCAGTCTCCCACCACCCTAGAGGCGTTCGATGGAAGAGAATCTCGTCCACTTGGTATCCTCCCGCGTTTACCTATCTCTTTAGAAGGGAAAACTGTAGAAGTCGAGGTTGAAGTCGTTGACGCTAACCTCACTTACAACCTCCTTCTAGGACGAAGCTGGACTTATGCCATGCAAGCCGTGGCTTCCTCCTTATTCCGTGTCGTTCGTTTCCCCATCAAGGAAAAATCGTCACGGTGGACCAGCTGTCCTTTTTTGCTTCCTCTTCTGAAGGGAATGTACCATTCGTGGAGCATACCTTCAAATCGCTCGAGAGTGTGGGTGCCGGATTATTTAAAGATCCCTCCTTGATGGGAGTCTTTCCCCTCCCACCTCCAAATCTCGCCTCCGTTAACATGATCACGACGCATTCTGATCCATGGGTTCTCCCTCCCGTGAATCAAGAAGACTCCTGGGGCGAGATGATGCCGTTGAGCCCAGCCGAGCTCAACTACATCGAAATAGTTGCTGCATCGGCTTCAACCTCCGGACCTGCTATTCCAGGCAGCGTTCCCGATTCACCTCAAACCTTCCCTGGTTGGGAGAGAAGGCCACCTCGGACCCCCTGAAGGAATCATTCCCATCCGACGAGGCTATTATCGAGACTATGTCTCCCGAAGAGCTCCCTTGGTTAGATCACCACCATCGCTCTTCGTTCCTCCCTCCTCATTCGGAAATGGCCACGTGTCTCGGAAAGTTTGCTTCATGTCTCCCACATATCCCTCTCCAAACACCTATCCAGTTATATCAAGTGTCTTCGGAAGGGAACATGGGTAACATTACGCAGACTTTGGCTATCGACATCTCTGTCAAAACAGGGGTTGTCGAAAATATTCATATTGGAGTCACATGTACTCCTGAGGAAATTCAAATCTACACAGATCTATTTCGTGAATTTCGTGATGTTTTCGCATGGTCTTACGAAGAAATGCCCGGCATTGACCCCAGTATCGTGGAGCACGAAATCCCTACCTATCCTGGGGCTAAGCCTGTTCGTCAGCGTTTACGCCCGGTGCACCCTCGAAAGGCTGCAGCCATCAAGGCCGAAGTTGAAAAGCTTTTTCGAGCTGGTTTCATTTATGCCATTCCCCTCACGGAATGGGTATCTAATATAGTTCCTGTCAATAAAAAACAGGGCACTATTCGGGTTTGTGTTGACTATCGCGATATCAATCGCGCCTGTCCAAAAGATAACTTTCCTACGCCTTTTATTGATCAGCTTATCGATGATTGCGCAGGAAGCGAAATTTATTCGTTCATGGACGGCTTTTCTGGTTACAACCAGATCAACATAGCCCCCGCAGACCAGAACAAGACTGCTTTCATTTGTCCTTGGGGCACCTTCGCTTACAAGAAGCTACCTTTCGGTCTTAAAAATGCCGGCGCCACTTTCCAGCGTGCGATGTCGTATGCTTTTCATGATATCCGAAACATCGTACAGCCTTACCTGGATGACCTACCCGCTCATTCAGCTAAACGTCAAGACCATCCATCTCATTTACGCGAAATCTTCCTTCGCTGTCGACACTACCGTATTCGACTCAATCCGCATAAGTGTGTCTTCTGCGTGGAATCTGGCCGACTACTCGGGTTTATCGTCTCCGAGAGGGCATCCGTTTGGATCCCCTTAAAGTCGAGGCCATTGTGAATCTTCCTCCCCCTGCCACTCTACAGCAATTACAAAGCTTGCAGGGAAAAGCCAATTTTCTCAGACGATTCATCCCAAATTATGCCGAGGTGGCCAAGGGTTTCACGCGATTACTAAAGCGAGACACGCCCTTTCATTGGGACGCTATCGCTCAGCAATCTTTTGAGCGTCTTAAAGACCTTCTGGTCTCAGCTCCGCTCCTAAGACCTCCAAATTACCACCGTGACTACACCCTTTATCTGGCCGCTGCCGATACCACCATCGGCATGGTTTTAGTGCAAGACGATGACGATGGCTCGGAGCACGTTGTATACTATCTTAGTCGCAACCTCCTTGATACGGAGACTCGCTATGCATATGTCGAAAAGTTGGCATTGGCCGCTGTATGTGCCGTCCAACGTTTCCGTCATTACATCCTGTTGCGCACAACGACCGTGATCTCTGACTGCAACCCCATGACCTATATTTTATCACGTCAGTTGCTGGGGGGCAAATACTCGAAGTGGATCGTAATCCTCCAAGAGTTCGACTTGGAATTTACTGCCGCCAAGTCCAAGAAATCACTGGTCTTTGCTGAACTGCTCTGTTCCTTACCATCTCAATCTGCACCATCTCATTCAGAGGAGCAAATTCCGGATGAAACGCTCTTTCTCATCAGCACTCTCGACCATGGTACGGGGACATCATTGTATATTTACAAACGTCTTCGTTTCGTCCCAATACATCAAAGGAAGCCCGACGACGGATACGTCATCAGGCTCAACCGTATCGCATTTTTGGCGACACCCTGTACCGTACGCCTCGGCGTCGATTCTATTCTTCGCGATGCTTAACTCTCGAGGAAGCTGAGCGAGTCATGAATGACTGCCACTCCGGCGCTTGTGGCGGCCACATGTCCGGATACGCTACCGCTCAAAAGATCCTCCGCGCTGGTTATTTCTGGCCTTCTATATTCAAGGATTGCATCCTTGCTGTACGCGCATGCCATGAATGCCAGGTTTACCACCGGAAGATGCGTGCACCTGTTGCACCACTGCACCCTGTTGTAACCGTAGGTCCATTTGCCAAATGGGGCATCGATTATACGTCCTGTAACCCTCGTTCGGCCGGGGGGGGGCATGGGTACATTATCGTTGCCGTGGATTATTTCACCAAGTGGGCCGAAGCGATGCCTACATTAAACGAAGACGGTCACACAGCGGCGCAGTTTTTATTCAATCATATCATCACTCGCTTCGGAGTCCCTCAGGCTATTGTTACAGATCATGGAAAGCATTTCCGAAATCATATGATGACAGAGTTAACGAGCCAGTTAGGCTTGCGTCAAGATAGTTCGTCACCGTACTATCCTCAATCTAACGGTCAAGTTGAAGCTGTGAACAAAGTTTTGATCACCATGCTTCAACGCACCGTCAATACACACAAGTCGAACTGGCATCTAATGCTTTTCCCAGCCTTGTGGGCCTACGGACTTCTGTGAAGGATGCCACCGGTTTCACCCCGTTTCAACTGGTCTATGGACTGGAGGCTACCCTTCCCGTCGAATGTGAAATTCCTTCATTAAAATTAGCTGTCGAGTTGCTTCCCAACACCACTCCGGTGGAGGAACGGCTTCTTTACCTAGAACGGTTAGACGAGACTCGTCGTTTGGCCTCTCTGGCTATCGAAGCGCAGAAGAAGAGAGTCAAAGCTCACTTCGATCAGAATATTCATCCTCGTTCCTTTGTTGAAGGAGATTTAGTACTGCTCTACGATCAAGCTAAGGATAAGCTGGGGGGCAGGAAAACTCGAATCCATGTGGTTAGGTCCCTACATCGTGAAACGTGTTTTACAAAAGGGCGCATATGAGTTGATTGATTATGAAGGAAATCCTCTTGACAAGCCCCGAAATGGGCTATATCTGAAGAAGTACTATGCATAGCTGCTCACAGTCACTTTGTATATACGTGTGTTTTTGAGTTTTTACTGCATGAGTTTCTTTTGCTTTGGTGTGAAGGCGTGTTTTTGCCCCTTATTATGCTTTCTCTTTCCTGCGCAGATGTCTCGTACTCCTTATGTTGGTTTCGCTGATGGTGCCTGCCGTAGTACTTGTAATTTGTCTTCGGCAGCGTGGGTGATCTACGATCCTCACGGGGAGTTGATAAACCTGCAGGGTGTATGCCTAGGTCGTACCACTAACAACGTTGCCGAGTACAGTGCTGTAATAGAATTACTTGCCGAAGCAGTTGACCTCGGCATCCGAGAGCTAGTGGTGAACCTGGACTCCCAGCTGGTTGTCCATCAACTCAACAGACGATATTCCGTCAGAGACCAGCGCATATTAAGGTTGTACCTACGTGTAAGATTGTTAGAACGGAATTTCGATTACATTACTTATCAGCATATTCCGAGACGATTAAATACGTTGACTGATGCATTGGCAAATCATGTATTAGATAGACATTTGCGAAACAGATAAACATCATACAAGGAAGGAAAGAACAGCATAGTAAGACCATAAGCATATGTAAATAAATCATTTCAAGCATAGTTTGCACGTGTGTGTTTTTAAGCTTGCATTAAACATATAAAATCCATGAGTCGAGTGTCGTGCAAATTCATACATAAGATCACAAATTGTACTGAACAAACGCATAACACAAGATAACACATCATCACATGTAACAACGACTCATCCAAAAATCGGTATGTATATATATATATATATCGTGTGGCGCACTGAGGCGCTCAAAAATAGAAGTACATGTCCCAAAATCTCATACATCTGAGTCATAATGTCTCAAAATAAACAGTGGAAATAAAACCTAGGTGACTAATCGGCTGGATGGTGCTCTCTGTAGTACACAGCCGCTCGTGCCACCCGCCTCAGAAGGCGGTGCACTCTGGGTTCCACACCCACTGTGTGGATCTGATGCTCCACAGGAACCTCCTCAACCCCCTGGAAGTCCGGCACCCCCTCCAGCAACCCCTCAAGGTTGCGAGCCACAATCTCTGGTGTGTTGGCCCCTGGAGGGGCTAAGGCCAAAGCTCCGGCTCCCGGGCCCTCTCTCCGTGCCGTGGCAGCCAGGCCAATCGGTCTAGTAGGCCCCACATCTGCATGACAAGACATTTATTAGGACATGTACATAAAATTTTAAAAAAAATACAAAACTCAAAAGACAAAAGTGTCATACCTGCATCATCCCACTGTTCACCCGGAGGCAGCACCAAGTCAGGATCATTGCGGAAATCCATCCCCGCATATGGCCAATCCTGTACGAAGATCTCCTGTTGGTCCAACCAGTCTCTGAAATATACCCCCCAGCTATGTGGTCGGCCGCCACCCCCACGTGGCATAATCCGAGCCCATCGTGAGGCCCTCGTCTCTCGAGGATCTCTGGGGGCATCCACAGCCATAGACTGCAGTCGCATGGCTGGTACTCGCTCCAGGATGAGCGGGACCAGGATCGATCCATACCCGAACTGCTTCGTCTCTCCGCGACGGCAGTTGCTCAATTGCCTCTTCATATTGTTGCACACTGCAGTGCACCAGTCAAACACGGTAGGCTCGAGGCACTCGAGGGCTAGTAGGAGATGGGTCTTGGATGCCTCGTGGTTCGCCATGCTGCCCGCTGCCCGGGTCACCATGAACAGGATGGTGCGCAGCACTATGTCTCTCACTGTGGGATCGAGCACTTCCCACTCCGCGTTTCACCGCCCCGGGCAAACCTCAGCCATCAAGTCATCCAGGGTACCACCGCTAGGTCGCTGCCCCTCTAAGATGGGCCTCGCACCTCGGCGCGACAACCCAGTCAAGAAAAAGATATCCATATGGTCAAACTCAATGTCGTGACCACGGATGGTGAACTTTTGGTCCACCGGGTTCCATGCCCTGATCAGCAGCTCCAGCAGATCATGTTGGGCCCTCAGACGCGGCGTAAGGAAAGAATTTCATGAATCCACACGCCCGCATGGCGTTGCAGCAATTTACGTCTCCCCAAGCAGCCACATCCTCTACATCGTGAACTCTCTCTTGCCATTGAAAGGCCATGGTGTCCTGCATGAACAATAAAAACCAATCAGAAGTGCTTCCATGTAAAAATTCACGTTCATTTTCAAAAACAAAATTTTTTCCGCGCCAGCGCGGCTGTTTCTAAAACAGCCGCGCTGACAATGGCAGCTCTTTGTAAAAAATGCGAGGTCAGCGCGGAAGAACACGCCTTTTCCGCGCTGACCCGAAGTTGGTTACATTGACTATTTTTCGATCAGCGCGACCCCGTGGGCAATTTCCGCGCTGACCGAGGGCGCACCCATGCAAATAAAAAATGCCCAATTGGGCCTATTCAACCGTTAAAAAACTCCTAAAATGAACCAGAATGCAGGGCAAAGGAATGGGAACCTACCTGGAAGAAGCAGATCTGAAAATGGTCTCCGGATGGGCTGGAAATCGCTCCGTCAACTTTTTGGTTTCTCCACGTTCTTCGCACTCCAAATAGTAAAATGGTAAAAATGACTTATTACCTCCCCCTATTTATAGTAAAAACTCCTAAATTACCATATTTTTTGGGTTTTACCATTTTTAGCCATAAAAACTAGCCTTGGTTCTGTTTTCAAGCATGTTTCAATATGTTTTTACGTATATCGAATGGATTTATGCGGGTAGTGCCCTTGTGCAGGTACAGGTATCGCAGTTTGGTCATGACAGTCCACGATTCATGTGATTCCCAAAGTGTCGTCTCTAAGCTCTTTTCCGACGTTAAACAAGAGAAGATGGCCGAGCTCCCTTTCAGCTCGTTAAAGGGAACGAAAGGCGGTCGTTTTTAAGCTCTTTTTCCGACCGTTAAACCAAAAAAGATCGCCGGGTGTTTGTCGTTTCGCACTCGATATTGGCTCTAAAACGACGTGTCTTCGACCACTTTTTTACTTTTTCCGGTCGGCGACACTATTTATGAAAAGTACTCCTCGGTTGTAATGACCGGGCGGTTCTTTCGAGCACAGTTTTATACTTTTTCGGGCTCGAGAGACACAACTGTACGAAAAAGGACCCCCCTGGAGTCTCCTTTTCCGCATTCTTTTCAGACTCTCGAAACAAGAAAAGAAGCCGAGTTTTTCCTTTGTCAGGCTCGTTAAACACTCAATGACATCGGATATTGTCAACATGACACACACCAAGCATATGTTATCCCCGTCAAGCTTGTCATCCAAAAATAATCGGGGTACCTGCCTGCAAAGGTGGGGAAAATGGAACTTTGATTACAGTCGTCTCGGCAGTACGTCACTCTTGAACATGGCACTCCGCTGTTTCGTGTCTGGGTGGGGTCATCTCATCTCGTTTTCACTAGCCTCCATGGGTTTGGGATATCCTATTTGACCTCTCATCTGTTCATTGCCGTCATCATCCTACCCGCTGCTCATTTGATGTCAAGTACTGCCAAATCCGTTACAGTGCCGTTATATGTTCAAGAGAAGTTGTCCTCTGCCACAATGCAACCTCGTTCGCTATCTCATCACAAATTATTATACCTCTGTCTCGTGTCGATGATGTGGGAATCATCATGGCCCACCTTCGATCAAGGCCACTTCTCGTCGACTTCAACTCATTATCCGAGAAAGTGACTTAGAGACTCCTTCCAGGTGCCTTGGAGCCTGCATGCCTCAATGGCAGGTTCCTCGTGTTCGACGCAAGGTTTACATCATTGACCTACGATCGAATGATTCCGTGGGTGTTCGACACCACTCATTGATTCACACGCTACGGATTGTACCTATAGTACCTTGAGGGCCATTGTCATTATTGGTGGTACCTCTCGCGCGTCTGTTAACGGTTCTCATCATTGGCCGGTAATCAGACGATGTTCATGCATGTTCGACTCCAACCCCTGTATTCACATGTGTGGACTTGTACTCTGTTCGGGTCGAGATGGAGCGCAAGACCCTGGATCCTTGCTCACTGTGGTCCAGGTTGCGATTTTGTGGATAATCATTACATGACTCATTGATGGATGGCTGCGCCCATACCTGAGTCTTCATGGATGGCTGCGACCATACCTTGTCATTATTATGGTCTCTTTAGCTGGGTGGCTGCGTCCATACCATAGACCAGTCTCGCATGTCTTTTGGATGGCTGCGCCCATGCCTAGACTGCATGTATGTGATTGTCAGAGATTTTTCGGTACTTCCTGGTGGTGTTCCAGTTCGGCGTGTGTTGTAAAGCATTTCACCTCCCACTCTCTCGGTCTTCATGCTTTAGGGGGCATCTGTTACACAGTAATTTATCACTGCCTTCCTGTCAGTCGCCCTGCTGTGTCCAAGAAGTCACAATCACTAAGTGTTTGATCCCTGAACTGGCTTAAACCCATTTTTCCAAAGTTTGTGCATCAGCGCGTCTGTTCCTAAAATAACCGCGATGACCAGCGCCCCACAGTGTATTTCGTGCGCTGCCATCGCGGAAGAACATCACTTTTCCGCGATGACGCACAGCGCGGCTTTCGCGTGTCCTTCCGCGCTGACATGACTTGTTCAGTTATTGTTATGTGCTGACAGCGCGGCAGTCTCATATAATCCGCGCTGATCCAGTTTGGGCGAATTTGTTCAAACAACCAGCCTTCCAGATCTCTCCAGGCTTGGTTGTTAGCTTTGTGAATGTCGACTCCCTTCTATGGCATGTCTGTTCGACCCTTTGCAACTACTCCCTTGAAGATAAGCTCATCCTTCCACCTTTTTAGGAGACTCCTTCTCCTATATAAACTTCCACCATTACCATGAGCAGCTGGTTAGAAAATAGCTAGACTTAGCTTGGATTGTACAGAGCTTGTATGTATTGCTCAGATTGCTGCTATAGGTGTGGTGTGTTAGGAGTGGAAGTGATTGATTGCTTTGGGAAGTTTGTTTGTGACATTTGTGTGAGAGAGAGAGAGTTGTTTGTCTTGGGAGAATCATCCTCAAAGGTGAATGCTTGAGATACATGCTGACTGATCCCTCCTGAGGAGTTTACCGACGTCAGAACATTTGGTTGTACTTTCTCTATTCTGATTAATAATAGATGACTGCTATTATTGTTCCATTCTCGTTTGTTTATGCAATGGATAAATGTGAATTATGTCTTTTCTGACTGGCATATAGTTACTTTTACTAGATTTCACGCTTGCGTTTGCCTTCTCTTCGTGTGTGCAGGTGTCCGTTCGCGGGGATCGCGGGAGGACTGTGACCAGCTGAAGCGAAGGAGCGGAGGGAAACATTCTTCGTCACACGACAGCGCA